>OY735199.1:53421369-53431369 GCA_963457665.1 Thysanoteuthis rhombus | reverse complement strand
TAAAGAAATTGTCCTTATCCTGAACTCAACCAATTTATTGACTTCATTTCCCATCGGGGGTGAATAGATTAACAGCACGGGTTGGAGTAGAGAATAATATCTGGCTAAAAATTGAAATCACGACACTATGCCAAAGTTTTATGGAACCTAACCAAGAGACACACCTGCAAACTGAGAAGCATGCAGCGGGTGCATGAGAGAATCATGCTCAACCTCACATGGAGAGATCACAAGACTGCACAATGTATCGGGAAGAAAACGGGGGTCCGACATATCATAGAATCTATTAGAAAACTCAAATTGCAATGGGCTAGTCATGTTGCGAGAATGGCAGACAATTGATGGACATCACGACTCTCAACATGGATCTCCAGATATCACATGCAAAACCGAGGCCGACAAAATATAACATGGAGAGATGAATAAGAAAAAAATCAGAAATACTGGCTCTGCGACACCCATGATAGAGAAATGTGATGGATCTTGGAGAGGGTCTATGTCCAACGACTTATGATGATGAAAGCCAAGCCGTTCTTGCCATAAATCTAGAGGAATGAGCAGCAAAGGCGAGACCTAAACAAACATTTGAACTCACCCCGTATCCTGCTGTATAGTCTGCATCATGTTTTGTTATTAACTTTAGTTCAGTATGCATAATCTGGTTAATCCATACTCTATATTAGATGAATTATTGCCAATTTTATTTTTTTCTTACTCTATACCTTCATCCCATTTTTTCCAACTTTCCGTCGCAACCTAACTCGGTTTGGTTTTTCTCCGGCAGAGCGTTGATAAATTAACTAATCAGATAAATACATTCTGATCGAGGCTCGAAATCATGGCCCTATTGGCTGGCGGCTGACTCGTCAGGCCGCTCTTACCTCTAATCAGCAGAAATCATTGTCGAGCACAGGCCTAAATCAAACACTTAAATAAATCCTGTATCCTGATCTCTGCGGTGTCATTTTTCTTATCATCTAATAGTCCAGTATCGCTAATCCAATTTATTTACATTCATTTATTTTATTAGATAGAGCATTGTAATTCATTAGGAAATGTTACTATCATTAACTTTTGTATAAATGTGTGTTGCTTTTTACTAAATTCAGGCTGGTATCCTTCCGGCAGTGAGTGAATAAGTCATCATCGTTGATCAGAATGGAGAGTGGGTTCCGAATAAAAATCAAACTCATGACACTATACCGGGAGTTGGCTCCTTTAACGCCCAGTTTTTCTTGTTATTGAGGTTATACAGCAGTCGGTGGCGAGTGCAAACCCAAATGCAAGAATTGAATTCATTCCCTTTGTCGATCTCTTCTGCACCACGTTTAGTTGTTCGGTATCAGTAATCGAATTTATTCATTTTATTAGATGAAGTATTGTCAATTATCTTTATCATTTCTTTGTTACTATTCACCTTCATCCCAATATTTTTGATTTTTTTTTTCTTTTTACTAAAACTGAGGCAGGTTTCCCTTCGGCGGTAAGGGAATAAATTAACAGCGCGATTCACAATAAGTTTCAGGTGAGAATGGAGCTCACAAATTAGTAAATTTATTTACAGTGGGCCTTGCAAGCATCTTCCGGGAAACTAATTCGTGAGTGGAACGGGAATAAAGAATAAGGAATATCTAACGCGTTGATGACGTTTTCATGGCGTCAGAAGCATTGGAAGAATAGCAAAACATGTTATCTCGGGAAAAAAGTCGGCTTTAAAAATGAACAGTACAAAGACAGAGTGAGTCGTCCCCCAAACGTCCATGAAAATAGAAGCTAGACAAAGTTGATGAGTTAATTCACTGGGAGAGGTAATGAAGTTAGAGTATGACCTTGAGAGCGAAATAAAACTAAACCGTGGTGAGAATCGAACTCACAAATAATCATGTTGCAATACTTCATCTGAGAATAAGTTGGTAAAAAAAAATTTAAGAATGTCCCCCATTTTGAGATTAAGCTCCACCCCATTTTTAGCATCAACCCCCATCAGTTTTTGTTTTTTTTTTTTTCTTTTTCAACTATTTGCCCGAATCAGTCCAACAGTACCCTTTTTAACAATAATCCCCTTTTTCCTTATTCATTAAGCATTTTAAATTTCTGTAATGTTCAATCATCAGAGCCCTTCTTTTCTTAACTTCATCCCGCTTCTTATGGAAGATAAAACCTACTTTTCATCTAGCATACGTCCGTTTTTAACCCTCCCTTCGTGAGATCTTCTTTAATAATAACCCTTTTTCCACATAAGCTAAAAATCAGTTTTCACAATTACACCCCTCTTTTTTAACATCAGCTTCCTGTCCCATCTTCCAAGCAGTGTAAAAAGTTGTTTTATATCAAAACTGAAAACAAATTGGATTAAACCCTATCTGATTTCCATTTATCTATACTTCTTCTTTCTTTTTTTTTTTCAACAGCAATCTACCCCACCCGTTACGGTGGGTTTATAGTCTAGTAAATAATATTCATGACAACTTTTCAAATCAGAGAAACAGATTCTACACCTATTTGATGGGGACCCAATTCCTGTGATAACTGCTCTGATAGTGCCATCATAAGGTCCACTGGTTGATTTGATTCAAAACTGAAAAAAATATCATGAAGGAACAAATATTTTTAATTATTTGATTTTACTGGAAAAAAATTACAAAAAAAAATCATAAACGGAATTTTAAATCAAAATTCCTGCAAAAAATGCAGTTTACAAAAAAGTGATTGATTTCTAGTCTCATGTTTTTGTTATAAAAATCGGAAATGCTAATATAAGTCGTGGAGCTTTGTGCCAGGTTTGTCTTAATCATGTTTTTTTTTTCCATCCAACTGAAAACATCAAAAGTTAAATCACAGAGAAATAGTTTGACTTCACTTTGTCTTATGAAAAACGTAATTCTTATTTATTCTTAATTGTATGAATACATTCTAACAGAAAAATTCGGTCGAATTTAATTTAGAATTACGAAAAATCATGTTGACGATTAAACTTTTTTTAAAAATCTATACATAAATAAATGTATGGGGAGATTAGTTCTTTGAATTTTTTCAAATTTCGATCATTATTTGATAATCTATGGATAAAACAAAATTAGGGTGTCTATTGCTTTCTGCCCAAATGATGAAATAATGGAAAAAATAAAAATATTCGGGCGTTTATTCGTTATGTTCTGTTTTTTTTTCCTCCCTTTCTTGCTTGCCTCTTTCTGCACTCTCTACTCTCCCTTTTCTTTCTCTCACAATCATCACCAAGACTCAATACGGATGTTGAAATAATGAGAACAAATCAAAACATTCAGGCGTCTTATCGCAACGATCTTCCCTTTTTTTTCTTCATCCTCTTCTTTCTTTCTCCCTGTCTTCATCTTCACTTCCTACTCTCTTTGTGTCTTTCTTTCCTACTCAACCTTCTTTTTCTGTGACTCTTTGACGTTTTTGACGTCACTATTCCGCCTTGTCCTCGCGTTCCCACTTTTTTCATATAAATCTACCTTTCTGCCTTCCTCCATTGATGTCATATTATAATTCATATTATATCGTTTTATGTCTGTCTATGTCTACGTGACACTGGAAAAAAAAGTTGTAGTCATGTTTTCTGACGACACGTTTCGCTTATGCGAATGCAGCATTGTATGCATATATCTGAGCAATCCTGGATCTTTCATTTTTCAATTTTCGAAGTGAAAATATAGAAGAAATTGTCTTCATCATTTTTAGGAGCCAAAATCGCTAGAGAGATTCTTTTTCAATTTGATGGGTCAGAATCGAGGGGAAATTGTCTTTTTAATTTTTGTAGGGTGATTGTGAGGGATTTTCTTCCTATCAAAATTGAGGGATATTTTTAACATTTAGGGGTCAACATCGAGGGGAATTTTTTTCGGGTTAGGTGCCAAAATTGAGAGGAAACATCTTCACATGATTAGAGGTCAAATTGGGGGGAAATGCTTTTTTTTTTCACTTTCTCACTAAATTTTCGACACTTTTATCTAATTAATTTGGGGCCAGATTTTCATCGGCTGAATAGAAGGAAATCGGCTGGATCTAACCGAAAAAGTGCCTATTGGACATCCCTTGTGAGGAAAGGGACAGTAAATTTGCTCAATGAATGATTGTGCGCTCATTTTACAGTTTTCACGCAAGCGCAAACGGGGAAGAAATTATAAATGCCTATTATATGTGAACATCGGTGAAGGCTTAGTGACAGCAAGTCTGTTCAGTCTCTTCTCGCAAATCCTAGAAATGTTATGGCTTATATTGTCTCAATCATGTTTTTTTTTATATCCTGTTTGTCACTAATGACTGGAGATCGTATATCACATATTTTCAGCACTCTCCTTGGGATTTGTGCCGACCCCAGTAGTGCTGTGGTCTGTATTGTCTGAATTCTTCCTTGTATCGTCGGATACCATACAGTTCAATTGTGCTCCCAGAGTCTATGGCACAGTTCTGAGTGCACCTACTATCATTAGTGCTATACTGACTTTCATTTTCCATACCTTCACTTCCCTTGCCAGATCCTGGTACTTCCCTAATTTTCAACCCTTTTCATATTCAATCTGTGATTCACAAATCTTTTCCTTGCCCATGACTTCCAGGTCTGGCCTTCTCACCTTAAAGGGGCGGTCGTTTCGGATGTCAAGGTCCCAGAGTAGTTTGTGGTTTCTATTTTCCAGGACTCTCCGGTTTGTACCGATACCATTTGTCTGCATGGTTGAAACTCAGTCGCTTGCTTAGTTCTCAAAGTATAACTGTTACGATCTTGTCTGTTATTGTGCCCCTTGACTCGTTTACTACAATGACTGGTCATATGTCTTACAGTTCCGTACCTCTCTTTACACGGCATTTGCTGTTTGAATTTTGTCGATCCTTGTCTTGATAGAGTCTATCCTGAGGCATTTGTTTTGGACTACCATGATGGGCGATTCTGCTTCTCTCTACAGGTTTTTCTTTGTGTAGTCATGTCCATGATTTCTCCCCTGTGATACTTTGTATCCGTCTTTTGAATTCCCCGTGAAGTATTTTTCAGTTTCCATTCTTCTTTCCTTGTTGTCAGCTTTGCTGCCCCTTCGTTCATAACTTATTTGTTCTTCATTGCACCTCTTCAGGCACATTTTACAATTTTTCCACTGCTTGCTTGCAGATAGTTTTCTAATTCTGTTATGGCATTTTTGACAGTCTTATTTATTGATATCCCCTTCTTTCCTCTTCACATGCTGTATATTTGTGTGATCTCTGGGGCGTAAAGGCTTGTGCATCGTCATAAGCCTTTTCGTTCGCCGGTCTATTGATTAGAGCTCTTCCTCTGTCCTTCCAAGAAATGGATCCGTGTATCCTACTAAGGATATTACCTATATGTCATTCATTTCATAAGATTTTTGCTATCCAGCCTGGTTTCTAATAGTTTTATTATTCTGCTAAGATATACCTTTCTCATTTTTTATTTCATCCATTCTTATTTTATTGCGTCAAATTGAGAACTCTTTGGTATTTACATCGGTCCACTGAAGTTAGAGCTTGGATTTTCATATTGGCCAGTAATTCGATTCCTTCTGCTGCTGTGAAACTTACTTTGTGCATTACCATCAATGCATATATTTCTATTCTGAACTCTATCCCAATCGTCGCAATTTTATTTCACTTTGTTGAAAAACATTTCCAGCTATTCCCATTCTTTCGCAAATAGTTTTATGTCGTCCATACACGTGAAATGAATGACTTTTGTTCCGGGGATACGGTAACCATTGCTTTTCTCCAAGATTCCATTTAATGCTATCATGGTTAGTACAAATATTAGTAGGGATAGAAAGTCCCCCCGAAAAAGTCTTCTTTTTATACTAACCTATGTTAAGTTCTCTCCAGTGCCTGTTTTTCATTGAGTTGTCTATGAGTCTAACTACTGGTTCAATAATTTTGAATTTCCATAGGTATTCGAGTATCCAGCTATGTGGGATCAATTTGTATACTCCCGTATAGTCGTTGTATCCGATTGCAACATTTTGTCCTTTTTACTTGACTTTTAAAGTCATCTGGTGAATGTAGAGCAAGTCATTCAACCTTTTGGTTCTTTTCCTTCATATTTCCTGCTCTTCTGGCGAGAGACATCTTTTTTTCAATGGAAATATGTATTCTCTCTGCTGTCTGATCGGTTAGGATTTCCCACTTTAGAGGTAGGCTGTTGATTGACCTATAATTGCTGGGTGATTCCTTTTCTCGGCGTCCTTTTACATGGGGGTTGTTCTGCTAGTCTGGGATCTTGCCCTCTTCTAGCAACTTTTGAGATTGTGAATCAATCTATCGTGTACTGTGATGAAATTGTTAACCGATGGCTATGGATTCCATACAATTTGTTCATCCTCATCTGTCGTACAGATCATTTTTTCATATTATCTAGCCATTCTGGTGACTTTCCGAGTCTTGATAAACATTTCTTTCGTTGTTTTCAAAAGCACGGCTCTGTATGTATTGGGTAATTCGTTGTCAATATCTCTATAGTCTTTCTTGTTTAGCTAGTCTTCTTTGGTGTACTCCACTCACTGCAGAAGATCTCATATTCTTGCTCATGTCTGTTCATGCACGATATATATTTCAGTAATCGTTCATTTCTCTCTAGTTGGGAAATCTGTTTTTCTAATCTCATATCCAAGGCGGGATTTTTTGTTCCTGTCGTTCGAGGTTTCTCCTTGTGTGGTAAGGAGTTCCGTAACCAATTTTGCATCAGCGTAAATAAGGATCTCGAGCTCTAATTATGTTGTAAGACTTGATATGCTGTAAGAAGCAATTGACATGTTCGGTTGGGCTTTTTGATTGTTCACTGCCATTGCCCCTAAGGTTGTGTTTGTGGGATGGTTAGTGGCTTCTACTCTTCGTGCATCATCTTTTTAAGGGTTTGTATTGGTGTTTTTTATTTTTCCGTCGGGATGTCGCCATCCCTCTCTTGTATATGGTATTTTGATTAGGCTTCTTTCTTTCTTTCGTTTCAATACGTTTACACTTCATTGTTTACTATGTTAGTTGTGTTTGAGTATTTTATAATCTTTTTCGTATATTCTTACAGATTACATTCTGCCCAATCTTTGATAGCCATTATTCAGGATTTGTTTAACTTGGTCATTTAGGTGCTGATTTGATACCTTCATTAGATTCTTCCGTCCACATTGTGATCATGCATTCTCTATAGCACAACTCACATGTTTTTTTCTTTTACAGTAGCAATACATTACTAATGTGTTGTCCTCTTTTGTTCATTTCCTCTCTGGGGGGCGACAGTCGCTCAATGACGTCTGAGCCGTTCCTGAAGGCAATTGAGCGATTATAAACCAGGGCCTCGACCTTAAATAGGTTTTTAATAACAGAGTACCTCCTAGGGGCTAATCGGGGACCACCAAACGGAGTTTTGGCAAGCAATCGTAGATTTACGTCTTGGTCCCTCCTGATGACCGACAAAGGAGCACCGGATGATAATGGCGCTCATATCTTGGATTTGTGCCCCATTTTCAGTGATAATTCGATATATCTGTACCGTCATGTTTGTTTGGTTTGTGGCACTGCCTTACAGCACCAGGCGTTGGTGAATTGGCTCTCAGCATCCAGAGTATTCTTTCATGGTGGAGGAACCTATAGATGAGCGCACTATCATAAGCGAACAAGGTGGCTGCTTCCAACCTATTACTAACTGACTAAAGTCATTGAGCTTTGACTCTATAGCTGCTTTCCTCAACCAGCAGGCACTGGGATATATTGCAGTGTTGGAGTAAACATCAAATACCGGGTGTACTTTCCATAATTATTCATATATTTTTCAATTAACATGTAGCTTCTCCAATGACATTAGGATGCTTATAAATGTACCCAATTTCTTTGAAGACTTGATTTAGTAAGAATCCCAAAAGTATATGTATTTCTTCATCCTTGCTAGAAAGTAAGCAAAATCCACATGAAATTGATCTTAATCATTTTCTGATTAGAAAATGAATAAAAGAGTAATTTTATTTTGTTTAAGCAAAACAAGGATATTTACGTAAAAAGATTTGGAATGATCACTGACGGGTTGGAAATGAATGGATAAAATCTTTTTAAGGATCAGACAAGTTACATACTCTTGCTAAGCTTCTCAAGTTATCTGCTGGTCTACGGTACTGCACTGTATCTACCTGAGTAACTAGAGCAAAATACCTCAGTTGAGATACCTTATACTACATCTTAGTTTGACGGATTAAATTTTAAAATGTCTAATATCTCACTCTCTCTCTCTCTCTCTCTCCCATGCACACACGCACACATACACAAACCATACAAAAACACATTCCAAATGAATTGCGCGCTTACACACGAGTCCTGACCTTAAACGAAAACACACTTTAGAACTGGCCTACGAAGGCCTTTTTAAAAGTCTTACGAAGACAGTTAAAATATTTCATCCTTGTCATAAACTATGATAAGCTAATCCTATGAATTGGTGGGCTGAAACCATACAGTGCAGACACAAATCATTCGAAATCAACAAAAATAAACCTTGCATAATAATCACACCCAACAACTCAGACACAACCAAACAACATCTCAAGCCGGTCGATATTTCCGATGGCCTCGAAAACTTAGCACTGTGTTCACATATTACATTTATTTACTATTTTTCTACTAACAAACAAACTTTGCATTTTAGAAAACAAGAACATTTGTTTTCTTTCAAGGCTAATTATATCTAAGAACATTTGGCGTTTCTCCATTGACAGATTGAATTACTCTTTGTCTATTTTATTCTCTTAGGCTGTTTGATTCTCTTGTAAAAAAGGGACTTTTAACATTTTACTACCACAGGTTTCATATTCCCTGTCACTGCAATATCGAGTTATTTTTTCCTTCAATCTTAACAAAGAACTTTACTCATCTATCTACGTGTTTACATTTTTCTTACTCTTTGGTAAACCACATTCTTCATTGTTATAAATTTCACATTTCCATTCTAAAAACATTGTTTGCCAAGTTATTTTCTTGTTTTACTATTGAAGTTACATTGACTTCATATTAGTTTTTGATATTCATTAAATTTGTGGTAACTGACGTAAGGGAGACAACTTGTATCCTGTGTTAAATTTTATTTTGGTCAAAATTGCGAAAGGTTCTCGTCTAATATCAGAGCTCGAATTCCTCAGGCATGTTTCGTCAGATTTAAGTCCTAAGAATTTTGTTGAGAACCAATAATTGGTTTGATCAACATTTATTTTCCACAAAACAACGGAAATAGGGATAGAGTGAAAAGTCTAATATTCAATATGAAAGAATCGAAAAACCTTTAGCAAATATTGTTTTTATGCTTTCGACCCTTCAGGCCAATTTACCAACGGAAGTCTGTCACTTTTGAGAGAAACAAATTCAATTTTTTTTTCAAATTAAAAATACTATATGGAAATTTTTTGAAATAGATAAAACTAAAACTTAGACTATGTCCTTTTGTTTAAACAGAAATTGATGAATCACTTATTTTGCTGATACACTGTACTGTGTAAATGCCACATGGATGAATCTGTAATGACTTATTTAATATTTGAAGAAGACATTCGTTTAAAAAAACAACTGAAACAAATAGCTAAAGCAAGTAGATCGTGTGCAATATTGACAACTCAAATTTGATTCTTTTTGATAAAACTGCGCCAGGAATTGGCTAAAAATGGCTAAATCTTTCCAATTTACGGCAAACCTTATCCTGTATAATTATCATGACTTTGTCCTGTCTATAGTGAAGTATGTGCTAGTCTGTGGCAATTGGTGACTGTAGAAGCAGTCGTAAGTCTTGGAGAGGCCATGGGGTGTCAGGGTTGAAGGCTTTAGCATTACATTATGTGAGTACAGATGGTGGGGTTATGAGGTCATGGAACTTCATGTGAATTATTCGTACAGGTCATTGAAAGTCTAGTTGCTCTAATTTGTAAAAATGAAATACCATACAAAGGTTTTTATTGGTAGGAGTCTGTGTGACTGTGAACTTCCCGATATCAGATATACACAAAGGCGGATA
>OY735199.1:53141369-53416369 GCA_963457665.1 Thysanoteuthis rhombus | reverse complement strand
ATACCATATTTAAGGTTTACTGTCGAGAGTTGGAAGAAGTATGCAGAGTCTGATGCCAGACCGGAAGCGACCGAAGGGGGTCGCTTTTGCACATTGATAATGTACGGTAACACAGTGTGCAAACTACACTGAAAAAAATTCAATGCCCTGGGCCTCAAAACATTCCTTCTCTCGTCTATAGACCTGTATCCAATGATTACCATTTTTTTTAACTTGCACAACAACAAAAAAAAGATTCACAAACTGAGAAGATACAGATGATTCCTTCAAAGACTTTTTTGAGTTTATGTCACAAAACTTCCATGATGAAGGCGTAAATGACCTCTTTTGTTATGGACAGAGATATGAAGAATTAAATGATTAGAATGATGATGGTAAATAAATTTGTAAATAAACTTGTATACAAATTTAACGGATATTCGTGTTACTTATTCACCAGATCTTCTATTCACTAAAGCTATTCATTGTGATTTCAATCTTCGCTGTACGATCTATAGAAGCATAATTTCCAAATATTCCAAAATGATCTACTTGGTCCATCGAAAAAAAGTTAGGACAATTCTATTTCTATATGATTTCACTCTGCTAACAAAGTATCAGACTAAAATGATAGCAGGGATGTTCAAAGTTACCCGATGTACGAGTCACATGCGACTAATCGTAAATATTTGAGAACCCTCATTCCTCCCATCAGACCATATCTCATCTCGTGCATTTGAATTTGAATTTGAATCAAAAGTCCCAAATATCTTTACAAATGATAAACATTAATTCCACGTTTTACTCCAGTAAAGTTGCAGTTATTACTTGTTAAATGATTATAAACTTTGATTTTCCTCTTATTTACCTTTTATATCAACTGCACATTAAATATCAAAGCGCGACCTGTGACTCAAAAGCTGCTATTTGGCAACCCATGAATTATAACATTGGATTGAGAGATACTAGCAACGCTCGTCTTCTTGGTATGATTTTACATAAGTATTTTTTTGTGGGTTAATCCTGCTATTCTCTTTAAGACTTGCAAATTTTACACCGAAGAGAATTTTTCCCAACAAGTACGCACATATACGCAAATCTGTCTTGTTTGTAAGTGAGTTTGTTACATACGCTGGCAAACATTATTAGCCAAGTTAATTTACCTATTTAATCACCAGTCATTAACAAACATCTATTTAATTAATTGCCTTTTGAGGCAAATGTAGATTTAATTTGTGTCTGTTATTGCAAAAACAATCACCATCGCCTGGGCCACCTCAGAGGCTTAATAATATAAATGTTGACTGTAATGAACAGTGCCGATGGTGTGACGAAGTGTGTGGAGGTTTACCCTCGTGACAAATTACTATCGCCGGTGATTGAACAGCAATGATTTGTAAAAGAACTGGCTGCTCCACACGAACTGACTGGTTAAAGGTTGTGCTTTGACTTTAAAACGTACTTGCTGTACTGCTAGAACAGAATAACAAACCTATGCATCCTAAGAGATATGCGTAGTGTCTATGTTGTTGTTCTTTTTCAATGTTTGCCTAAGAGGAGACAACGTTATGAAGACTAAGAGTGGTGTGGAACCACCAACAAAGTAAATGTGAAACTTGATTAAGGGAAGATGTAAACATCTGAGATAATTTGAGGTTATTCGTAAAATTACTCTCTCTCTCTCTCTCCATCAATACACGTCTCTTGATCGTCAAAATGCTCGCCAGCAAAACCTGTAGTACGTAAAAATGCATCCAATAAATAACCAATCACAATAGAGGGATAAATGCTGTGTAGATGAAGAAAATAGTAAACAATGCTGCCCAATCAGCAGTAACAATGACTTAGGTTTTGTATGCATCATTTTATTCGTATGTTATGAAGGACTCCAGAAACGTAATACTTACTGAGAACGTTCCAATGGAAATTTACAACCATAGGATAGCTCTAAAATACGCATAAAGTGCACCATTCTTTTCTCTGTAATGCAGCTTATGAAATTGTTTCACTGGGTTATTATATGTACAGAAGGAATAATACATCCTCTACATACGTGTATAACATAGACTAAACCCTCGCAATCACGTTGTTATATTCCACATGTAAAGGGAATACAAATTTGATGTAAACCAAATTCAGAATGAACACATAATATGTCGAAGTATTGAAACGGAGTCAATCTGGATTTAAGCTCGCATTCTAGTTTGTTTGTTTTTTTCATTATTTTGTCACTGATATTTTTAATTCGCAAAAAGGGAAGATATTGAATTTGAAATCAATTCTTTATGCTGCTGATTATATGTATACATATATATATATATATATATATATATATATATATATACATATATATATATATATATATATATATGAAAAAATATATATACATATATATATATATACATACACGCACAAATATATGCATATATATATATATATATATATATATATACATATATTTCTTAATGTAATTATGTATTTATTCATATGTATATTTACACATATGTATGCATGCATATAAGCATATACATATATATCATTATTATCATTATCATTATTACTATTATTACCATTATTATTAATATTATTATTATTGTTATTACTTTTTAAGAAATAACCAGGTAAATAGAATCATTGAGGGAAATTTGTATTTGATCAACACTACTGGAGAGTCATGGTAAAATAGGTCTATTTCTTAAAACTCCACGAGACAGTGTAATGGTAAATAACTGATTAAAAAAAAACTCCATTTATAATACTATAAGATCTAATTCTGTGTCAAAGTTGAACTTTTTTTAGCATTTTTTGATTGACAGTTAGTACAGAATAATCGATTTGCTCAATGTAAATGGAATAAATTGATGAACAGAAACGAAAAATAAATTCTGAATGTAAGATGTTAGGTTAAAATATCGGTAGCAACATCTTAATTGCTTGGAAGACTGAAAAGGTTTTCTACAAAAATGAAAGAAAAAAGAATCAGCAACATCTTCTGTGCTTGAAGCTGTGATACATCGTCTTGGCCAATCAACGGATGTTACTCCCAACGCGCAATTAAAAAGTTGACGCCCACAATGTTTCCGTTGGTTTGGGAGCTACAATGCACAAGGATTTATTTACTATTTTGGAGCTTGAAAACTATTATTATGATTTTATGGCATATAACAATGAATCTTGAATACTTACAAAGTTACCAGCCATAAATGGGAATTAGGGATGAGTGTCAACCAATGGAAGACAAGACATGCAGTTTCTGCTAATTCAGGTTACAAGTATTTTAGGAGCATCGTTATTCATTAAGAAATTAAATACTTAGTATCAAAGTTTCAAAATAAAACTAAAACCAACATTTGTAAAAATAACTACTATATCGCAGGTGAAACTCGGCCAAAAAAATGACACGCCATTTCCACCAAAGTTTTAATAAAAACGAGATCAGCAATAATGTTCAAATGACATGACCTATACAAGATCAATTGTGATATGTATTGCAAGGTGTTCAGACTTAATGAATAATTAAAAATGAGTATTGTGCCACTGACAATTACGTAGATATCGCGAGCGGATGTTGCCAAACATCGACGGCGTTTCTCTCAACTTTTTCAAAATTGCTACTTGAGGACTTATCACGCACATACGTATTGTGATTCTGAATGTTCCCCTACAGGTTGATAATAAAGCGTGGCAAACCATGTGAGATCGCCTGACTTTTCCGGCGTGTGCCTATGGCCGTCGTCCGTGGTAACACGTTTCCCATGATAACTGAGGGTAATCAGAGTTGTCCGGAAAAAAAATGACATGACTAATATAGTTCTAGCTTTACGATCAAATAGCAGCCAAGTATTTTCGGAAAATACGATGTCGAAGCTGGACAAATTCATTCATTTTCTTCTCATGTCCTTTCTCAGTTACTTGTATTGTTATATATATATATATATATATATATATATATATATATATATATATATATACGTAACTTCCAATTGACTGTACAAGCAATAATGAGTAAAGTAAACTTCTGATGCACTTGTAAGACTTCCATAACATTTTGTATAATACACCGACGGGAACTTCTGCATCGAACTATCAATCACCTGCAATACAACTCGTCCATCCACAGTCTTCTTTCTTCCTCTCTGTCTTTCTTAACGGTTCAACCTTCATAGTTCCTCAGCCAATTAACACAACTGCAACTGCAATTAATAATTTAAAGGGTCTTTCTCCTGATGAGATACTAAAAACGATCCTGTTTTACAAAAAATAAGAACAGACAAAACCTTGCTTTTCTTTTCTTTCTTTTTTAGTACACTTGCATGGGCAGATGGATAAATATTTATATCACCATTAGGGAAGATCAGGCTATTTGGTACATCTTCGCTTAGATGGCTGGAACTTCCTGAGAAATTAATTCATCAAAACACAAATATGACCAAAAGATACAGTGAAAAATGACTTCATTTTCATGGGTCGTTTCACCGCCGTCACTTGATATAAGAATCGCAGCTCTTAGGGGAGCACGCTTTTATGTCACCTCAGTGGAGCAGAGTGAGGAAAGTGGACAGTCCAGTTACCCATCCGGATAATGACCAGGGATTGACATCGCCAAACTTTGGTGATCTTATGAAAACCGCTAAATCTAACGTTATTTGTTTAAATCGGTAAGAATTGTCAAGTTTGTCATATCATCATTTGAACATTCGAGAAAAAGGTGTACAAACCTGCCCCGCCAGTGGGGATGATTGATACGATCTGAATGGGTGGGTAAGTTCTTTTGCTACCAGGTACAGATGTGATTAAGATATTGTTATATTTGAGAAACGTAGAATTTTAGACCCGATAAGAATGTATATGCTTAAAAAGTAATATCATAGGAATATAATGACCACATGGTTAGGCAAATGGAATTATGTGAGTAGATCTCAGTGATGCATTGTAACAAGGCGAGAGGAATAAAATAATCACGACATTTGTTTTGAATGTTCTTTTTCTGGCTTTTTCGTTTCTTTGCCTCAGTCGTATACAATTACAGCATACTAAGTCGCCCAGCTTACAATTTACCAACCTGTCTCAAACATATGGTGCTGTTCACATACTATTCCATGCCTGAAATGTATTATGTACACTGTTTATTGCCACAAAACATTGCCCGCACCAGACATTTTACAAGGCAAAAATTTCCCGTGCCCACAGCAAATATGATGCCAACTAGGGAGGAAAATAGCCAAAACTTGTTTGGCTCAATACGAGGCTAAAGTGGTGCCATCAAGTGTTGAAAACAAAAATCAAACCAAATGATTCAACCTGCCCCAGTGCTCAACTACCTGGAGTCTCCCACCTAAAATAAAACTGGTGCACTTTTAGAGGATGGGAAATTTCCAAGTGCCAATCTCACGTGGACAAAGGATCTTCTTACCAGCATGATTTGTGGGAAATTTGGGTTTCTATCTTGACTTGAACAGCAACCTACTGGCATCTGAGGAAAATCACGCATCACTTCAATAATCAAAAGACCATCGTTGAAAAGGTGTGGACAATAGATAGATAGATAGATAGATAGATAGATAGATAGATAGATAGATAGATTGATTGATAGATTGAGAGTTGCAAAAATATGGAAAAAGAGAAATGTCTACAAATAAACGTGGATATATTGATTAAATATTTTATGTTACGTTTTGTGTGAAATAAACTCTCACATCCTATATGGCTACACGCAAACATAGTCAGATAGCTAGCTAGATATATCAAAATATAAATAAATATGAAAAGATAGATAGATAGATAGATAGATAGATAGATAGATGGATAGATAGGTGCAAATGATATAGTGTAAAAAGAGTGTTCTATCACTGAGGAATTTATCTTGGATTTGCTATTCCCTCCAACCTTTCTTTTTAATTGATTATTTTTTTACCCTTTTCCCCAGTAATCTCTCTCTCTCTCTCTCTCTCTCTCTCTCTCTCTCTATATATATATATATATATATATATATATATATATATATATATACATATATATATATATATATATATATATATATATATATATATATATATATATATATATATATAATGTGTACTTTAGAGAGTGAGACAGACTCGGGAGTGAAGTTTTTGGTGGTAAGGTTTATTAATCCTTGTATGTCAAATACGTATATATATATTCATATCTTTTCTTTCCTCTGTCTATTAATCTTTTTGTTCCCTTCAAATATGAATTCGCTCCTTGCCAGTTGCCCCAAGTCAATGCCCCCATGTCTGTGCAAGCTAAGCTTATCTATTTTTCAATCTATCTGTCTCATTCCCTGTCAATCAATCTTTTTTAAAAGAAAGAGATGACTACTTTCTGAATAGAGAATTTCGAATTAGCAGAGAATGGCAGTGTGTCGAAACGGGCTGTTCTGAATTGATATAATTTTGCTGCAGTTATCTCCAGGGTCGACGAAGTAATTAATGCTCTACTGAACGAGTCGATTTTTTCTCTTGTGTCTGTAGAACAAAGGTTGCTATGGCTACTGCAAGCCAGATTAGAGCGCATTATTCTCCCTTCTTTTCTTCCAGCGTCTGGATTCCGAACAAGAGGCGAATATTTTGACGAATAGTGCGCATGGGAGGTGCGCTTATTCCTGACTTATTTACGGTCATGGTTCCAATGGATTGTGGTTCAGATTTGGAGAAGAATCAGTCGATAACATTTGCTTACTTTCTTTGTTGTAGGATCAACATAAACTTTCTGATTCCACTGTTGTTAAGCAACGTTTCAACTGATCGTTAGAAATTGGTGGTCGTCACAAAAATCCGACGGGGGGTTCTCTTGTTAGATCGAAAAAAGAGTAAATCTATGTCTTGACGGTTAGTTCATGTCTAGTAAAATGAAAAATAATCAGATATTTAGATCGAGTACATACTGCCGTATTTTGGCTTTCAAACGTGTCTGCTGTCATCTTGTTATAAATGAGCCGTGGCTGTTTGTTTTGTTTTTCACATTATAGAAAAAAATAGTGAAAAAATATTATGTACTTGCATCTTTGCTGTTGCGACGTCGTCATCGTCATCATCATCATCATCATCATCATCATCATCATCATCATCATCAATCTTTTAACGTCCATTGTTGGACATAGACCTTCCCCAGGATTCGCCACAATTCTCTATCATGGGCGTCGGGGAGCCAGTATTTCCTGAATCTGTCCTGTTCATCTCTTCATCTTGTGTTCTGTTGGCCTCGGTTTCTTATGTGATCTCCGGGGATCCAAGTTGTGAAACGTGACGTCCATCAGTTGTTTTTTCATTCTTGCAACATGGCCTGCCCATTGCCATTTGAGTTTTCAAATAGTTTCTGTGACGTCACGGACCCATGTTTTCTTCCTTATATACTTTACTGTCTTGTGGTCTCTCCATGTAAGGTTGAGCATGATTTTCTCATCCATACGTTGCATACTTCCCAGCTTGCAGGTCTGTCTCAACCAATGCATTCTCCCGATAGTCACTTATGGTTACGACGTAAAGAGAGATATAATTCATTGTTATTGGAGTTTGGGGGCCCCTAACGGGAACAATGTCTACTCAAGAAGTTGTACTAATTTGAAGGTACGATTTTAGATTAGGACATAGCGTTGGTCCGGCGCCTGATAATAGCAATAAAACATTAGAAAGGACCGATACTTCATTGCAAATTGTTAAGCGTTGGTTTCATAGATTCAAGCCTGGAAAT
Source organism: Thysanoteuthis rhombus (assembly GCA_963457665.1). Lineage (NCBI taxonomy): Eukaryota > Metazoa > Mollusca > Cephalopoda > Oegopsida > Thysanoteuthidae > Thysanoteuthis > Thysanoteuthis major. The sequence goes on along the minus strand of OY735199.1, from coordinate 53,408,677 downwards.
ATGAATGCCAATGATACATCACACAACTTATTCTTGATGATGAAGAATTATCAAGAGCAATGGTCAACAAACAATGAACAACGGTTGAGCACTTTCTTGATATTTTGAAACTTCTGCAGTGACCATGTCATTTCATCTTCAAGCCAGAGGGAAGGTTAGCATTTCGAAAAATAGCCCAATAACCTTAATAAACTGATGATAATAGGTAAGTCACAATTTGTGACCAACAGACACATGTCATGTTATACAGACGACATATTGAAAAGTTAATGCTTCAGATGGGTCATATTTAGATCAAATATTTACCGTTTTTCAAGGTTTTTTTTTTGTTTGTTATTCATTGCATGCCTAATTCGACTATAAACATGGCACTCCGTATGGATCAGCCTATTATTTGATGCGTTGATCTAGTATCAACATTTCAAAGAAACCGTTTTTGGAGATGTCAACAAAGTTTAACTAATCCAAGGTTACAATAGTTATGTATCTTACATGGATCGAACTCATTACAATCTAAATGTCCGGCAATCTGAATGTCCGACGATCTAAATGTCCAGCAATCGAAATGTCCGGCAGTAATAACTTTCTAACTTTTCTTAAACGACAAGCACTTAAATCATGAAGTGAAAGGACATACTCACTGACTAGCCGGGTCTGGTACAAAGCCAGGCGAGTGGATCACCCAAAAAGCATGGGACACACTACTCTAAGAAATAGTCTAGGAGATTTGCTTAAAAACCATTGGTCCTTTGGCAAGTGTCAGTGTAATAGATTATAAGATATTTGCTTGATTTAGTTTATCCTGATGTGGGTCAAAGCAGTGGAGCCCCCTTTGAAAATGGGGCTCATTCAACTAACGAGTGTTCTGCGAGACTATAGATCGCACTATGATAGACACCTTCAATGAAAATCACTCTATACCAGTGGATTGGGTTGAAATATACCAAGAATTCATCAAGATTATATAAGATATTACAACGTGAATTAGTAGTTTTGATTTTTACCATTTTTTTTCATTTTAACTGATACATGAGTGTGTGCATGCGTGTGTGTGTGCACGCATGCTTGCGTGATTGCGTGTGTGCATGGGCATGCGTGTGTAAGTAGATATAAGCATTTTCTTTCATTCATTTTTCATTACAGTTTTCAGCAGAAGTACGAAAGCTTTTGACCCCTGATGTGAAAATAAGTGACGATAGTTACTTTCATTTCATAAAAAAGTACAATATAGTCATCGGTATGTACTGACTGTAACAAAACATCAGCTATGTAATTACTGAAAGTTTATTATCGATAAAGTTCATCATATTGTAATTACTACAAATTTATCTAGGATAATATGTAAATATAAGTTTTAATTTATACTATTTACGTAGGTCAGTATTTGGCATAACTACAAGTTTATCATGAATGTAATTTCATTAGTTTATCTTTGATGTGTAATTACTATACCAACAAAAATAAGTGTCAAGTAAATGTAATATTATATCAATATACATATATATGTGTATGTGTGTGTGTGTGTGTGTGTGTGTGTGTGTGTGTATCTGTGTTAAACTTCATGTAAAGTAATTGTTTTTTAATACTTTGACTTGATTGTTATAGATATTCATTTAGCTTTGGCATATACCGAGGGTGTTTCGCATTATTTCTAAAGTATTTCGCTGAATTACATTTGAATTATACATATCTTTTCTTCAAAGTTGATTGTTGATTTTGATGAGTGAAAACGCCTAACTTAGAGTGTTTAATCTACTAACCAGGAAACACTCACAAAACTCGGGTTAGGAAGTTCTTCTGCAAGCAGCGCATCTTCCAAACCAATCACTTTCTGACTATATTATGTTCCGATCCAGTGACAAAAACTATTCGCCTGTCTAACTCTTCTAACTGTTTGGATACTACGGAAATGTCCACATTGAATCAAATCCAGAAAATTTAATACAAAATTTAAGAGGAATAGTGCATAAGAAGCCCAGGAAAAAATATTTGGATGACTATATAACAATGCCATGCATATGTCGGGATAGAAAATTTTGTTCTGAAACAGCTACTGGGAACTGCTGCATTTGATGTAACAGATTAGCGTTGAAACATTTTTGGCGTTCTTGATGCCAATATTTTCAAACGGTGTACTGTTACATATATATATATACATATATATATATATATATATATATATATATATATATATATATATATATATATATATATATATAATGCACTACGTTTGATCGTATAGTCCAATGGTTAAGTGCGGGAAAGTTGAAGATCATTTTACCAGTCAAGAGTCAGCGACAATCGATACAATGAGTTCCCATCAGATTACGATGACACTAATTGCAAAACCTAACAAAAGGCCTTTATTATAAGCGTTCCGTCAGTTACTTAATAAACTGTGCCACATTCAAGGGTCACAGTGACATTTCGATTCCAACACTGATACTTATAAGACCGCTCGTGGAATCTAATTACTCGTATTGGTCGCTGGGCTTCAATTAGGTCAGTTCAATTCTACTTTTGCATTGCGAGAGAATAAATTAATATAAATGAGGTTCTTAATTATGTGTCGTTTGGAAAATTTGTATTCGACGCCATAGAGAATGTTAAACGGCTAGCACGCCTGTCAGGCCTACTGATATTGACTCGTGATTAAAATTTATTGGGTATTTGTTAGCTAATAGCTGACCTGTAATTTATCAAGCGTTGTCCAGATTAAACATCTAACTGGATCGTTATTAAATTATTTTAAGAAAATGTGTATACAACAGGAACTGCGTAGAGTTTTCAAGTGTTTGATTGACTAGATGGGAATAGATTTGACTCTGACAACAAAGTTATCATTTCTTCCACGATTAAATGTTCTTTGTTCATTGACTGCGTCCACTTTGCATAATTGCTTTCGAGAAAAGGTATGAATCTACCTCACCTAATATGGGCAGTTGGAGCTTTGAAACTCTGTTAAGCAGTCCATAGTTGGGCCCCATAAAACTTCTACGATTGCTAAAGAAGCAATGATGGATTATTCGATGAATGCATTGCAGAACAAAGAACCATCTGAGTTGAGCTAAACATAAAAATGTGGTAGTTATTGCGTAGATATATGTGTCTTATCTATTATTTCTTTTCAAACTGAATTTAGTCAAATACAAAATTTTCACAGAAAATGTATTCGAATTATTATGAATTTGTGTTCATGATTCGTTGCTTACGAGCAAGATCACGAGACCCTTGGATACTAAACACATTGAAGAACTTTTTCTCAAAAATTATTTTGTCACTTCAGTTGTTTATTTCCTAATATATGTTAATGGAATTTATGTGATTTTCTTCCGTATTGTTCTCTTTTACACATACATTGATTTTATGGTAGAATGATGATTGAATTTACCTCTTGTTGGGACTATCAGTTGTTTACCACATTTGATTGACTATGAGAGAATTGTCAGATATCCCAGTTAATTCATACACACACACAAACACACATACACACACACACACACACACACACACACATATATATATATATATATATATATATATATATATATATACTAAATGGAATATCTTGTGTTGCCCACGGAAAATATTTCAAATATAGCACCACAGGAAAGCAGGTAATTTAAATTTCATAGAGATTGAATTAAATTAAATAAGTTGGCACCCGAATTAGTATAGCCTGCACATAAAGCTGATGAATATGAATATATATTTATTTGGAAATGACAAATTTGTCTTGACCTTCAATTGACTTGTAGAGGACATCAGAGGTCAACACCAGTTCAAGTTGCCTTTGTACACAATTTTGAAGCCTGTAGGGTGCAGGCGTCTCCCTTAGATTCGAAAATACCAGACACTAAAGCCCTGAATCTAAACTGACCTATCAAATTCACTAAAAGCACAACCTATCCAGTGTTTGCCTTACTCTTGTAAACTAATTTGCTACCCATGAAATACATACAGTCTATGTCCATCTTAGTGTCACCTCACTATGACAGATACCAGAACCTAAAGATGTGATCGTAAATTTACCTTGCGATTTCACCATTGGTTAGCTCAACTTATTCTATATTCATCTTGCGATCAAGTTACCCATGTGCTCAAATTTGAAGTCTGATGTGTGCAGGCGTCTCCCTCATATTACAAAATGACAGACTGGTCCTGACACCAAATTGAAGTCACAAGAGGTCAATACTTACCTATCATATGTTTTTCTAAGATAGTGTCACCCAAGTCATACACATTTAGTTTGAAATAAACATTCGTGGTCTCAGTAATATGTATATGTATATGTATATATCCTAAGCTCAATGCTATTCTTATACATATCTATATGTGTGTGTGTGTGTGTGTGTGTGTGTGCGTGTGTGTGTACATCAGGACCGTGAATTGAATCTACAATTCACACACTTTACACGACGTTACTGATGTAAGATTGTAAACACTTTGCTTTTGGCTGTAACCTTTTATGTCCAACTGACATGAATTGAAAAACCTGATAAAATGATCTTTTTAACGATATATATATATATATATATATATATATATATATATATATATATATATATATATATATATATATATATGTTTGTGTGTATGTCTGTGTGTCTGTGTCAACATTATGAATTGAATCCACAATCCGTAGAGTGTGGTCTTTGTACTTGGAATTTTCATATCCAGTTGCAAATAATTATCTTCATAGCTTTAGGCTGCGCTGTAATTTCAATGTCCAACGGATACGAACAACGCTGGGAATCAGATGAAATTCTCATTCTAATCATATATTTAAATATGTATGTATCACCATCAAGAGCTGAATCAACAATCTATAAAGTTCAGATTATACACTCAAGATTTCATTGTAGAAATATTCAGCTCTACTATATTCAGCTGTAATTTTCATGTCCAGCAGATACAAATTCACTATATACACTGTTAGGAGACTGAATCAATTAAAATACTTTTATGGTATAAAATATTGTCTCCGAGTAAATGTAAGGTGAAATATTATCATTTCTATTCCCAATATCCCACTATCTTTTGCGTGTACTGCTGCCCATGTATACGATAAGAAGTTGCTATTTTTACTCAGAATGCACTGATTGACAGGTGTGAGACTTATATATTTGGAGTTCCTGTACCATAATCTATTTGGTTGTCTAATCAAATATCGTACCCTCAAAGCATGTATAAAGTGGTTTCAGCTTTTGGATTATAGAAATGACTTTCTTTTTTCAGTTTAAAAGGGGTTATATGTTTTACCCTCTGACTTTCACCGACCCACAGTTAGCTCATTATGGGTATGTGAATTGATAATTCAAATTAAGTAGCATAACTTTAAAGTATAACTTATTGTTGTATAGTAAGTATTGGGGGATATATGATCATTTATATTTCTGCTATCCCACTTTCTTGTTCGTCTAATATTTTTCATTTATACGATGAAATGTGGCAATTCACACACAAAATGCACAGTTATAAGACTCGCATATTGGCATCCCTTGTACTTCATTCAACTTAGCCCATCAAGCAAACCTTTTGCATGCAAAACATACATAAAGTGGTGTCAGTTTTTGGACTAGTATAGGAGACAAGGTTTCAGCCAAAATGCAGTTTATATTCATATTCCTTCCAACTTCCACTTTGGTCACTTGCTGAACTTCATTGGCTTTTGTCGACCTTCTTAATCCAGATGGTTTTCCTGGCAGCATACACTGTTTTCAATCGTCTACAATTAAAACGTCATTTAACAAATGTACCCTAATTCATATAGTCATCAAATATACCCTGCATCCATTGCGTTGCACGTTTTGAATCAATCGTCTATTTCATTCTCTGAAATCAGTCCAAAGAAACTTTATAATTTCTTTCACAGATCTTCTGAGAGGAACGCTGCCAAGTAACACCATTTCCCCAAAGGTGCCATTGAAGACCCAATGGGCTACCCCGACGATCTGCTAAATCATGGAATGATTTGACTTCTTCACCAGTTAATGACTGACTCAAAATTGATAAGGTTTCATTCAGCTATCTGTATAATTTTCAGCTGTTAGACAAATTTTGAACAAAACTTCCACTTACATTTTTTTTCTTGTAACAGGTAAAAAATATCATGGAGTAAACTTCAGAGAAGCGGGGAGTAACTGTAGCATTTTGCTAAATTATTGTATTCTCGAGACACAAACAAAATATAAGGGCTTGCATGAGGACTGAGATTGTTGTGAATTCCCAATCAATACCTAAGTCAGTGTTCGAGCCAAGTTGAATGTTTACATTCCCAATGCTATTTCTCAAAACACGGGTACCATGAGTTGGTATTCAGATAAAAGCCATGATTTCGAATGGTAATTTTAGAAACAGGAAGGTTCCTCCAACTTGGAAGATTGGTTTAACACTCTCTCATTCCTGCGCATTTTGCTTTGTGTCGTACAAAGCCAAGCTTTGTTCATAGTTGTTAATACCCAAAGAAAAAAAAGATACCAGATGATTTCACTAAAACTAAGTAGGTGTAAAGCCAGACAGTGAACAATATCTTTTTGTACTTGTTCATTAGTTATTGTTAATAATGTCTGTACTTCTTATCTTTGTGAAATGCTTCCTATGTTTTTGTTTGACTCTTATCCCTTAATATTCCCTTGTTAACAAACTCCAGTGCAAAGTCTTTGCTTTTCTACCATAACAAGATGAACAAGAATGATCCTCACTAAAATGGGGATTCTAAATTGATTTGTAAAATTTCCAATTTTTCGTCTATCTTTAGAAGATTTTAACATGAAGTCGTCGAAAATAGTCAAAAATATATCTTATATTGGCAGTTACTTAACGTCCGTCGTTGGACATAGACTTTTCCCAGGATTTTTCATACCTCTCTATCATTGTAATCCCGGAGCCAATGCTTTCTGAATTTGTCTAGTTCGTCTCTCTATTCTGTCTTTTGCCGGCTTCTGCTGCGCATGTGATCTTTGAGGATCCATGATGTGAGTCATGATGTCCATAGGTTGCCTGACATTCTTGTAATATGACCAGTCCAGTACCATTTGAGTTTCCTAATGAATTGTCTGAGGTGTCGGACTCCTTTTTTCTCCCTGATATACTGTGCTGTCTTGTGATCTTTCTCTGTGAGGTTAAGCATAATACATTCATCTTCACCTTACATGCTTCTCAGTCTGCAGGTCAGCGTCTTGGTTCTGTTTGATGTTTCAGTCAATAGGTGACTATCAGGAGGAGGCATTGATTGTATAACGTTCACTCTAGAACTAATGGGATCTTTTTGTTTTCGAAGGTTGAGCTCAGTCTGCCGAAAGCTTGCCATCCTTGAGTGATTCTTTGCTTGATTTTTTTCTCTTTTAAAGATATCATGGAGATTCGTTATTGTTGACCTTTGCCACTAAATTATTGTATAATCATCTATTCTATGTTAAAAATATGGCAATAGTGGCAAAAAATAGAGTAGTTTAGGAAATAGACCCCTAGAATAAGTCAACTTTTTTACAACTGATATGTTCTTTGAAGAAATAAGACACTTATGGATCGGAAGCTGAAAGATACTTGTAAGAATTATTTTATATATGTTTATGAGGCGGGGTTGTTTTTCTTCAGGATTATCCATTTTTTTGTTTTTACCTTGCGATAATCAATTGATCTATACATGGTTATTTTCTAATCTTAACTTAGTAAAAGGGTCTAATACCCTAAACGGTTACTATGACCTTTCCCGGAGATAGATGCTTTGTCCGTTTTATTTTAGGGTTTTTTGTACCCCCCTAAAACATAGAAAAATATTTGCCGTATACAGACGTAAAAAGAATAGTACTGTAAACAGTTTTTATTTTGGGTTTCGTAAATAACAATATTGAGGGCCTTAAACTAAACAGTTTTGTGTGTCTAATATCTATAAATTTTGATCAGACGGAAAAAAACAGAAAAAAATTGGCAATCGAACGTAAAAATGATTTTTCGAAAATAGTTTTCTATGTCATATTACAATATCAATTAGAAATCACCTTTTGTTCAATCTCATACTGAAATTTTCAGCGTCGAAAGAACGGTTTAAGATTAATTTCAACTTGCAGGAATACTTGTTTACACTACGTTGAATAATCAAGGAGTAAAACAGAAAATGTCAAAAGCTTCCAAACTTGTGGGATAAAGGTTTTCCCTTCACTTCAGACCTTTCAAAGGGAAAAGTGTGACTTCACTGTTGACCCCTTAAAAATGTAAAGGGGTGGGGAAGTTTCTTTCCACTTTTGCCAAGTAAATTGCTAGCAATAGTAATTTCAGAATATTTGGTGACATTACTATTTTCAGTTTTTGAGCGATACTTACACTACTAATAATACATTCAGAAACGAAAGGACGGAAGCTTTCTGACTTGTGAGAAAAAAGTTCCCCCTCACTTTTAAGTTTTAAAGGGGGAAGGGTTTTCTGTCGTTTCAGACCTTAATGATTGGAGAAAAAAGTGTCTTCTGACACCCTTAAAGGGGATAAATGTTTCCGTACACTTGTGATACCTTGAAGAGAGAATTATAGTAATAATATTTTTGGCAAGTGAATATTGAATAATCATATTATACGGTTTAGGCGTGTATTGCGTTATATGGAATCTTTTAGTATTAATTCCCTGGCAATTTGTATCTAGTGTATTCCCGATCAAATTTTGCGATCCAGTATAATTTGAAAAGTTACTCATGATAAAGATCTCTAGATCATATACATTTGACTAAAATTGGTTGAGTTTCACAAAGGTATAAAAAAAATTCAAGTCGTCTGTATCTGTAAAATATCAAGTTAATCATATTAGGGTGAGTGCTAAAAGCACCTGTCCGATTGTTGATAATAAATCCATTTGTAAATGAAAATTTCTGATGCAATAGAAAAGAAAATGCCCTTTCTGTCGATAAAGCACATCAACCAAAAAGTACTCTGGGTGTATACATTTTCGAATGTCATCAATTTCATGAGCAAATATATATATATACATATGTGTGTGTGTGTGTGTCTGTCTGTCTGTCTGTCTGTCTGTGTGTCTGTGCACGCACGTATGTGTGTGTGTGTGCATGTATGTTTACAAGACGTATATATCTACCTGATGGGCTTATGTAGAGAAACGAAAGTCCAACCATAGTTATAAACCAGATTTCCATATAAAGAAGAATCAGTACTTGAAATCACAAGGCAAAATAAAAGTGGGATTGCAATGCTCTAATCTTCTGCCAAGGGAAAATCTCCATCAGAAATGTTTACTTTTACCTAATCGAATTGCAATGGTGACTAGCACTGGTTACGAATACGCATCTATCTCATCCACCAAGCAGTTTCACAGTAAGTTTTTTTTTTTATGATCATTATGATCATTAACCAATAAAGTATGATAAGGGAATTCGTGCAAAACCCAACTTTTCGGTTTGCAATAATAAGAAATGAATAAACTGCGCATTTCAATCGCTGGATAACAACTAACTGTGACGAAAAGGGAAGTGTGTTTGATTGGGAAAGCGGCAATGATCCTGAAACTACGTGCTGAAAAACAAAAGGAAATTCTTTTTCAGTGATACCAAATTTTTTATTCAGTCTTCTTGTTTCAAGATTCCTGAACAGTCAACCAGATATATGTCGAGCTACGAGTAAGTTTATTTGCAATTAAGGTAAGCGGTCGTGAGACATTGGTTTGGTTCAGAAAAAAGAGATACTCTCGATTTTAGCACTTAACATTGTCCACGTAGCAATTATAAAAATCGCACATAGTTTGTAATCACATCTCCTAAGTTTAGTTCGGAAAGCAATGAACGAATTATCTTGTCAAACCGTGCAAACTACATTCTAAAAATCATCCATCAATCACCCAACAATATATACATACATATATATATATATATATATATATATATATATATATATATATATATATATATATGTATATATATATATATATATATATATATATAAGGGAACAATTATAAAATATATAACAAATGTGTGTATACGTCCGAATGTATGAATTACATATATTAGTTCAGTGCTCAACACTATGAGTAGAGCAGTTTTAAAACGAGGGAATATTTTTTCCAATGGTTCATTATAGATTATACATTATACTTCACGTAAAAAAAGAGATTTTCAAATGGTTCATACCCTGGGTTCAATGAAAAAGATCATATTTAAGTAAAACAGAATATACGATCAGAAATTAACATTTGAAGAAAAGTCTACCCATTATATACATACATATTCTGGTAAATTTGCATATATTTGCCATCCAGCAATCTAGAGTCTGATTGTGAAGAAATATTTGTTCTAAAACAGTATCTACTTTTTCATTCAGGCTAATTCTTTTCGGATGCTTGCACACTGGTTAACAAAATATTCCACTGACAAATTGTAATACACAAAACGTCTGATCATGGAGTGAGAAAGGGGTTCGGAGAGAGAGAGAGGGAGAGAGAGAGGGAGAGAGAGATGGAGATTCGATTTACTTAGTTTATAAAGAAACAGATAGATTTATGGGTCAACGGATTGTGTTGTTTCAGATTTCCAAGTGTTTTTTCTCTGCTTGCTTTGGATAATATTCCAAAGTACGCCTTTTATGTAGACCAATGTTGGTGCTGAAATAAGAAACGTCTAAAATCTTACTGATGGGAAATAAGAAACACTCTCAACTAAAATAGCAAGCTTATATATATATATATATATATATATATATATATAAGTGGACTGTTGAAATTGTAATCACAAATAGGACTAAGGCGTCTCTTTTATTTGTCTGTAGGCGTCTACCTGCCGATTCAGAACGTGAACTCCTGGTTTATTAGTGGCTTGTCGCTGGCAGTACTTGAGATTACACTCCCCCCTCCCAACCAATAACATAGACGAGGACATGCGTACGGGAAACGCTGATATGAAATTCAATTTACAGGTATTCTGCAGCATTCGCTCTGCTCTATTTCTCCTATCGAACTGGACGTCTCTGCAATGCGAAGACTTCTTAAAAAGTGAGGGCATGTTGTGGAAGTCAATATTTGAGGATAATTTACGTTCAAATTGATTTAGTTATCTAAAAGTACTTGTGTTGAATGTTTGTGCTCGTTTGTTAGCGTAGAAGGTTAGAAATAATCATTCTAGTCTGCTTTCAGACCTACATATTTTTACAATGTTTACTCAATATATATATATATATTTATATATATATATATATATATATATATATATATATATATATATATATATATATATATACACACACAGAACTGATCTAGCATATAAATTTGATACTTAATTAAGTGTATATGTATTTGATTTACTTGAATGCTTATACATATTATTTTACAATGAGCTTTTCGATGTATGAATATATATTAGCCTGCCTGCGTGCCTGTCTTGATGGCAATCAGAGACAGTAGAAGCCAGGACCCCGCTTGTTGATTTTCGTAATGTAATAGGTTAATGGAGGCTTGTGTGTATTTTCATTTCACTCTTTCCAGTCTAAGAAAACAGGTCAGATCATTCAACCTAAATTCAGTTTCAACCTGGATGGCTTCGATGGTGCAATTGATAAGATAATCTGGCCATGTTCTTGAACCTGAGAAAGACTGTTATATGTGTCCTGATTTTTAAAAGTAACCGGCTGAGGGAGATCAGACGCTCCAGTAAAATCTGTGAGTATATTTGCATTATCATACACACCATGTGAACTTATGTATAAATATGTGGATCTGTGTAATGAATGAGTATTTTATTATCATACACCCTGTGTCAACTTACGTGTAGGCATGTGTGTGTTATAAGTGACATAAGATAGATAGATACAAAATATAGTAGTAGTAGTAGTAGTAGTAGTAGTAGTAGTAGTAGTAGTAGTAGTAGTTAATTCAGAGAGCCCACAATATGCTCTCGGACTTTCATTTCACTGCATTTTAAATCTAAATAAACGTTTGTCTGCGTATGCAAGAATTAACAGACGCCGTCTGATCTTATGGGGAAAATAAACCATGCATCATGCAGAAAGAAGCAAAGGAAAGAAATGGATCATTTTTCCAAACAGACTGTTGATTTCGATCTGAGGAAAGTTACGTCTCTCCACAGGAACAGTGTTTCCCTTTACAAATCTGTTGTATGGTTTCCAGAGAATGGTCTGAAAAACAACGGGCTTTCTGCATCATAGGATAATGCATAGATGCATTTAGTCGATGTCAGTGTGAGTCAAGGATGTTCACTCATTATTAAAAAAATTTAAGAAATACAACATAGCCGACATGTAAGTTGTGGGTGACTCTTTCAAGATGGATCGAACGAAGCCCACAATTGTCCAGCGTATTCGATATGGCTGCGACAGTCAGGATTGAAAAACTTTTGTGATCACTTGGACCGGGTCGATTTTGACACGGCAACGTGTTTCGGTTTCAATTAATTTTTTAACTGAAGTGTGGAAAGTTGTTTTTTTCTTTTCACCACAACAAAGTTATCCCGTTGAAAATAAAATGACAGAAATTCTTAATAAGAAAACTAGGACAAATAACTGCAACAAGAAGAGGGGGAGAGACAAAGGAATAGATAAAAAATACTGGAAAATTTTGAGGCTACGAAAATATACAAAAGAAAGAAGAGCCATAAAGAAACTTTTTCTTTTTTCAAACAAACTCAAACTTGTAGTTTCAAGAAAACTGAAAAATAAATTGAAAAAATAATATTCATTATGAAAACGGCAAGGACTAAAATATCGTAAAAACAAAATGAACCGACAGCATTTTCTCTCCATCTTCTTTTGTTTGCTGCAAACTTTATTGTCCTGACTGAACGCACTGAGTTTTTTCTCAACTTTTTTTCTTGCATGAAAAAATGTGTATTGCACTTTCAAGGTGTTGTATACCTGTATTCTATATATGTTTTACAATTTGATTTTCTGTGTCTGTTACCTACAATTTTGACTTGAGTTGTTCACTGAAAATGCTCAACACGTGATCGACAGTTCAGAATGTTTCTTGATTTTGCATTTTTGCTTAGTGAATTTTTATTCATGGCCCCGATGTAGCCTCGACTAGGTATCATTTGAGTGTATCGATTCATGTGGAGAAAAAACAGCAACACTGATACGTTATTTATTTTGAATTTTTAACACAATTTTTAACTTGAATAAGTTTTTTTCCATTATATTTCAACTGAAGAGAAGTAATACATACATATATATATATATATATATATATATATATATATATATATATATATATATATATATATATATATAGATGTATCTACAAGAATTTTGTTTGACTAGACGTACAATAGAAGGCGTGGCAAGCGAAATTTGATTTATCGGTGGAATTGTTTCTTGTTATGACTAACCACCTGTACCGATAGATACAGCAGTAATAATTTGGTTCTCCTGTGAAAACTGTAGGTTTTCTGTGAAGTCAGAGCATTTTTTTCCTAACTGCATTGACGAATACGGTGAAAGCATCTGTGGAACTGGTCATTTTCTGTCCTTCTAAATCATGTTGCAAAAAAATTGATGTTTCTGCTAAAGGGAATCATATTACCATTGAAAGGACTGTTACCTTGGATTTATAATTTAATGACTCTTTTAGCCTCATGTTATGTGTACTTGCGTTCATTGCTCCATTTTCTGCTTTGCAATATACACTTTGGATTGGTCGCTGTGTGGTCAGAAAAAAGACAAGAAAAAGAACAAATGATTATCTTCACTTCTCTCTCCTTCGAACTGACTCGCTTTCTACGACATTTTGTCCGATATATATATATATATATATATATATATATATATATATATATATATATATATATATATATATATATATGTGTGTGTGTGTGTGTGTGTGTGTTTAAGAGCTAAGTAAGTGGGTTCCGTAGAAGTTGTCAGATATATGTTTATCTTATTTTTTGAACCATTTCGTCGACCCATTTCACTATTGTTATTTCTCTGATGCAAACAACATCCGGCATTATACTGACCAATTGGAGTCGATCAAGGCATGAATAAGCATTTGGGATTGACTTTGAAGAGTCTGTTGAAATATGATGTTGAAATTGCCCACTGAAAAGTTAATTGAGTTTCCATCTCGATGGAGTCAAGAATACGGGGTCAAAATCTCGGGGATGGACGTGTGTGTTAAGTCAAGCCTCTGTGTTGACTCGTCGTATCATTGGCATGTGTTATTTTGAAAAATGGAACTTGAGTGTCTTTTTTTACATTATTACTTTACGATTTTCATCTATCACTCTTTGAATGTTCTCTTCCAATTGTTATCATGTTTAGCAGTAGCATTGTAAGTAAATCGAATTATGTTTTCCTTTAATATTGGATTCATGCCTTTCTCAAGTTTATAAGTGCAAATTGAATATAAGCAGCCTCCGTCGAAACCTCGCCGATTTTGTTCCCTGCACCGATGATTGTTAATCTACACCACATCTACCTTAGTTTCGTAAATCATACGAATATAATGTTATTCGAATCAATATTATACATTTCTTGTAACTTGCAGGTTAGGCGCTTGCAAGGACTTATAAAATTGAAAACAATAAAAGTTGAAAAAACGTAATTTTGCTTAAATAGATATCCGATATATTGACATTCAAACAGTGATTACTTGCATGAAAAAAATACCATTCAATAATGTGATACGCGGACGTGCTCCTCTGAGAATATTGTCTTTAATTATGGTCAATATTCCCACATGATTCCTCCGATCTTGTCTCTCCTGTTTTCGCTCTGTATTTATTGAAGTATCGCCTTTCATTTAATGGTCCCAGAAGACAAATCTAAACAGATCCAGTTTAATCAAACAGTTTGCCAACCGGTATTTACTGTCATGAGTTTTAATGATTGGTTTTTCGAAATATTCTAACATACAGTTTTCTCGGGCTGGTAAACACACATGCGATGATTTTATGTGGTCATATTGCATTAAAATCACTACCAGCGTTTCCCCTTTGCCTTGTCCTCCTCTTCGTTGCTTTTTTATTGAATTGTGCATTCTGATCTGGATTTACCTTCTTTTTTGTTCAGTCGTCAATTGATTTCAGGATAAATTGAGATTGAATTAAACACTTTCTGTCTACAAACGAATGTTTAATACTGAGACGACGCAACAAGTTGATATCGATAATAAGCACAACATTCTAAACTAAATATTTTGAGAAATAAATGATTATGTGAATATCTACTACGAAGGCATCAATATATAAGTGCGTGCATGAGAGTGTGTGTGTGAGTGTATATATATCAACACATTTTTTTATGTACATACAGGGTAGGTGAAAAAATTCCCTATTGGAAATTGTTGATAAGTTTCTCAGTTATTGGTTATCCAACTGGATTCACTCAGGACCATACTTCAAAATATGTTTAGTGTGCTTCTTCAGTTTGTGGTTTTATAATTTTCACTTCTCGTTCGCCCAACCCTACAGGAAGAAGTTACATAAGCGAGCAGTAGTTACAAAAGCAACATATGATTTTAAATGGGAAAATTATTATTATCCACCCTGTATATATATATATATATATATATATATATATATATATATATATATATATACGCACACACACACGCACACACACACACATATATATATATATATATATATATATATATATATATATATATATATATATATATAATCACACACACATATATATATATGTATATATTGTTGAAAGGTGACACACCGTCTGTCATTCTATTGGAATCACCTACACATGGGTACTGCTCAACTAAATTTGGCATGCATGCTCTGTGGGCCAAAGGGAAGGTTTTGAAATAACAATCCTTTATTGAGGTTTTGAAATTGGTTCTATTTACCAACAAAAGAAGAGGAAATAAAGCAATGAATAACACTAGGTTGACAAGCTTTTGGTAGAGCAAATCGTACTAGTCCTAAAAAGAGATGTATTCAGCCAATGTATTCTACTGAGAGTCTCATATGGAATAGAAACAAGGAAACTAACCAAGAGACCGACCTGCAACGTGCACATGAGACAATCATGGTTAACCTCACATGGAGAGATCAATATATCAGGGATAAAACAGGAGTCTGAGAAAACATAGAATTCATTAGAAAACACAAATGGCAATAAGCTGGATACGTTGCAAGAATGGCAGATAAGCGATTCACAACGTGGATCCCCAGGGATCAAGTGCGAACCTGTGACCAATAGAAAATAAGATAGCGTGATGAGATAGATGAATTCGAGAAGTACTGGCTCTGTGATACCCATGATAGAGAGGTCTGGCGAATATCGTGGAAGCTGTATGTCCAACAACGCACACTAACAGACTGATGATGGTGATTTACAATTCAACTATAATGCAAAAGTCAAACTTCAAGACATATATATGTATATAAATATGCATATCTTCTGAATTAATTCTTTAACGAGTCCAGATGAAGAGAAACTCTCACCCTCTTAGTGGGGTAAAATGAGATAGAGAATCTTCTCCTCCCTGTAAGGACCCAAAGTGAAGGGAATTTTCCTGCTTCAAATGGCCAGTAGTGTAGGGGAACCTCTTCCATTTGATGATGTCTAAAGAGGAGGGTTTTTTGTTTTATTTTAATTACCTTTTGAGGTATTAAACATGAATGGAGACCCCACTTTTATGGAGTCAAAAGTGAAGATAAAGTTCTCTATACATTCAAAGGGTCAGACGTAAAGGAAAAACCTTTCCTCTTAAGGGATTAAAAGTGAAGGGAACTTTTTTTACGGGTCTGAATACATCACTTTTTTAATCCCTCAATATTCTATCCAGTATTGACGGGTACTTCAGCTAGTATAAATACATACACACACACACATGCATATATATATATATATATATATATATATATATATATATATATATATATATATATATATATATATATATATATATATATATATATATACATATATATATACATATATATATATATATATGGGATACTGGTATGTTCTTAGCCACGCAAAACTAAAATTTCTGTCTAAAAATAATCTTGTTGCAAATATACGGCCACCATTTTCTTCATAACATGGCGTCCATCCGGCAGAACGATGCCGTGAAATTCGATATTACCGGTTATTACTTCTTCTATAATTCACTTTACTATCAATTTTTCTATTTACCCAATGTTGTTTTAGATTCAGGTGAACTAAACGAACCCTGAAACAAGGGCACATTTATAGAATTGCAAACGAGAATAGAATTTAGTCAGACACGCCATCCCAGTCAATAATTGAACAACTCTAGCGTCAAAAGTCATGTAAAAATATCCTATCTAAGAAGGAATATGGTCAGAATAATAACTATTTATGACGTCACTTTGATTTTCCACCGGTAAGCATCTAAATTAAAGTGAAAGGAACACCGAAACATCTATATACCCTGGATAGCTTTAAGATGAATATACGTTTGTATAATGTGACCAATCCCTCTGTTTCAATATCATTCAGGTCCAGAAATCGAACGTAAATGATGTTATTAACCAACTAAAATATTTGCAAAAGTGACAAAAGTTGCCATTTATTCTATCATTTAAATTACAACTCTCTATCTTTATCAGTAATATAACTAGGAGTTCGAACTTGCAATTATGATGATTTACGCTTGTTTGATTTACGCCGATCGAAAATAACGCCGAATGGTGCTAAAAGTTTATCTTTCTTATTTCTTTTCAAAAATTGTGAGCTCGTCCTGGTTCAAATTTTCACCTTTTATGGCTGCACTGATGCAATTCCAGTCAATCAGTGAAAAGCAAAGGATATAAAAGTTGCAGTGTCAAGATAACTAGTGGATTAATTTTGTAACGATTTCCTTTACTAGAAACGCATCTCCAGCGTCAAATCAGTTCAGCATGTATCTCAGTGGTGCTATCATTTAAGTGCACAAACCCAACATTGACAGAAAGTTTAAAGGAAGCAATGCGGTCGCATTACAGACTATACCATTATTATGATGAGAGAAAAAAGCGCTCATTGATTTTACTCTCGTAGAACTTGCAAAAATCTTTTCATTCGACTCTACTACTTTTTTCTAAAATTGATTAGCTGACATTTTTTCAAAGAAATTTCATTTCTCCAGCATTAATATCTTCAACTGTTTCTTGCTCTACGTACATATTCTTTCATTTTATTTTGTCCTTTTTTTCTTCAAACCACCTTTCATCTTTCCAATATCCGGCATCTCGTCTACTTATTTCTTATTCGTTTCTTTCATTTTGTCGGGGGAAAAAAATGAAATTTCATACATACGATCTTGATTTTGGATTTCCTTCATTTAATCAAGCATTGTGCATGAGTTTGCTTGCTAGTGGATTGTCATGAGCATTGCACACCAGCACTACGGGTTGATGTTTGAATCAAAGTGAAAACCAAAATTTTGAATGTTGCTTTTCAAGGCAAGTAGGCTTTTTCCACCAAGAGAATTACTATCTTCTGCTTTTTTAATGATGTACGAGAAAAAAAGTAAGCTGAGTAAATACCTACAACAGATCCTTTTTTTTTTCAGGGGGGGGGAGTTCTACGCATCTTTTTTAATCTGTTTATTGAGCCCTTCTGGTCTTCTTTCATACCATTTCGAATTTATTGTTTTCGCCCAGGTCCAAGTGTGCAAATTAGTATGGGAACAACCACAACTTAATGTTCAATAGTCTCCTTTCAAATCTCTGGAGATGACCCGGTATTTTTCTGATTTTCTCAATTTTTTGCTCACTTTCTCGTTCACATCCTGTGGTCCGTTGGAATAGCCGCCAAATCTACAGTTTTGAAGATCTTCTTTCCCTTGATTACAATTGGCAGATCTAGTCTAGTTGCTTGAATGGTTTTTTTTGCCTGGATCTCAAAATCCCGGAGTATTTTATCTTATTCTTTTGGTGGGGAGGGGGCAGCCTTTAATTTAGGTTGATATCATTTTTATCACCATCAATCTCTTCAGTCTACGATGTCACTTCTTAATTATCATCGTCTTCTTGCGTTACGTCTTCTTCTCATGTCAATAATATTTTTATTGTTGTTGTCTGACTCAAGTCAAAACCTGTTTTTGGGGTTTTTGGTTTTTACCGAAACAAAAACACCAATAACGACAAAAAGAATCCTCAGCAAATTTAGGGGATCAAAAATAAATATTTCCATACTGTGTCTTATATATCTACCAAAATCTTTGCTAGGAATACACAAAGGCTTATTTTATTCGAATGCAAACACATTCATAAAATCAATATTTCCATATTTTGAGTTGAAATTACCACCAAATGATTGGTAGTCGGCTCTCTTACTAACTGAACTAAACTCCTACATATCAAGAAAAAGTTATCTTGCTGATGCACAAGGACTTAATTTATTCTAATAAATGTATATATGTGCATTTTTCATTTACTGTATATGCAATACAAACCTTACAATAATCATTTTCAGCTGGAATAAAGTTGTAGTTTTACATTACAGTAACCAGGCTTGTCATTATTTCGAACATTTCTATATACTCATCCAGTACCAGGTTGTCGATGAACACTGAGTAACAACAAGTCTCTCGACATCTGTAGTACCTTTCTCAGTATCCCAATGACCCTAAAAACTCCATGGTCCTGATAATATGGACCTCTTCATCGAAATCCCTATTCATCCAATCGCCATTTTATCATTTCGGTTGATTTAGTCATTCATTTATCTATTGCATGCTTCCAAGTCCGCCGACTATTATAGGTATTTTTTTTTTATTCGTATTATCATAAACTATATCGATTGTCTTATTACAACTCCAACGTAATATTTAGATCTTTTCATTAGTTATTTTATAGAAAATAACTAACCAGCCACGTAAGAGGGGGATATTTGAGTTAGGGTCGCTATCAAGGAAGCGTTTCTTCCTCTGGTGTTTGCAACTCACCAAAAATATTTTGTTGAGGTTTTTTTTGTTTTGTTTTTTTTCACGCAGTGAAACATGTATAAAACAAATTGAAGTCAACGAATTTAGTTGAGGTTCATGGAAATATTTTACTTTCATATTGATTCATAAGCTAATGTATATTTTCAAAAGTTAATTTGACAATTTCACCTCGTGATTTTGAATTAAACAAGCTAAAACTATCCGGTTGAGTTTTATTAAAACAACCAAAAAGTAAATACAAATGATCAATTAGAATCAACCAGATTAAGATTCATTAGATCGAATTGAAAGAAATACAAACACATTTTCCTCTTCCTGAATGAGCTTTTTTTTTTCATTTCAAAGAAAATTAACTATTCCCAGGAGCTGTGGGTGGATGTGAGTGATCTAAAGTGGGTGATTGATACACAATGTATGTACAATGAAAAGCTGGGTGCTGGCCTTTTGTCTGTCCCTGCAGCACCCGTTGCTCAACTTCCCAAATAAATATCATCTAAATTAGACCCTGCCTCATGACAGTCTTTAATCAAATGCAAAATAAACAGATACATTTTGATTAGTGTGGTTGATCTGTTCCGAATTCCTCCATACTGTTCAAAACTTCAGTGCATAAAGTCATAATATAATCCAATGTAATTTTCTTTCCGTTACTTACCGTTGTACAGAGGTACTTTAAGCGTATCAAACGTAAACCTAATCTCGAACTTAACACCAACCCTAAACCTAGCCTTAATATCAATCCAAACCATAATCCTAACCCAACCCTGACCCTGACACCAACCTTAACCTAACCCTAAGTTTCTTCAAGCAAAACGGCAGCCAGGAAGTAAGGGTTCTAATTAGAACATATATCCTGAAATTTGAACTTCCGGTATCACATTGCCGTGAATAAAGTAAAAGATCGATTTTATACTGTACATGTATTGCATATTGATCATCTATTTTACTGGGATCTTAAAGCTCCATCTTCACATTTAATTCCGTTTTTGACGAGTAAAAATTTCAGTGCAGAAATTGCAAAATAATCGCAGAAGTGTTTCAACATAATGACCCATTTGGGCCAAATATTGTCCATTCCTAATAATTTTCTGAACATTTTTACCATCTTTTAGGGTTTTTTGGGGGGTTGGGGTCAGAAACATGCCCAAAATTGTCTTTTGAAAACTATTCATACAATCAAAAATACATGAAACAGTAAATTGAAGTCATCAAATTTTAGTAAAAAGGTTCCATATACGTGAGTAGTTATTATGTTTCTGGGGATTGTCAAAAAAAAATGGGAAATCGAAATGGAAATCACAAAACGTCTAGCCCTTGGCTCTTAGCACTGAACAAACTTTACTTCGTCACGATGACGTCTGTTACGCTGTGTGTGGCCAATCCATCTAAAACTAACCAATCACGAAATAATTTTGAAACGCAATTTGAATGAAACAAAGAACAAGCATCAACTTTTTCGTTTTGGGAAGTTTTTTTCTTGTTCGTTTCTTCATATTTTACCTTTCTTTTTATCGGTAAATTATATAAATGAAAAAAATGCTTATTCCATTAAAGGAATTTTCACTGTACACTTGACTTGGGTAGTGTAATGGAAGGGTGCTAAAAGAAGAAGTAAGTAGTTTACAGGAGTGGTAGGAGGAAAGAGAGAGGGATAGGTATTTTGATAGAGGTTCGGAAAAATGAATGGGAAAAGAAAGTCAATTAGTCTACTGAGAGGATTTGAAAAGATAGGGTGAGAAAAAGGTTATTTTCATCAGAAGAAGAGATGATGGGGAGAAATAGTCAATGAGAGGGGAGAAGTGAGGAAAGAAAAGAGAGTTGGATAGTTTCTGAGTGGAAACGAGTTAAGGAGTTGAATGAAAGTATAGAAACGGATGAAGAGAGAAAAGAAGAAGAGTCCATTAAGATGATTGGAAGGAAGATGGTTAGAAAAGAAATTTAGATAGTTTACTGAGGCGTATGAAAATATTTCTCGTATGAAATCAAGCAATGTTTGTATAGCATTTAAAGAAGATCATGGTCGGGCAACTAATATTGGTAATGATAGAAAATGACAATACAGGCAGGGGTCGTAGGAAAGCAGACACATTAGATAACAGATAATCTTAGTTGTCAACAAGCTTCTTCTTCTTCTTCTTCTTCTTATTATTATTATTATTATTATTATTATTATTATTATTATTATTATTATTATTATTATTATGTTGATCTCTGTCCTTTACAATCTATTGTTGAGTCAACAGCTTCGGGCAAAAGATGGTTGAAATGATGAACAATTCTTCTCCTCCCCCTGTCTTATTTTGCGTTTGTGCTACAGTTTTTTTTGTTGTTACTTTTTTTTTCAGTAGATGATAGTGCTCTTCTCAGTATGAGTACAGTGCCTTTAAGCTCTATCTTCGAGGCTTCACAGATAGAAAGGTTGCCATAGATTTTTTGCGAGCTGTTTTTCCATGCCTTTCTTCTTCATCTTCTTCTTCTTCTTCTTCTTCTTCTTCTTCTTCTTCTTCTTCTTCTTCTTATTATTATTATTATTATTATTATTATTATTATTATTATTGTTGTTGTTGTTGTTGTTGTTGTTGTTGTTGTTGTTTGCATTTTCACACCAGCTGCCTGGTGGTTCCCGCTGGGGACTGAGTCTCCTCAAGTCTCCTGAACTTCTCAGCGCACATTCACTGTTCACAACAGTGCTTTGGATTATGGTTCCACGTTAGTTTCATGATGGTTATCGCTCTAGGCTGAGTGACAATAAGTCTCCTCGGGTCAGTACTCTGGCCAGGGCCTGATATTTTCCTAGCTTTTCACTCTTCTCTATTTTCTCGGTGATTCGCAGGCACGGCTGCGTCTATTATTTGGTAGGTTCTCCTTTTATTGTCCGCGATCACCAGGTCCAGTCTTCTCGCTTGGATGTGGTTGTTGGTTTGGATGTCAAAGTCCCAGAGTAATTAGTGGTTTCTGTATTCCAGGTCAAACTTCGGTTTGTGCTGTTATCACTTGTCAGCATGGTTGACTCCCATTCGTTCAGTTCCATGTGTGTTACTGTTGCTACCTGGCTGCATCTGTTTTTTATACTCTTTCTTGGCTACTTGACTACATTTGCTAGTTAAGTGGTTTACTGTCCCATCCCTCTCTCTGCACAGGCAACATTTGCTGTTTGCTGGGGCTCTGTCGATTTTTGCTTTGATATAGTTTGTCCTGATGCTTTTGTTTTGGGCTACCACGATGAACAATTTTTCTCTAGATTTCCCTCGCGTAGCCATGTCCATGATCTCTCGACTACGACATTTTGTAACCGTCTTTTGAATTCTCCGTATATGTTTTTCTCTGTTCCTATTTTCCTCCCTTGCTTGCTGTGCTGCTCCTTCCTTTGTTACTTTTTCGTTGTTGTTCGTTACACTGCTTCAAGCGCTTTGGATTCACTGTTTGCTTGCACATACTTTTCTAATTTTGTTCTGGCCTTTTGGACGCAGTTTTCTATGCTGATTATTCCGCTTCTGCTTTCTTTCCTCTTTACCTACAGTCTATGTGTTATCTCTGGGGTATAAGCTTCCTTCTTCGCCGGTCCATTGATTGGAGTTCTTGCGTTTGTCCATCAAAGGAATGGTCATGGTTACTACCGATACTGCCCATGTGTTCATTCTTTTTATCAAATCCCTACTATTCGGCTAGGTCTCGATTATTATTATTATTATTATTATTATTATTATTATTATTATTATTATTATTATTTGAAATCTCACACCTGTTGCCTGGCGGTGACCGCTGGAGTTTGAGTGACAGCAAGTCTCCTCAAGTCTCCAGCCCTCCTCCCCTAGTACTCATAGGTCGCAGTAATTCTGCGATTTACAGTTTCACACCGGTTGCCCAGTGGTTATCGCTGAAGGCTGAGTGACAATAAGTCTCCTCAGGTCTTCAGCTAACGTCTCCTCCCTTTTTCACTTTTTCACCTATTACGTCAGGGCTAAAATTCGTTGCAGTATTTGTATCTCTAGCATCTTTCTCAGTATCCGTGCAGTTCCCAGTAGTGCTGTGGTCTGTACGGTCTATCCTTCCCTTAATCCTGATCTCCTCCAGTCTCACCCTCAGCGTTTTGGGGACTGTTCCTAGTGCGCCCACTATGACCGGTACTACCCTGGTTTTCATGTTCCACATCTTCTTTAACTCTATTGCTAGGTCCTGGTATTTTTCCCGTTTCTCACTCACCTTCTTTTTTACTCTATGGTCTGCAGGCACAGCAACGTGTACTATTTGGCAGGCCTTCCTTTTTTTGTCTACTATTACTAAGTCCGGTTTTCTTGCCTGTATGAGGTGGTCAGTTTAGATGTCAAAGTCCCAGAGTAGTTAGTGGTTGTCATTCTCCAAAACTGCTTCTGGCTTATGATGATACCAATTTTCCACATGGCTGAATCCCATTTGTTTGCTTAGTTCCCAGTGTATCATCGTTGCTACTCTATCGTGTCTATGCTTATACTCCTTCTGGGAGAGTTGACTACATTCGCTAGTTATGTGGTTCACTGTCTCATCTCTTTCACCGCACATGCGGCATTTGCTGTTTGTCTGTGTTCTATCGATTTTTGCTTTTATGTAGTTTGTCCTTATGCTTTTGTTTTGGGATGCCATGATGAGCGATTCAGTTTCTCTCTTAAGGTTCCCCTTTCGTAACCACGTCCATGATTTCTCGTCTGATATATCTTGTATCTGCCTTTTAAACTCGCCATACAATTTTTTCCCTTCCCATCTTTCTTTTCTAGTTTGCTGTACTGTTCCATTGTTTTCTACTTTGTTGTTTGTTGCACGATCTCTCGCACTCTTTATGATTTATTCACTATTCGTTTGCACATACCTTTGTTGGACTATTTTAGCTCTCTGGACTCAGTCTTCTATGCTGATGAGCCCCTTGCCACCTTCTTTTCTCTTAACGTATAGTCTATCTGTATCATCTCTAGGGTGTAATGCTTTATGCATTGTCATAAGTTTCGTAGTTCGCCTATCCATTGATTGGAGTTCTTCCTTTGTCCATCCTAGGAATGGTCCTGTGTATCTAACTACTGACACTACCCAGGTGTTCATTCTTTTTATTAGGTTTCTGCTGTTTAATTTAGTCTCTAATATTTTCCTTATCCTTCTAAGGTATTCTCTCTTTTTTTTTCCTTCATCTCCTCCCGTTTTATCGTATCTCATTCAAGGACGCCTAGTTATTTATATCGGTCTTGTGCGGTCAATGCCCTAATCTTGCTGCTGTCTGGGAGTTCAATTCCTTCAGTCATTGTTAGCCTTCCTTTGTGCATTACCATGATTGCACATTTTTCTATTCCAAACTCCATTCCGATGTCCTCACTGTATTCCTTCACTTCGTTGAACAGGTTCTCAAGCTCTCCCCTGTTTTTTGCGAACAATTTCATATCGTCCATGTACATTAGGTGGTTGACCTTTCCTTTTGTTTTAGAGAAATGGTGCCCTTTGCTGTTTTTCAGGATTCTGTTGAGCGGTATCATTGTTAGAACAAATAATAGTGGGGACAACGAGTCTCCTTGGAAGATTCCCCTTTTTATCCCTACCTCTGCTAGTTTGTCCCCTGCGGCTGTCAAGTCTACTTTCCAGTTTTTTATCGAATTTCCAATGAATTTAACCACCGGTTCGCTAATTTTGTATTATTATTATCATTATTATTTGCAATCTCACACCTGTTGCCTGGTGGTAACCGCTGGAGTTTGAGTGACAGCAAGTCTCCTCAAGTCTCCAGCCCTCCTCTCCTAGTACTCATAGGTCGCAGTAATACTGCGATTTACAGTTTCACACCGGTTGCCCAGTGGTTATCGCTGAAGGCTGAGTGACAATAAGTCTCCTCAGGTCTTCAGCTAACGTCTCCTGTCTCTTTCGCCTATCATGTCAGTGCTACAATTTGAATTTCTGCTTTCATTTCCCTTCCTCTGCGTTGCAGTTCTTATATTTTTAGCTCTTTCCTCAGTATCCGTGCAGTTCCTTGTAGTGCTGTGGTCTGTACAGTCTCTATTCTTCCCCTTATCCTGATCTCTTCCAGTCTCACCCTCAGCGTTTTGGGGACAGTTTGTAGTGTGCCTACTATGACCGGGACTACCCTGGCTTTCATGTTCCACATCTTTCTCAATTCTCTTGCTAGGTCCTGGTATTTTTCCCGTTTTCCACTCTCCTTCCTCTTTGCTCTATGGTCTGCAGGTACAGCTACGTCTACTATTTAGCAGGTCTTCCTTTTTTTTGTCTACAATTACCAAGTCCGGTTTTCTTGCCTGGATGAGGTGGTCAGTTTAGATGTCAAAGTCCCAGCGTAGTTTGTGGTTATCATTCTCTAGAACTGCCTCTGGTTTGTGCTGATACCACTTTTCCACATGGTTGAATCCCATTCATTTACTCAGTTCCTTGTGTATCATCGCTGCTACTCTATTATTAGTAGTATTGTTATCATTATTATTATTATTATTAGTAGTAGTAGTAGTAGTAGTAGTAGTAGTAGTAGTAGTAGTAGTAGTAGTAGTTGCTCATATTGAGTTTTTACACTGTTTATGACAGGAAGCTTTCACGAGATGAGACAGCAATTCTCCTAAATTTCCCAGAACTTGCCACTGAATCGTAGCTGATCTCAGTTATGCTGTTGTCTTGATGGTTCTGATTTTTCCACAGACTTTTCCAGTTCTTCCAAATCTCTTGCAATACTTTTCAGAGTTGTTTCAAGCGCTTCAGTGATAATTGTTCTTATTCGAATTCTTTTGGATTCAACATCAGTATTTACTGATGGCTTCCACTCTAGATCAAATGAGAGTAAGTCTTTTCGACAATGCTGGATCAAAGGGAAAATGGGCTGGAGCCAGGGGCCAAAAATATTTGGGGGCCCTAAAAAATTAGGCACTGAATGAGTTGAGTAAACATACAATGTAATAATAATGATAAGTATGTTGATGAAATACAATATGATTACGATTCAATTCATTAATTCAAAAATCTCTTGTTTCCTTTCATGTTAATAGGAGATACCTAATTTGAATTACAGCCAGGGACACCATGCAACCTTAATTCTACTCATCAATACCCTAGGACTCTCCTTCAGTATTCTTGCTGATTTCCTTTGATAGGCTCTTCGGAACTTTTGGCATTACTGTCATCCTTGTGCTCTGTGATTTTTCGATTCTTTTGCTAGGTCAAGATACTTCTCTTGAGTCAGCTTCACCCGGTGGTTTGCCAGAACAGAGAAATACTCTATCCAACGCATCTTGTCTTCTTGTTCACGATAAATGGATATAGTCTTATGGCCTAGATTTGGTGATCTGTTCGTATTTCATAGTCCTAAAAATTCTGTTTCATTTCCGAGGACAGACTATAGTCTTTGAATATACCATTAGTCTGTATTGTCAAAATACTGTTACTTGCAGTGTTTCCAGTGAATAGCCGTCCATACCCAGTAATGCCTACCACTGTCCTCTCTCTGAGCTACTTTTCTTACTATGTGATAAATAGTCAAAACTTTATTTCCGTATAGTCGACATATTTGTATTCAATGAGTTTGTTTTCCATCTAGTAGTAACTAGTGGCTTTCACTAGCAGGAACAGAAACACTCATCAATACTCTATTGTGAGTGGTAGTAGTAGTTGCAGTAGCGAACCCATTTTCTCTCATCTGCATTCTGATACTTCATCTCATTGTCGTTCTCTTTTTTGTTTCTTCCATATCGATCCAGTGATCCTTCAAATCTTTTTTTTTTTTTTCATCATTTTATCGTTTAATCGAAAAATTGTCATTTCCGGGTTACTTCATAGGATTTTTCTTCATTTTCTTTTAAAGGTATTTCCTGCTCTTTTTTTTTTATCATTATCTTTCGATTTATTCTATCAACTACCATCTTCTATGTTTTTCGTTACCTGATTCGCTTTCATTTTCGATTTTCTGTTCCCCTTTTTAGCTGATTTCCAATCAGTGAAATAAAGTGGAAAGAATGGTAATAACAAGCGGACAAATCTATTGCTCCTTAATCAACACAGCAGCTGCAATCAATTTCAAAGACACATGGCAAACCCTCATCTGTCATCATCTTACTATCACCACCGATCACATTAATAAACAGGGATGAAATGTACTCCAATTATCATATATCTATCAACGGACGCCATATGACACCAATAATATAAAATTCAGAACTATACTAATATCAACACTTTCATAGTACGTAACAGTGTCACCTGTCTGTTGTCTCTGCAGGTTTCCACACCTCTTCTTGTATCGTCCCCATATGTCACAGCACCAATCGGGTTTGTATTGCATCGACCATGCCTGTTTAGTCCTGGCTGTTAGGCCATTGCTGACAACTGGAAGTCGTAGATCTCGGATTTCCAGTAATTTCCTCAGTATTCATGAAGACCTCTGTAGTGTTATGTTCTGCACAGTTTCTATTCTTATTCAGCTCTTCCTTTCTTGTTTTCAGTGTCTACTGTACCAACTGTTGCTGTTACTAGGCTGACCTTCATGTTCCTCACCTTCTTCAGTTCCCTTGCAAGGTCCAGTTATTTCTCTAGCTTTACGATATTTTTCATAATCTGTGTGATCCACTGTTACAGCCACGTTTCTCATTTGGCACGATTTTGTTTCCTTGTCCACGACTACGATGTTTGACCTTCTTTCTTGGACGAGGTGTTCAGTTTGGATGCCATAAAACTTAAAATAAGTTCTATCTTCCAGGTCACCGATTTTTGCTGATACTATTTATCTGCATGGTCAAATCCCGGTCGTTTGCTTACTTCCCACAGTAAGACTGTTGCTACCCTATCGTGCCTGTTTTTGCGCTCCTTCTGATAATTCACTGATTATATAGTTTATAGTCTTGTCCTTTTCTGTTCACATTTTCTTTTCCTCGTCTCCTTTGCTGATCCCTTTGCACTGTTTTCGGTGCTTCGTATAATGTCTTCACTGCTTGCAGATACTTTTCTAATCCTGATTTTGTCATAGTCTTCTCAGCTCATAATTTCTTTACCGCGTTCTCCCGCTTCACACACCGTCTATCAATATAATCTCTGGAGTACAGGGCTTTGTGCATCGTCATAAACTCCATCGTTCGTTGGACAGTTGATTGGAGTTCTTCATTTGTCCATTCAAGAAATAGAATTATGTATCTCTGACTGACACTGCCCATGTGTTTGTTCCTGCCATACTATTTCTGCCATTTAGCTTGGCATGTAATATTTTTCTCATTCTTCTGAGGTTTTTTGTTTTTTTTTTATCCCTCTTTCATTTTTCTCATTTTCTCGCATCACATTCGAGAACTTCTAGGTATTTATATCGGACCTTTGTGGCCAACACTCTGATTTTTGTCGTCTAATTATTTGATTCCTCTTTCCGCTCAGAACCTTCATCTATGCATCAGTGTGCATTTATTCTATTCCGAAGTCCATTCAAATGTTATCACTGTATCCTTTCCTTTTGTTGGAAAACATTTACAGCTCTTCCTTGTTATTAGCGAATGGTTTTATGTAGTCCAAATACATGTGGTGGTTCACATTTCCCTTTGTTCTGGGGAGAATTGGTATCCTTTCCTGTTTCTCGACATTCTATTTAGTCGTATCTGTTCAATTAATTGTGGTGACATGTTTTATACTTACATCTGCTAAGATTTCTCCTGTTTTTCTATCGTCGGTCCACCCAATCGCAATAAGTTCCTTTCTGTTCCTCTGGTATGATTATTATTATCATTTGTGATAATTGATTTTTCCCACCAGTAGTAACTTTGGCTAGAGATCAATTAGTAGTAAGTCTTGTCAATACTCCATCATTCTTCTCGCTATTTTATATAATCTCAGTAGTTCTATTGATGGGTGTTTTTGATACTTCCTTGGATTTCCTGTTTCTCCATGCTTATCCCAAGGCTTTTTCGGATCTTCCTCAATGCTCTAAAAAGGGGCGCAACTCATATATCCATGTTCCATTATTTCCTCTAGCTTAGTCCAAATATTAACCCAGTTTTCCGGTTAGTTTTTTCACTCTGTAATCTGCTTGGACAGCATAGATCCATCATCATCATTGTCGTCGTTGTCATTATCATCATAGTAATTCTCTTTTCCTTTCCCGTTGATCCTGATATTACATTTTCTCCTTTTTTTCCTTACTTTTTTTTACTTAGTATAAGTGTATCGTCCCTTCTGTACATTTTGTTTCATTTCTTTTATCAGTACCCCTCAAAATTTGACCCATTGAAATCGTTTTTTTTATAACACATAAAGGCATCAAAGTATTAAAGCAACATCTCATTATTATCACGAAGACTTACATTACCTATATCACTCCATGAATATCAGTTATTCTACCATCGACATCATAAATATCTCACTGTATTGATCCCATAAGCAGATGAGTACGTCGGAGTACACATATACTTACACACTTGCCCGTATTCATCTAATCTCCAAGGAGAAAAAATACGTTAATTTCTTTTCATGAATTGAAAAGTGTGATTTTCATTGTTTTCGGTCCGTAAAAGTAGATTCTTCTATATAAAAGTAACAATTTTACTGATAAAAATATCTCCTACCCACCAATCGAAACAGTAGACTCTTCCACAGAAAATGATTCAGATTTTTTTTTTCTAAAAAAATCATCTCATAGAAATTCAAATATATCAGCAAAATCTTTCACAGGAATTAACCAAGTAGTACAGTCTTCCCCGCTTCACGAAAGTGGAGCGTTTCTATGAAAACTTTTGCCGAAATAAAGAAAAGCTAAGTTGCAATTACCGAAGATCTGTATGTAGAAAGGGCTTGAGCAGATAGCATTTTCATTTTTACCATACAAATCGTCCTCTTAATCTTACTTTGGCCTCAAGGGGATTTTGGGGGGTTCTTTTTTATTTGTCGAATTTTGAAGCAGGGATTATGCGAGAGTAAGGCTTTATATCTTGCCGATTGACAATATTTCACAAAGAGAATTAAAGTAAAATGTGGCTCCATTGTAGTCTCTAATGCAAAAACAACTTTTCTTGACAGAGATGAGCCAACTTTTAATATCAGTTTTATCGTATCTGCAAATACAAGGGAACAAGAATCAGTGCAACTGTAAGATGCCTGCTGGCGATTAACGAAAAATATTACAGCTCTTAAAATTCATACATCCAACTTTTTATTGCGATGAAGATTATTTCTGCTAAATAAATCTTGAAAGGTCAGTGGACGATGGCAGTATTGCGTATTAAGTATGTTTTGAAATAAATAACGTGTACTTTTGGACTCAACAACTCCGAAAGAATCTATAAATATAAAATCACCAAAGTGTACCTCAGATACGTCTGGACTTATCCATTTCGTAAATAAGTACTATTCACCCAAAACGAGCAGGAAAACAGCTCTCATATTATAATGTGCTTAGTAGCTAAAAGTGTTACTAATGACATAATGCAATTTTGCATTAAATGCTCACTTTCTTTCTCTATTTTTATCTGGAGATTTAGTCTCATCTGCATATTTCTTTTGCTACCTTCAATGTGTGTAATTACTTGTCTTGGGTGTGGCATAAGGTTAGTTTTAGCTCTTTTGTAAATTCCTAATTCGCTGTAGGTCATCTGGAAGAAGAAGATCAACACCCGGTCAGATATGACTGCTTTATCTACTGACCGTTCGTATTTCTTGACAGACCTAAATTAAGGCCGTAAGGCTCTGATTGCTAGAGAATTACAAAGGAAGATATTTTCCACTGAAGCTGCCTACTAAATGTTAATATCATCTACTTACTTAACAAGATCTCTAACGAGGAACTCTATATATGTGTACCATTTCCGCTGCATGTACTTGCATTTACATGCGCTGCTCAAATCTCCACGCGATCAAATCGTTGTTGGCCAAGTGACTCAAAATCAAATCCAAATGGTCGAAAAAAGTTGCAGAAAATTGGTGGAGGAGAAATAAGTATGGGAAGAGAGATGAAATACCTACCTATTTCCTCTGTTTGCATCGCTGATCTGAAGAGGAGTGCACCCATGCAAATAATGACAAAAGTCTGTAAGTCATTCGGATACGTCTGGTTTCATTCGTCACAGTTAGTTTTGTTTTGTTTTTTTAAACCAAGTGTATTTCATTACTCTCATATCAAAACGTTTGGCGGAAAATATACCTACAATAATTTGCAGGCATTAGCCACACACTTACACATGCATCGATATTGCACAATGCATAACTTATTCTGGTATTCGCAACTGCTTCTTAGCCCAGCGAACAATTCCCAAACCTAATTTATATACTGCTGCGATGATATTCCAAATAAGACTAGGGCCTTTTCAAACTCCCCCTTTCTCCCTTTCTTTCTTCTTTGCTCTTTATTTTTTCATTACGCCGAAAACCAAAGCGACCCGTCTGACGGGCGAGCAGAAACTGATTTTTTTTCACTGACCGAAAATCTCTCCTCCCTGCTGCAAAAATCCTTGCCCATCAGAAATAAGGATTCCTTATTCAAATTACCCAATCTTCATCGGCTACTTTCGTTTACGTCAATTTTTTTTTTCCGATGGCGTTTACGTACTTTTGTCACTAGCGTGGCAACACCAGTCCTGTGTTAATGTTTGGAGAATGATCAGACCAGTTTGTATTTCTTTACCTGACTTTTTTCAAGGATGGATAGTTTTCGTTTCACAAACTAACAACTTATACGTCAGCCATACCTACTTCTTAACAATAAGACTGAATGTACGAATATCTCTCTTGAGATGAAAAGTAAACGTAGCTTACTATCGCTGGGCAAGAGAGGTGAGCCAAAGACCACTGGGTGGAGAAGAGTGATTTCAGAACTGATTGAGATTCATTTTACATAGGGCAAAATACAGACCAATGCGCAAAACTGGGTTCAATGGCATGATTCGATTGTGACTTTATAACCCAGCCGAGACGAAAAAGATTAAATAGATATTAAATAAAGATATAAAAGCTTCCTTGTCAGCTTATTTGAAGTTGCACTATCC
Source organism: Thysanoteuthis rhombus (assembly GCA_963457665.1). NCBI lineage: Eukaryota > Metazoa > Mollusca > Cephalopoda > Oegopsida > Thysanoteuthidae > Thysanoteuthis > Thysanoteuthis major. Next base: position 53,375,853 of record OY735199.1, on the reverse strand, counting down.
TTCTAATCGTATAAAATTCAAAAACAAATTAGTTTCTGACTGTCTTAAGTAAGAAACACTCATCATTTGTTTTCATTCAGCAAATCAGGTAATGTATTCCATTTTTGATTGATACAAATTTTATATGGAGTAAATTACAACAACATAGACGATAATAATAATAATAATAATAATAATAATAATAATAATAATAATAATGATAATAATAATAATAACAATAATAATAATGATGATGATCCTCCAATGTATGAATTATCAGATGTTTGTTACATTCATATAGATATAGAAAAAACCCAAATGTCCCCAATAGACAGTATGATTATATGTTGTGGGACTAAACGTTTTATTCATCTGATGTATCTGTTACTAGTCATTATTCATACTAATTTATACCTGCCATCACTAGTTTCTGTTCAAATGATAAGAGGGACAGTTGCAAAAGCAGCCAAGTTGAATTAGAGGAGTATCCTCTAACAGGAGGAGTGTCAACAAAAACATTGAAAAGGCAATAGTAGTCTGAGTAATCGTTGTTTTCGTTTTTACTTTTGCAGCGATTATAGTTGTACGGTTTTTTTTAATAGCGCTGTTAAGTTTTCTGCTTTAAAAATGATAATAAAATGTTTGACAAAAGAAGTGTTCCAATCAAGCTGACTGTTAGCTGAAACACTTCTTACTATTATTACCCACATCTGATTTCCAAGGCAAGCAAAACCTGCTCACTTGGACGTTTGAGAGAATCTTATTCCCCATTCGTGTCTTCTTGTATTTTTTTAAGCATAGTAAATATCGACACTTACATGTATAATAGGAATGTGCTGTGGTTTGATGATAGACGAGCTTGACCGATCAGACCAATTAAGGAGTCCAACCCTCACTACGGCAATGTTGTGCCAGACTAAGCAAAGCTAAGCTTAATAATTAGTGAGAGTTTTTGTTGGCTTGTGTTCCTTATTTGGATTAATAGAGTAGTTTGTTTTTGTTTTTGTTTTTTTAGATTTGTAGTGTTGTTCAATTCAGTTGCTTTACTCTTCTCGTGTTGTTGTCCGTGGCTTTTGATTTCTGCAATTTTCCATGAGATTCTCAGTTTCTTCTGATAGTTTTTTTGATGGTTTGTTTTCTCTTCAGATCAAACATATTGGCAGCATCTATCAGAAAGGTTGTTATTTTGTAGTTGAGCTTGTTGCTATTCTGTTCTGGTTCGGTGAGAGGTTCAAGCCTGTTTTTCCGTTCTAGATTAGAGGATCGAATGAACTCTTAATGTACGGTAAGTTGTTGCAAAGTTATGCAGGATATTTTCCTGCAGTCTTTCTTAGTGTTAATTTGAATTTTGCATTTTTTTTCATTCTGTGGTCGTTTCCTATATCAACTGGATTCAGTACCTGAATAAATGAATGATTATTTCGCTTTTGTCTGCCAGGATGTAGTTGATTTCGTGTTTATATTCATAACTGGGCTCCTCTTGATCCAATTTCTACTGCGTCACTTCTTGAAAAAGATGTTCATGATTTGAAATCCGTAGACTTCAAATAATATCATTTACAATAATCATGGTGAGTTCGAAGCCCAAAAATCCAAATTGTAAGCACAGACCAAGAAAAAAAAGGTAGATATCTATATCAACGTAGAACGGTGAATCTCCAGGAATCCTTGGGAAGGTCTCTGTCGAACGTCAGATGCTCAATGGCTGCCGCTGATGATGATCATTTCGCGATGCAATGAATAGCACGCTAATCTCGTAGAAGACAGCCTAATGGTACTGGGTATCTCAAACTTGTAACCTTGCGCCAGACTTAGCCAAGCTAATAAATATCGAAAACGTTGATATAATTGGCACCAGTCAGCAAGGAAACGGTACCATGAAAAATGGTAGCTGGGTTTGAAAATGATGATAAATGTCTTTTTGTGTTATGTGTATCTGTGTGACATTTTTAAGCACTATCGACATTTGAGTTTGAAAAGGTTTCCATTATTGACATGTATTCCTTTTCAAGCATGATTTTTTTAGGAATAAAATATTCTTATTGTTTTTTTATTTTTCTAGTTTCTGATTTTCGTTAATGTTATCTTCGATTCAATGTTGGTTTTGCAGAAACCTCTTAAGTCAATGAAGTCAGTGTTATTAATTCTTTTCCCGTTTTGCTAATTTTCTTTTCAATTCACAAGAATTGATTCTATTTATATATTTATTTTTCGTTTATTTATACATCCATTATTTGAAAAATATAACATTCCTCCAATCTGTCTTTCCTGAGCCCTTTAAATGCACTTCTTTTCCTCTATAAGCACAATGCAATGCTGCTATTTTCTGAAAGAAAAGCACACCATAGTATTTAGATTTGAAAAAATATAAACGGTGCAAATATTATACTGCATCCAATGCACTGGTACTATGATCAGGGTAGCATTCTACCAAAGCTTGAAATAGACAGCTATGGGGCTTGGGTGTGTTGAAGTGATGGGTAGTCCCTTAAATACCTTTGCAAACCATGCATCTTATCGGCCAATAAATACAGTAAGCCGAAGATTAAGATAAGATGAAAAATAACATTGAATCTCGAGGCATAAACCAAAGAATCATCGTTGTTTTCTTCAAAGCCGTCTTCGATGGCCTTCAAACTCGATATTAAGTCACTTCTTATACATCGAATGTATATTATATTTTTTCGGTTTTTTTTTTCGGTTTTTTTTTTTTTTTGTTTCTTTTAAAGAACTGTAATTGGTATTTTATAGGCTTTGATCTATTTCCCTTTTATTAGACTTTGGGGGGGGTCTATTTATATTTAATTTAATTATCTATTCTGAAATCAGTGACCAGATCGGACTGGGAATAGCTTAATTCATCAAGTTAGTGCTTTTTTAACCGTACTTAAATAACACGACCCTTTAATGTGCCGTTTTGCTTTGTTACAGTAGCAAAGTGACGAACTCATCAACAAACGTACATGAATAAGACTTTTATAATATAGACTGTTGATCATATATCTTATGTTTATCAGGACTTCCTTTCTAGATACTAGGTGTTCGGCAAGAGGATATGCATGGAAGGAATTATTTCCTTCTTTTCCCCACGCTGCAACGCTAACTTTTCTTCGTTAACTGATTCTTTCCTGCGTCTTCCATTTATAATTACTTCTGAGCCAAGTCTGATTTTCCTTCAGTCTCCTTTCTTCTTGCTTGCTTTAAAGAATATATTGTCGAAAGAATATATCTTATAGTGTTCACCATGTTCCGTTCTTTGGCTTCCCAAGGGAAATACAGTATTGTCATTTACAAATCTGGTGGAAAAGAAATTGTTAACTTTTCAACAATTTACTACTTCCTTGTTTTGTTTTGTTTAGTTTTTTTTTTTTGGGGGGGGGGTAAGTGGAGACATTTCTTGCTGGAATTCACCATCAGTCCTACATTGATGGAACTTTTTTCTTTTCAATTTGTCTCTTCGATTCCAGATTTTATTTTATAGTTTTTCTGCGTCTTAAAAAAAATTACGTTGCCTAGAATTGATTTTTATTCGAGTTTTTTCAACTCATTAGTTCACGTACACAGGAGGCATGGAAACCAGAGAATACAATTACTAATCAAGGTAACATGGTTATACGAAACAATTATTTTTATCGATTAGTTTCGTCTGTTTGAATTTATTTTTCTTCCATTTTTTCCCTTTCTAAATTTTTGTTTATTCCCTTTTTTTATTGAGGTTGTAACATCGCTCGGTCACGCTTGTATAGTGTCAAAGAAATAGATTATTGCATTGCAGGCTGAACAGAAAATGCAAGTGACGCGAAAGGTGTTGCAGTTGATCGAATATATGAAGCGTTTTTCATTAGATACGTGTTAATCCACGTGAAAAAAATAATGGATGTATTTTAATTTCTGAGATTATTTTTTTTCTCTTCGTAAAGAAACAACTAAACGCATTTTAGCAGGAGAGTCCATTGTTTCAAATGGTGGATAAGAGTTATTTCTATCGATGCCAAAATAATCACAGTGTTTATTATAAATTGGATAACTACTTACTGATTTACATTCATGTTCATGCATCGTTTTGCATTTAAGGTTATGGTGGGTACATATCTACCAAGCTTAGTTTGGGAACGCTGACACAAGTATTGGACACCCAGTGAGCATCAAAACTCACTTGTAATGATCCGTGGAAACATGTTTTGTTAGTCCCTATCACATTAAATTATTATGGCTGCGCCTTATTGTTGTACTCTAGATAAATGTATACTTTGTAAAAAAAAAAGGAAAATTCACCAACTTGACTGTTATTACTGGGATAATAACCTAGGATTAGAACTAGTGTTAAAGGACAAGATTAGGGTTAGGATAAGAACTTGCTTTTATATAACAAACACAAATACGGTGAGCTGCGATAGCTATAATTATTTAGTAAGATAGGAATTAGCGATAATGACACAAAATTGTTAGTCATCAACCAACAACGATGCGTCGAAAGTTATAGTAAATATAAGAATAATGAAAAGTCATTAAAAAAAATGGAGAATGTACTAAGTATAACAGGGTGTTAAATTCGTCGGATACGAGAGTTTGTCCTCTATTAGATTCCTCATAATTGGGCATTGCAAAAAAATATGTTCTATCCTAGCAACTATCTACAGTGCTTCATGTTCTAAAACCAGGCATTGTACATGAGAATACGTAAAAAGATATACTCATTGTTCGAGTCCAAGTAAAAACCAGGATTTCTAATGCCAATTTCCCTTTTGTCATGCCACACCAAATCGAGAGATTGGCAGTACACAATCTTCTTCGTGTCTTACCCTGAGCAGGATTGAGCTAAGCTTAAAATGTCAGTATTGCAATAAGAACAAAAGAAAAGGTTGTGACACGAGCATGGATAACGATAACACATAAAATCACTAGAAAGGACTCTAGCTGTAGTGTAGCTTCCAGGATATGCAAGCCACTAATAAGCACTACATGTATAATCCTATTTGATGAAAGTTTACAACGGTATTTGGAAAACAACCAGTCACCGTGACTCATCTCATCCAAGCAACTCACTTCAATGGACAATCCCCAATCATAGTACCAGTGTACTGGGCGCAGTTCAACGCTAGCACAGTTTTGTTTAGTATTTAAATGATCTTTTTCTAGTTCTATGCCATCAAATCCAGTTGATAAAATACAGAACGTACTCAACTACTAAGGAAACTCAAGTGTTCATAAATGGTTGCCACTGTGAGATATATCTAACGGTATCACCAAACTTTTTTCATTGATCGTTTTTTTTTTTTTTCTGATATTCTGAGAATCGCAATCGTCTAAAAGTACCGCTGCTCTAGTTTCAGTATCTAAAAGTATCTTAACATATCAGGATACTTTTTTTTTCGAATAATTGAATTATCGAGATATTTCAAGGCTGCAATAACTGACATACGTAATTTTTTTCCTTCTTCACTACGTATACAAGTACGAATAACTTGGTCTTCTCCCCCTTTCATTTTTCCTTTTACTCTCTCTCTCTCTCTCTCTCTCTCTCTCTCTCTCTCTCTCTCTCTCTCTATATATATATATATATATATATATATATATATATATATATATATATATATATATATATATATATATATTAACGCTTCCCTATTCAGGGCTTAGCACTCTTTAAGTGAGGTAACTCGTTCATTGTAAGCTTATGCAATGCTCTTCCAACATGGAATGGAGCACTCTAGTGGACGGGGAATATATTCATGAATAAATATATTGCCAAAATTCAACATTACTGACCGTCCAGTTCTGTGGAGTAGAGGGAGGATACCAGCCTCCAGGTCTGAAGCTAAGGTTTCGATCCTACCTCGTGGTACTGGATGTGATAATGGATAGTCTATAGCCACTATGAAGAGTTGTAATTCAACAAAACAGCTGTCTATGGATGATATATATATATATATATATATATATATATATTCGTAGCTTTTATCTTTTCATTCTTTTGTTCCCTTTAGTGATCCTATTCCGAACTTGTTGCATCATCCTCAGTCAGATTTGGGGGGGGTTTCGAAGGATTTTTTCTTCTGTTTATTAGTTTGTCGGTCGGTTGGTTTATCATACTTGTATCCGCCATTACAATGAAGCTAGTCAGGCATCAGTACATTTGCATAAAACAATTCTATTACTTCTTTACCAATCGGGAGGAAAGAGGGTAAACAAAACGGAAAAGAGAACAATATATGTACATTTCTTTCTATTTCTGGAAACTGGCGAAGATTGTTTCCTGATATTTCTTGCCGCCAAAAATGACCTTCTCAATTTGGCATCGTTTCAATGATTGTATGAACGCCACAACATAATAAAATTCCGTTTCGCTACGAAGCCTTGTCTTATTTCATCGTCAGAGTCTAGATGAAGAGAATTGAGTACATTCTTTTATCTCTTCATTTTCGTTATGCTCTTTGATACTAGTACATTTGTCTTTTTTGTTTTGTTGGTTAGACTTTTTTTTTCTGATTTACTCCTTCTCCCCCCTCTCTCTGTCTCTGTGTCCGTTTCTCTCCCTCTCTCTCTCTCTCTCTCTCTCTCTCTCTGTCTCTGTCTCTCTCTCTCTCTCTTACACACACACACACGATCACACACTTACCCAATGTCTTTTCTTTTTCCCTTGTTTTTATTTCCACAACTCTGCTTTTGCTGCTGCTGCAGCTATTATTATCATTGTTGTTGTTGTTATTATTATTATTATTTTATTATTATTATTATTATCATTATCATTATAAACTGTCAACCTAAACAGCCATAAAACTGTCAACATGGGTTTCTTCTGTTTTAAGGTTGGTCTGGCTGGCTATATAAGTATGTATCATACGCATAGGACACATCAATAGAGCTAGAGGGCACAAAACCCAAACACTTACTCCTTATTGTCTAGAATAAACAATTAGTGGTCGCTACTTTCAATCTACTCTTTAAATAGGTTTTCAGTTGGTGTTTCAATTTGCAAAGCAAGTTTATTCTAAATTTATCCCTTAATTCATTTCCACTATGAAAATTTAGATTCATTTTAGGGATCAGCGCCCAACAAGTGACGAGGTAAGTAGCATATTCATTGATAGCCCTTTTTTTCAATTAGTTTTATTGATCACCCTAAACATGGCATTTTACCAAATGATGTTGGTCACCTGATTGTTTCTATTGAAATACCAACCAGACATATTATCATCATCATCATCATCATTATTATTATTATTATTATTATTATTATTATTATTATTATTTTTATTATTATTATTATTATTACTATTATTATTATTATTATTACAACACAGAATGACTGTCGCTGGAAAAGTTCCATTTTCTATGGACTCTGCTTCCTTTTGTTCTTTTTGCCAGCCGCTTCGCTGCTGCTGCCGACGAATTCCCAATATTTATGTTTAATTCATTGCTTTCATCCGGTCCAATTCAAATTCACTGTGCATCGCCAAATAAAACGAACTCTTAGACAAGCTTCCTTCCTATTCTAAAATCCAGTCTGGTCGCGGGTACTCATAACTTCGACTGACATACGCTTAAAAGATTGGATGGCAAACCTATTATCTTAGTTTTTAAATCTGTCCTTCTTTTTGAGGAGTTTTAAAAAGTCTTACCTGATCATCAAGCACCAGTGAGGAACAGCCAATATTGTAGGCTCGTTATCATCGATTCCAAATCTAAACGATATCAGCGGTAACCATTTTTATTAATCATTGTAAAGTAAGTTTTCCTAAGGATCATAACTGATGAGCAACGGTGACTTTTGCTTAGTTATTTTAGTCATTTGTCATCATTATACCACTTAACAATAACAATTGGTGAGGAATCACAATCAAGCCATCTCTGATAAGCTCCTTTTAAAATCACTCTCAACTAATACATCCTCCCAATAGTCACTTATGGAGCTGAAACAAGGAACCTAAACAAGAGACAGACCTGCAAATTGAGAATTATGCACTGTGCACATAAAAGAATTGTGCTGGGCCTCACATGAAGAGACCACATAACAGCACAGTACATCGAAGAAAAGACAAGGGTCAGGGACATCATAGAATCTATTAAAAAGCTTGAATGGCGGTGGACTGGCCATCTTGCACGAATGGCAGACAACAGATGAACATTGCGACTCATGACATGGATCCCCAGAGATAACATGTGCAACCGGGGCCGGCAGATTATTAAATGGAGAGACGAGCTAGACAAATTCAGAAAGTACTGGTTCCACAACGCCCATGATAGAGAAGTGTGGCAAATACTGGGGAAGGTCTATGTCCAACGACGGATGATGATGATGATGATGATGATAATGATGATGATGATGATGAACCAGAGCTTTGCAGAATCCATGAGATGAACTATCTATTTTCTCTTTCCTTCTCATGCACTTAATTTACTGGTAAATATAAATCACATAGATCGAACATTATACATTGAAAGTTTTAGATCAAAATTCAGCAAATGAATTTGTATTAGGCTGTGAACATATGGATCCAATTTCGTATAATAATATTCCGTACAATGTTCACCGTGAGTAACAAAAGAATGATGTTCTCCAAATCCCATATGCATTGCTTAATCAAATATTTCGCTCAAAGTCAAGTCAAACAATGTTGATTACTGTGCAGATATTAAAAAATCATTGAAAAAAACTTAATCATCTGTGGAATTTGACGATTCTCTTTCATTTAAATAGCGATTATAATAATCAATCATGTTTGTTTTTTTTATATTGGTGGAAAAGTAGATGCATTAGAAATTAGAGTGACGGCGAGTTCATGAAGAGAGACGAATAAAAGGAATAATATCCAACCGAGCCGGAACAGACAAATAGATGCCACAAACTCGGAGTTATTTCATTATTGATGAAATCTAATTATAACTGTATAGCATCCGGCAAGGTTGTAGAAATTACCGAAAATTTATCGAAATGATCAGTTTTATGTTGCACGTCATCCACAGTCGCCAGGAATGCAGAATCATCAATATACGGTAAAGCTAAAATTCTCACTCTGTTTATCTATTCGTGACCTCTAATTAACCAAAACAGTGCATTGTATCTATATATATATATATATATATATATATATATATATATATATATATATATATATATATATATATATATTGAATTGAAATATCCATAAAATGCGCCAACTTAAAGAATGCGTAAAAAAAAATACGGGGCGGGGTGCTACTCAATAATGATTATTTGTCGTCTGAGTCGGCGCTCACCTCAATTATAATGAACGGTCTTGTCAAGGGGGATAACTATTAAATGCTAATTATAGAGAAATATCTCTTATTTATTCATTCATTTATTTGAAAATGTTATGTTCTTTCTGGACACACTAGACTGCACTACTTTTCAATCAAAGGTTGACCAAACTAGTCGCTGTGTTGTTTTCTATCACGTACCAATATCAAAGCCTCATTTACTAGGTCAAATTTTTTTCTCCTCTTTTTCTTTTTTCAGAAATAATTGTATATTCCTCTTTTGAAATTGCTAAAGCAATATCAACGTAAAGGAACAAAAATGACGGTGATGCGAATTGGTGGGAGGAAATTATCTTGCGAAAAGTAAACCTATTTTTAATAGACAACCATTTCAACAATTTGTAGCAATTCTCCTACCCTTTCATTGGTGAACTAAAAATTATCGACAATTGACTTTTGATTCATTTCTATAAGTGTCTGCGCCTCTGACCTCGCAAGACCAGCTGGGCATTCAGTAAGCAGATCAAGTATAGTTCCTTTCATTTGGATCTGAATGTAACTTCGACCGCTTAGCACTTCTTGCCAGGAATCAATATATGTACAGGGTGTTTCAAGAAAGAACACAGCCGTATTTCTGACAACTTGTATTCAAACAATTCTACATTTAAAAACTATTTTAAGACACAAATAGATGTTGAAAGAGATTTTCTTTGACCTAGATGTGGATTTTTATAGGTTTCACTCCATAGACGTTTCATTACATTGAAAAACGACGTGGCTGACACAACACAAGAGAATGTATGTTCACATGAAGTTAGCGCAGGATGCAATCATTTCAGTAGAGAATACAAAAAGGTGGAAATGGATAAAGATAGAGGGCTGATAGGGGTATATTGGGGCTGTATATGAATGTCATTGCGCGCGCGTATAAATATGTACGGAAAAAGATGTGTGTGCGCGTATGTCTGTGTATGTGTCTGCAGTGATGGGCATATTGGGCATCGCAACAGTATAGACACCTGAGAATCACATCTCAATAATACAAACAATACGACAGCACAAATGAACATGACGCATTGATATACTCATTTTTACATACAATGCAGCTACTATAGACACATGCACAAACAAAGATGCTGTACAAATCTGCCCCAACTATACACACACACACACGTCTGACATCTAAAAAAGTTCATACTTTGGCACGCACACAACATATATACTCACGTCCATCATACCAGCAACAAGGGATAACTTTACAACACAAACACAAGCATACATGACTCATTAACACATTCATTAATAAACAGAAGACCGCAATACAAACATAAACACAAGGGTTTTACTATTATGTCCATCATTAAAGACATACACACACACATATGATATCCGAGAGATAGACACAATGACACTTCTAGACACACACACATACACACACACATACACACACACATACACACACACACCCATATCCTCCCCATCAGCCTCAGGCGACGACCAAAAATCTATAACTCTCTTCTCTCAGTCGACCTCTGTAGACGAGTCATTGCATAGATAGAATCACAACAACTAGTCTCCGAAACCCACATCATCACATCTACACACCTTTTTGTCCATCCAGTTCCATTCCTCCGTATTCTCTGCCAGTTCGAAATTGCTTCTTTGATATATATATATATATATATATATATATATATATATATATATATATAGTGTGTGTGTGTGTGTGTGTGTGTGTGTGTGTGTGTGTATTTTTGTTGTGTGGATGTGGGGTGATCCTACAATCAGGGATTTAATCCAGCTAGAAGACACAGCATCCGATGATTTCAAAATTGGTGTTGTCACTTGAAAATTAGAAACCGCCAACGATAACTTTCATCGATGACAACAGTGAACGTTCATTTCTCTAATTTTCAAGACGGCTGAAAATTTAACCATTTACTCCTTGCTACATTAGGATATTTTTAATCCCTCTTACCGATATACATTTTCAAAGGGGGGTTCAATTTGCTTTCTAAAATATGCCAAGTTCATTCCTTACTTTTTGTCCGGTTGCAGTCATGGTGGTTTATTTGTTTTGCTGTTATTGTTTTGTTTTTGTTTTTTTCAATTTAATGACCACTGTCCAACAGAAGGTGAGAGAATTAACTTATTCATTGATCCCCACTTTTCCGATTTTTATTGATCACCCCCAACACAGCATGCTGCGACAAGACCCTGGGTCACATGACGGTTTCTATCCCAACATTTTTTTTTCTTAACATAACCAAGTTATCTATACTTGCTTGATCTGTCCAGTAACAGAGACTTTTGTGTATTTACTGCCAGGACCAGTGCAGATTGTTATTACTCAAAATTATTTCAATTATTTCAAATATTTGTTGTTTACGGCAGACAGGACCTCCTTATTTTCTAGATTGACGCAACGGGGTGAATCTATGTATCAATACAGGGTGAGCGTGCACAATATTCAATGTCAACTTAGTATTTGCATCTTGCATCGCGATTTATTGACTTTGGAAATGAAAACAATCATTATTATCCAGATAATCGGCTTAAAAGATCAAACTTGTTATAGAAATAACAAAAGATTAAAAATCATCGATTATACGTATGATAACCATAAGAGAGCCAACCTTTTATAGGCATTGGGGCAAAGAATGTTGAATGATCTAGCGTAAGCATTATAACCATAAGATTCTAAATCTGTTATGAACAAAGTCAGTTAAATTGAGTAAAATCATCAATTATGCAATTACTCACCATAAGAGATCAAACCTTTTGAAGGAAGAAACAGAATGTCAATTCATAAATTGTTCATGTAAATTCCACATATCAGAGCTGTTATACAAATAACAATTGACGCCAAATTGTCAATATTCATAGTAAGAATAGAAGATGTTAAATCATCAATTGTACATGTAATAACTCTTAGAGAAACAAGAAATAACAACAGATATCAGATCACCAATTGTATATATGATAACCATAAGGGATCAGATTTGCTATGAAAAGAATGTCAAAAGATCCCATACCGTCCATTTCGCATATAATAATCTTAACAATTCAAACATGTTATAGGAATAACAATAGATATGCACATATGATAACTAGAATTAACTCGGGGCCAAATTAGATTCATTCTCGTCTATTTTGTTCACTGGGTAAATTATTTAAAAAATCACTGTTTGATCATCACTACCCCCATAAGCTTTATTTGCACTTAGTTGTTATAAATGCTTAGACTCAACATATCGATACTGTGCCCTCTGGCCTTCTTTAGGTATCTGCTTTTTTTCTCATTTGGCTGTCCTTGCTCGGGGATACCTTGTATTTGTTGACTTCCAATTGCCCCTGTGACTACGTTTTTGTTCGTTCCAGTGCAAACTTGGGTTTGGCTACCTGATCCTGGGATCAAACTCTCGACAACCGAGTAACTACTACGCTTAACTAGTACCTGTATTACATCTTTTTAAATTCTAAATTAACAAAGAGTATAAAGCCTAAAAATTAAATTATAGTTTTAGTAGACCGAAAAAGTATAGACTTAGAGAAAAGTTAGTTACGTTTTCTTCTGCGTTTTATTATAGTTAATAAAAACACATTTTATAGGAATACATTGCATTGATTAATGTATATGCTTCCGTTCCATAAATATGTATGCATGAATAATAATGATACCCAAGTTGTCAAAACAGGTAGAATCTCTCCGATTCCTGCTAATAATATGACATTTGGATCTCCAGGAGAATATCTTGACTTAACTAAATTGGAGCAATGCCCTTTCTCCACTCTAAAATTTATTTTTGTTCTACTGAAATTATTCATTGGAGTCTCTCCGGTCGAGTAACTTGATTTAAACTTAAATCATGCCGGTGTATCACTCACCACTTAATCACAATTGCAAGAGGAACAAATGTTATTGAATAGATATATCTAGGGTTCATGTGTCAATCTTTTAATTACGGCATAATTAATTGGCGGGTTTAACTTCATGACGAGGTCAATTAACGCCTAAATTGAAATATTATGTTTCGAATAAATCATTATCTTATTAGTAGTTACAAATTGCTTGTGTATTTAGTTGCACGGTTCCTTTAATTGAAACATTATTTCTTTCATCAGGTTTCTTTAGGCGGTTCGGGGGCAAGGTTTGAATTCCATCTCTTTCCCAATTGGAATATTTAAGCTCTAGTTTTCGCTATGCAAATTAAGCGACCTAGGTGATTTGAAGAGATTCTCATCAAAAATTCGGTGCACACAGCATTGTCCACTTATCTTTATGGTGACAAGCAGAAAAGTACATTTCGCCAAAGTCACGCATAGCTTAGTTGCACTGAGATCTTGATCCACTAAATTTTGAACAGTTAGATCAAGCATTAGTAGAGAGGTAAAGCGTTGCAACTGCCTTTGTGTGATTGGAATGTTCAAAGTTAACGCTGGAAACTGTATTTTCATGATAATTTCTGACTATTGTGAGGCTGATTAACACATTGGGAGAGATGAAAGAACCATATATGTATGTGTCTGCATGAGTATTAGGCAGACTAGTCTAGAAAAGGGGAGCAAGTTTCCACGAACAGAAATACGTACAACTGGTAATAGGCTTGAAACATACGCATTTCACCTGTATTCCCCAACCTAATTACAATGCCTCAGGATTGTTTCTTGTCTTGAAAACGAAGGGGTACTTCTTTTTTCACAGAATAGACAGTTATTTTTTTATACATCATGTTCGAACTCTTATTCTTGCAAGGATATAAGATGAGATTACATCTGCGTTTCACGTTCTCGTCTTGTCTCCTTTCGGTCGCACTTTTACCCCGAGAAATTATTTTCTGGTCATCAAACAGGCCGCATCTCTCAAAGAAAGCATAACCAAGTTACTCCTCAACCTGCAAGCTTTTGACACACACAATCAACAACAATCCGACGCCACAATGTCTGAGATCAGAAGACAAATCTCTTCCCTGTAGAGCAATGACAAACAAGCTGATCTTTTAGGCTATTGCTAGTGATTTCTATTCTTAGGGTCGATTATCCCTATTTTGCCTTAATCTAGACTAGGCTATTGTTGCCTTGATCCATAATAAGGTGAACGTTCTCATAGACAAATATTGTCCTAGTACCTGTTCTACATTGACGTTTGATGAGCTGTTACAGTTTGCTAGAAAGGCTTCGTCTGTGTTGCTCGTTTTGCGGGTCATTGTATGAACCAACACTTTTTAACAATCAATTTTTATCAAAAGAGTCGCTCCTCTTCCCTGCTAGATTACACACCTGAAGAAGACTGTTGAATGGGCCGACCAGAACGTTGAAATGATAGCAAGAGTAATGCAAAGAATTGGTTGATCCGAATTTCAACTCTTGGAATGATGGTGGCTCTTCTCAAAGGCAATATCATCACATTTCATTGCTAACAACGAAAATTCTATAAAATTCCATTGGAGTATTCTAGTTTGCTCGTCAGAATACATGCATATGAAACTTTTTATTTCCCAGATAAGGTTTAAAACGTTGTTTTTTTTTTTTATATGCGTCATACTTATTTATATCTTGAGAAGAAGATACGAATGTAGACTTGACGCTTCGTATTGAGGCTGGACAGTCAATATTCCAGAAACAAAAAAGGGTTTTACAAAAGTTGTGTTCTTAAACTTTCAAACTCATCATACTTAAATCATCTGGCCTTTTACGATAAAACTTCCATAACTGGTAATTAAATATGACATTATTCTTACATAAGATATTTTGCAAAAATTGGTGCAGCTGTTTTGTATAGACCCTTATTGAAGATATGAATATGTTCAATTTATTCTATTGACGTATTAATGGCAGTCTTATTATTTACTCATAGTCTACCTTTGTTATGTACAAGAATGATCTGATCTCATTTGAAGTTAGCATAAAAAACTTAACAGATTCTTGATACTTACTAATAGGCACAGACATGAATTCTATTCTTACCAATTTGATTAGTTACTTTAGATTTTATAACCAGATTAACAATTACATCTCTCTGACGTTTATGCGCATAGATAATAATTGTCTTCCAGTTTTTCCAGCTTTATAAATGAATTACAATACGTGAAAGATTTTTATCGTGTCTCTCTCAACTAGATAATGTTTAACATCAGATAACACACGTCGTATCTTATGCTTCCTAACAATGTCCACAATGCTAATATAAAACATTTTTCAATTACTCTTACCTAAAAACAAACAAAAGTCTACATTTACCGTATTTTGAGGCTTACAAGACCCCTTTTTTTTAGCAATTTTCACCCTCTTTTTTTAAACAAGTTCTGGCCAATGTTTGGCTGAGTAACAAAGGTTATGTTCATCCTTTGAGACATCCTTTTCTGGTGGGAGGGTATGATATACGCCGATAAATGCGGTGCTTCTAAATTAAACAGTAAATTTGGCCACAAATGTCCTCATGTTTTTAACTGTCAGGATAATAAAGTTTCCAAGTATTTTTTTTTCATTTTAGCAACAAATCTGACCACTTATGCCACTTGCTAGAAGCTTTCATTCTCACTTGTTTGATTTGTGAAGTTTGCTTTTTGCCGCTTGTGACAAACTGCGACAGAATAGGAAAAGAACTGCCAATAAATGTCAGAGATACGACTATAAATCACAACAAAGAAGTGGCTAAAGAAAATTGCCAAAACCTCGGTGAAAAAATGCTGTCGTTTCAAACTACAGAAAACACCATACGTCACACTTTCTACCTAATTCAGGGAGCCCCAGCAAAGTTGTTGGCAAAATAAAAATAAAAATTGTTGGAAAAGTTATGAGCAATCATTCGTAGCACTGCAGAGTGTGTCGGCTTAGGTTGCAGTAAATTACACAGTATTATAATCTCCAGAGTCCTGCACAAAACTCGTCTGAATGGCACGGTGACCCAAAAGACGTTGTTAAATGACAAAAGCATGTTCAGGTTAGACTGGCGTTTGCAAAAGTACTCATCAGTAACTCAGAAAGTATGGGATGGAAATGTATCGTGGCCACTTAAAAAGTTAAGTAGAAATGGCGATCTCAACTTATTGCGTCTTAAATAAATACGATTTTCTGTTATGACACTCGACTTGTTACAAAAAAAAAAGTAACTAAGCAAATATCAGATACAATAAAAACAAAGAAGAAAAATCTAAAAAAACTAAAATAGAAATAAAAACACTCCATTGGCTATTTCAACTATAGGTGCATTTATTTTTTCTCTTTTAGTTGGGAGCACACAGTATTTTAGCTTTGAAAGCTGATGTATTTCATATCAAACTTGTATGAATAAATATCGAAATAACTGTGAAGATTGTTGATACTGTCGAGAAACAGGCCGTGAAAAGTTCATTTTTTTTATCAGATTTGATATCTGTTTATTCTACTTTAACTGACCTCACAAAAACCGTAATAATTTGGGATGATAAAATACGAGATCGCTGTCGAATTATCTTGCCAAAATTTAAAACACGGTGTTTGGCGAAAAATTGGCAAATCTCACCATCTAATAAACACTCTCTTCGCTATCATATTTGGTAATGGTACTGTGTGGGTGTTCCTGTGCTTGCTAGCATAATAGAACCAATGGATAGTACTATGTACCGTTAAATTCATGTGGAGAATCTCTTGGAATCAATCATTACAGAAATTCATTTTGGGAACAATTTAATTCCCCGACCAGTTAATAACACAGAACACACTACCAACGCCATTCAAAAATGATCCAGATTAAATAAAATCGAGGTCCTGGATTGTTTAAATCAAAAGCCAGATTTGAGCCTCGTGTAAAATATGCTATGCATCAGTATTCGAACTGTTTTGTCTTGAATGATTATCTAAAATCCCTTTTAATTGTTATGTAATCCTGACGTCTTCAGAAACTCGCTCGAGCCACGCTGACAATAATTCTCTATCATCAAGAGAATATTCTGGCCCTATTGGTTTTTATAATCGGGGCAATATCCTGAGACCCAAATGCTGAATTGTTCTCATTCCAAGTGATTACTTAGCGCTATCAGCAGCTAGACCGGCATGGTGTCCTAATTTGGAATCGTTCTTGAAAACTTCCTCGGAAAACGATGCTGCTGTTAAGAGCCCCAAAATCTCCAATAATGATCAATTATATTGAATCTGTAAAAAATACTATTACTCATAACATTATTCATAATGATGTTAAACAAGTGTGGTAACAACTTGAGAAACGGGCGTACAGTTTATCCAAACAAGTTATAATGTGAAAGTGATTTGTGAAAATAAAAATTCGTTTAAAAGTGTTTGACATTGTTGAGAATTTTACATGCAAATGTATTATTTGATGCAAAACTTGATCTGTTTGAGAAAGATTTCGAACGACATGCATATAATCTGTTGGGGATGTGGGATTGCCCAATTCCACAAGAAAATTACAATTGAATTTATTTTAGTTCGTCTGACCCGGACACAACACAAATTATGCATTTTGCATGTATTCGTGTGTATTTGGTTATGTATATGTGCATGATTGTGTGTGCAAGCCTTTGTGTTCCGCTGTTTGTGACCGTACGTGCACATGTGTATGCATGTATACATGCTTGAGTGCTTGATTGAATATATCGGTATGTGTGAGTGTGTGTTGTTGTTGTATTCGCACACGTTTGTGTTCGCTTGTATGAGTGTGTCTGAAGGTGTGCGTGCAGGAAAAACAATCTTAACACTTTTTTTCAGCCATTTATCATCAAGTCGAAAAAAGGGAGTAACGTAAAACCCATCAAATTCAAAGAACCGGATGACTACGCAACCTTAATTACCTAGCGTTGAATGTCCGCAACCGATGAAATATAAATTGTTTTTTGTATTTCAACAATTAACTCTGGTGTTTATTCTGTATAGATTGTCAACAAGGTTTATCGTTGCTGATAGATACATAATTGTTGCATTAATGATTTAAACTTCTTTTTTATCAAGTAGAAATAAGCAGCCGTTGTAAACAGTTCCGATGAATTTGCTCAAAC
This sequence comes from Thysanoteuthis rhombus, assembly GCA_963457665.1. Lineage (NCBI taxonomy): Eukaryota > Metazoa > Mollusca > Cephalopoda > Oegopsida > Thysanoteuthidae > Thysanoteuthis > Thysanoteuthis major. The sequence continues at coordinate 53,357,659 of OY735199.1, read as the reverse complement.
GTCGACTTTCTGGGCTCGCCCCTCTTCAAGATTTCAAAATTCTTTGACAGTGATTGATGGCTCTCAAGAAAAAAAGCTACTCTTTTGGGGATTCTGAAATATATGGAAATTGCCAAGAGTTGTAAGTGCCGCGAGAAATGTTGCAAGAATACCAGACAACCGATGGACATCACGACTCACCACCTGGATCCCCAGAGATCATATATGAAATTGCAGCCGGCAAAAATAAGATGACGTGACAACCTAGACAAGTTCAGAAATAACCGGCCAACGAGCGAAATGGCTGGTGAATCTTGGGGAAAGTTTATGTCCATCAACAGACGTTAAAAGGTTTCATGATGGTGGTGATGATGCTGATGTGACTAAAAATGTGGCAGTTTTGTGTTCTTGTTGACTTCGCTTATGATGTTATTAATGCCGATTAAAAAAGATAACACCGAAGGGAACAATTGCAGTGATTGTAAAATTAGCGATAATACTGATAGTCTGTTCCTTTGTGTCATAACTTTAATTAATGTTGGTATCACGCGCTAATTAACATTATTAACATAATTACCATGGTCGCCATCGCCGACATTACTATCAGAGACTGGCAACCAAAACTGTCAACATAGGTTTATCAGTTTTCAAGTGGGGCTGGCTAGCTACGTATGTATATACCACGAATACAGATCGTGCCAATAGAGCTAAAGGACTGAAATTTAAACTTCAATCTTTATTGTGTCCAGAAAAAAGTTGTTATTTCTTCTTTTTCAAGTATTCCCTAAAGAGGTTTTAAGTGTGGGTCTAATTTGCAATTAAGTTCATTATAAATTGATCCTTTGGTGTGTGTTCAACAGGGATCACTGCCCAATAAGAGGCGAGAGAAGTAACTTACTCCTCGATCACTCCTTCTTCCATCTTTTAATTGATCGACCCAAATATGGCATACTGCCAAAAGACGGTCAGGTAACGGTTTCTTTTGAGAGATTAACAAGAAGTTGTATTCATCATCAGATCAAAGGAATCTGCTTACCATCGGTGATTATCCGATGATCTCAGTATTTTATCGGATTCAACAGTGATATGTTGTTAGTTACATATGCTTTCTGAATGGTAAATAAAAGCAGAATAAATATGTTCGTATCTCGTAAAATATGCTATGTTAATATTTGAAGTATTAATTGGTATCCTTTTTATATGTTATGCCTCTTAAACTGTTACTTACTGAATCTCTTTTAAATAGTTAGATGGCTGATGATAAAAACTGTGAATATTCAATCAAGAGATGACGTATGTGAGGCAATTACTTTTCCTAATGATTTTCTGATGATAATATGCTATTTCAACGAAAGATTCTTCAAGTTTGGTGAAAACGAATTCAGTAAAAGCATGCATTTTAGCTTTCCTATCATTGAAAATTTATGATAGACATGAGGTTCAAAATACTTGAAAAGATAAAACCTTTTTGAGAAATGTCAGATGAATATGGACGACGCAGCAATAATTTATATCCCAATTTTCTAAGCTTAGAAATAGTCAACTTGGAGGGTTGGGTCTACTGTCATTGAACGATTCAGACTAAATTGATTGCAACGTGATCAATGCAGTTTCATTCTGCATACGGAAACGATAAATCCAATCCGAAATGCAGTTAACTTATCGAAATCCGAGAGCCAGGATATTCAACACCCAATCCATGGAGGGCAGGCGGCGAACCCTGGACTAACTCCTACAACCTATGTATTAGTCAATCTATAATGTGAGTCTCTATCTTTCTCTAATTGAGTGTTCCCTAACACAATCCTGCTCAATTATCTGTATGTCATATAACACACACACACACACACACACCCTCACACAGATATCTAGCTGTTTCACCTATAACACACATGCACACACACACACACACACATGCGTACACGTAAGTTCATACATAGTATGAATGATAATACATACATACTCTAACACTCACGCCCAAGCGAGTGGTTTGACCCTTATCCTCCTGTCACGGTTAATTAAAACCTATATTTAGATACCGACTAGTCCTTCGATACTTAACTCTTAACAGCCGGATTATCTTCTTAATGACCCCTTTGAAGCCATCCAGTCTGAAACTGAAGCTGAGTAAAGGTTAACCTACTTGATCTGCTCCTTCTCTTATTTCCGATATGAGAGAACACACACCCGCGCGCACGTGCATATATATATATATATATATAAAAGCATTGAATTCTGCTTACATTTTACGATTCACAAGAGGAACTCCATAATTACTGGCCTATGTTTTGCGAGCGCATAACTTCTAAACACATTTTCTTGACTTTTTGACATTTCCTATCGTCTTGATATAACCTGATAAATCATAGATGAAGTCTCAAAGTCTTCAGAAAGAATGTTATTCGATGGTTGCCGGCCTCTGCTGTCGATAATTCATCATTGTGAAGATCTTGTTTGCGCCTCCCACGAAGTTCATCAAGAGCAACATGATTTTTTGATTTGAAAATTATCTAATTTCAAGAGTGAACATTGTTGCTGCTAAGGGCTCAAAAAACTCCAATAATTTATTATATTTCTTTTTACAGTGGATCTGCAAAAACTTTCATTACTAAATCTTCCACTTCTAGCCTTAGTTACTGTAATGTGGAAAATTAACATTCAATGTGTTACAACAGAGCAAAATTCTACCAATATCTTCGCTAGAGTCTTGAAGAGTTTTGCAGTGTTCCATTATTTATGGGTAAAATTGTTCCCATTTATATTAATAATTTTCACACCTCCCGGGCATAACTTCTATATCTTCTATTTTGGTATACTCTTCCAGTTCGATCATGATGTCCACCGAGACGGCAACATCTAATATTTGACATTTTTTCTTTTCTTTTTCAACAATTATATCTGTTCTCTTGGTATTGATAAGATGATCCACCGGTGCATTGAATATTTCACTTTTCTTATATTTAACCAGTTCGCTGCTAATTATGCTTTTAACGATGTAACTTCTATACCGGGCATTTCTAATAAAAATTGATGAAAATAAAAAGTCTTAATTGCATGTTCAAAACAGTTTATTTTAATACGAATTAACTAACATGTTAAGCAAAATATCTAATAGATGTAATATATATGAAGAAAAAAGAGTATACACACGATGGATAGTCAAGTCATCTCGTCTATGGCACTTGCTAAGACGAACAATCTCTTCTGTGGTACTAGATGACTTGTTGACACAAAGAATTCTGTTCACAAAGGTATGAAACCAACATCTTTAATGCCCCTGCGAAGCTGACTCACTTCACAGACTAATCGTGGAAAAAAGAATCCATGTAAAGCTTGACTTTGGATTAATCATGTAATCTTCTATCATCTTAATATATCTAAGATATCTTCCTTATTCAAAAATTATTCTGCATTAGTGAGCTACCCCAATTTACCGTGCCTGCTCCAAAGCTCTGAATTGAATCAATCATATTTACACCAGCGTATTTGGAAGATTAATGATACCTTTTTCATTCTCCCTAGGCAATCGGTGTTTATAATTTTTAATGATGTTGATGAAAGAGACAATCGGAAGACAACGAGGGAAACTTGAGAGAATCAAGGTATTACAACTCGTTATTCTGTGGGCATGTTTCGATGCATTTCAATGGGTGCCAGCCATATTTTTCAGAGAGAGATTTGGAACGGTTTACAAAAGTTTTTGCTATTTACACGTTTGAGGTCGAGGAAAAAATAGGAACATCTCTGTGTTTTGGGTTGTTTTGTAGGAGCAGGAAGAAAAGGGTGGAAATTGCCAGTTCCCAGGGAAGTGCTTTTTTTTTCATGTTTTTTTAAAGAATGTAGGGAGTATCTAGCATTAAATGGATAGTTGTTGATATATAATAGGTGGGGTGAGGGTTTTTAATCTGATCTTTTTGTCTGATTGTTGGTGGGACTTTTTTCAAACACGTGGTATGTATGTGCTTATACTATTTTTTTAATGGTCTGTTTGCTATTAACCAATCCCTCGTTTGCTAGTGTTGCGATATGTTGTATACTTGTGATTCTATATAAAAAAAATCAATGCATTTAGAGGGTTCGAAATCTGAAAATGGCCATATATTTGTGCTATTGTATTGCATTGAGATGTAAGGGATGCTTCAATGTATCTGTGTGTGGAGGGGTCATGAATATTTTCGATGAGATGGGATTGGTGAACGCTGAAAATGTGGTTGTTTGTGAGCCTATGTTTGACCGGGACGTTTGTCGTTCCATCCCGTTTAAGGGCTCCCATGTCTTCATATTCATTGTTTTAGAGATGTCGATATATCTCTGATGTAGATTTTGTTGCAGTTATTACTTAGCATTGCGTGAACGCTGGCTTCGTGGGGTGGGGTTTGTATAGTGGTTGTTCACTAAATCTTTGAAGGTTAGCGAAGTGTTGGTGGTGAAGTGCACTTCCATCTTGCTCAGGAGGGAGCTGAGGTAGATGATGATTGTGTTGGTTGGCAAAACGGTGCGTCTTGTGGTGGTGCTTCTCTTTTTGTCTTGTTCGATGTTGGTTTTGAGGATCTTATATGCTTTTTCCTTCTGTAGTACATGGAATTTCATGGGTATTAGAGTCAAGAAAGGGATCGTCTTATATATTTCTGTTGTCATCAAGGTATTCGAGGGTATATATTCTGAAAGCCGTTAGGTAAAGGTTTATGATCAATCGTGATTTGATTTTTGGAGAGTGGTGAGAGTAAAAACGTATGTGGTCGCACTTGTTGGTGGCTATGTAGTAGGGTATCAAGAAAAGTTAGTGTGTTATTGGACTCTTCAAATTTGAATAAGAAACATAACCTGATTAGGCTGTAGCATAAAAGGATAATCTCACACTACCTCTGATCCTATGTATGAAGACGAGCCATGGTAATTCAAAACCAACGTTATAAATAGAAGAAACACTTCTGATATGAAAACAAGAAGGCTCTTACATTTCAGAAGACGTAGTTGATCAATTTAAACGGTCATTATAGGAGAGGGTCTTTGGCAGAGTGATAGTTATCAAACCAGGCTGTTTACTTGAGTAGTGAGTTTGATCTTTATGTGGAGGTCCAATCCTCAGAGACACGGCTGAATAGATACATGGCCTATCTCGGCACTGAAATAGTTGGGTATTCCAAAATAGTCTCAGTCACAGATTTACAAACCCATGAAAAACATTGATTTTCGAGTTAGGGAGTCCTTCCACATCTGTTTTATCCGCCGGTGACCCATATTCAACATTGCATCCCAAAAGTTGGAATTTTAACTGAGGCTGTTTACTTTCACTCCGCACTAATGCCCTTCGAAAAGACACGAAATCACGTTTCCCCAAGCTATGGTAAATAGCATGATAGTTGGAGCCTTTCAACTCTGTAAAACAGTCCATCTGGAAAGAATTACCATTCCTAAGCCCGGTTGGAAGATGGAAAGGATTATAAAAAATCAAAATAGTTACAGACATAGTGAATGAATCTTATGGGGTCGAATAATGCCCAATATGTTTGGTCACCGGGAGAAACCTACTATTATACATTATTATATAGACCCTCCACTCTTTGAGGATTGGCCTAACTCAATACATTCCTTCTTTCATTTTTATCTATTTGGTCTTGAATCGTAAACAATATTTCAGCGTCATTGAAGCAATTCACGTTTCTTTACAGGTTTGATTCATTGTATTTTCTTTGTTTTCAAAGTCAGATTTTCATTTATTTTACTCATTGTACTTTTATGATAGACAGAAAAATATCATTCCTCTTTATTCGGTTATTTATGATGTATTTATCATTCCTTTAATTCTAATCTGCAGAGATAAAATATATGGCTTCCATGTAAAATTTTATCTTATTTCTTATCTTTTTCTCTTCTTCTCCAACTGCTAATACTACAACTACAACTACTGCTGGTACTGTCACTGCTTCTCCTTTGTCTTTTCTGTTCACTTATACTTTTTTTTCGTGAATCAATACAAACTATTCCCAGGCAATCCCTGTTTACTTTGTAGAATAAATGTCTATTTTGACTTCATTTTTTTTTCTCATTTTTCCATGGTAAATTTCACAACATTTAATCGTCATCATCAGCTTCTTAGTGTCGATCGTTGGTTATGGATCTTCCAGTAAATTGGCAAGACCTCTATCATGGGCGTCACGGAGCCAATGCTTTCTCAATGCGTCATCCCATCTTACTTTCTGCCAGCTACTGATTTCTAGGGATCCACGTCGTGAGTCGTGATGTCCAAAGGTTAGCTGAGTCTTGCTACATGACCAGCCCATTGCCATTTGGGTTTTTCAATGGATTCAATTATATTTGTATATTATATATCTGCTTTTCCTCTTATATGCGATGCTGTCTTCCGATCTTTTCATGTGATGTTGAGCATAATCCCCCCCGTCCACGTTGAAGGCTAATCTTCTGGTTAGGCTCCATGATTCGGCTTCATGTGTGACTATCGGGAGGATTCATCGGTTTTAAACCCTTTCTTTTAGAACTAATGGTAATTGCTTTGTCTTTGAAGGTTAAACTTCCTCTATCAGAAGCTTGCCAACGTACAATGATTGTTTTCTTCATTTTCTTTTGACGATTTCATAGAGATTCGTTTTCCTAAATAGATATACTGGTTTAGCATCTTCAGCTCTGCCTTTTCGATTCTGATTGTTGAGTATTTGTCCGAAATATGTTTTTGTACATGATATTTGTCTTTTGGTTGGTTTTTGTTTAGCGTTTAGGTTATTTGGTTGGTGATCGCTTTGGTAAAAAGTTCATAGATTCAGTTGGTAGGCTTATTGGCTTGTAGTTGATTAGTCTTTCTGGTTCCTTTATTTTTTTATAAAACACCATTATGATTGAGATTTCAATCTCCTGGGACTTAATTTGTTTGAGGTATTAGATGAATAAAATGGCTAGTTTCCTGGTGATGACCTTTTTGAGTAGATCGATGGCAATGTTATCTTGTCATTCCTATTTTTGTTTGTTTGATGGATTGCTTCGCCGCCCAGGGAGTAAGTTCTGGGAAATCTCCGAACTGGTAACTCTGGTTTTTTCGTATGTCCTTGTTTGAAAGAATATAAGAATATAAGTTTTTGTAGAATCCATTTGCAGATCGATCAATAAATCGGTCCTCGTCTCCACTTATCTTAGACTACTTATTTTCATTTTTGTGTAGTGGGTCTTTTTGATAGTCTTGAAGCCCTTCCCTTTTTCTACAATGTTTACGATAAATGCTGTCGTGTATCTTCTTTTATTTTCGGATGATTTCATCTAGCTCGGTTGCTTTTTCTCTTGTGGGTGGCTTGAGATTTATGCATTTTTCCGTTGTTTGCTGGTGGTTGTTTGTTTGCCGTTTGACTTAAACATATTGGAAACTTCAATGAGAGAAATTGTTGTTGAGCTCGTTTATGTTCTCTTCTAGTTAAGTGCAAGTTCATACCTATTTTTCAGTTCCGGCTTGAAGGGATTAGCGAGCTCTCTTTGTACGCTAAGCAGTCAGATGCTGGACATTCTTCTGTGTTTTTTTCTCGGTGTTAACTTTCATTTTGTCCCTTATCATTCTGTGGCCGCTTTCTACATTGATTCGATTTAGAATTTGAATATCTTTGACGGCGTTGCTCTTATAATCGGTTTTGGTTTCGTGATTGGACTCCATTTTCAATCGGATATCTTCTCGAAGAAGGTATTCATGATTCTGATCTTGTTCATTGTTGCAAAATTAACAAGATCTTCTCCTCTTTCGTTCGGTATTTTGTATCGAAACTTGCCAATGCAACATTTGTTACCTTTCCTCACTTGAGCATTAAAATCTCCCATAATGATGATGGAGTCAGTAAGTCAACGATTAGTCCATAATTCTATAGCCTAATGATGAAAGAAAGTATTAGTTTTACAGAACATATTTATTTTTCAACATAATCTTCTTTACAAATGATAATTATGATCGCATAGAATATTATACAATGAATGTTTTCGGATAAAAATTCAGCAAAAAACACTTCCAGGTTTCAGATTTATTAGTCCACATATATAAGATATTCACAACCAGATTTTAAATGTTTCCCAGACCCCAAATTGATAAAATGACTGATATCTACCTATTGATAGACATGCATGGAAAATCTTTAAAATTAGATGATAAATATCTTATTCATTTTGAATATAAGGCGTTTTTATAGCTTTTGGTGAAAGATTAATCCTCAGAATCTGTTACATGTAAGAGCAGTTCTGTATGGAGTCGTGGAGATTGACTGCCACCATTAACTATAGGCTCCAGACTTCCGTCAACAGATGCACATGACACATTCTTAGTATTAAATGGCATGGGAAGATTTCCAATGTCAACTTGCGGGAAAGAACTAACTAGAATCCCATCAACCAAGCCGTGAATAAGCGACAGTTGGGGTGGATTGGACGTACCCTGCTTAAAACAGCAGATGATGTCACTGGACTGGACGCCTCAACAAAGGAGAAGACTTGAGAGGCCAAAGTTGACTCGGAGAAGATCAATTGAGAGTGGGGCGGAAGCAGCCGGACTGACATTGGCCTTGCTAAGGAGAGTTGTCCAGAATCTACCGGTGATTATGTTGTTGACGCCTGATGCTTCACATGGTCCATAAAAAGATTACAATCTCGTCTGACATTGAAAGGAAACGCTCAAATCGAGATTATAACAGTATTTCTAAATAAAAACAGGTGAACTATGTTATTTCTGTTTAAATCGTTTCTTGAGGCCCTAAAAGAACAAAGGGAAATATAACAATCCATTAATTCATAACGTTGGGGTTACCTCTATTTAGATATATTTTTGAACATAACTAAACAGATTCTTGTCCAAAGATATGATAGCAAAACATCTTTTCAGTGCTTTTTTTTTTCAACCGGAAGTTCTTACAATGATCTCAGACAGAAACACAAAAGATTTTTTTTGAAAGCTATTTCGACATGTTTCTTTTCGAAATATACATTTTATTGGCGCCTTAGGAAAATGAATTGAGTTCAACTTTCTTTATAGACGGAATTCTATTTCTTTGCAGTATTTAAAAAATGTGCTCTACTACCATTCCAATGTTATAGTTACTTTGATTTTTTGATACTCCAGAGATAGTGTGGTAGAGACATTTGTGTGTTTTTGTTTGGATATAAGGATACAATAATATAGATATCAAACAGTATATATGTAAGTACACATAATCGCGTAGATATGTATTCCCAACTGTATACACACGTGAGGATGTATACTGCACATACCTCTAACTGTATAGATATACCCATAAAACTATACATATGCATATGTCCTATCGTATGCATACATACAAATAGCCATACATATACACACGTATAACCATATGCACATGTACATTTAACCATAAAGATAAATACATATAACGATATACAAAGCTAAATCTATATGTCTCTAGGCAGGAACGTAGTTATTAGCTGAACTTTGATATTAAATTTTCACTTCAAGTTCATATATATATATATATGTATATATATATATGTGTGTATATATATATATATGTATGTATATACATATATATTTATGTGTATATACATATATATATATATATATATATATATATATATATATATATATGTCGGAAAGTTTGGGAATAGTTGGTACATTTTTCACTTGGATGGCTGTAAATTCCTGTAAAATTCATTAGAACGCAGATATGACCAAAGGTCACTATGAAAGAAAGACTTCCTTGTGATAGGTGGTGTGAATTTGAAATGTTTGTCAAGTTTATTTACATCATTTAGACTGTCGGAAAAAAGAGTACACATCGTGAGGATAGTCGGTACGATCTGATTGGGCGAATTCGTTCCCTTACTACCAGGTACTGATGGGATTCATGTATTGTTATTATTTAGAAATGTAAAATTCTAAACCAGAAAAACAAATATATTTGAGTAAAACATAGAATTTTAGGAACATAATGATTTGCTGGTAGAACGAGTGGAATCATATCTTTGTGGAGATTGCGAGAAAAGAATGACGACATAAATGACTTGTTTGAAGTTCATTTTGTTTTTTTGTAAGCTTTTTGGTTTCTTTCCTGGTTCTGTTGTATACAATTACAAAGTATCAAGTAGCTCAGCTTACGATGTACCAACCAGCCCCAAACACAGGGTTTCTTTTGCATTCTATTCCAAGAAAAGGTTATGACAGAAGCTGCTTGAAATGTAGAATATATACTGTTTATTGCCACTTTTCGTAAATATACACTACGACATATATATATATATATGTATGTATGTATGTATGTATGTATGTATGTATGTATGTATGCAACATAAAATCATATATATGCACATGTAACATAGATGTCTGCATATATCAAGATACATGGATATCTATAATTGTATATGAACTTCCACATGTATACATGTAAATATATGCCTATATCCAATTTTGTGAATGAATAAAGATAAATCTGAATAGAAAAATTATAATGATATACACATATGTATATAATTACTTCTGCAATCATATAGCTTAACACATATACATCATAGTACGCATACATGCGTAAAAATGGATAGATTTATAAGTATGTTTAAATATATGTAAATGCATAAAATTGTACACACATCAATAAACGCACAAATGAATGCATATAACCTTCAAACCATGTAAGACCTGTTTATTGAATTGTTTGTCTGTTTGCGCTCAAATGGGAAGATCTCATTGATGGAGTTATCTTCCTATTATGACATTACGAAAATAGAAATTGCGTCGTACAAACTATTAAGATTCCTTGTCTGAACACACATTACAACTATTTGAGATTAGTTGAGACTTTTGAAAAACTCAAAATCAGGATACTTGAATTATCAGAAATGAATCACCTTATGAAATAGGTTTGGGTTCCTTACTGCCGATCCATACATAAATTACCCGTCATCTCTAATGAGTGCATTGTAATATACATATTAAGATACTTAGACGCATTTGACTTTCTGTACATGGAAATAGGGAGAAGGGGAAAGATGAACACAGTGAGATAGATTGATAAATAAATAGATGGATATATAGACATGAACAAACTGAAATAGATAGATAGATAGATAGATAGATAGATAGATAGATAGATAGATAGATAGATAGATAGATGGATGGATAGATCTGAAATATGAACAAATGGACAGATGTGAACGAACTCAGATATATTTGAATGAACAGGTAGATAGATATAAAGAAGCTAAAATAGATAGAAATGAAGAAACTTAGATAGATAGATAGATAAATAGATAGATAGATAGATAGATAGATAGATAGATAGATAGATATGAGCCGAATGAGATGGATATATACATAGATGGATAGATGAATATGATCAAACTGAGAAAGATATGAAAAAAGTTAGATGTAAATAGAGAGAGATATGAACAAAATGAGATAGAAAGATAGAAAGATAGATAGATAGATAGATTGATAGATAGATAGATTTAGTGTTTTTCTTTTGTACAAATGAGTCCTGCATTCGAGTCCGTCTTCATAAAACATTGTCCTTTTTAACAATATGATATATTTCAGCATCCTGTTCTGTTTGTGATATGATCATTCATTTTTCTGCTCGTTAACATCTTCCTCTTGTTGACTTGTTCCTATTCAATATTCGCTAATGATGGTTCATGGCTGGAAGTTAAATTTCACAACAATCAATCTGCATCTATTTTACTATCCTTCAACCCCCCACTAAAAAAGAACAACAACAAAGAAACAAAACCAAAAAAGGGAAACGTCAAAGTAAACAAGAAAATGCGATCACGTGATCACGTAACAAATGGTGCATAAAAAGATTCCTACGAGTAAACATAACAAGACTTTCAATTATATCATTGTACAAGAAACACATAAGTTATTTCTCAATAACTTGATTGTTTCGAAGACGTACACACAACTGAAGTCCTAATATCGTAATGGATATAAGCGAGGGCAATTAACAGCATTTAAATAATTATTCACCATTATCAACTTATCTTTTATTCTTTGATGATATATCAAAAAGCTATAAAAAAAAACGATTGCCATCTCAAGTAAAATCATTCTGAGAGCATCTCACTTATTTCTTTTATACTTCAAGACTTTTGGGATACATACGAAGATAGCAATTAAGTAGCAAGCAATAATAATCGAACTCACATTCGTCAGACGATTTATTAGATGTCTTCTGTTTTCATTGTCCCATTTTCTATTACCCTATACTCGTTTCTTTACGTCAAATACTTCTCTACTTGCATGGAAGACTCATGAGACGACAGCAAGAAATAGCAAACATTGATAATCGAATCCACACTCAACTCAGCCAATTTATTAAATGTCTTTCGTTCTCATCGCCTCATTCACTATTAACCTGCACTCTGATTCATTGCATTTTAAAAGGTTGTACACTGAATTTTTGAATCATTGTATTGACCGAAACTAAGTTTTGTAACGCCAATAACGTCTGAATATACAGCAAGAATTGAACACCTTATTAGCTGGCAAATTAATCAGAATTCTCTGCACATTGACAGGCGCTCATTTCAGATGTAATTTACAGAAAATTGTCCAGTTTTTGTATCTTAGTACATAGTATACGTTATTATACGTGTTCTGTAATATATGGTGATACAGTTACGTGACTGATTGTATTAGCATTTCCTTGCTGGATAAAGATAGTATCAATTTTAAATTTGGAGTAAGAGATAAAGAGTATATTGTAACAAAAATTTACAATAGATAAATAGATAGACGATGTGTGTCAAATGATGTACTAAATATTTTTCCTATTATGCTAAATTTGTCCCGCAGGTTTATTGAATACTCGATGAGGACTAAACTTACGAGCAAATAGTATGGACACTGGTAAACGAATCTACGCTCCACGGTAGATACATACATTGATAGATAACGCACTGGCCGAGAGAAAGAAAAAAGGCAAATGGAAATAAGTAGTTGCTCAAATTTGTAATTGATCGCTTCAGTTGTTAGCACAAAAAATGAAAAAAAAAAAAGACGCATATTGCCGGGGAAAATAGCGCTATTTTTGAAGGCATTACCAATACCGCGCAAAAGACAACTTAACAATAAGGTAAGAATATTTCTCTTGTTCTTACCCGCCAGACAGACATACACGTACAATTGATCGTGTCTGATATGTAAGCCGTTTACGTTGGTTTTTTTTTATCTTTTTTGACGATTGGCTTGTTTCTGGTTTTATTTTTCTTCCTTCATCTGTTGGTTGTACAATTAGTAGGTTGTGGCAATATCCTAGACTTTTCAACTATTATTAATAACATTGTTTTCTTTGCTAGTGCTAGAGCTGTCATCTTTGTAAGTTTTCCTCCGCTTTCAGTGTTCTTATTTCTGCTACTAGTGCTCCTATTTCAGTCTATATTGTGAGTATTTACTACGCTCTTTTAGTTTGGTAAAAGGACATGAATGTTTGGCTCTCTGTGACGATTGATCTCACAACAGTGGTAATCTTTTGTGAGACTAGAGAAGAGTTAAGTCTGCTCAAGTATCAGGTCATCACATAAATAATATCCGATTTCAGGATCAGAGAAATAGGTACGATTCACGTGCCTTTTTTCCTCTAAAACAGTGATTAATAACTTAAAAACAGTTTTCTTTTGAATATGAGCATGCACACGGTTTGAGACACGCAGAAGATTTGGTGGAGATATCATAATCATTTCTTTAATTTACAATTTGTCAGATGGCTGCTGTAATCGTAACATTGAAAAATCCTGCCTTCGTTAGACTCAATAAAGCCAACATTAAACTCAATAAGACAACCTATTTGCATCAAATCTCTTTAGCTCGACTCATCTTTTCTGAAACTTTCATCTTCTGTAATTCCTCTTGTTTAAAAATCTATGCCTTAAACACCATGAATATTTCTCGTTGTGTCTTAAGTATTTTCGCTTTTCTAAATGCATAGACCAATACATATCGTATTTGTTCCATGAACAAGTCCATCTGTAGGAGAGTCAAGTTTGTAATTAACCTGAAACGTACCATAATCACGTAACATACGCAGTAAAAACTGTACGAAGACATACTAGCATGTATTGTTATCATTGACGTTTTACAACTTCGAAAATGGCATTTAGTCTATTAGATAGATAAATAGGAAGATAGAGAGATAGATTACTCTTTCATTAATGTGTACTATTTTTATTTCGTTGCAATTTTTCTTATATGAATATCACAATAAAATATTGATGACAAATGTTCCTAACTTCACGCTTCATGGTTCCTCTGAGATGCATATGCGATAACACGTACAAAATTTGGCGTAAATATAATCATTACTTTAATTCATGACCTGTTAGTCTGTCAGTTCCGTAAAAAGACAGAGGAGAGAGGTTGTGTAAACACACGAGTACAAAATTGGCTGCCTTCCTTTGCGTGTACATGGGATCGTTGGCAGACTGCTGACAGCTACTACCGATTCTTTCGATGATTTTTACGTAAAATAAATACAAGAATTTTAGTTAACCATACCTTGGATCAACTTTTCGAATTACTGTATGAACATACTGATGCAGAACACAGTTTGCAGTTCACCAATAGCAAAGCAACGGATATTTACTAGTCAAACTGAAAGACTTCCAACGCTATCCACCATAGCATTTTGCGTACCAAGAGGAAGTCTCAACCTACATCAGGTGTGTATGCCGTTGAGAACCAGTAAATATTTCCCTTCTGTCTGGCTGTAACCACCATCCCCCAAACCAATAATATCTGGTGGGGGGATTATGCAACCGATGATTATTGACTTTTCAGCGTTGAGTCTGACTCACCCATGAGAGATTTTCTAATAAACGCTAATTGTCTAATTTTTGTCGCCCTGACATTATCAAAATTAAGGAGGTGACATTACAATTCAAAAGCCAAATTGTTTGTTTTTATTACAATCGTCCGGAGAATCCAATGTTGTTTTGATGGGTTACCGAAAACTTAATGGCTGACTAATGTGAAGTTCATATTAAAAGCGTTAATTAACGTTTGACTGCAGTACCTCTTGGGTTTTTTTTTTTTAACTGAAATTTTGCTTGAAACTAGCGAGCTTCAAAGAGACGTTACGATTGCATTGAGTCTATCAACAAAAAAAAGTTCAAGAACTCATCGAATAAACAATTTTGCCCCTGAGTTATTTTAGTGCCACAAAAAGAGTATTTTAGTGTTATTTAGTGCTACAAAGAGATTATAGTCTTCATTTGATAAATACAATGTGTAGTGGATTCGTGGCAATAGTTATGGTTAGGTATTACTTATTCTGAATCTATTATTAAAATTTGATGTAATGTCTTCTAACGATAAGTTTGGCTATGTAATATCAGCAGAAGTAGTCATAAGGTAAAGTTGTGAGTTTTGCAGTGATAGCAGTTTGCCAAGTTTCAATATGAATAACCAATGTAAGTTAAAAGGGGAACGTTGTTATGACGAGATGATAGATTGATGAATGGAGAAAGTGAACGAATATGCGACAGAGCTGAGGTATGAATGAAAAACAAAACGCTTATACGTAACATAAGGATAACAAAGAGATATTCATTGAAAGTAACATAGACAAAAAGTAGTGGAAATGAGTGCTTCAAGCATTAGAAGAAACTTTTGCTTGGTATGAAAGAGTTATTAATAGAGTTCAATTGTCATCCAAATGCTGATGAAGTGAGTTCCAAGGAAAGTAGAAATGTAAATAGTTTGAATGGAAGTGTTTGTTGATGGAGATTGTGTTCATCATTTTCCTCTTGCCTCTATGGTGGTGTGTTCATTGCATATTGTGCACACAATTGGTTTGAGAGAGAGAGAGAGAGAGAGAGAGAGAGAGAGAGAGAGATAACCTTTTAGCTGACTGCCTAAATTTACTCAGTTGCTTGCTAATCTGGGTAAACAGGGGGCCCAGAAAAAATACGTTTGGTTTATTCGGTATTTTTCGACTGAAAGATTTTTAGCTAATTTTGACAATTATAAGAGGGAATACATTAAATGAAAATATTTCTCTCTTCTTTCATTGAAGAAATTGGAGTTGAAGTAATAATAGTATTTATAGTAATTAACTCATACGATCATAATTGGATTACAGATAATCAGGGAAATAATAAGGGAAACAGAGCTAATGAATAATCATTACACATTTTTGAACTAGCATTTCTCTCAACGATACTGTTAATTTTCACATTTCCTTCTTGGATGAAATGTTTCAACATTATTAGTAACTGTTTACAAGTTTTTACCTTCATTCTAATTTTTAGTTGCGTTTTATCACAATTTTGAATCAGAACGTAACCCTACGGCAACGATTACGGTAAAAAAAAAATCGAGTTAAAATTAATCATGATGTTGCAATACCTCATCCAATAATTTTTCTTTCAGTTAAAAATATCATTGTATTAAAAGACTACTAAGTCTCAAATGCAATCATCTTTGGTATGAAATATCGGTTGTAAGGAGTTAGGTTTCGTGTGTAAAATCAGGTTCTGTTTAACTATGAAGTGGCTAAATGGTTAAAAGCTGCTAGTCATATATTACACTACTATGTTAGGTAGGGTAGGTTCAATTCTCACTTTGAGCTCATAATAGTTACCATAAGATTACGGTCTGATTAAAAATTGTGATAAAAAGCAACTAAAAGCTGCGTTAAAAATGCAACTGAAAGAGAATGTTGCAATACTTCATCCAAGAATGAAATTTGTTAAAATTAACGATATTCTCGGAGTAAAGAACTACTGAGTTACAATTGAATACATCCTCAGCATAAAGAGTCAGGTTTAAGGCGTAAAATCAGCTTTCTTTTAACTGTAGTGTCTACTTCGCTAATTGGTCAAAAGCAACCAAGCGTACACTTGGCGTGTTCGATTCTGACCGTGGGCTTGCTCTTTATTCTCCGATCTCGCTGTTTAATCGCTGTTGTAGGAATACGACCTGATACAAAGTTGTGATGAAAATGCAACGGAAAATTCGGATAAAGGTGAAAGTAGGAAGAAAAAAACACAGTGAAAATTAATGATAATAGTATTTCTCTGATTGTAATTTTAGTTTCTTTTTGTTGTATTCAGACTGACTGTCAGTCTACGCTTGTTAGTAAACAGCGTGGATTATTTCTCATCCACTCTGTTCACTAATGGCCGGAGACTGACAGTTGTGATTAAAAGAAGCTAAAATCAAAATGAAAGAAATACTTGTCCAAAAATTTATAATGGTTGACGGTACTTCATAAAATGAATAACAAAAAAAGATGATATTCGAGCTGATGCTATTTATATTAGTAGTTATAGTAATAGATGCGGATGTTTTCGTGTCGATAGAACTGAACTATATTCCTTCGGAAACTTTCAGATTTCATGATCAAACGGCATTTTATTTAATCATCGAAAACATGTTTTTTCGGAGTATTTTTTCTTTCTTTTTTTTTTTTTTACCATGGTATTTATTTTGTCTTCGGGGTTATTTTCTGATTGAAATTATTTTCTTGCCAAACCAACCAGACTTTCCTCATTGGCAAAATGAGTAAGGGAAGCATTTTTTCCCAATTTTTGCCTCTTGCTATTCAACATCAAATTTGTGTAAACAAGTACGTTGATACGCGCGTGATTGACTATTTTAGAAAATGCTAATGATTGGTTCATTTAATTCATCAAAGTTAGACCGTACGGAATATTTCCCTTTGAACTTTATATTTACATATTTTTAGAATAAATTGATAAATGTCAATTTATTCATATACTCATATATAATTACTTTAGAATTCACGCAGGTGTATACATGAGTGTCTCTCCAGCAGGAAAAACTCAAAATCGTTGGTTTACTGTATTAATTTTTTTTCTATAACTTTTCTGCTCGTTGCACTGATGTACGATCAAGACTCGTAACATTTAAGCGATTATAGTTATACACATATACGAGTTTTCATATACCTCATAATAATATATCTATGTGTCGGGGAGCAATACATACTTTTTAAAATGCAAAACTTGAAAGATATTAATACGTATTATATCATTTTTTCATGATTTTATGAAACATATTTCATTCGATCCTAACACTGGAATAGTTTACAACGAACATTTTAGCAATAAGTCTGGTCAACTTTATCTACCAATGGCAGCTAGTGAGACTTGTTTTTGTAGTATAATTGCAATGTGGTTCAAAAATCTAAGGAAAAGGTAATCTAATCCGAGGTACTACTTATATTAGCCACCCCTTTTCCTCCTCCTTTCAGAAGTGGACCTGAAGGGTTACGGGCTTGTTGAAGGAAATATAAATACGACTGGATAGTACAAGATGGGAGAACATAGTGAAATAAGTATTTGCACACTGAACAAAGGAGAAGAAACCATTTCTTTTTGCAGGAATTGGTTGTGGGGTTGGTCAGCCAATCACTGTCTCTCTAACGGAAAGTTTTGATTCACTTGGCCAATCAGCGTACAACTCAAAAGTGATTTTCTATTTGCATTAGTTGATGTTTCCGAAAAAGACCCCATGATGTCACCGTCAGCAGCAATGTGATTTGAAATATAGTTGGCCGTTAGGATCGACACACTGGGAGCGTATACATCACTCTCCACGGTTTCCAGCTAGTCAGGGAGTGGGAAGAATTGAAGATGGACAAGCTATAAAGTCAGTGTTGGGGCTTTCCATATGTTGTTTTCTTTTTTATTTCCGGAAGCTGCTTTTGTGATTTCAACGGAACTTTTCGGATCACAATGGCTTTTCTCTTCGATTTATGTGTCACTTGCAAATCTGATTGTGATTATACTACGAAAGCAAGTCTTACTAGCGAGCATTGGTAGACTAAGTTAACTGGAATTACAGCAGGAATGTTCAAGAGTCTTATTAGAGCAGTATATTCAGATTAAAGTCAAAGAAATCAAGTTAAGCGCCAAACCTTTTTTTATATGTAACAAATCCACTTTTTTACTAAAAAATTACTGGTAGCTACATCATAATTTATCACTATGTTACCTGCATTTTCTAGATTAATTGCATTCAAATACAACGGTAAAATTAAGTTCCATTTAATTTGAATTACCCTGAAAATTTAAATAACAAAAAGCCAATGAGCCTACTCAGCTGCATGTACAAACCTTTCACCAAAGTGATCATCAACCGAATCACCTAAACGGAAAAAAAACTAGCCAAGAGAACAGGCTGGATCCAGAAAAAATTACTCAACCATTGACCATCCCCATTCAGTACAACAATTGAATAGAAAGGTAGCAGAATATAAAATGCCCCTCACTGTAGCATTAGCTGACTCAGTGGGGATCCTAAGGTTATCGATGCTATCATACAACAAGGCGTAGACCCTATATATTTCAGTCTTGCAACATATATACCAACACATCAGCTCGTTTATTATGTTACATAAAGACTGAGCTGATTCAGCTCAAAAAAAGGAATGAGACAAGGTGATAACAGCTCACTTAAACTCTTCACCGCCTGCCTTCAGAAGACCATCCGAAACTAGAAAAAGAAGGAATCAGAATATACGGCAAATACTTAAGTAACCTCAGATTTACTGACGACATCATCATTTAAAAAAAAACAACTCACGATCTCCAAGTAATGCCCGACGAACTGGACAGAGAGAGCAAGAAAGTTGATTTTCATATGAACTTTGGTAAAACAAATGTCATGTACAACAAAGGCAAAGACACAAAAATTCAAATCAAAATTGCTCTGCTTAAAAAAGTACACCACTACATCCACGTAGGATAACCAATCTCCACAAAACCCCCAAGAAAAAAAATGAGGCGAAAAATCACTGTAGGGTGACAAGCTTTAGGAAGAGCAAGCTCAACCCTCAAGAACAAGAAAATTCCTTTAGTCTCAAAAAGAAGTGTCAACGATCAATGCAGCTATGAAACAGGAACAAAGACTTAACTAAAAGATGACCCTCAAACTGAGAACAATGCAACGACCACAGGATAAAATCATGCTCAACATCACATAAAAAGATCGCAAAATAGCACAGTATATCAGAGAAAAAACAGGAATTCAATTCATAGAATCCTTTAGAGAACTAAAATGGCAATGAACTGGCCATTTTGCAAGAATGGCAAACAACCGTTGGACATCATGACCCTCAACGTGAATCCCAAGAAATCGTATGCAAAACCGTGGTCAGTAAAAAATATAAGATGGTGAGACGAACAAGACAAGTTAAGAAGGCATTGACTCTGAGACGCCCATGATAGAGAGCTGACAAATCATCGGGGGGGGGGTCTATGTCGAATGACAGATGCTGAAAGGTTGATGACAATAACATGTTTGCATTGAATATGCCGTTCGTCTCCCAAGATAAATAGACTGCTCAAGGTTATTATGTTTTAATCTACTTGAATAGTGAAGCTATTTTTTATGCTGATCTTAGTCTGGCATAGATTCAGAAAGATGAGTCACCCAGAAATAGATTACAAGACGTACCCTGTAACTATCGCTCAATGCACGAAAAATTGCATTTAATTACAATTCATTCAGTGCTTCTCATACGCGAGGCGCTTGCTCCTATGAGAGGAATTACTCAAGGGGGAATTTTAGCCGAGGAAGCAATTGCTGAGGATTCTCAGACGGAAGGTAAAATGGAAGACATAATTGATAGATGGCAATTCAATGTTTGGAGGGACTGGGGAAATTTTGCATCGTAAGGGGAGGATTGTGACCTGGAACTCTGAAGATTACTGCTCCAAACATCACGTGAACAGGTTGAGAGGGACATCGGGTAGACTTCACTTTGTACCCCTATCCGATGCACAAGAGCACCTACATCTTTATCTGCATAGTTTGGTTCATGACGCCTACCGTAGAGCAATAGTGCCCCACTGTTGTATGCTGGAGAGAAAGTCCTTGTAAATATTTAACTCAAATTGCTCTAGTTACAGATATCCCATGCAATTTGATAGTTTGTTTTATAATACTTTCATAGTTGTTTTGTAGTGAACTGTTATAGAGGCAGCGTGCAATCTCTTCCTCTCTTTCCTGGACCCTATTTTTATATACCTACTACTGCCCAAAGCACCTAATGACTCGGCACATTTATGGGAGTACTCAATGATTTCCCATGAAAATTGATAGTAATTTCTTCCTTTTACAACATTTTGGATAAAAGAATGATTTTATGGGAACGCTTTAATTCCAGATAGAAGGAGAAACTCTATCCACTGATACAGAGAGTTCGAATTTTGTTGAGTGTCTCCTTATTGTGCGTTAGACTAAGGTAAGCTTATCAAATGTATATTTTGTGGATGCAGGAAAGAATGGTTGATTTTGACGATAGGAGTATGTTTGGGAATGTGTTCATAGGTAAGGGAAATATTTTGATAGTCGGTTCATCTATCCGTAGTATAAGATATCACTGGAACAAGTGTAATTATGTTTATTTTGTTTTTATCCTAGTTTATCGCGTAAACTGGCTGTGATGCATTGTCTTATATAATATCAAACATGGATCTCAGTCTATTGGTAGCTGAATCCAAACACACTCATAATGACCATTGTTGATACATAGTTACAAACGCATAGGTATGTTTATATATATTCTATTCAGAGCGATGGCGCACATTCAGACATATTTAAAGTGAAGATGTATACTTTGATATGCAGCATACATGTATATGAGTGAGATATTATTATCTTCACAAACACGTATTAAAGATATGGAATCGAGAATGGTAAGAGCATCACTACATAAAAGCAGCTACCCTATCGGTGGCAGGTTCGATTCCTGCAGCTGCCCCATTTTTCTTTAATAGTTTATTCTATTTCTTTTGTCTAAATTGAGTGATATATTAATCGTGTAATGACAACAGATCGTTTCAAATAAGTTTATACATGATATAACGCAATTTATAATTTATTCTGTCGGACCGAATACGTCCATTACTTGAATACATATATCTATATTTATTCGATGAAACAGGGGATTTGCTACACAAATATAATTATGTTTCTACCCTGATTGAGCTTCTTCAGGCGAATGATTCAATTCATTTTAGATCAATATTTAGGAATTTTTTTCAGGGGCATTTATTTTTATAGGGAGAAAAACTTTCCTCTTATTCATTTTTTTTTCTTTCTTTTTTCAGTTTTCTCTTCCTTGTTTAATCGTCGGTCACTCCTTCAAATGTTTTATCCGCTTTACATACTGGAGATACTTTACTGTCTGTTAGTTATAAATTATGCATTAGCAGGAGATGCCATGGGCGCTTTTCTTATCAGTATGTCGCTGGAACATCAGCGCTTTGTGATACGTGTCCTCACTGTGGGTATTTCATTGTTACTTAAATCTGTTTCCCAGTGTTTGGGTTCACTTTTACTTGAACTTAGTTTTCACTTATTGTAGATCAGGTATATTTCTATGCATATAAGATGATTATAGAAAGGTGATTGGGTTGTTTCCAGTTTGGCTGGAGGTATAAAACAATAGAATTAGCATTACTGCTACTGCTATTGTTAACAAAAACGAGGGAAATGAGATAGTAATGATGGCTAATTTTTCACAAATAATATTTTTCAATAGAAAATATGGACAGTGCTGACATTTTGAAGCTACCTCATTTTTCTATTCAATTATTCACTTTTTTTGTTTGTTCTATTGGCAGAGGTTAGGATTTCAAATTTTCATTTAGGCATAGGTAACATGAGGTTTCAATGTTCTGGCATATGCATGTTTGTTTCAGTATTTTCCATTTTACTATTGGTGTGAGGTTTTTATCAGTTAGTCTCCAATGATATATTGACAGTGATGTACTGTTTTTGCATTTTCTTCTGTTTGTAAATGACGATGTATGGCTTGCTGATCCTAGTTTAAAGGGTATTTATTGCATTTCACTTAATAGGGGTTCTCTTAATAGGGGTTGATATTTCAGTTTGATATACAATATTCGATTTGAGACATTTGTTTTATAAAGAACATCTGTTTCTGTTGGTATAATTGTAATCAGGTTTATTTTTGCTTTCTGCATTAGTATTATTTCTGTATACTTTATCGTTATGTGTTGTTACGAACTAATTAAAAGTTTCCTCACAATTATAGCTAATCTTCAGTTTATAGGTTGCCGGACGCGGGTCTATCAATTGGATAAATATTCTCCCTATGTTGGTTTTTACTTGTAGGTTGAATGGCAGCGTATATATACCAGAAGATTTTACTTTTTTTTTTTTTGCTATTGCTCTTTTACTCTATCGGTTTTACTTTTCCATCTTATTTGAGGTTAGTTTTGATTGAACTGCGGTCCTTTGAGTCTTTGATATATTTATTCTAACATTGTTGAATATTATTTCATTTCAGTTTCTATTGATGTGGGAATCTTTTAATGATTTTATTTGGGTGGTTAGATCTTGTGTATGTATGTGACATCAGAATTTTCTCTTCTATGTGGTTTATGGGTGTTTTTGTACAGATTAATGGTGACATCTCAAAAATATGCAAAATAATAGAAAAAATACGTCTTAAAATAAATGAAAAAATTGAACTTTGGTGCTGAAATTAAGGCCAACGTAAAAATTCAATATTTTTCACTTGATATACCATTGTTCTCATATATATATATATATATATATATATATATATATATATATATATATATATATATATATATATATATATATATGTATATATATATATATATATGTGTGTGTGTGTGTGTGTGTCATTTGGCTTGGACAATGTTAATAGAATGAGCAATTAAGAAAATAGAACTGCAATAGGAATCGAACCTGCAACTGATAGGGTAGCTGCTTCAACATACTGGTAATGCAAAGGCCCAAATATTTGTTTTAACTCCAGATTCTCATTTTTTTTTATTCTTGTTCTATATCTGCGGTATTTGTTTCTTTCAACATGGCAATTATGTTGTTAAAAAATTGATGTATGAACCGACCGAATAATAATAGAAAATAAATAGACCTAGGAACAGACAGAAATAGGATTGTCAAACGCACCCAAGAATTCTGCCAAAAACTCTACTCTTCAAGAAATGGACTATAAAACATCGAGCCGGATATGCAAGACGCGAGCAATCAGTTCGAGGACTTCCAAGAAGTTACATCATGGGAAGAAAAACAAGCCATTAAACAAACAAAAAAAGATAAAGTTACTTGACCAGGTAACATCACTACCGATCTGTTAAAAAAAAGCTGGTAATATCGTCATTGAAAAACTGGCTATTTCTAAAACAAAGCAAAGTCCTGAAAACCTGGAAGCAATCATAATGTTTTAACATGAATAAGAAACCTGAAAAGCGTCAACAACTAAAGACCTATAAGCTTACTCAACTGCATCTGCAAATTTTTTAGAGATCATCACCAACTGGATCATTAAATTATTTGATGAAAACCAAACATGGCTTTACAAGAGACTATTCCACCGTGGGCCATCTCCACTCAATAAATCAGCTGAGAGAAAAGGCTACACAATACAAATTGTCACTTACTGTAGCATTTATAGAATTCAAAAGGGCTTTCAACTCTGTAGAAATCCCCACGGTCATGATGGCCATCACTCTACAAGGTGTAGACCCTGTGTACGTCAAAGAACTGCAGGATATATACAGTCACAGCAATTCCTTTATAAGGCTGCATTAAGATTCTGAGCCCTCCCAGCTCCGAAAAGGAGTAAAACAGGGTCAAACCAACTCACCCAAACTCTTCACAGCCTACGTTCAGATGATCTTCCGAAACCTGGACTGGGAGAATAGAGGATTAAAAATAAACAGCTAATATCTGAGCAGCCTCAGATTTGCTGACGACATTGCCCTTTTCGCAGAAAGCAAACACGACCTCCAACTAAACGAAGAAAGCAAAAATGTCGGCCTTCGCATGAATTTCAGAAAACCGATGGGAATGTGCCACAACCATGCCGAAAGTAAGAGCAACAACTATCAAAATCAAAAACACAAAACTGGTGAAAGTAGACATTTACATTTATCTGGGATAACGAATCTCTATGAAACCCACAACAGAAGAAATCCACTGATGAATCAGTCTAGGGTTGTAAGTCTTCGGCAAAGCAAGCTCAAGCTTCAAAAACAAGAAGATGCCATTGATTCTAAAAAGAAGAGTATACAATCAATGCATCCTCCTGATAGTCACTTATGGAGCTGACACATGGAACCTAACCGAGAGACAGACCTGCGACCTGTTAGGTTCCATGTGCATGCAACATGCACATGGAAGAAACATACTCAACATCACGTGGAGAGATCACAAGACAGCATAGTATATCAAGGAGAAAACAGGAGCCCAAGACATCATAGAATCCAGAAGAAAACTCAAATGGCAATGGGCTGGTAATGCTGCAAGAATGGCAGATAACTGATGCATATCATGACCGGCAATATGGATCCCCAGAGATCACATGCACAACTGAGGCTGGCAGAATACAAGATGGAGAGACGAACTAGACGAATTCAGAAAATACTGACTCCGCATCGCCCATGATAGAGGGATGCACGGAATTATGTGAAAGGTCTATATCCAACGACTGACGCTAAAAGACTGATGATCGTCATCATCATCATCATGATCGTGGTGATCATGATGATCATGATGATCATCATAGAATTTTCATCATGGAAGCAGCCGTTTTCACAATAGTATTAAATTTTTATGCTATCAGAAAGAGTATTCTTTTCTGTCATGATGCAAACATGGCGCTTTTATACAATTATGATTTTAGAAATTGTTCAGACAATTAAATTACAATAAGAATTGATTTTGAAATATCTATAGTTATGTATTTATTTACTTATTTCAAATTTGATTCTTCGTCTTTGATTTGAAGGGGTGGTGTATAATCACAAGGAAAAATATTTATTTTCCGAAATTCGTAATAAAGACGCATTTTAAATAGATTTTGTCTTTTGTCAGATAAGTGCTGGAAATCTTATCAATATCCAATGAGTAGTAGATTTATAGTGTTGATTTTATTAAAAAAATATTGATGTTTTTTCGAGTCAAATCTTTAGAGATTCTTCCTGTGCTAATTGCTACTGCAAACATTCTGTTTACGCCATCACAGCATTTACGCTATTTTCAAACATATCTACTGTTCTATAAAGGGTACATAATTTTTTTTCCTTTCATATCTTTCTCTAGTCTTTCCCTCTTACTAGTGACATCAAGATGTAGATGATACAATTAAATCATATACGATTTTGACAGGGGAAGCGATAAGATGTCAATTTTCGGTAATCAACGCCGCCGAAATGCCAACGTATTTATTTGTTTGTCTTTTGTGAGAAAAAAAAATTGGATTCCACAAAGTTGATTTACCTTACTTTTCCGGCAAAAATATCGTGTTCAAAAGTTTTTTTGCAATATTTAACACGAAACAAAGTGTTCAACAATACTTTTCTGAACTTCTCCGACGGAAAATATATCCTTTTCGTAAATTTTCCAACAAATTGCGAAGTTAACAAAAAACAATTGTTATTGATACCAAACAAAAAAGACGAGAATTATTTTACCCAACTGATCTTCTCGTTAAATGGAGTATCAAAAACATTCTTTAATTTTTTGTTAAAAAAACAAACATGGGTAAATGGAAAAATTGAATTTACCAGCAAATTCAAACACATTATCTGAGGACCAATCATGATTATGGTTCACCAATTAGAGGCATGAACCCTTACCTCCACGATAAAGAAGTTCACTGGAAATTTGATCTAATAAGAACCCACTTTTTATACTGACTTGATTGATACTAAAATACAGATAGACAAAGCTCAGTTCTACGAATGATAAATTATATATATGTAACAGTAGACGAAATTGCAGTAGACACAGCTTATTTTTTATAAAGCGAGACAGACGAATCAATATATACATATGTGTGTGTGCATGTGTGTGTGTGTGTGAGTGTGTTTGTATATATATATACATATATATATATATATATATATATATATATATATATATATATATATATATATATATATAATTCAACAACGTCCCGGAAAATGCACACATCTTCAATATTAAGCAAAAATAATATAAGTAAAAAGACAATCGAAGACAAACAAGAATGGGGACACAAGCCAGAATTCTAAGTAATAGAAGCCAAAAAAATTGAAGTATCCAAGAGAGAACTCAATAACACCGCTGAAACGTGATATCATCACGTGGTCCCCGTATGAATCCTTT
Source organism: Thysanoteuthis rhombus (assembly GCA_963457665.1). Taxonomy (NCBI): domain Eukaryota; kingdom Metazoa; phylum Mollusca; class Cephalopoda; order Oegopsida; family Thysanoteuthidae; genus Thysanoteuthis; species Thysanoteuthis major. The sequence continues at coordinate 53,330,535 of OY735199.1, read as the reverse complement.
CAGTATATATATATATATATATATATATATATATATATATATATATATATATATATATATATATGTTGTAAATGGAAAAGAACACAATAATACATTTTCATGTCTGTATACATAGATTTAGGTATTATAAGCCCTGTTTGTTTGATACGAAGTTATAGGAATGTATCATACATTCATTGTTACAGTTGTGTATATGTATGTATGTCGTATGTATGTACGTGTGTGTGTGTGTGTACATGAGAGGGAGACAGTGAACGCATGCTGGTCATTGACTAATGTGAAGTATATTCATTTCAAATGTTTGATGTGTCTTATTGTTTGAGCTTAAAACCCTCAAAATCTTTTTGCATCATAATTTTACAAGCGACTGCATCTTACTAAAAAGAAGCTGCAAAACACTCATAAACTTTCATACGCACACGTGAATTCAATTATCCAGTTTGGCATTTTCGTATGGGATATATATATATATATATATATATATATATATATATATATATATATTCTGGGAGACATGTACAAATTCAAACCATATTAAACAAACACACACTCATGCGCACAAACTCACACATGAATATGCAAACACACACGCGTATACACATGCATATATTCACACTTACAAATATCCCATTACGTTTATGTAGAACAGGTATGCACACAGAAAGACTACGTATGTAAATATAAGCACATTAAGACGGTTTTATGCATGTAAACACAGATAATATGTAACTCTTGAGTGAGCAGACAAATGTTTTCATATCTGGTTTCCAAATACGTTGCTGGGGACAATGCTGACGAAATGTTTTGTGCAATCATGAAGTAATGTCAATTATATATATACATATATATATATATATATATATATATATATATATATATATATATATATATATATATATCTGTGCGTGTATGTCTGTCTGTCTGTCTGATTAGTCACTGAATAGAAACCATTACATGACCAACGTCTCTTTGCAACATGCTGTGTTGGGGTGATCAAATAAAAAATTAGAAAAAGGGCTGACCAATGGATGAGTTACTTCTCTTGTCTCATGCTGGATGGTGATCACTATGAATAGTAGAGATTATCTTTTTAAAAAAGCCTGAATGCTGCCAGAGACAAACTAATGGAACAATTTATCATGAACTTACATAATAGTTCGAACCCCCCCATATACACACGCTAAAAACCTATTTAATTATTTGACATAATGTGTGTATATATATATATATATATATATATATATATATATATATATATATATATATACATTATGTCTAATAATAATAGTAATAATGATAATATATATATATATATATATATATATATATATATATATATATATATATATATATATATATTGTAGCACAGACACTTCATCAATGATAAGAAGAATCCTAATCAATCTGCTGAAACTTGAGATGTAATACCCTAACAAATGATTGGTCTTTATGAAGAAATCTGTCGCAGAGATTAGGTATTTTTAAGGGAACAAATCCTGTATTAGATGGTGTATGTTTCCACCCTTCTATTTCAGTAGTCAGTATTGAGAAGAAAAAAACGCATTTGTCTGAATCTCAAACCTTTATAACCCGGGTTTCCAACTCTTCCTAGAGTTCTGGTCGACGTGGGGCTCGACAAGGGAGGTAATGTTTACCTTTCGAGCCATTTTGGGGAAAGAAACGGTGTTCATATATGACATCAAATAAGACAAGTATGCACACGATCTCAACACCAGAAATATATTTACGACTGTAAACAACCACAGTCACTAGCCTTTTTATTTATATACTAACAAGTATGTACAAATAATATATACATGCTTATGCTCATAATGGTGAAGACACGCAAAGTTAGAATTCATATCCGCATTATTTCGGACGCAAATAAATACGCTCGAACGTGAGAGTACAAATAAGACCAATAAAAAGAAATGATTCCTTCTCTACTGAAATGCATCAGTGATTTTTCCATTAACTTCCTCAATTTTTTTCTTCTTATCTTTCTTCTACAGTTTCTCATGTAAGAAGGAGTAAAAAAAAGCGTAGGTAAACACTTTATTGGACAGACTGTTTGTACAATGCGACAAATACAATGGCGAACATTGGCTCTGATGTATAGTGTGATGAAAAGTGTATATAATAAAACTGGGAAAGATACTTATATTAGGTTTTATTTTCTCTCTCTCTCTCTCTCTCTCTCTCTCTCTCTTTTTGTTTCTTTTTTTTACCTTTTTTGATTTTCTTTTTCTGGGTGTGGTGAGATTTTTAGATTATTATGTTTTTCTTCTTTTCTTATCACACGACAAGCAATCATATTTACATCGACCAAATGCTAAACAGTAAGTCAGTTATACAGAAGACAGTGGCATTGGATTCGAATACTTACACAAATATCTATCTTTCAATTTTTCTATATATGTATACAACATGCTAGTGAATTTGCATAATGTGTATGGCAGGGATATATGTGAATGTGTGTGTGCATAGATAGATAGATAGATAGATAGATAGATAGATAGATAGATAGATAGATAGATGTTCTTTCAGTTTCCAGTATCCGGATGAATTGTGCTGCATCGTTGTTGTAAATAGAAGTAGAGACTCAGGGATGGAATTGCACACATTTCGACTCAGATGGCTGACTGGATGGACGCTGAGAAACAAGGGCCAAATCTAATCCTATGTTATTCATCACAACGTACAAATAATTGTAGATTGTTTAGGGACATAAATGTAGCTACAGATGGTGAAGCACATTGAAAACTATTGTATACGGGGATTTATGCAATCCCATATACATACATGCATACATACATAAACTAACATCGTGTTCAGTCCCTCATATCTATCTTTCAATTCTCCCAATTTATACATATTTCGGTACACATAAATATATATATATATATATATATATATATATATATATATATATATATATATATATATATATATATATATGTGTGTGTGTGTGTGTGTGTGTGTGTGTGTGTGTGTGTGTGTGTGTGTATGTGTATGTGTGTGAATTTCTGAGTGGCCTCTGTGCTCCTTTGTGTGTTGACCACAGCTATGTGGCTGGGGTCTTTGACTAGAGGAAAGGATAATCCCTTAGCATTTAGCTAACAAGCTCTTCGGTCTATGCTTTGCTTGGTTTAGAAAGGAAATTAAACCCAGAAGTTTTCCTTTTTTCAAAAATTCGAGGAGTTTCAAAGTTTTTACACCATTTTTGAATGACTGTTAGAGAGTAGTAAGAATCCATTTCAGCTTTTATTTTTGCTTAAGAGCCATTTTAGCAGGGTGTCATACATGGTTTTCGACTGCGATCGTAACTCATATAAAAAATGAAATTTTTACTCGTAACAATTTATCTAATTATATAATTATAATGTCATATTTTGCAGCTTTTAAAAGTTGGTATGTTTTTTTCCCCCTTTATCTTACAGAATTTTAGTTGATAGTTGATATTCAAGTTTGAAATTGTGAAGTTTGGTGATGTTTTTTCGAAAATCTATTTTATAGTTTTTTTTTTAGAAGGTAGAAATGCTGTCAAATTGAAAAAAAAATCCCACAACTTTAATGTTTTATAAAAGATTCAGTGACAGAATATTTATCTAAACACTAAAATTGATTCTCCCCCTTGATAACTGGAACACTGACTTACCTTTTTTTTAAATACGTGTTCCTAAGCTAGAGTCCATTACAAAATGGTCAGAAGGTGATGTGTAACAGCCCACCAAGGCAATTATGACGGGCAAAATAAGATCCGGGTATTCTATCTCTCTGAAGATCAAGATGAGAGAAAACAGTGTTTAAAGGTGATATTAAAAGTAATGAGAGGCAACACCCCTGAGCACCCAAACATTGTCTTCAGTGAAAGGTATTCACATCCAATTATGCAACTGTGGTTGTTAGGGGTGAAGCCAGACCTAAAGATCAACCATCAGTATTTGATAATTTGCCGTTTAATATATTACCAAATCCTGCATCGGAAACAAAGATAACAATTTTTGCTTCGGTACGAACAGTGTAAAATGATGAATATCTTCAATTTCTAGAAAAAGATAGAATTAAAAACTTGGACAATTTATGTTTCAATATTACCTTCTTGATTAAGCGATCGTAGTTTTATGGTGTAAATTGAAGAATCAGCGGTACATCCAATTTGTTGGTCTTTTTTCATTGGATGTATTCCAGTGTTTTTGTTGTTTGTTTATTTTTTAATAATTTTTAATATTGAAGTTTGAAAGGATATATGTGCATCAATTCCTTCCCTTTCGAAAGACCGGGTAACAATTTTCCAACATTGGTCACGGATTGACGACGCGACACGTTACTTAAGTAAATTAATAATTGTTCGCAAGAAAAAGGTTTTTAAAGAATAAATTGAAGTTATGTCACTTCAAGTAATTGGCAAAAAAAGTTTATGAGTCAGAAATTCTTCTCATTTGAATATTTTGTAACATCCAAGTCCCTGTAAAGCGGACTTCGAGATGATTACAAGCTACCCAGCGTGAAAGCACTTATAAATTTGACCTAGAAGGTATCAAAATTAGATGATTTGAATTTTCCTGATGATGTATTTAGAAAATTATCCGAGAATTTTAAAAAAGCATCATTATAGTTGATGAAGTTTACATTATATTTGATGAAGTTTACAATTTGGACTACCGAGTATGAAACTTATTTAGTTTGCTGAAAATTCTGTGAATTTAGCAAACATTAATGGGTATTATGATAAAATATGGTGGACCAAAATTTCTCATCATGATGATTCTGATTGTCAGGTTCAGCATTTTTGTATGAAAAAGGTAAACATAATAGTCAATGTAATCAACCATTTAAATGAACATAAAATTGCAGTTATATATGACAATGATCGCATAAATAAAACTGTTTTTAAGAAATTTGACACTGTTGCAAAAAAGCCTTGGGTAACTAGAACGGATTATACTTGCTTTTTGATTATGTCCATGTATTTCAAAAACACCCGCAATAATTGGTTCACTGAAGCTTGTTCAGAATTACAGCATTATTCTGAAGGTAAGGCAATGACAGCAATATGGGTCATTGTAGAATTAACTTTTGAGCCTGGAAAAATCAAATTTTTAAGCTGTCAGAATTACAAAACGGTCCACCCAAAACCACTTGTGAGAAAGAGTTTTCGCCGTTTGAAATTATTTTGTGATGCGACTGTAGCTGCAATTAAAACTCGTTTATTGTTAAATGGTGATGATTCAGGAGAAACTGTTACTTTCATAGTGGAAGATTTGAATTTTTTTAAAAATTGTCTGCGTTGAAGAATTTCAAAGAGACGTTCAGACGAATGATCCTCTTAAAACATTGGTATCAAATCTAAATGATGGAAATTTGACACTTCTTGCTATTTCTGGAGAAATTGAAAAACAAATGGTGGGGGGCAAGGAAAAAAATTTCTTTATCTCTGTTTCCAAAATACATCATTTCAATATGACAAGAGAGCATTTTTGAAGAATTATTGTTTGTTTGAGTCGCCTTTGACAATTAAAGAACTTGCACTAAAGGTTTTGAAGTTATTTACCTAAAGTATTCGTAAGTTCCATCGATGAGTATTTCTATTAGAGTTGAAATCACTTACACTACTTATTGTCAATTTAATATGACCAAGATTCGACATTCATCATACATTGACACCAATCTTTAACCCCTTTGTAAAATTGATTATGAATCATTCTTATCTCGAGCATTTTATCCATATTCTATAGTTGGTAGTTTCTCTGAATCCATTCTACAGGTATAAATCCTGTAGTTTAACTTTCTTTTAATCCGACTAGCATTTAATAAAATTGTTTTATTTACATTTACTTTTTGTTTTGTTTTCTTGAATATCAGATTTATTGTTTCTGAGTCTCATTTATTCTTCTAGAAATTTTTTCTAGCTTCTTTGAGTTCGTTTGCATAATACAAAATCACTCTCTGATTAGTTCATACAGGTAATTTTTCTGTTCCATAGCTTACTGATCAATAACAAAAACGCTTTGGGGTAGAATTTTGATGAATACAAGTCATTAGTTGAAGATAACGAATATAGTTTGGATAAAACTCCTCTCCTCAGAAAAATGAAAAGAAATGTCCATTATCAATTACAGAAACTTCTGTAAATGTCCTCGTGTTTGCTTTAACCACGACGCTCTGGTCATCATGGTCTACTACTGTCTCCCTTATACCGATGTATTGATTATGAAACTGAACCTTCTATTCAATCAACGGGCATGGTCTGTTCATGTTGGTTTTCCATTCCAGTGAATATCTGTAGAAATAGATTTCCTCAGTTTAGTCCGCTACAATGCCACAGAGATTTTGATGATATCAAGTTAGGATGGGACTAACAAACATCCTGCAAAACCACCTTCTCAATTATTACACTACGATGAACAATATGGATCACTGTTGAAATATCAGCTTCTTGACTTTGTTTAAACCATTAAATGTAGTAAAATGAACAAGGTTAGTAGATATATTGCATATTTCTTTTGGAAATCTTTTGTGCAATGTTGGTTATTTGGGAAAACGACTCCAACTCGGTAGATTATATAAGAAAAAGGTAAGTGATCATAAAAAATAATTCATTGACAAGTAATTGCTCACAGTGGATGATAGTTCCCGATCTAATAAACGAAGTTCATTAACTAATTGTGGCAAAAAAGATAAGAAAAAAAGAGATTGATATACTTCTGAAAGTAAATTGTTTGGTTCTGCAAAAGTTACCAACTAACACAAGAAAACTGAAGGTGGTTGTGCATGGTAGCTGAAACATTATGTTCTTAAGAACGTATGTGAGGACAATAGTCGGGACGAAATTTCAATCTATTATAACAGACCTTATTATTATATTTGAATAATAGAAAATCTTCTCTTGCTTGATTTCATTAATTGGTGCTGATTCCTTTTCTCTTTTAATGCCAATATGCAGGTTACAGGGAACTCTTTCTCCGTTTTTACCAAATACATTATCCATCTAAAAGAATTGTACCCACTTCCAGTCAAAGACACCAATCACAGGCCTCTTTTAAGGAAGGCCTTAGAGTAGACATTTTTGCAAATGGTTAGGCATATATATATATATATATATATATATATATATATATATATATATATATATATATATATATATATATATAGTGTCATCCACAGACAGCTGTTTCGTCGTATTACGAATCTTCAGTGTTCCTGTAGACTCGATATCCACTCCTGTGCCACTAAGCGGGATTGAGACCTTCGCTCCAGGCCCAGACATGTGCGCACACATACATACATACACACGCACACACACACGCACACACGCACACACACACACACACACACACACACATATATATATATATATATATATGTATATATATGTATATATATGCGTATGTGTGTGTGTGCAGATGTGTTTTTAAACATATATGTGTCTTGGTGTATGTGTGTGTTCCTATCGTTTTAATTGTACTTAAATGCGTGTGGGATGAAAAAAAGTCATGTGTGCAGTTATAACAGAGCGTATAAAGAAAGACAAGTGCCGACAAACAGAGCAAATCGGCAATCAGTTGTTAAAGAATGGATCAAAACAAGAGAAAATTAGTTTTGTGGCAACCTATACATTTTCATCAGTCTGTAATCAAGATGGCTACATCGATAGATAGATAGATAAATAGATAGATAGATAGATAGATAGATAGATAGATAGTAAAAGCCATGGTCTCCGATACGGATCTTCAAAACAGGCAGGTATTCTTCATTCAGAAGATTGGAACAACGCAATCCGTAGAAGCTAGTTTTCTCTCATCTAGCCATAGCTGTAAAATGCTTAATCTTTCTTATTTTATCAGTATGTAATTCATCTCGTAGAAGATTTTACTAACTCCAAACTGTTTAAATTTTGGAACCCATCCTTCACGCTGCTTTTGTTAGCACGAAAGAATAGGTATTTGAAGTAATTCTTTTTGTCGTCACATTCCACGAAATTTTGAGAAGAAAATCACATGTGTATGTATGGGATTCATTGATGTCAAATTTGAATCCGTGTTCCCAATCGGAATCATTGAACAATGTTCTAGCCCAAGTGAACGAATATAGTGTGTATCGAACTCTGTCGTAATGGTCTGCTAGATTACATCGCTTATCACTTTTTTTCTCCGTGATGTCCTAGCCTATCTTATAAGGTAATCGTGCTTCCCATTCGTCTTGAAATTACAAAGTGTCTAGATCTGAAGGCTAAATCATTCCCATTCCTCTGGAGATCTTCTTTGAGAATCTGTTAGTGCTACATTAAAAGCTGGAACTCACGTATCTGCTAGATGCTCACTGTTTCAATGCTGTCAATAAAGAAGGAAAAATAATCTGATTTTAATTCCTGATCGCTTCGTCTTTGTTGTCAATCAGGTGATCACAAAATGCATGACTGCAATGCAGTACAAATAAAGTGGCTGCTGCTTGTCAAATGCACGAAAACATAAAATTGACACTGATAAAATGTTTTTTTGTGACTGGAATTGAGGTATTACATGCGTTGAATCTTCAATTGGGGAATCTTTATTTTAAGTAAAGATATTAAAGGGACAAATTTCAAAAGAGGGGTAAATAAAATGTTATCCAAACATACTGCATGCGTGTATGTAACTATATGTGTGTGTGTGTGTGTGTGTGTGCGTCCATATGCATGTATGTGTATGTTTATATTTGTGCCTCTGTATGTGTGTGATAAGTACAAAGACATTTTATATAATAAAGGAATGGATATATAACTTGACAGAATGATTCTAAATACGTTTATGTTTTTATTGAGATTTTTTTTTCGTGTCACATCCTGTTTTTGTACGATGAATGTAAAAACGGGATGTCGCTTCAAGATTAAAAAAAAAACGTATTTAAAATTTATAATTATTTTGTCGGGTCGAATATCCATTTCTTTATGATATAGTTGTTCGCATTATAGGGGACATAAAAAGTACAGATATGGTTAGTTGATAAACAAGACGAGATTAGAGTATTAAGGATTCATTTGAGCTTCCAATTTAGTGGCCGGTAGCTTCGCTCGGGCGGTCAGCGTAGCATCGAGTTAAAATCCTCTTCTGGTGGACACAGGTTCAATTCCTACAGCAGCTCAGTTATTAAATTGTCGATTCACAAAGAGTTCCGAGTAAAAATATAAGTAAAGATATTTTAGTAGGAGGTATATTTTGCTTGGCACCGATGTTACTCAGCAACAAATTGAGAGGTCCTAAATCGCGTGAATAAATAAAGAAATGGGTGCTCTGCAAGAATAAAAGCTGTGTCCAATGAATAGCAACTTATACGCAGCTCTGCTCTTACTAACTGAACTAACGACGTATTTCTCTACTTTGTTTGTTTGTGTATTTACGTTGGACTAAGTACAAGACAATACTTGGAACGCCTACTAAATACCGATGGTGTGGGATATCCTGGCTATCCATCTTCCTACTCCAAATTTTCTCTTTATTTCTATCTTGTTGTTCTCTCTCTCTCTCTCTCTCTCTCTCTCTCTCTCTCTCTCTCTATCTATCTATCTATCTATCTATATATATATATATATATATATATATATATATATATATATATATATATATATGGGGGGGTTGTGTGTGTGTATACTTAAATCTGGACAGGATGGACCTATAAGTCCGTAGTGTAAGATTATTTGTTGAATTTTAATTCGAAATATAATACATCAATGTATTATGGCTGAACTGAATAACCTATAAAGTAATGGGTTAAATGTATTGACACTCTCTTTATAAATAAAGAGAGAAGGACTGGGGAATGGAGAGAGAGAGTGGGGGAAAAAGATTGTCACTATTATTTTAAAAAGATTCAACATTTAGTAAATATATTATCATCGACCATAACTCAATATACCATAAAGCTACAAGAGAAATAAGAATTGTCAGATTTCCTTCGTCAATAAGAAAATTTAATTACCAAACGTCAGATAGCATCAAAATTAGAAATCCAGTTCCAGGTGTGAACTGTATGATCGCACAAGGAACGGTGTAAAGATTGTTAAGCTCAGAATATTATCACATATAGATGAATTTCAATCATGATGTCGAGTTTCAATTTGGAGCATGGTCTTTCAACTACCTGGAAGAGCGTGTTGAGTATATCAATTTCAAGGAAATGCATATCATTTTGACATTGGGAATTTCACTCAATATTTATTGATAGATATTTGGACGAAAAAAAGAACGTTACTCTTTTCATCGAGAATGGAGTTCTACGTAATATAGCAAAACAAGCGACCACAAAATTGTAGATTAAAAAATGTCAGTCTTTTACTCAGTCTCCTGACATCAACCACACCGATGTTTTGTTACTTTTGGGTCGTAAAATGAAGGAAGTATTGGAAAAATCTTCAACAAAATAAGATTTCTGTATGTTGAGTATTGCCTAAGTGAATATCTCAACCGAATATGACATAAACGGTCGAATCTGATACCTATTTGAGCAAAAACGTTAAAATCTGCTTATGGCAAGTCGTTGAGATTTTCATTTTCATAATAGTAGGAGAGAATAAATGTTATCACATACCTCATCGAACAGGCCCATGGCGTGTTGACTGGTCGCCTGGGCAGTAAGTAGTACTTTGCAATGCGTATCACCACTCTCGATATTAGATGCCCACGTGAAATCCTGCGCATCAAATGGGACGACTGAATGTCTAATGAAGTGGTCAGGGACAAATCCCAACAACTTCCTGCATCAACCACCATTTGAAAATAACGCCTCCGCCAGTTGAACCGAGTCTTGAGGCTCACCACAGCAAGATCTGCCAATCAAGCCGTTAAATGGACACCAACAGGCCTAAAAAGAGAGAGGGTGAACCAAGATGAACTGGTAACAAAATGAAGAGATACGTTAGTGTTTGAAACTGAATGTTCCTGTTTACTTTTGTCTCGACCTTGTATGTTTGCGTGTGTACGTATGCGGGAGGAGAGTATTTAGTGTTTATCATCTCTAGTGTATCATTCTTATTCCACTATTTTTGTTCGGTTGATCAAACACTGAGAGAATTTGAGTGATTTTTTTTCTTGGAGTAAACACTGTCATATTCCTTGGGATGAAAAGTTATCATTAGATCATTGCCGTTCCTTCAATCATTACAAAAGTTTACTTTTATTCTCCTTTGTTCAAATGATCTCCACACAGAATAAACAAGACAAAGCCAGGACTTGGCATAACACAAAAAAATAAAAGGTAGAAAAAAAAAAGTGACGCAAATATTTTTCTTTCTTTTTCTCGTTCTTTTGTTTTCTTGTCTTTTTTTTTTCTTTCCCTCGTTCTTTTGTTGTTGTTTTTTTCTTTCTTTTTCTTGATCTTTCGGTGCTTTTTTTTTCTCTTTCTTAATGTTCTTTTGCTTCTATTCGTTGTTTTTCGCCTGATTCACAAGAGCTTTTCTTCTTAGAGTCTTCGCGATTGTCTTCATTTAAGACTTTGATTCGATTAACTTTGTTCTAAACAAATGAACACAGCAACACAATTGCATTACAAGTGCAAGACTTTACAGCTTTCTGTCCTGTTGCACAAGTGTTTTGCATATGGACGGGCAAATCTCAGAAACTTCTAGTTTTGGGAAGAAGGTAAATACGTTGATGTTTGATACCGAAATTATTTAGCTTTTTCTTTCTCGTTCACATCGAGGAAGAATTAAAAAAATATATATGCTGATAATCTATTGCAGACATTTTCAATGGGGGTGATATTGCCCCCAAGGGGCAAAAGTAGAACTAAGGGAGCAACAGATTGTCGCCTACAATTAGATTTTTCTTTAAAAAAAAAAAGAAGACGATCTCTTGTTTCATGACAGTAGATTCAAAAATAAGGGGAATTACTCCCACGTAATGAATTGAAAAATATTTTGTAAAATATTTTGATTATCTTTTTCTGTTCCCTTGCTATTTTATAATGCAAGCATGTGTAGGTTGTTTAGAAGCCCGTTCATTTCGGTATGTGTTTATGTCAACATGTGTATTCTTCTGTTTCTGTGTGTGCTTGTGCATATGCATGCATACACGTCCGTGTACATATGCCGTAGCACTCATGTTTATATATGTATATACATGTGCGTGTGTTCATAGGAGTGTGTTGTGGGCCTGTATGTATGCGTTGTGTGTATGCTTGCATGAGTATGCATGCGTGTACAAGTGCATGTACGTGTTTGTACATGCATGTATGATTGTACGTGTATCTGCATCTATGTATGTGTGTGTAAGAGAGGGAGAGAGAGAGAGAGTGTGTGTGAATTTTATCCATGTTATAGCAAAGCTCGACTATGAATTGGTTTCTCAGATGTAGAAATCATGGGCAAAAAAATCAGATAATACTGGCTTTAAATCAAATCAGACTCACCGTATATCTTGATTTACTGTAATCTTCCCTTAGGCTTTGATTTCTTGTTTTTCTTTCTTCTTTTTAATGAAGGCTCCAGGTATGAGTAGGTTTTTTTTTTTTGGTTTAGGTTGTTTTGTCTTTTTGTTTACTTTACATAGTTCGGAAATACTGAATCAAATCGAACTTTCTCTTTTCTCCATTCCATTTTGATATTTCTTAAACAGAGAATTGCATCTTTGTCTTTATGTCATCTAATATGTTTTTGCTTTAATCTAGTCAGCTGGTTATTTGCGTTAGTATACTGGAACTCCAGAGATCTTTTACAGTTTTATGAACTATTCTCTTGTAGAAAATCATTTTCTTTTCTTTTGTTTTGATTTCATTTTTGTTCGTTCAAATCTCATTATCATACAGCATTAACAAGTATTGAAGGTATAAAAAAAATGTTTGCAAATTGAAGCATGTCACAACTTGCTTTTCAGACCTTGAAGGATTGCCAAGATAGAATTTTCTAGGCGAAAAAACACTTTTCATCCTAGTGATTCTGCTTTAAATTCCATGTCAGTGATAAAAACTAGTATTTCCCATTGGAACATTTCTTAAACCATCTCACTGCCTCCATCAGCTTGCTGTTATTCCCTCTGTGCATAATGGTGCCATCACTTTTCCAGAAGAAAATCAGACTCATTTGACCATGTAACCTTATTCCATTTAAACAAGGTTCACTTCCAACGCATGCGTTCATATTGAAGATACTTTCTTGATGGACATTGATCAGCATGGTAACTCTGTCTGGCCCGAGGCTACGCATCCCAATACGTAACAAGTATCGATGTACTGTGTGTTGTGGCAACTTCCTTCCTTCGCCTTGACTAAAACTATCTGTAATTTGTTCAACAGTAACCTTTCTATTGGCTAATACTTAGCAGGAAAGCCTCTGCTCACTTCTTGCGTAGATAAGTCTTTTGTCCAATGTCTTGTCGGTGGTGGATAATTTTCCTCTTCAGATAACTGCCAATAGGTACTCACCACAACTGAACGTGAGCACCTCAGAAACCGTGCTGATTCGGAAATCTCAGGGTTTTCTGACAATAACAAATTTGCCTTTATCAGAGTCACTCAAATCTTTCTTTTTGCCCATAACTACAGCATTCAACACATCAAAATTAAATACTCGAGTGAGTATAGATAAATATAAGTAGGTATAAAAGTATGATCACGTTATGTTTGTGTATATTGTCAATGATGGATGATGTTTTTGAAGGCTTGAATGAATAACTTGACACTTCAAAATGCTGATAATCCCCTTTGCGCAGCCAATCCTACGGGCAAACAATCAACGTCATATCTTCGGTGCTTTTTGCATACTTAACCAATTCAAAACGCTCTTCTCTTCAGCTACCTCTCACAGTTGTGTCCATTCTTCAAGAAACACAAAACAAACCCTATTATTTCCTTTCCTAATAGCTTCCAGCATCCAGTTTTTCATGGGTTTCCGAAAGTTATCATAATGGTTTATCTTTATTTCTGCTTATTTTCTTGGCATTTTCCTCCTTCATTTGAATGTGATTTGATCATTACTTCTTTGATGTATGCATGTGGTAATTGCTCTCCCCTGATCTGCCACTGGTGTCCATTTTAAAAGACCTTATGTTATAAAGAATTTTTTACATAGCCCAATAAAAGTGAATAAATTTCTCTAAAAAAAGTATTGTGACAAATGAAAGCTATTTTCCTTCATTCTTCTTTTTAGTTATTTGAATTTTATGTACAATTCAGCCCTTATTCGGGTTTTTGATTTCAACGATTTCGCTTCCTGTGGTTCCGTAACACGTCGTTTAAATCACCCACTTGTAAATCCAGAAAGATATAATTCATAATTTTACTTAGTAAATAGTAGCAAGAGTAGCAATACTGACAATTTGGATTTGCAAATGAATGAAAAGGTAAAAGTTCTCGACTTATGGAATTAAATAAATCGTATGCTCAGGTTGCTAAGATGTACGTAAGAACGAATCTACTATCCAACAATTGACTTTAATAATAGTATGTTGTTATGATTGTATTTATTATCAGTTATTGCTGTTAATCTCTTATTGTAATGAATTTACTTTATCAAAAGCATGTTAAGTATAGGAAAAACACAAAAAGGGTTCGATACTGTCACGCTTTCAGCATCCGCTAGGGGACTTAACACTTTTCCCTCGCGGATAATTGAGGTCTGCTGTATACTCTTGGTTGTTAGATTATCTTTTGTAGAATTAATAAAAGTGTAGAAGATAACAAGTACAGCTTTTATTTCTATTCTCGAAAGTTTTAATGGAAACCTATGACAGAGATTTTTTTTTCGGGGGTAGGGTTCATAGTTTTTATTCATTTAATGAAAAGCTACACATATTTTAAAAGTTTACTTCTGCATATTTGTCAAACAAACTTCGATGGACAGGACATGTTTTCCGGCGAAGAACAAAAGACTACCGACGCAAATCCTGGCTTCTGATCCGAATTAGAGAAGGAACAAGAATATATGTTGAAAGAAAAAAGTCACAAGGAACTTAAGGCTACCATACAGGCATCTGACATTTGACCGTCCAACTGTGAAACATCTGCATGTGACCAGCTAATAGGGAGAATTCTTCTCCAATTCGACATTTAATCGTTCAATTGTGAAACATCTGCATGTGACCCGTCAGTATAGAGAATTCTTATCCAATTTGACATTTAGTCATCCAACTATGAAACATTTACATGTGACAGGCTGACATGAAGAATTATCATCCATGTTTGCTGGTCACATGCAGATATTTTACAATTGGACGGTTGAATATCAAATTTCTTGCTGCCTTAGTTTCATCTTTGTGCCTTTTTCTTTGAGCATATCTTGGCATGAAGAAATTTGAGACCAAACCAAAGATCATATACAAAAGCCTAGCGAGAAAAAAAGCAAGCAACGACAACAAAAACGGATCAGCAACATGAACATCGTCTGGCAATGTTCACGCATTGTGTGTGGAGGAGATTAGACTTCTATGCAATCAAGTAAGACAATCTGGACAAAGAGAATCATTTATGATTATTTACCAAGGCTTACAGTAGATATAGCAGTCCTCGGAGGACGGATCGCTCGTGTCTACCATCGTGCCTTTTCTACTTTTCTCAAGAGTATTAGTACCAATACATTAAAAGAAGTTTCAATCGGTATTTAAACTCAATTTGCTGATTGCAATTTTCCTGGCCGTTTACCGTTATATAAAAGCGAAGTATTTCATGCAGTTTGCTTGTGTACAGATTTGAGGGGGGAAATGCACGTTTTTAGATGCAGAGTTCTACGTACAATGTATCTATAATGTTTACGTACTTCCTATGTTCGTACGATTTCGAAATATTCGGTTACTTCCCACGTGAACTCCGAAAAAGTCTTCATGCTAGATAGGTTTGTGTTTTCTTTGATGCTTGGAGGCTAAGCTGATATGCTTGCAGTTCCTTCAGGAAATTCAGGCACTGAAATTATTACTGGCCGAATGTTTTCAACTATGTTTTTATTTAGTCACCACAGAATTTCAGAGAAAAATGTATTAGATTTTAGATAAGGTAGTTGATGAAAGTTCCACTACATTCCAAAAGGTGTTCTTTTCGTTAATATTATCAGCAGTAGTAACAGTGAAGATAGTATTAGTTGCTCCTACATTATTAGGTTAGGTGTACAAGAGAAATCTCATATAGCACCTTCAATTTTTTCCCAAATTACCCCCGGATCTGGGGTCTTTTTTATTACTATTTTTTTTATTATTATTGCTTTTATCTGGGAGATTCGTGAATAGAGTTTATTTGATCTTGCTCTCCTGAGTCGTGTACTTTAGGGGGGACGACAGAGAGAATATTCATTTCCTACTTCATCCATCCCGAGACCCAGAGCCCCGCCCCACCATCCTTGCTTCACAGTTCCCGATCCATCAGCCGAAATGAGTTTTATTGGATAAGAACGACCACCACCTTCATTTTGGACTTGCTCGTTTTTGAATGGACCCCGCTCTTTCCTAATGAATGAATCTTGGTTGCCTTGCCTCAGCACTCGTGAAAAATGCACAGCGACTGAAGTATCGATACTGCCGATGAGGATCTCATTATTGAAATCTAATTATCTTTCTCGTCTTTCTTCTTTTTTTCTTTTCTTTTCTTTTTTTTTTTTTTTACCTTTCCGGGTTCTTGGAGTACTTTTACTTTATTTTTTCATCTTTACGTTCCTGGTTTTTTTTTGATATTTTAATTATGTTTTTTCTTTTTTTCCTCTTCCTTCCTCATCACCTCTGATATTCTTAATTTCTTTTTTTTTTTCATATATTTTCGTTTGCTTCTTTTTCTTGTATTCTGCCTCCTTATTCTTTTTCTCTTTCACTAATTATTTTCCCTAATCTTCCAAAGTATCTTTTTTGCCCCCTTTTTTTACCACACATCATTTCTTTATTCTATCTTTCCCAGTTTTCTCTTTTCTCGTACTGTATTTTAGTCCTTATGTTTATGATCTTTTTTGCATTTTTTTGTTTTTCTCTTTTCTCTCTCTTTCTTCGCCTTTTTTTTTTCATTACATCTTCTCTTATTCTTTTTATATCCCGATTTTTCTGTATTCTCTTTCTCACTGTGTTTCTTTTTCCTTTTTTTTTTTTAGCGATGTTAGAAACTTGTACCTCGTGTGCTTCTCATTCCTTCTTTTTTTTAATTTCCTAGTTTACGTTTTTTGGTCTTTTGTTACCCCCCTCTCACTCTGTGTGTGTGTGTGTGTGTGTCTCCTTTTCTTTCTTTCTCTCTCTCTCTCTCTCTCTCTCTCTCTCTCTCACACACACACACACACACACACACACGTGCAGTTTTCACCGCTCGTTTTTATCGGTTCCAACACCTTTCCTTTTTCATGATCAGATGGTTCTTCAACTTTTCAGTCCCATTTTCCTCTCAATAAACTCGGATTTTTTTCCTGCCCCTCCAATCCAGAAGCAGAATCATTCTTTAAAAAAAAAAACAATTGCCATAAGCTGAAATGACGTAAAACGAAAAAGCAAATGTAAATGGAAATGGAAAAAAATTGAGCGTTCTAAGACCTCGAAACGATGACTTGTCTGAGGGTGGTGTGGGAAGCACTGGAAATAGGGTTGTAGCAAAGATGAGAAAAGGATGCGCACTGCCTCTGGAGCGGCTCACTGCAAAACACACGTTGGACGCTACTTTCCGCTTTTCGACTTCTTCTGTAAAAGCAGAGAAGGGGCTTTAATCAAACTTTTGCAAATCAGAGAATACCTGTATTTGTAACACTCTTTTTCTCTTTTCTTCCTTTCTCTGCTTTGCTCGCCTTTTTTCTTACTTATTTTCTGTTTATCCAATCCTTTTTGATTCATCATTCATCATTCATTTTCTTTCTCTCTCTGGTATTGTCGATTCGCTCTTTTGTCCTTTATTTTTATTCACTTTTTCATTCGTTCATTTCTTTATTATTCTCCATTTTTTCATTTTCTTCAGTTTTTCTTTTGTTTGTAAGCACCAGAATTGGAATTGTCTCTATTTTTCTACTGTAAAAGGAACAAAAACAAGATTAACCCTCATCAAAATTTAACCGATATGTAAAATTCACATTCCCCTACCATGGTTTCGAATTCGCGACCAATCGATTGCTCGGAGGTTGTCTTACTGACTGAGCTGATTTGACACATCTTAAATGATAATCAAAATTTATCATGCAGTTATACTTGAGCTTTTATCATTGAAATAAATAAATATTTTTATACTGAAAAATATATTCGTATGTATTTTTCAGCTAATATATATATATATATATATATATATATATATATATATATATATATATATATATATATAGTTGCAGTCAGAATAGAAATCTGGATGGAGTTTGACCCTGCAGCAGCCAGGCTTGTGTTACGACAAGTTTCACACTCTGCGCTGATGGAAGAAGAGAGTTTGAAATTTGAATATCTGCTACTCATTATGTCTTGAAAAAAGGTTTGATTATTTTTTTTTTTTTTAACCAACGATGTTTAAGTGGGAAGTCAATTTGCAATGTAAGTTTGCTAGATTGGTCTCTCATTTTGTGTGTTGCAATGTTCGCGCTTAGACTATTTTAGTGAACCCCACCCAGCAAAAAGATGAGAGAAATAACTTATTCATTGATTGTCCTCTTTTCTAAAGTTTTAATTGATCACCATCAACCCAACATGCAGGCACAAGATGCTGATCCCTTGACGGTATCTATTTAGTGACTAACCAGACCAGTTTTTACCTTCTATCTAATTTTTTTTTTTTTTTTTGCCATTCAACTCTCTTGCTTTTTCTTTCTGTTTCCGGTGCACTTATTTTTCTCACTGTATTTCATTCTACATCCTTTTTTCCCGTCTTTTTTATTCTACCAAATCTTTTCTTTTCTTTCAGGAAATACGAAAAAAAAACAAAAAACACTGTGACCTGTAAATGTCGTATTCCCTTGTAAATGTCTGAATTTATCTCTTTTTCCCATTTCAGGCTCGTGTGCTCAAATCAAGTTATATTCTTTCGAGTGGCCCTGGTTTCATCCTTTAGAGAATATTGCTATGTGTCCCTTGCTTTTATTACATTTCCCCAGCCCACAACCTTGCATCAGCGTCAGGTTGTGAATTAAGATTAACACTAATTTCCTCCCCTGCCTGAGCTGCTCTTCACCAATAAGCTGATGCATTTTCGTTTCTTTTCATAATACTTTGGTGAACCTTCTTGCTTAATCTGTATGTTTTTGCTTATCTGCAATCATCCTACAATTCTAACTATCTATTCCTTATTTCATTTGGTTTATTTTTTGTGAGAGTATTGGGGGCTGGTTCTTGCATTTACTTTCAGCAACGTTTTTTTCCACTTTTATAATCACGTTTCCAAGTCTGGTGGTTTAGAATTAGGAATATTGAAAAACAATAAACATCCATTCAAAGATAGATAGATTTATTCTTAGATACAGGGATGTGTAATATGCATATATGTCATGAATTACACGTCAATCTATCAAGCGTGCTTACGTGAATGCATGTGTGTGTGGTGGGGAAAAAACGGAACATTGGATTCCTTGTTTGTTGGAACGAACTACAAGTTCCAAAAATGAAGAACGCCAGCAAATATTCCCATTCACTGTTCAATCTTGATATTGCCGTCTGGTCGGTTGATTCAAATTCACCTCAGGAAGTAAACGAATGTCATCATCTGGCAGCATAAATTTCTGCAGTATCTCTGAGAAATTATATGAACATCTGCATGTGTAGAGAATCTCTTACAAAAACGGAAGTAGCGCCCGCATTCATTACGCATTCGTGGGTGCTCATACAAATTGCCCCGATGATAAATTGCAGCAGTATTAGAAAACAGCTTACAGATCTTTTAATTCATCAGACAACCCTTTCGATCCTAAATCATGTCAACACTTGATCATTTCTTTTGGACTGAGTGACTCCTGTCATTACTGTGACATAAAACCCGGAAGAGTGTCTGATCCCACAAAATTAAACAGATATAGTACATCCTTCCCCAAATCTAATCCATTAGCTCTTGTATACTCGACTAAGGGTACCTCTTCGAATGAGAGGTTGGAAAATGAATGTATTTTCTTCAATCCAAGGTCAAATTCACCAAATTTATCAGGCTTCCATATTTTATGTGTCTGTCTGTCTGTGTGCGTATGCGTGTACGGTCGTATTTTGTGTGCGTTAGGGTGCCAAGATTTATTTCAATGTGTGTGAGGGAGCCAAAGTTTATTCTTATGTTTGTTAAGGTGCCAAATTTATTTTTACGTGTGTAAGGGTGTCGATGCTCATTTTTGTGTTTGTTAGGATGCCATATTTTTCTTTATCTCAGGGTGCCAATGTTCTTTTCTATGTGTGTTAGGGTGCTAAAATTTTTGTGTGTGTTAGGATGTCACTGTTTATTTCCATGTGTGTCAGCGCGCTAATGTTAATCCGTGAAGAATTACACAAAACAAAAGGCAAACTCCAAATCAAAACCACACAAGTAAGCATTTTTGTCTGTCTGTAATTGACTATCAATGTTTTTTCTTTCTTCCCATTCACAGCCAGTCACTCCCCTTGCCTTAATTATAAGCTTTGCAGTCCCCTCACTATTTTGTTGGGCACGCTCTGTTTATATCTCGTTGATTTGCGGCGTAAATCTTGAATTTTATTGAACCACAACGCCGAAGAAAAGTCGTTCAGGCGTTCGAACTGGAGTTGTGCCAGGAAAGAGACGAAAGAATGGGTCATCATCTGTCCATTTTGACTTGGCACTGAACTTATCTGAATTATTCTAGATTGGTGGCCTGACGGTAGAGCTTAAATCAAGGAATTGAAATGTTTTATCACAGTCCGCAGGTATCGTATTGAATTGCATGCAATGCAAGAAATTTTCTATCAGAATCAGAAGTCAAAATAGGGAAGGCCTTACAGAGAAAGTGTAATAAATGGTCAATTTTGTTTAAATGTATTTGCCAAATCGACGATGAATGCAGTGATCCCTCTCTAAATCAGCTTATCTCATAAACGGACAACTAGCGTACACAACAGCTTTTGCTCGTCCAGAACGATTTGCGTATATAAATTTTTCCCGTATTTGGCAATCCCATCTATGGGACTGGCGGATGATCTTTTTCAAGCAGAAACTTTCATCTTTTTTTCCCGATCTTAAGCGGCTGTAGATATCCAAATCTGGAGTTAGAACTGGATTCTAAAACAGTTTATCAAAGACGATGAATCGATCAAAATGAAAACCTATCATTGCACATCTTCAACATACAGTAAAGTGTAACGCGCATTAGACGCATAAATTGAATATATTCAGCAAATCCTTGGATATAAACAAAATATGCAAAACATTCGGTATCACATCAAACGATTGCTTTAGATACGAATAAATATGGTAAATGAGTTCCAGAATAAACAACAACGACAATAATTCTCAGAGAGACCATAAATAGAAGCTTGCATACGAGTCGAACTGATGGTGTTGCCTTCGTTGCGCATTTAGTAGGTGGTGACATGACAAGATTTTTACTCGTCGTTGGGTTCCGAGGTGTTTTGTAATATACGTTCTGAAAAATCTATAAAACTGTATCGCAACATTTACCATATCAATTTCAACAAAGTATATCACTAGTTGCAGTATTCAGTGTGTTAAAATCCTTTACGCACTCTTGATCCAGCTTAGCTTCTTCGATTAGTGACACAGGAGACAGTGTTTTTTACGGACGGTACATGTAGGATTTTCCTAAGGGGCTGAGGTGCTAGCCAAACTCCAAATATAGACTGCAATTTACCTCTAGGTTGGATGGGGAAGTTTGATTCTCAAGAGCATTTGTGCAAAATAAACGTAAACTGTTGCATTTTGAATGTGAACTCGGTTCGACGGATCCTCTTTTCTTGCTATCGATCGTTAGGCAACGTGATCACTTTGAAACCTATGATAAGTAAATGGTGCAAGCGTAGGCTCAAAAGCCAGGGGGCATAGGGTGTCCTCAATTTGAGTGAAACAGTGTACAATTACAGACAAATTAGTGTAATTCGGGCAAAACTGTGTAAATTTTCGGGCAAATCAAGCCCTCTACCCCACTTAACTGTAGAATTCCATTACGCTTACGGGTACAAGACTAACTGTACGATTTAAAAGTCTGAAACAAAGTCTGATAGTTGTCAGTTCAGTTTCGGAAACTATTGCTGATTTTACGACTATGAGGACCAGTGTATTATATTCTGCACTATTGGACGTGAAATAGTTGAAATGGTGTCTGTAATGCCAAGTTGGATTCTGTGCATGACAGCAGGGGAAGGGATATTGCTGAAATCTATAATAATATTCCTTTATTCTTATATTGGATGGTTTCGATTTGGTTTTGAAGTTGGAAAATCGTGCAGACTATCATGAATATAATAATAATTGCAGTCTCGTAGTTGAAACCTGCGCACTATTAATCGATATTACTCCAGTCTTAGAATCCAAGTTTTCCGATATTGAATCGCCAAATAGCTGATCTTATCCATTTGTTCAGTTATGAATAATTTTGATCTATATGTAATCAACTTGAGCTAAAATAAATGTATATTTGCGTGTATAGTTCTGTAATAAATCAGTGGGTTGACAGAGGAAGATTCATCCGAAATGATTCTTCAGTGATAATTCTTATATATATATATATATATATATATATATATATATATATATATATATATATATATATATATATATATATGAATTTCGTTTTATCATATTGAAACTCTATTCGGAATGGTCTCCTGTTATTACACAGTGAATGTATTATTTGGCCTAAACAGCGTAAATAGAGCAAACACTTGAAGAAAATGGGACTGCTGCAGGAATTGAACCTGTGACCGAAACGGTAAGTGCTTCAAGAAAATCTTTTGTACAATATCTTTCACCCTGGTCCTTTTTCGGATTCATGTTCATCTTTTTCTATCGCTAAGAGTCATTCCTAACATTGCTCTTTCCGTAGCCCTCGGTACTTTTTTGAATTCGTTTCCGAATGATTTGGTATCCAATTCTGATCCTGTACCTCATTGCCGATTTTAAACATTGATTCTAAACTTTTTTTTTTTTTTACTGTTTTGATGATTTGCTTCTCAGTATATCTCTATACCAAATGCTTTCCAGGCAATTGTTGTGCGCTACGTTATTTCATTTCCATGGTCCTCCTCCAGCTTTATCACCTGGCTTAGGTAAATGTATTCCTTAACTTCTACTAAGACTGCACTGTCTATTATTTAAACTTAATTTTGTCTTTCTCTATTTAGATCACTTTACAAGTTTTGTATATCTCACGCAGTTTCTCTTGCATTATCATCACAGTACCTTACATTGTTCAAATAGTGTCAGTCTTTGATTACTACCATATTTTCTCACTCTGCATGTTTTCTGAAACGTGCTTTTAAGGCTTGTTGTAAAGAGTTTTGGTGATATAATAACCCATTGCCAATCTCTATTTTGTTAACATATTCATGAAATCTAATTATTGCAGTGTTATCTTTTATTATATTTTTAATTACTTTTTCATTATTCTCATCTATACCTCGTTCACCCATTGAGTTCAAGACTGGTGTGTGTTCTATTAGGGAAATAGTAAAGGGGTTTGTTGTGTTCACAATTTTCAAAGCTGGTTTAATGTGTTTAGATGGGCTATGGTCGAATAGCCACTTTTAAGGCCTGCTTGCTCTTGCAGTGGGCTTTCATTAAAAGTGTTTGTTAATTTATTTGTAAGTCTCTTTTCGAAAATTTGGAAATGTTGGGTATTGAAGTAGTAAGACGGTAATTGCTACGATCTTTATCGTCACCCTTTTTGTCTAATAGGATAATAATTCCTAACAAGTATTATTGGGGTACTTTCTCTTTTCGTAAGCATTGAGTGAATAGTTAATCTAGTCAAGTGTATTAAACCCTTCCTGCATCTTCTAAAAGATGAACCATTATGCTATTCATCTTCACTTGGGGCCTTCCTGCATCTTATATTTCGCTACGCAAAAACTACTCTGTCCGTTGTTATGTCTTGAACATGAAGGTTTCGGTCAGTCGTACTTTTATTTTCGAGGCATTCGGTTGTTCTGAATATTTTGTTCTTACGTTGATTAATTTTGCCTTTTCTGTCTTTTAATGCAAGAATCCCTTGCTTGTCAGTGTGGCCCATGGCTTGTGTGTGTTGCAAGCTCTCTTTTAATCTGCTACCTTTTACTATCTTCTTGATGTTTTTCTCCATCTTCTTTTATCTGTTGCGCAACACTCATGAGAGACCTCAGTGCCTATATAGGTAAGAGGAAATAAGTGAAATCAGTCTAGAAGATTATGAGGTAGAGAACCAAGAGAAGGTAAATGCTAGTAGATTTGTCAGTCATACAAAATGAAGATGAACTCTCCCCCCCCCCAAAAAAAAACTCACATATTGACTGGGGAAAGCCCGAACGGAATAAAAAAATGCAGATTACTTTCATAGAAACCGAAAGATTTTGTAATGTTAGATAATACGGTTACCAAGTGAATATAGCAAGTGACTATAAAATGATAGCAAGCAGAATTGAATTTAACTAGAGAGAATAGCCGATTTCCGAGTAGAAATAGATAGCAAATGTCAGGCCTTGAGGAATAATGAAAGTAGCATAGAGAAGTGTTAAAAATCTGGTATAGATATTCAACGAATCGGCAGAGATAGTAGACTGAACAAATGAAAAAAGTAACAGAGAGAAATACTCATAGACAACTTTAAAGCAGCGCACCAAATAAACGTTTTAATATGCTTGTGAATGCAATGTTATGTAACAGTGACCATGACATTTTCAATATAAAAGCAACTGAATAGAGATACATTTGTTCGTCTTTAAGCTACCCGCTGCGGTGGAAAGGTGTATGTCCTTGGTACAAGTTGAACTATGATTAATCTTGAAGTGCAATGTGTTGTGTGAAATTTTGTCCTTAATCGGGAAAATCTTTTCCAGAAAATTGTTCTAATACTGCAACAGACCTATGTGGAGGATAGTCTGGGCATTACATAATGTAACAAATGAAACTAGCACTTCAAAGCAAGAACAAAATCTGCCTAAGACGGTCCTGAATCTGGAAGACCTTTCATGTCGAAGGATAATGATAACATAGAAGAAGGGCGTGCTACGATCCATGGGAACTGTTCTCTGTCTACGAAGTTCCTGAAGAAGTGGGAATCTGAAAAAGTTCGTACAACATGATTCTAAAAAAAAAATTGATGATGCACTGTGTTGCTGCAAAATCAATTCTGCGTCTTCTGACAGCTGAGCTGAGTTTTTGGCAAAGCACGAAACAACCCTCGTCCTCGAGACACCCTAGTCGCCAGATTTGGCCACTACCATTCATTTTGTTCCTAAAAACACAGAAAATTCGTCGATTTCAGACGATATAAGAGATAAAACATAACGCACCAAGAGCCTAGCACAGGACAACGTCATGAACGAATTTCAGTGGACCTAAGAAAGATTTTCAAGTTGAAAAGTTTGGGGGAAATGTTGGAAGGCTTTAATGGAGGTTTAATTCACGATGTATCTACAATGCTTTGAATACTCACATTCCGTTCATTATACATACATATATGTACACATCCTCTTCTTTCATACGTTATATATAATTCTCTGGAGAGTCAAAAGTGAAAATAATTTTCCTCTTAAAGACGTCAAAAGTGAAGTAGCACATTTTCCCCTTAAAGGCATAGAAACTGAAGAGAAACCCCATTCAAAGGTTTAAAAACGAGGGATATCTTTTTTTCTTCAAAAAGTGCAAAGTGAAAATAAACTATTTTATCTTTTGGAAGAGGTATTTTCCTCTTTCAGGACACAAAGTGGAGTGAAACTTCCTTCCCTTTTAAGGCACAACTCGTAGTTTAGGCATTTACTTCAGTGCTTCTCAAAGCAGGGATGGGTGAGTGATCATATTTGGAAAATGTTTTTGAAGAATAATTTCATGACCAAAGTTTATTTCAGTCCTTGTCCAAAAAATGTATTAGTCGAGCGGCAGGTGTTCAAATTTTTAATTTAATCTGTGAAATTTGCCTCTTTTGGTTTTCCAATTTCATTTCCATCGTTATATGTTAATTTAATGAACTGTTGCCACATTGGTACTTTAGTTTTTGCTCATATACAGAAGCTCAAAATGTTTGCAAAGGAATACCATCACAATATAACAAAATAGTGTAAATGGAACTGATATATACTTTTTGGTTTTCTTTTTGATGTAGATTAATTATATTTTGTTCACTTTTGTCTTGAGGACCAGTGCATTCCTTCCAGAACAAACTAACAGAGAATCCCGGGGTTGTTCAGGAGAAATAACTTTTTTGCACATCCAGGGATCATCTTCCAGTATCGTCTTGATGTTGTAATCGAGACCCGTGGAAATTGCCGAATGGAACCAATTTAACACAGCTCGCTAGAGAGAATTTAATTGAGTAAGAATATCTTGGGTAGGCATTTCTCGGCCATTTCCAGCTATTTATTAGCAAATGCCTGGAACCCTTATTTTGAAATTTAACACCGGTGTAGACTGATAGATATAACAAAAAAGTCGTAATTGCAGACTGATCTCTTCCAAAATGGAATCAGATACTCTGCAGTCTACGGACGTCCTTCCAGAAATTTTCATTGAAAGATTACACCTGCCACCTGAATATATTCCTTGTAGTGCTTCTTGTAAAATGGTTCACTTTTTTTTTTCGGATACATTCTGTTATGTTTTTGTATTCTTTTCCGTAATGAATACCTTACAATTTATCGTAGATAAGAAATAAATAGGAATTTTGTCAGTTTGGGGGGATTCTAATTTGTTTCTGTGTTTAGTTACTGTTAAATTTACAGTTAAACACTTATATGTATTCTTGGTATCTATTGCTTTTAAATAATGAGTGTGGTGGTTACATAAAGATTTGTCGCATCAAGAGGGGTCAGGTATAAGAAATTTGAGAAGGCCTGATTTATATGACATGTCAGACTCAATGAATATCAAACGCAAGGGGCAAATATCCAATTATATAGAATCAACCTTTTTCATTGCAATTACAAAATCTGCTTTCAACATTATAAAAGAATTTGAAAGACAATACAATAGGTATTGTTAGTTACTCAATTGAAAACGCCTCGTGACCAACGTCTTCTGTCTGCATGACGATTAAACTGATCAATTGGAAACACAAAAAAAATGATCAATGAATTAGTTATTCCTTTCACCAAAAAAGTCTGAATTTAAAAATGATAACAGGTGTAAATGCCGCTGGACACAAACTGAGAGACAATCTTAGATTGCAAATAGAACATTTGCCAAAAACCTAGGTAAGCAGGATTCACTCAAAGCAAAAAAGTGCTTTCTCCACATATCTGAACTTGGTAAATGTTTAAATTTTTACCCCTCTCACTTCATCAGTGTGTCATGTGCAGGCGATACATAGTTAATCAGCCTGCCAGTCAGTCAGCCAGACCAACTTGAAAACTGAAGAAACCTATGACAGAAATTTTAATTGGCAGCTTCTGTCAGAAACATAACCGGGCTTATAGTCAATAATTTCTAGGAGAGTAATCAACATTCCAAGAGTTTTTAGGGGGGGGACTATTAAATTTTTTCTTGCTAACGTTGTGGGAACAACAATATAAACAAGAAGAATAGGTCCAACCGCCCGAAAATCAACAGGGCATGTTCCATAGTTAATATAGCTGCGTACTTTCAACCGATGCCAGTGTTCGGTGTTTGAGCTCGGATCAAAGTCATGATTTCGAATGCTGATTTTCAGCAATGACCTTTCGCAGAGTAGTGCAACAAAGTCTTTCAAACTCTATTCCTTTCTTTTTGGTCCTTTGCCACACTAAACTAAAAAAAAAATCTAAAAAAAAAATACAATAGTGAATTTTAACGCAATTGTGTCAGTGGTTTAATTGTGTTTGGCATCCTACTCAAATTACTGTTCTTAATCGACTGCAGCCCGTAGCTACGGTTAGTCGGAAGTTTTGCCTTTGTTTGAGATTGTTCTTTTCTTGTTTGAAGTCAAGCAACAGGCGAACATCGATTAAGAAAAAACTGACTAAAAGCCAAAAGATTACCAATGTAATGCATATATGAACGTAAAGATTTATATACGGTATGCCGAGTCGGTAAAATTGCCTAATTGGCGCAGTTCTAACTTCTAAAAAAAAAGTAAATAAATGAGTAGTTTTTATTTGATCAGAAGTTTATTCAATAAAAAAAAAGATATACAACGATGATCTTCCATAAGCACAAGTTTATGTAATTACAGTGGAATAAAACCTCTTTTTACAAAAACCAAGTATATACGTGGTTTTAACTTTTTTTGCAAAGTAAATGATTACGTAGTTAAAATTTGATTGAAAAAAAACCATTAATTAAAACAAGAGTGAAAACAACTATGTTTTACGGTCAAAAGTTTATGAAATCAAGAACAAGTAAATTAGGCTATTTCGCTGATTCGGCGTAATATATAGATTTTTTTGTCGGGTAAACCAGATTTATGAAATATCTATGCAGTTAACGCAACATAACCAGAAAGATACTACGATTGGAAATGGATAAAATTATCTGACAATTATAATTTAGAGAAGATTGTCATTAAATTACTTTTAGTCAATAATCAATACTAAGTAAACAAAAATGTTTAGGCTGATGAATCATTCTTCGTAGTTCTAATCAATGTTATAGCTATATCAAGATTATCTATATGTAAACATATGATGCAAGCAAATAAGTATACACAACTAAAATACTGTAAACCAATTTACCAATTCAACCTGTTCCTATGGAACAAAGCGAACCTCGGCCAGTTTCCAGCTTGATTGAATTGTGCTTTTGGCCAAGATCTTTCTTATTATCTTCCACAAACTCCGGAGAAGTTTAAGCTATCTCCATTGTATCTCATAAGGTATATCACTTGATCCTGGTGAAGCCATAGACAGAAATATATACATACCGATACTGATATACTCTGGGAGTGTGGTTGATATCAAAAGTATGCTAATGTAATAACTGATAGGGGATAAGATTATTGTTGGGCATCAACGTTCCGAGATTATTTAGTCCTTTATGTTTTCAAAATCAGAATTAGTAATTCTGACTTTAGCCAGGACTTGAACATCTACTAATGGCACTGAGGTAACTGATTCGGGCATACCATCGTCACGAAGTAAGCTCGTAGATTAATGATTGCATCCAATCCAATTCCAAATGGAGCATACGAAGTAAGAGCGAAAATGTTGATATGTAGAGGAACCTGAAAATCCTTGGAATCTGTCGGAAACACAGAAATAGGAGTCATTGGATGTACTACGAGGGAGTATATGTCTAGTGCTTAGATTGAGATTAAGAATTGATCAGACCAATTGGTAAAGTTTAATTCTCACTATGACCTGGATTTTAAAAAAAAAGTGCATTCTAAATGCCAAGTTGTTTACGTAATCGTTATAAACCGCTCCCTGTCTTTTTTATTACGTTTTTATCCCCACTTTCTGGCGATCTGATTGCGTCTTTGTCATCACTATTACTTCTCTTTCAGTTATCTCTATTTTTCTCTCGCTTACATTGTATTACTACGTCAACCCCCCTAATTATTCTCCTCCTCCCCTTTTCTCTTCCTTTTCTTTCCTGTCGTTTTCCTCTATATAATATCTTTATATTCTCCCCCTCCTTTCTTTGTCACTATTTTTTTTTTCTTTTTTATCCCATTCTATCTTTTCCGTCATTTCCTTAATCTTTCTTGTCCTTCATCTCCTTCTGCTCCATCTTTTTATTCTTTCTATGCGTCCATCTTCTTTTTTTTTTTAAATACAATTTCTGCTTCTTCTGATATTTAACGACTACTCGATGAATTGTGGCCTGGCATCCTGCCAAAATGGTTGTTTCTGCTTTCTCTCCCGAGGCGCATGCGTGACACGTGATTTATTATGTCCGCCTGCTGAACTGCATATTTTTTTACTCTTCAAAGCATTTTAACCGTAACAGCAGCACGACAATCATAATAATAAAAGGAACCAATTCCAGAACTAACGAGAAGAGGGGAGTGATCCAGTGCCAAAGCAGGAAATTATTTTTATGACGCAAATTTTAAATCAAAATTGATATAATGAAAAAAATTGAACGTGGGTTGAATCGACGAGAATAAAATGTTGGATAATTACTATGTCTCAAGGGATCATTAAATCTCAGTCATTTTATGCCATCTGAGTGCACATGCAGGTAGGTGATTACATGTGTATTTGAGTTTATGTGCGGATACGTATGGTTTTGTTCCCATGTTGATTTAACCTTTTCAAGACTGAACTATTAAGGTGTTCAACGCCTGAATTAAAATGACTCCGTATACATCTAAAAGAGACATAAGGAACACACACACACACACACATATATATATATATATATAATCATCCAGACAGCTCTTTCGTTGCATTACAACCATTCAGTGTGGCTATAGACTATCCATTATTCCATCCAGTACCACGAGGTAGGATTGAAACCTTCGCTTCAGACCCGGAGGCCGGTATCCTACCTTTGCACCACGGAGCAGAACAGTCAATGAAGTTGAATATAAGCGATATATTTATTTAGCGTATATTCCCCATCCATCAGAATGCTCTATTCCTATCGAAGAGTATTGCATAAGGTTATATATATATATATATATATATATATATATATATATATATATATATATATACTAGCAGTCATAGGAATTCCGGGATATATGTGTCCCAGGAGTCTCGAAGGGGTCTCCAATGATTTTAATAGTAGGTACACCGACATTTCTGTGTGTGCGTGTGTTTGAGTTTCTACCATTGCACGTCCACATATGTATGTGTGTTGCTATGTTGGATTGTTGGGGGGGTATAGAAGAAATATTCTGATAATGGAATAGTAACACATCCACAGCAAAGATGGTGGAGAGACGGAGAGAAAAGCGGGATAGTGGCGTACGAAAGGATGGGGTGTGAAACAAAGAATTCGATAACGGAGAACGGCTGAGAAGAAGAAAGATTAGGATGTAAAATGAGGTGGAATCGAAAATTCGATTACGTTCCAGGAATGGTCGCTACAGTCAACACCCATGATTTTTTTCTCTCCAGGCACTGCTGCACTTTACATCTCCGCCCCTAGATATACCATAAACAAAGCTGCAGATATTTTACGAGTATTCTTTAAAAAGCACACATGAGCACTTGAATCAGAGAAGATCCAAAAGGAACATTATCAATCCAGGAGGAAAATCCTGGGCCGAAGTCTTAGCTCAAGTCATTTTGATTTCACTGAGACAACGACGGCAATCTCACTAATATATTATACCAAATCCTGCATGAAAGAAAAAAACAAATACATAAAAAATTAAGTGAACATCAACTTGCCGAATGCAATTAGTGCAATAGGAATTATCACAAATCAAAATCATCACCGAACAATTGAAATATATTGAAATAGCCTAATTGTTGTCGGACTGAAATTCGACTTGTAATATATGAATATTGGTATATCTGTTTAAATGATCCGTACATGAATTCCAAGTTTTATCATGTATATAGAAATACGAAAAAAATTATCAAATTTATAGCTTAATGGAAAAATCTAGCTACATCCACGGACTTTCAAGGAAAGCCAAAATTACTTTGTTGGCTTTTCATTCTCGAGTGTTATTTGTGTTGGAAATATTTTCTTCGTGGTTTACAAATTTCAGTTCAAATGGCTTGCTAACCAGTGCATGATGTTTCTCTTTAGTCCCTACTAACCTACATAGTTTTAAAGTATGGAAGTCTGGAAAAAAAGAAGATTAAATTGCATTTTTTCTCGCCAACTAGAAACTTAATTCGTGACGTTGGCTTGCGGTCAAATTGTAACCGCAAATCGATCTTGGAAAATCGAAATTTTCAACCTATCTTCCGAACGGTCAGTTTTGATATCTATTATACTTTGCTTCTAGACCAGTCGAATTGACAGATTTTTGCAGTGGCTAATGCAGAAAAAAGTTTGAAATAAGACCAAATAGCAATATAGTGTGAGTATTTCGTTGTGGCTTTTTTCTTTTCTTTTGTTTATTTTATTAGTCCCCACCAGTCCAAAATTTTAATAACTCGCAGGAAATTGATATGTCAAGTTTATTTTGTTAATTACACCGTACCTCAGGTTTTGGGATTTTTAGATAGGCTTCTATTTTCGTGATGGGGACTAACAGAAAGACCCAACATTTCAGGTCTTCGGGGCGAGAAAAAAAAATCAACTTTTTTTTTTTTTTCTTCTTTGGTCTCCCGTACTTTAGAATCTAGTACGTGAGCTTCGATAGGAGCGGACGATAAAGATCACAAAACACTGTTGGTTGACATGTTATTTAAAGATAAAGTCATGAATAATAAACACTGCTTAAGTGACGGTCATCTATCATTAATGCCAAAAATTCAATGTAATTGTTACGCAAGCATATCTTTTTAAATGCAGAGCTTAAATGGCTTTTAGTGTATTTTTTTTTTAGTTTTGATGGCATGAACTATACTTTATAATTGAAATTAATGTTTTAATTTGTACTATAAGAAAATTGATTGCAAAAAAATGCCAGCGGCGTACATTACACTTGAGAACGTATAATATTGCGACACGTGCTCCCATAATTCATTTTTTTTTTCATAATGATGAGATTGTTTGACAGAATAAATGGTTTATTTTCTATCACTTTGTCAGGAAGAAAAATCTGTTTCTTTTTTTCTCCTTATAAACCATCTTTTCCTTTTCGTTCTTAAATACATCGCAATTATGCAGGAAGCATTTCATATTGCTCAATGACCCCTTCCTTCAAATTATCCGCATTTCCCTTTTTTCCATAACGTTTCAGTCGGTTCTTACTACAACGCAGAGAATATTACGGTCTAAAAACTGGATAAAATATCACATGAAGAGGGGTGGAAAGAGAACAGACCAAACAATTGCGCAGAAAAATCCATGAATATGAGTATTATCCAAAGAAATAATTGAATAACAAGATCAAGGGTTTTTTCTTTAAAGAGTAAATGCGAAGTTGTTTCCCGTGTCGCACAACATATGAGACAATGAATGTTGTCTCCATTTCTCGAACGGTCCATGGAGATCTAATCATTGTTTGTAACAATTGTGGGTTTTCAAGGGTCCCTGGTGCTAGTCCGACATCCAAGATGGACTAACTCACGGGGCTAGAGGAATCCCATTTCCCAGCTATTTACCCATAGTTGGAAGGAAGAATTGAATCTATGCCTTTCCCGAACGCATAAGTGCGAAGTGAACATAGACAACCTCAATCGGAATTTGAACTCAGTGCGACGATTCAATTCTCCCTTTCGTTAACCGTTAGTCCATTTGCACCTCCCTTTCGATGTTTGAGACAAAAAAAGTGTATTCTTCGCGATAAAATTCTAGTAATACTTATCAAGTTCATTTTTCAAGAACTGTACATGGCAAATACTCCTATTTCTCACGCTTTTTATTCACTGGTTTTCAAACCAGAGTTGATAATATTCCCATGGTGGGAGAAATCTTGGTAAGAAACGAAACAAATGCTTTGGACATGAATCACTGAAAACTCCGTATCAAATGAAATGAACTCTTTCAGACCTTAAACAGAGGAAGCTGCTCATTGTGATTATTTTTGGTGAAGATTTTTGAAATAATACCAACTGGCTGATTACATTAAGCAATGTATGTATAGAGGATGTCACTATAGAGTTTGGGTCCAACTGAGTTTGATAATAACTGTTTTAATAAGATTATCTGTGATCATAACCAGTGGCTTCTTCTGCATGTGGCTCAGAAGTAAGGCTTCTGAAT
Organism: Thysanoteuthis rhombus; assembly: GCA_963457665.1. NCBI lineage: Eukaryota > Metazoa > Mollusca > Cephalopoda > Oegopsida > Thysanoteuthidae > Thysanoteuthis > Thysanoteuthis major. The sequence continues at coordinate 53,296,809 of OY735199.1, read as the reverse complement.
CTTCGGTCCAGTTCCCAGAGTCAACTTTATAACAATCTTGATTTCGGATTCGTCTTGAATACTTGAAATGCATGGTCTCATAACGGTTACCGGTGCACAGGAGACGAGAGCAGCGCATCGGGTTCGAGTTTCGACCGAAGCTTCTTATCTCAACTTCGCTCTCATACTCTTGGAAATGGCATAAATCTCCCTTCGTCCCAAATACCCAATCATGGGTAAATTGCAGGGCAGTAGGAGAGCTCTAGCCCTGTGCAGCGACCCACCCACTTTTGAAAAAAACATATACGCACGGGTTGCTATGCAAATCTCTAAACGATAGTCAACGAAAAACCACATCGACTGAACGAAAGTCAATGCTAGCATAGTTACTTATCTATTTATATCCCATGGTTATCAAGTTTTAAAAGTGGGGTCTGCAGTTTTTCATAATAAAAATAAACTTAGCCGACGTCTTGAAGAAAGGAACAAATAAATACAAATATGAAACAAAAAAGCAATATCCACTTCTCATAAATCTCAAGATACTAAACATTTACATTTCAAAGAATTGAGTTTCGGTAATAACAATCTCCGCTCTTCTGTAAGAAGATTCGATTCTTTTATTCCATTAACCTCGGTTCCCTCTTCTTCTTCACCCTCTTCTTCACAGCAACCAAATTCTCTGAAACCTTTTGTACGGCCTGTCATATTCTTATAGCTTGAGGCTTGAAAGCAAAAAGCAGACCGCACAGAAAGTATACTAGTTTGTAGGTAGGTTGGTGGGTAAGTAGGTAATAGACGAGTACAAATGGCAGTCTGCCTATCTTTTGAGTGTTTTGTTCGGTATGATTGATTGTGTTGTGTGGTATTGTTTGTATTATGGCTGGCGTGCGGTGATACACGCTTCCAAATTGAAAAACGGCGCTCTCCCGTGTTTTATTGGAGAGATGGCATCGCCTTTCTCAACGAGAATCACGTTTCGTTGTTTTTTGCCTTATTATGGATTTTGCAACAGAAAAAAGTCTTCAAGCCGTTTTCCCTCTAAACGGCCAATGTCGTTTCTGTTAATGGTTTTCAAGGAGGCGCTTCACTTTGTTCAATAGTATTTTCTTGTTTGTTTTTTTTTTTAACTACTCATTTCTTTGTTTAGAAATTTACTGACGCCTGGTCTGTCTGCCGTGAGAACCGCAAGGTGTTGTGAAGAGGAATGGATACATTAGGCGTGTTCGTTATGTCGGTTTGATTCAGAGATTCAAAACCAGTTTTCTTCCGTTACTTGCGTTAATACCGGAATCCATGGCATTTTTTGTTTTTATATTAAGTTCATGTATTGTTGTATGGGTTTGAATGGCCTAACGTTTTATTCTGCACTTCCATGTGTGTCCAAGTTGGGTCGGCTCAATAGAAATCGAGACAAATGATGCAATACCTGACGATTTAGACTTGCAAATCAGTCATCATGAGATCATTTCTCACTGATTGTTGCGTAAATATTCAACGAATGTTCAACGTATGTACGAATAACCAAAAAGAAAACTTCTTAGACCAATCAATTCATAATAACCATAAAAGACTTCTAGGTAGATATTGTAAATGAAGTATGGACTTGAACCAGTCTAAACAATACTTATTAAATGGGAAAAAATTTCTAGTAAGGACTGCTGGGGATTTCGGTTGATGTATCACCCTTGATGCTAAGTCAGTGAAGTTCGTTTTGTTACCAGACAGACTCCAAGAGTCCAATCATAGATTTAAAACTCTAGAATACTGGTTTTAAAACAGTGAACACTTATGCGTCCATCAGATAGTGATTTGGGGTCTGCAGTTGAAAATTAATTCGATTGAATTAAAAATCAACACAAATGAACTCGACAATAAGCTTAGTACTATTTGGAACGGATGATTCATCGCGAATTGGTGGGCCATAGAGTATGGAAAAAACGATTAAATTTCAGGAACGTGTTCTTGATTGAGATATATTCGTTCCTTTTTTGTTTTTTTTTTGTTTTTGTTTTTTTTCATACATTTCTGTATTTGCTTCTGTTTGTCCATGCAATGTTTCCGAGGGTTCTCAATGAATTTCAATGAAATTTTGGAGGGAATTATTTTTTTTATCATATCTGTCTACACAATATTGTCGAATGTTATCAATTACTTCCAATGGAATTTCATTGAAAGTTGAGGAAGAAATGACAACGTTACGGGTTGTTTATTTAGTGTGCACTTCTGTTTGAAAACATCTATGACTCATGAAATATATCTGTAATATGGCCTTTGTGTGCCATCTTGAAAATCAAAACTTCCAGTGATCAGACTGTGGTAGTATGTCATTGTGTAGGCTTCATAGCACAAAAAGCGCCAAGAAACCCTTTTTTTTTTCTTTTTTTTTTTTTTTTTTTGTAAAATTCAAAATAGCAACCCTTATGAAGAACAGATAGTTTGGGAATTTCTTTGTATCTGAAAAAGATTGGTGCTGGTCAGAAAATATTTGCACCAAATGCCATGCATTTATCACCAACTGTGCAAGTTTGCCTCGCCTGCTCGCCTGAATCATATATGCCGTCGATAAAATAGTAGGATATGAAGCCGGAAAAAAATTAGTTTTGCTATCTGTCATTACAATTAGAGACTAAATCTGAGAAGGGTTAAACAATATTGTTAATCAACTGATTGAGCTCGTATGCTGAGCAAGGGTTTTTCATTTAAAGAGAACATCAATGTGTAACAGAACATTATTTATTTACTTATTGATACTTACGAATATGACGGTCAAAGTTTCAAAATATTTTTGAGAAAGTTCAGGAAAAAAAAGTTAAGAAATCTAAAAAAGTTTGTGAGTTCCGAAAATACACTTGAATATTGGAACAGAAAATAAAATTCGTCGTTCAAACAGGTATTGAAAATAATGTATGGATACCTAATCGGATTCGAATATTGAAATCCATTTAAAATAAAAATGATTTTGTTTGAGTCAAAAGTTGCTCATTGCTGATGTTTATCAATTACTTTCTAAAACCTAAAGCTAAAATCGGGGTCCATCAAAATATTTCCTTTATAGAAAGGGTCCACCAGCTTTCAAAGTTTCGAAACAACTGCTCTAAATAAAAGATCAAAATCGCACGATTTAATCGAGATGTAAAATGCTGAGAAAATCCATGTTTTTCCATGGATTTTCACTTGTTATATTTTTTAACTCTTCCATACGTCAATATATAATTTTTTTTTTAAATGTCGAAATGCAAGACGAACACCTAAAAATAAATATTAATTTAAAACAATCTTGACTTAACATTTATTTGGTGGGTTTGAAATTATCAAACAGATGGCGATGAAAACATGCTCTACTTGCGTGACGAAAACTGATATATGTATCGTTGAATCTACGTGTTTACCAACGTAATCGTATACATTTTTTCCGCAAAACAATATACAAGCAAATTGGTAAACAGGTGCCGGATAGGAAAACATCACTGAGTTTTTAATCATTACTGTATTAGGAACATTTTAAGCAAGAATTCAGAATATTTTCCTTCGGAGCGGCAATGTTCAACTTTTTTGTGCCATGGCTCCCTTTATGTTTTCTTTTTAGGTTCCGGGGACCCCTGTCAATCAGTGATACAAAATGAAGAGAGAGAGACAGAAAATCTATTTTCCTTTCAGTCTATGGTCCCCTTCAAATGTATCATGGCCCCTTTAAAGGTCTTGCTTTTACCGAACGTACTTATCCGAACTTATGTAAAATCCAGAATTTTTCATACTAATTTTCTAAACAGGTAGATCCAGTGGCAGGGCGGGGGCCGCCTGCTCCAGATGACATAATCAGATGGCAGCCTACATTTGTTTGTTAATTCAATATACTGAATTCGTCTTGGCCTTCTTAACTCCGAAATGATGTACAATAATTCGCGTTGTCCTCCATCGACCTTGTATTCAAGTTTTTGTGGATCCTTCAAAACTTTTACACGGGGCCATATTCAGAGGTGCTGGGGGCAGGAAATAACTTAATTCATAATCACCATTAAATAATCTTTGTCTTGTGACTGCAAAACATTTTTACAATGAAATAAAATATCTTTATTATACAACTTCTCTACATAGTTCTGTATTTAGCTTGGGTTCGGTAGGAAAGTTTGAGTATGAAGAATTTTTCTCTCAGAAATACATAGTTGGTATATCAGTTAGTATTTTGTATTTGGGTAGACATGTGCCATCGGATACATTCCACATTGTTAATAGTAGCTAATTTTCATGGAAAATAGGTCACTATATTGTAGTTATGGTATTATCCGGCACATAAAACGGATGAGGACGTCGCCCAATCTTTGCAGGCATGGTTCCGTAATATTTTTAAAACACACCTGTATTTTCCCCGATCATCATAGCCCGCCAGACTATCAGATTATTTTAATGCTCTTTTATATTCAGATCTATTTTAACTGCGCAGTTGCTGGCTGTTTTCATTAAGTGGATGTTGCAGTAACGTTAGTCAACAACCGGTGAAGCGTTCGCCTCTAGGGACAGAACTTTGCAAAAAGCGTGTCTCATATGATGTGCAAATCAGTAATAATTTTTATATTGATACAAATGATATATGTGTTTTTTTATTTACAATTTTTATTAATTCTAATACAATTTTTGATTTTTCATTTTGAATTAAATGATATTATGAAAATGAATATCAGTGTTTTAGGAAGTCAAGATTTCACCAAAATAGATTTAATGCAGATTGTATTCGATCTCCATTACATCTGCAAAAAGGGCAAAAAGCAACTTTATTTTCCTTACAATTAAATGAGGATTTTGCACGTTTCGAACAATTACATGCCCCTACAAAAGTCAATAGGATACTTTTTTCAATTTGTTTTGTAATGCTAAAACGTCTTCACCTTCAAAACCAAATTCACAGGGATCTAAGTGATCAATAATGTTATCAATGCTGTAATGTTGGAGGTAGGTATACACATAGGATCTCAATAAATACCTTTTTGGCACTCCAGGTTGATGCTGGCAAAACTTCAATGTCTTCCACAATCTGAGTTCACCTAAAGGTTTGCAAGATGACCCTTTTTGTAATAACTGCAGTAAGTATATTTCAGGAGGCTGAGAACGTTTTGCTATCTCTTCGCACTCGATAAATATGCCAAAGTTTTCCAAATACGCTCTTGATGCAAATTTAAAAGATGCTTTCTTGGTACAGAACGTAGCTGTTAATCTCCGGCATTTGGGCATAGATGGCTGGAAGCACAGAGCATAGGTCTTTGCCCATTTTTTGATAAATTTCATGAACTGGAATAAGCTGTGTGGAATCATCCGCCCCAGTTCACAAACACATTTCTTGTACACCATGCCGATGAAGAATAGCCGTGTGAAACATAGCAAATACCATTATGTCAATGTCAATGCTAAAGAAATGATTAGTAATGCATGTTTTGAATGAATCATCAATTTAAAATCAATTTCATCAACAGGTAAACAATTTATCTTAGGTTGATTTAGCTGAATACCATTTTTCACAGAGACGCAGTTAAATGACATTCCACCTCTTTCATCACCAGAAAAGGTAGAATAATATGTGGTTGGAAATACGTTTTTTTTTTTTTTTATTCAAAGTGAATTGTGTATTGTGAGAACCAATGACGGTTTGATCGAATGCCATATCTGCTGCAACAGCAGTAAATTTATGATTAGGCCATTCCATATTGTGTTTCCATTCACAAACATTTTATGTGCCTCTAGGACTGTCTCAAGTAGTCTCCTCACGCCTTCTAAATATGAATGATACCATCGCTGGTAGTTTATACAGTTAGATACGAGAAATAATTCCTGAAGTTTTTGTACTCTATTCAGATATAGATTCCAAAATCCTTGTTTATCAGAGCGGATCAAATTTCTTAGAAACTGGAACAGTTTTGGAAAATGATCCCAGAACAATGGTCTGCGAGACGCACAATGACATCCAGATCCAAATGATCTGCCATTTTTTCCCTCTCGGACAAAATTGATTTGAAATAGTACTTCAAACTCTGATACATAAGACTTGCTGGAGTGTCCTTTCTGAAATGACTTCAACTGCAATTTGAAGATGGCTTCTTCTGACATAAGCATGCCTTTTATTCCTCTCACATATTTCTTCCCTTGTAAAACCTACTCCATTACGTTAACTTAATATGCTGAACATTCAATAAATGCAATGGGAACTCTGCTTCCACTGATATATTTGCCTAAACAAAGATGCGAAATTTTACCCATGTGAAATGTTCCCAAAACATGAACATATATTGATTAGTCAGCTGGACTTTACATGTAATAGCATACACGCTTTCATCACATGATGACATTCGACATTTATTGTGCGAGGAAACTAAAGAATCAAACATGTATATATACATTCAATAGGTACTTCTTTCGAAAAATTTGCTTAGGAGAAGGGATTCTCCCCCATCCACTCTAGAAGAAGAAGAAGAATAACAACAACAACATCGACAACAACCACAAGAAAAATGAACATACAAAAACATACAAAATATAAGCACTGATTATGAATAACTGAAAATTGGTGATTTTTGTATTTTAGCATTTTTAAACGAAAACTTGCGCTTTTGCCTCAGCTGCTAACTTTGTGGGGGTCAAATTAGTATAAACAGTAAAAGTTCCATGTAGATCAGGCCAGTAATAACGTAGATGTGACAAGTTTCGTAATGGAGTGGGCTCCATATTTGACGATGACATAGATGGAAAACATATCGGGTAACTAATGTCTACCCAAGTCAAAAAAGACACTTTCCAAGCATTTCTGAAAGAAATTCTTCATACTCACTTTCCTGCATAACCCTAACTAGATACAGTAACTTATTTTATCAAATACATTTCTGTTCACGTTAGTAAACGAACAAGATATCGTCAACGTCTTCGGATCATCAATTGAAGCCATAGATTATGTCAATGCACTTTATTGAAAAGGCACATGTTATAAACAACCCAGTGCCTTGAGCATTTTTTGTCAGATCTGGCTAATGTTTTTTTCCAGTTTATCCGATAAAAATTTACGGTATGTGACAATTTGGACAATTTTGAAAATAATTAGTAAGTTAAGTAACAGTAGATGTTTTATTCTAATTAAAATTTATGCTACATCTTAGCTGTTTTACTTGATAAGCAGACTTAGAATGAGCATATAAAAAAATTTTAACCGTAGATTTAACTGGAGTTTTCAGCCAATTTCACCTTCACGATACGTTAATTCAAAAACTATAAGTACTGAAAATTTCAGGGACAGTTTCGGAAATTCGATCTCCTCGGAAACTCTCTTTAGCCTTGCTGCTCAGCTTGTTGCAGTTTACTATTTTATTGACAAATCTATTGGTGCTCCCCCCGAAATTTGCCACACTTCTCTACCGTGGGCGTTGCAGAGCCAATACTTTCTGAATTTGTTTACTTTGTGTCACCATTCAGAATTCTGCCAGCCTCGGTTACGCATGTGATCTCTGGGGATCCATGTTCATCAGTCGTCAGCCATTCTTGCAATATGACCCGCCAATTGCCATTGGAGTTTTCCAATGGTTAAAACTTGGAACGGGAACTTGATGCTATTTAGTTGTCAGAGGACAGGTACTACACATCGATTTTGTTCTAAAAGCTGCAATGCCAAGTTCGATGATTCACCCCACATTTATTTAACTTTGTTCGGTTAATATGAAGAAAGTTCATTTGCACATGACCACTCCAAAAATTTGTGGACATGGATTTGAATTTGCAAATTCAGAATTTTATAAGAAGTAAATATCTCATTCTTGTTAGTTTAAAAATCTGTATATAAACCAATAATTTATTATTATTCAATGGTAGACAGGAACTTGAAAGGTGTTTTTTTTTCATCTTTTGAGGTAAGCAGGATACTTGTCTATATAAGATAGTAACTTTCAATAACTTGTAACCAAGAGATACAGTTTTGAAATTTTGGGATAAATGTATCTTTTTTTTTCCTGTAGCGTATAGAGAGAAAAATGAAAATTTTCAACTATCAAAGTATGAGGTCATGTTTTATAACATTTGAATCCACCAAGAGAAAATTTTACTGGGTAGGGACGTACATGAAAAACATTCTCCTCAGATTCTATGCAAAAAAGAAACCTTATATATATATATATATATATATATATATATATATATATATATATATAGTGTTTCTCTTACCATTGAACTAAATAGTTGCCATTATTGCAAAAGCCCAAATTACTGCTTTCACTTTATTGTTTCATTTTCTTTAATCGTTTATTCTATTTATGTTGTTTATGCCAAGTGATACATTAACCGTGTGTTGACGGGAGATCACTTCAAATGGAAGTTTTTTTATATAATATAATGCAATTTACAATAATTCTGTCGAATCATATGTATCCATTTCTTTATATATATATATATATATATATATATATATATATATATATATATATAGTAATTGATTGCATATTCATGATATACATATATGTGTGTGTGTGTGTGTGTGTGTGTATATATATATATATATATATATATGTGTGTGTATGTGTGTAATTTCAATTTCAATGTCTCCACTTTTCGCTGCCTTCGACTGTTCTAACTCTATACATATCTACACACGTATTGATACTTATATACTGGGATTTACATTGGCATCAATCTTTTTCTCTTCGCTATGTTCTCTCTATGTGCGTGTTGGATATTGATTTTTATCAAGCTATAATAAAGCCATGTTTGCTCGGGGATTAATGGTATAACATTCTTGTTTGTGACGAGCTGTGCCTAGATTGCCTCCATCAACAAGAGTATGTAACAATTGCTCTCATCTTCGCATACCTTTGCCTCTAATCCAGAAGAAAATTCCATTCGACAAACATTATATTGAAGGTTAATATTGCCTTTTTTTTCTTCTTTAATTTAGATTACACAGTTTTCTCAGATGCTTTGTCTGTTGATTTTCAATATATTTTCTTCTAAATCATATCCCAAATGTATGTCTTGACGTACGTAAGTGCCTATTTGTGCTTGCAACTGTATCAATAATTGAGGATGCCTCGATGTGGTCTAGTGGTTAGTAAGTTGATCGTTATTGTTGAGTAGTGAATTCAATCTCAAGTGCGTGCCTCACGTACATGGTCTTGTGTTGAAACTGAGCAAAGCTAAGAAAACAATGGCTGTATATAAATGTTTGGATGGATATTTTTTCAAATTTGGCTCGCTGTGGTACGACAGTAACGAGAGAAAGAAGATAGACGTATGAAGTTAGAACGGTCTGTCTCCCTTGAAAATCAGCCTTCGAAAACCTGGCCTTTTGCCTTAGCTTGAATACAGTCCATCGGTGCCTGTAGAAATAAATGGAATCATTTAACCCACTTTTATTCAACTTAAAAGATGCGGATCGTCCTGTTGTCGGCACAGGAAATGGAATGTGCAAACCAACTTCAAATTCAGGCTGGGTTTCTGTTCAATTCACTCTCATACCCTTTGGAAAAGCATGGATTCTTATCCTGACCAAAAATTTATGGTTAAATTGTTGGATGGATGGGGACCTTTAGCCCTTTAAGGTCACGCTACCCAGGCAAAAAAACGACCAGTTTTATAGTTGGCTTTGCCATCTGGAATCATGGCTCAAACATCCGAGGATTTTTTTCACAATTTCTAAAACGCACACACGCAGACATACATACGTACATTCATAAATACATACATACGTAGTTGTATATGCAAAGTGAAAGATTGAAGCAAGCACAATAGTTCGAATCAAAAATAGAAGAAATTACTGTATGAAAACACTTATCAAAGCATAGAACCATCTTTTTGGTGGTCTCTGGCTGGCACCTAGAAAAGCGTGCGGATGAAGGGGCTGTATATATTTGGACGACAAAAAGTCCAAACGGAGAATGACTCATGCAAGGTGAGCTTATACCTATACACGGAAAGCAATGTTGTATTGGTCACACACGCGCAAATACACATGCAAAGACATACGGGAAGACTGACTAACCTTTTGTTGCCTACAACTTCGTTTTCCATGGAATGTATTCAAGATTAAAGGGTTCCTGTCTGACAGAGAATGAAAATGAGTGCTTAAATATCTTTCTAGACATTGCAGTATGTTTTCACTTTTATTCCTTGATTGCAACTTTCCTTTACCCCAGAGTAGATTTTTGTCCATGGTTTACAATCACTGATTTAATTGTCTATACTGACGATTTTTCAGAGTGGATTTCAATGAACATGACTCATCTCTCGCAGAAGACATGTTTCTGCAACCCTCGACCAGAGATTCGGAAGTACTCCCAAACTTCTGACGCATCACCAGCCCGATACCATAAGCAGTACAAGAAAGCAAAATTGTTCGATTCCAGAAAACTCTACATATTGGTATCTGTGGAAACAAGCTAAAAATCTTAGTCTGGCTTAGCACTGTTATAATGGAGAACTCAATAAAGTATAAAGTGAGGTGTTAACTCTGGCACACATACAACACTCTCTCTCTCTCTCTCTCTCTCTCTCTCTCGTTTACTCCCTGAATATCTTCGTCCCGTTCTCTATAACTAGTTCGCTCACTCTTGCTTCTTTTTTTTCTGTTATTTCTTTTCCGAAAAAGCATGTGTCAGATTCACAATTTCTTGAACGCACACATGCATATATATATATATATATATATATATATATATATATATATATATATATATATATACATAGTTGCATATGCGAAGTGAAAGACCGGGGCAAACTCAATGGTTTGAATCAAACATAAAAGAAACTATTTCTATTATTATTCGGACCATCCACATGGACACGTAGCGTAGTGGTTACAGAATCAAATAAAATTACTGCAAGTAATTGGATGGTTCTAGGTTTAATCCCAGTGTGAGATAATAATAATACTAATGCTAAGAGGGGAGTGTGGTCAATATACCCCCGTTGGTTAAATAAAGGGTTCGATTCGTTACTTCCCCACACCTACCAGATGATACCTGATGAAGGCCGTAGAGTACAACGGCCGAAACATTGTATGGAAAATAACCAAGATGGGGATGGTCCGAATGATAATAGTACCTCATCTAAAAAAATTCAGAGTTATAAAAGAAACTACTGTATAACAACTCCAAACCTCAAATTCAAGCGTGGTTCCATCTTTTCCTTCGATGGCAAACATTTTTACCGTGGTAAGACGAAATTTCAATTGTTTGAATAATCTTGTCATGGAAATGTCATTCATACGTATGCAAGTATTTTAGTTGTACGTAAATGCTTATACATAAGCAGCCTATTTTTCTAACGTATTTATAAAACTAGGAGTTTAATTAAAAAAAAAATAACTTGAAATTTCAAAATGTGCTCGGACGTAACTAAGATGATAAAATGATTTTTCCTTTCAAATCCATTGTGTGTCGCCTAAGAACTGCAACGTGTCACTGCTGACACGGAGACAAGTAAAACTTGAATGAATGAATATTTTTGTACATGAAGGGCTTGTAACAAAAGCAGATTCATCCATTGTTCAAATTGACTTTGAACAGGTCTGGCGTTCGATTATCTCCCTTGATATGCGCATCACGTCTAATTAGCGATCTGTATTGACCTCCTAGCCCTCAAAAGAAGGAAGTTAAGATATCTGAATGGGTTAATTCTTTTTTGATGATCGATATCATTGAATATCGATAAGCTTCCATCGTTCTTTCATCTCAATTTTTTGTTAGATCATCGCTTAATTTGAATTTATTTTTTCGTATTAAAAGCTCGATTGATCAACTGTTTTTCATCTTGAACGCCACTAGATAATAGCAAAATATCGTATGCATCATAATTCAAGGATTCTATGATCCGGAAAAATATTCGATTATGGTTTTGTTTGTTACCTCCAAGCTGATCTCTCAACCGTTTCCAGTGTAACTGCCTTCATACAGACAACACACACACACACACACACACACACACACACACACACACACACATATACATATATATGTATATAATGACAGACATGGAACATCTTCTCAGCTTTTTACAAACCTTTTCTTGTTTTCGTATCAGTGAATGGATCATTGATCTCAATATATATATCTTCAGCCATTTTCAATATCATGGTGGAGTGTTTAGCTCAATGGTTATAGCAACGCTACATTGAAACGGCAACGTTATTGATCGTGCATTAGATTCCTGCACCAAACCCATTTTCTTTAATTGTTCATTCTATTTACGTTGTCCAGGCAAATTAATACATTCATCGTGCAATAACGGGATATATTTTCAAATAGTGTATCAATACAATATAACAATTTATAATCATTCTGTCGCCTCATATATTCATGTCTTAATAAAAGCAGTTTAGCTCTATGATAAGATCAACAATATGTTGAAGCGGCTACAGTATCGGTTGTGGGTTCGATTTCCTTCAGCAGCCCTACTTAATTAATTGTTTATTCTATTTGCGTTGTCTTGGCAAAATGATGTGTTTGCTTGATAGATAGATATTGAGTAAAAGTTTCATTCCTGGAAAATTGTATCCTTTATGATATTCAAATATAATCCCCAAGTTCACGAATGGAAGATGTGACTACTTATCTTGTTGATCGACCGCCACCCCCTCGACCAAAAAAAAACAAAAACTAAATGATGAGAAGGATAGAAATTGAAAGTGAATTTTGTTTCTCCTTTTTCTACTTTTTTGTCAAACTGTAGTCCAGATCTGGGGCCGGAGTTAATTTTTTTTCTAGTGTAACAGCAACGAACTCAACAATCCTCACCAAATTTAGTGGATAAACTCTTCAGTTTTCGTCTGTCCCGACATGTTAAACCAGACTGATACCGGCTGAGCCAGACTTATTGTATTATTATGATATGCAATCCAAAGGTTCCAGTAATAATCCCCAGTCGGATTAGAAATGAGATTTGAGTTACACCCTTCAGCAACCTGGCTTGTTTCATATTTGTTTATTTTCTTCTTTTTTTCCCCTTTCTTTTCTTCATAATCTAGAGATATAAAGGTCATAGTCACAAATTTTGTTTGTTCATAAGTTTGTTTGTCTGCTCACGTCACGGTGAAAACATGAGTTTTATTGTCTTCCTCTGTTTAAGGCTGATTGAAAAGAAAAGAGGGGGACATGTGACCAGCAGCTAAAGTATGACTGACTACTGTAGCTGACACATAGGCACAGTTTGCTGTTTGGAAGAGAAACATAAGTTTTGCACTCTTTCTCTATTTAAACCCGAGTAAAGAGAAGGTGATAGGGAGACTAATGTGACTGAAAACAGTGTTTAAAAATGGAAATATTCGAAAATATCTGTCTATAGATAAAATGAAAATCCTGACATTTTTACGGGTACTTTACTAATTCATAATAACTAGTAATGCATTTCGATAACCACAATCAATATCGCAAGTCAGACTTTTAGAGCCTGTTGTTGGACATGAGCCTCCCATATGGTCTGTCAGCTTTTTTACTTTCCAGTGTCACGTTGCCAGAGCATTCTGAACTTGTCCAGATAGTCACGCTATTCTATTTTTTGTTGGCGAAAATTTCGCTAGTGATCTCGAGAGTTCTACCTCGTGAGTTGCAATGTCCATCGGTTGTCAAATACTACATATTTCTTTCTGGTTTGAAAAAAAAAAAAAAATTTTATTATTATTTTGCAGGTGTTTTTTTTTTTTTTTCTCAAAGGAAGGAAACAACTTTTTACTTTGAAATATTTTTTTCTGTTATGAGTTAACAGTAAAGTCTAAATCAAACGCCTGGCGTTTCGCCGAACTATTTTCTCTTCTGAAAGGGAATCCGTTTGCTTTTGCAAACTGGTGTTAATATAGTCTCGCTTTGCCCCTGTGACTTCGCCTGCATTGAGAAGATCTTTTGTGACTATAGACAAATTAAGTACCCAGCAACCCATGACATTTTTATTATTCTCAAAACAACTCTTCATTTGTCCAGTGTCTGTGAGTGTGCCGGTTTCTACCTTATTTGCCTCAGATTTTATTACGTTCCGACGTGAAAAAAATGTTATTGGGTTGTTTTTAAAAAATATTTTCCATGTGTGTTTGGGGAGGTATTTATTTGTTTGTGTGTGTTTGCATGTGTGTGTATGTGCGTGTGTGTGTGTGTGTGAACGCATAGATATTTTTGGTATGGGACTGCTATCTATTACCGGTCTCTACATTGAGCAAGCTACTTAAACAAAATGTTACCTCTTTCTTATGGTTTTCTTGCTCGTTTTTTAGCTAGCTACGATTCTCTCTCTCTCTCTCTCTCTCCCTCTCTCTCTCTCTCTCTCCATCTATATATACATATATATATGTATATATATATATATATCACTTGTGTCTGAGCGTGAATATACATACGTGTATATACATGTGTACGAGCGTATACAATGCATGTATGAGCGAGAAGAGAACTCATTTAGAGGAATGAATTCGATTTTTACCTTTGCTCATACAACAAAATGGAATCTTGCTGTTCCCATGATCTTCCAAAACAGTTTTGTTCATTTTGTGATTCATTTGCCTTTTTTTATAAAAATGAATGCTGCAACGCGTGTTGGATAAATCCCTGAACAATAATCGAAGTGCATTGACTTGAGAAAAAAAGTGTATTTTCGTAAAAAGAAAACAGGTTCACTTTGGCCAGATTAGAATATTTCAATGCCCTATTTATTAAACGACGTAAAAAAAAAAAAAATAGTAAGTTGTGGGTAGCTGGTATCACCTCGTCATACCTTTTGTGACGCAAACTCTCAACAGCCGGCCTAAAGATAATCCACTGAAACCTAGACTGGGAAAATCACGAAATCAGAAAAGACGAAGAATATCCAAGCAGCCCCAGATTCACAGACGATATCGTCCTTTTTGCAGATAACCTCTGCGACCTCCAACTAATGCTAAATGATCTGAATGAAGGAAGCATGAAATTCGACGTCTGCATGAACTTCAGCAAAACGGAGGTCACGTGGAACAATCACGTCGAAAATAAAAACACAACAATCAAAATTGAAAACGCAGAACTGGAGAAAGCAGATCACTACATCTACCTAGGACAATGAATCTCCATGAAATCCTCAAAAGAAGAAGAAATCAAGCGAAAAATCACTCTACAATGGTACACCTTTGGCAGAGCAAGCCCAACCTTCATGAACAGGAAAATCCTATTCGTCTTAAAAGATGAGAATACAACCAATGCATCCTCCCGATAGTCACATATGGAGCTGAAACTTGGAACCTAATCAAGAGACTGATCTGTAAACTGAGAATCATGCAACATGTACTTGAAAGATAACAAGACAGCACAGTACATTAGCGGAGAAAAGGTGAAATATCATTGAATCCATTAAAAATTTAATTAATTTAATGGCAATTGTTTGGTCACGGACGTCACGACTCATAACTCACAACATGGATCCCCAGGAATCACATGCAAAATTGAGGCTGGCAGAATACGAGATGGAGAGACGAACTACACTAGTTCAGAGGGTATTGGCTCTGCAAAGCCAATGATAGAGAGGTGAGTCGAATCCTGGGGAAAGGTCTATGTCTACCGACGGTCGATAAAAGAATGATATTTGTGGGAAAAGGAGATGTTGAAGTCTTCTCGACAATCTTCGATCATTCAATCATATTTTGGCTAACTTGGCGTAATGTTATATTTTCCAGAGATAAAACTTGAAAATGAGTTGTACAAAGCTAAGCTGAGTACATATCGAGAGAATCGCTTGTGGAACAGTAAGATCTTCCTATTCTTAATTGCCTTTTGCCGCTCTAAACAAGAATGGTAAGTACTAAAATCAAGCTTCCTAACTTTACTTGGCCATGCTGTCATTAATATATATTGAGTGAATCATGCATAGCGCAACACAATCTTCTTCCCCATATTTGTTTTTTGTGCAAGACTAAGGTAATAGATTTTCCCAAATAAATTCATGGTAATTGCTTCTCTGTTTTCTCCCATTCGGGCTTACGATTTTTTTTTCATAGGAACACTCTACTTTTTGACAGCAAGGAGAACCTGTATTTTATTTCAGACCATCAGAAAGTCACTCAATACTGATTTTATTGGAAAACAAATTTTAGGTTTTAAATTATGCATCGTAATTGGGTACTAAATACATTTCACGCTATAAGTAATTATTTATGGTTATATTCCCTAATGTGGTCAGGTAGCTTTTTTAAAGTTTACAATTGTGAGGTCATTTTACCTATTAAAGGCACATATTCTTATGGTTCTATGAAATTAGTCGTAAAAAGATGGAAATTACTTTCTGTCCTTGAAGTAAGTTTTAGAGTGCTTTTAATGTCAATTTTGTTATCCAAAATTAACTTCGATTGCACAATGACTGATGCCTGTCAATATAAAAATGTAAACTTAAGATTACGAATGTTAAAAAAATAAAGTAGCCGTTTCAGAAATATAGAATGCAACGAAAATAAACTATTTTCATGGTTACGTAACTGGATTCTAAAAAATATATTACTTATTACTCAAGTATAGTGGAAATACATTTGTATACGGTGTTCCCTGTCAACACAGTTCAAAAGTTGAGTGGGTATTGAATCAGCTTTCTTTGTCCATATGTGATGAAAGCCTTCTCACGAGCGCCTCATGGGTTTGTTTGGGTGGCCAAAAATGACAAATCCTTATAGTGTATGCAATTGCTCAAGTATATTCCTAAATTAATTTGAAGGACTTTTTCATCAACGTCCACATTCTTCGAGGTTGGATGATACAGCGGTTATGTACAGTATCTGACTATGGGATGTTACTTAGTAGGGCCCTTATCCTCTCAAAGTTGGATGGCTACCACTTCACAATGTATCATGGTGGGTCATTACGCGTACCACTCGCGTTTTTTCCGGTGCACTTTCAGGGCCGAGATCTTCCGTTCCAAGCTACTGTCTCAGGTTTGATGTACAATTTTGGGGCATTGAGACTCAGAAATGGTGACAGATCCATAACCCTGCTACACTGATCTATGACGTCTTTGTAGGGAGACGGGATTTCTACTTGACCCCGTCTTACTGTACCTAGTATTCTCAGACGGTCACCCGTCTAGGCTCGGCGTTGCTTTTCTTCGATGTTCTTATTGGAACCGTTGTGCCGAGTGCGATTTGACAGTATTACCATAATTTATGGTATTTAATTAAAAGGGGAACTTTTGGCTTTTCTACAGAAATGTTACATTTTCATGTGAACCCGGCTTCCTTCAAGGGCTTCTTCATCTTCTTTTCTTTAGTTACATCGAGAATTCAAGTAATAGAAAACGTTGTTCTGGCTTCTTAAGATATTTATACTCTACGATAATTCTGAATTCGATTAAGAAACTTCTGATCAGAATATATTGATCACTTCGACGACGACTGGTGATGTGGAAAGAGAGAAAGGACAGAAGAGAGGAATATTTGGCATCGAATCCTTTTCTAATAAAAGTAGAGCCTTAATAATAATAATATGAAATTCATTATCTGTGTGTAAATAAATATGTTATGAGAGAGACATTTCCATCAGTTGATAATTATATTTCTTTGGTGGGTTTCTGTTTGCTTCTCTATCTAACTATCTTCCTCCAACTTCTTCTCATCTATTAATACGCTTTCACTTCTACTTTTCCTTTTCTTTGCTCTCTCTCTCTCTCTCTCTCTCTCTCTCTCTCTCTCTCTCTCTCTCTCTCTCTCTCTCTCTCTCTCTCTCTCTCTCTCTCTCTCTCTCTCTCTCTCTCATTGTCTCCTCCGCTTGGGGAATGCTGAGACAAAGTGTAATTGAGCAATTTTATCAGGATTCATTTTCCATTAAAGAGGAAGAAAGGGGGAGAGAGAGAGAGAAAAAAATCCCTAGTCAAGAAGACGCTCATTTCAGTGCAGTTCATTTGTAGCAGATGTTATTTCTTTGTGGCATCTAAAAGGTCCTCACCCAATGTCATTTGATAGAATCCTTGTAAGTGGTCATTTAGAAGATAAATAGATTCTCTGACTCTACAAATGATTATAGAAGGAAGCTGAAACGAAAGTTTCTGGAAGCTTCTTGGTAGAAATTAAATGGTTTCATGGTAACTGATTTATTAATTTTTGGCTGAAATCCTGTGTATAATAACCTTAGATATATATTTATATATACATATTTATGAATATATATGTGCTTCTATATATGTATGTGTGTGTGTGTGTGTGTGTGTGCGTGTGTTTGTGTGTATTTGTGTGTATGCGTGGGGGGATTTTACTTACAAATATGTACATTTACCATTTCAGTGCAGGGGGTAAAGATCACTATTTTACAGTCCGTAGGACGCAACCGCCCCTCTTGGGTTTGGAAAAAAACAAAATGACCTGACCTTCAATTGACCTTTAGAGGCCAATAGAGGTCTAGGCCAACTATCCTATATTCATAATTAGTTACCCTTGCACACATATGTAAAGCCTATAAGATAAAGCTTTTTCTATTATATTTGAAAATGCCAAAGCTGACATTTCTTGGAAATGCTAAAATTGTCCTGACTTTGAATTGACCTTCATAGGTTGCCAGAGGTCAGCCAACAGAAGTCATCATGGGTTCAGGTTACCCATGTACACAAATTTGCAGTTTGCAGGGTGCCTAAACTGAACTTTTTCGAAAATGTCCAAATTGAGAGGTCATCTATCGACAGCACAACCCTTTCTATGTTCATCTTTGGTCAAAATGCACTTATGCAAAAATTTGCAGTAGCCTGTCTTCGTCAGATTTGAAAGTGCCCCAATTGACCTGACACTTGCTTGACTGTTATCTGTTTATTCTGGAGTCATTACATTTGTTCGTGAATTTGCGGGCCTAAGAGTGCAGCTATCTCCGTTTGATTTGAAAATGCCTGGAAAATTGATCCGACCTCAAACTGACCATTTGGGGTCGCCAAAGGTGAGCACCACCGATCCTAAGCGATGATGAAGTTATCCATATACTCAAATTTGTTGCCTTTAGAGTGTAGATGTCTTCCTTTGAATTTCAAACTGCCAAAATACACCTAACCCTAAATTGACCTTTAGAGATCACTAGAGGTCCTTGCCATCTATTCTATGTTGAACACTGAGTCAAGTTCCCCGTATACGAAAAATGTAACTTTTAAGAGTGCAACCGTTCAGGAGTCTACAGAAAAAAAACATCGTAAGAAACAAAATTAGAAAGAAACAGTACATATATATAAATGTGAGCTTGTGTGTGTCTGTGTGCGCAATTACGAGAATTAATATATGCATAGACTTCGTCTGACACTGTTTCAGCTTCTGTATATTTCTTTTCGTTGATTTCTGTATAAGTCTCACCTATTTATTATACATAAGCAATGAGGTTCAAGTACAAATGTGTCAATGGAAAGGAAGTGAAAGGATAGGCGACTAAATGAAGCCATAATGTGAACATAAATGTCTTTATTTCTCTTCATCTTGGCTCTCCTCCTCTCCTATCTTTCCCTCTCTCTCCCCACAAATGTACACTCACACATTTATATATCATCATCGCCATCATCATCATCATCATCTACATATATCCACATATATTTCTGCCCTTTCTTATACATACCTCTCCCTTCCCTAAAGAAGATTATATTAAAATTTGCACGAACTTACAGAAACTTAAGAATTTATCATCTAAATCGAACACGCTATGGGCTCTTTAGCGTTAAATTTTACTATCTACCTGTCTTCACAACCGATTTATCAATCTAACTATGAAGATATACACGTAGAAATCACTCAAATCTATCTGTGTATGATTTAGAATGATATAAATATGTATATCGGTTGATATTTGCAGAAGATGCGACCAGTAAGTCCTGGTAACATATGGTGCAAGATGGTTCCCTCCAAAAAAGAAAGGACCGTTAGAAGACAAAGCCCTTCATTTTCTTATAGTGTGATTTCAAATTTATAAAATGTCCGGAAATAATGGGTTTTTTGATTGATAAATCAATCTGATCGAATTTCCCGAATTTCAGGGTGGCGCCTTGTTCACTATATCCAATCGCCTACATAGCTATTAATGGAGTCCAAAATGTTTCGCAAGCCATTCCAAGCAAGTTTCTTATTCAACGAACCTTCCGGTAACGTTGTCTTGGATGTCTTCATGTATCATAATATTCGCAAGCCGCTTGATTTTTCCACAGTTCTAATATTAAATGTTTTTATTTTTCCAAATATTCTTCCTGATCCTCTGTTGTAGTTTTTTTCTCTTGTTAACGCGTTTCGGCCGATGGAAATAGGAGAAAGAAACGGTTGGAATGTCGTGTTATATTCAACAAATACAGAATGACGTCCGACAGAAATATATTTCTTGGCTTATTTGTAAAATTAATGGACTGAGAATGTAAATCCATTCGACAAGAATGGATATCTCTCAATGCAAATACATGAGACTGTATGGCAAAGGTTTGGTCTATACGCGTCCAAGAATCTGAAAAGAATCAAGAATATTCCATTTGATTAGATAGACTTTGAAATGAAACTTTCCTTGAAAAAATTGATAATTTGTGTATGATTGAGATTTGATACAGAACCATTTGATATGTAGGAGGCCTAGCTGATATCTTCACTAAAAAGGCATTGCCAAGTTTGATAAACAAGTTCAAGATGAGTTCAATATCACATTCTTACAGACTACGTACGAGTGAACAGGGCTTGCATCTCACTGGTTTTTGGGTTGTTTTTTTTTGCATACACACATGTATGTGTGCATGTGCGCACGTGTGTGAACGTGCATATGTGCATGTGTCTCCGTGTGTAATAGTGAGAGATGTGGAGAGATGTAAGTCTGGTTCATTCATGTATATACACATATGTATGCATGCGTGTTAATGTTTGTTAAAGGCTGTGTCTATTCAACTAAGGCGAGCTTTTAGAGGATTCGTTATTTCCGAAGACTAATTGTAAATACTGCTGTCAGTCACTTTGCATCTAAACGACACAATGCGCGAAGTTTTATGAATATCTGGCTTCTCTCTCTAAATGATGTCTACACAATCAGTCCTCAAAGTTAAGATATTTGTCTTTTAGAAGTCAAATTCCTGTTCGTTATCTACATTCCATAAGGTAATTTAATGAAAGAATAATTATAGTCCATTAGTTTTTTTGTTAATAACGAGGGGCTATAATATCGTCGTTTTCTGAAATATAATCTTTCTAATCAATTCATAATGATAAACATAAGAGGGAAAATTATGGAGCACTGCAATTTGACCACTTTATAATTGCTGGGCAAAACCGTGCAGACATATATATATATATATATATATATATATATATATATATATATATATATATATATATATATATATAAAGCCGTGCAGACATATATATATATATATATATATATATATATATATATATATATATATATATGTGTGTGTGTGTGTATATGAATATATATATATATATATATATATATATATATATATATATATATATATATATATATATATATGAGTGTGTGTGCGATAAAAGATTTTGCACCTTTTCATAATTTTGTGATCAGGTACGGACACATTTTTTTTGTAATAATTAAGGTACTTTTAGAGGGTCTAAGTATTTGTTAACTGGTACTGATAGCAGTTCTTTTAATATCCATGTTGACATTTACAAGTCTTTTGATAAGGTCTACTAAATATGAGATTTCCCCTAAGAGAGGAGTTGAGATTTGTGCTTGTGGCTGTTTGATGAGGAGAACTGCCTTTCCCTAAAATAATGGGTCGCAGGATGGCAGGCTCAACCTTCAAGAACAATAAAATCCTATTAGTCCCATTTGAAAAAGAGTATAAAACCAATGCATCCTCCCGATAGTCACAAATGGAGCTGAAACAGATAACGTAACCAAGAAATCAACCTGCAAACTGACAACCACGCAACGTGCACATGAGAGAATCCTGCTCTTTATCACATAGAGAGACCACAAGACAGCACAGAATAATTGGGAGAAAAATAGGAGTCCGAGACATCAAGGAAATCAGTTGGAAATTCAAATGGCAATAAGTTGGCCATATTACAAGAATGGCAGACAACCGATTGACATCACGACTCACAACATGGATCCCCAGGGATCGAATGTGGAAGCGAGGCTGGCCGATTTTTTGATGGCGTGACGATCTGGAAATATTGGTTCCGATCGTGAAGTGTGGTGGTTCGCATGGAAGGTCTACATCCAGCGACGAACGCTAAAAGACTGAAGATGATATCGATTAGAATGTTAGGATTATGTGTTCGGGACAGTCCCCATGTTTGCAGCATTTTGAGTTTGTATTCTCTACGTGTTTCCATTTTTTCAACAGTGTTTGTCTTCTCTATTTAAAATTTGATTAATTATTCAGTTTATTTATTGATTATTTGTATCTTTATTTCTTCATATATGAAGATAATTATTAGATAATTCCTTTTATCATCCTAGAGGCCCGTGTTCATTACCACGGTTTTCCCCCCTTGGCCCGATGATGCATAATGTATTTTACAATCTTTAATGCGATTATGTGTCTCTTTCGTATTGTGATTTCCACGTTTTATGTATTCATCGTAGCAGATATGATTCTTTGTATACATCATGTATTCAGTCTGTATCTTCTTGGTTATAGTTTGGTTATTACGTTTGTTGTGTTGTATTCATTGATGCCGGTTGCAAACTTCAATCTAAAACTGAGGGCTTCAATTTCTGTTGTAGTGAGATTGATAAGTTTTTGATTGGATATTTTGCAATTCACTACTTTCACACATGGATGCAATTTCGGATTGTAATTTTCTTGTTTGCATTTGGTTTACTCCTCCAATTTTCTACTTTATTGTGCTTGCATCCTGGTTTGAAAAGGGGGGTTCGTGTTGTAAACTCTGTCCAATGATTCTGCCTTTTCAAAAATTATGAGTCGCCTTACTGCTTGAGCTCCACAGCACTAGATACTAGAAAGTCTTGTTTGGAAATATATATATGTGTATATATGTATATGTGTGTGTGTGCACGCATACGCAACATTTATTGTAGATGGTCATATTATATATGTATATTTGTATATATCAGGTTTGCATATGTCAGTTTTCTGTTGATGTTAGTCATCAGATAATTCATTAAACTTTTGCCAAAAATTCTACTTATCAAGTGGTTTTATAAAATCATCGAACTTTGCGTTGTACTTGCCTCTTTATGAACGAGATAATTGAATAAATAGATGGCAAAAAATATATCTGAATAATAGAGTACCTCTATTAATAGGAACATCATTATTCGCCATATTTTCACCCTCCAATAGACATCAATTCTGAAAAGATCCATGATGGCTTAAATGATTGTTACGTGGTGTCAATAATCTATATACTCCAAATGTCTGGTTTTATGTATCTCTCTGTACTCCGTAAGTAGCTGATGCTCTGTATTTACCTTATCAATCAAATTAGGGTACTCGAAAAATCTGTGAACTTGAAAATTATAAAAGAATCCTGGTGATTTGCAACCTAGTGATGATAGTGTGATGTCTGTGTTGGTGTACACATCTATGTATATAATAATGACCGATGACTGTCAATTCAGATAACTATTAAAAGTCAATTATACTATAGTTTCCCTTATTCATTTGCAAATGCGTTAAAATTTAAGTTGATTCTAGCCACATTAGATTGTATTACTTTTCTCGTAAGGGTTGCCCAAACAGCTCACAGGGTTTTCTAGTATAGTATTATTTCTCAGTTTTTAACGGGCCCTAATTTGTTGACACGTTAAGGCTTGAACAATTATTTATCAAAGGGCTCATTTTACCCGAGGTTTGTCGGTGGACCTGACTCCAGATGACTACCTTGAAGCTTTCTATATTTATAAATATATGGGCAAAAGGCCATTAGTGTTCGCAGAGGTACTTTTCCTGCTTACGGTTTGGCATGTCCGGCCAGCAAATTACATCGTTGGATCCGGACATTGGCCTTTTGCCCGCCTAATGAAAATATTGTGTGCAACGATTTTTCGGAAGTATATGCTTGCTCTTAAAGTGAACACTCTGTCTGTTTGTGAATATGTATGTGTGTGTGAATGAATAGCTGTAAGTGGGTTTGCTTGTGTATGGTTGTAAATTTACAAGATGGTGATTGCGAAAGGGACAATATATATATATATATATATATATATATATATATATATATATATAAACATATATATATATATATATATATATATATATATATATATATATATATATATATAATTTCGAGTCTACGATGGGAATAGGTGGACTATCGGAAAATAGAATCGATAACTGAGATCAAACTCCAGCTGGAACAGTTTGCGTTCACTTCTCACTAATACACTTGGGAAAGGCGTGAATCTATTTCGACCCTTAGCTATGGCTAAAGTTGGAGCTCTTCAGAACCCAGCCCTGTAAAAACCCGCAGATGATAAAAACAACCATTGAATGTCAAGGTATCGTTCGAGAAACGGAGAAAAAATCATTGTCTTGAGTGTCACGGATGCAGCTGAGTTTAGGGAGATATATTCAATGGTGGAACAGTGTCCGTAGTCTGGCACAGTTATTAGCTTGGAAACTTCTTAAATTTTTACTCCGTAATGTTCGATCTATGCGATAAATGGGGAAGCTTTTGGTTGGGTGCATTGACAAGAAAGAAATTATGTTGCAAAATAAGTTTGGCTTAAAACAAATTCTTTTTCCTCGTTAGGTTAAAGATATATCGATTTAATCGACGTATACATTTGGGTAAGTGAACGGGAATGCATATTTGTATATACGTCTTGCATCATGTAAATGAGTGTCCATACTATCTTCCCAGATGAGGATATTTATATATGCTTATATTGGAATATACAGAAAATATATATATATATATATATATATATATATATATATATATATATATATATATATATATATATATATATATATATAAATGTGTGTGTGTGTGTGTGTGTACTTGCTCATGCATGCACGCCTGTGTGTATGCACGTAAGTGTGTGCATAATGTCGATAAAGAGTCCAACCCGATGAGTGAGCAGAGTTACCCTATAGCGGATGTAAACACCTAAAATCCCGTCCTTTGTCCGAGCTCGAACATTGACCAGTGGCATCTAGAGTGAAGTTGCTCCTTCATCACTAACCAAGTAGGCCCATACCTAGAACTGCAAAAACCTACAATATGATTATTTGGACCCAATCAAAATTGACTGTGGGTATTCCAGCTTTTTCCAGCAACTACTTGGGCAAGTGAGGTTGCTATAGGAGAGTAGTTCTCTCCAATGCCTATTCACACTCTCTCTTCTTTGTAAACTGTCGTGGCATGCCAGAGAAGAGATACCCGGTATTGTGATAGAGTGCAGAGAGAAGTGGATTGGAGCTTTCATCAAGGTTGTACAAAAATGAATTTTAACGGTCTGAATTGGGATTTGAAATCGCTTCTCTGGATCCGTTTTCTATCATGTCAGGCTTCACTTCCTGCTCATTAAGGTACAATGTCCTCGTGTGTATTTGACAAGAGATCGCCAGAGAGAGGAAGAGAAAGTTTTCATCTACGCAGTTTGTCAAGATTTAATCCCCTTCCCAGCTTTTGGTAATCACAGATTCTCACATAATGAGATTCGGCGAAATATCGGACATCATCTTAAATTACATTGTTCTGTCAACAGTGCCGGAATATGCTAGTGCGTGTTCAAACGTTCAAATGGAAAAAAAACAGCTTGTCTAAACGGGAATTCGAGATTCGCACGTGCACACCAGTTTGGGTGTTCAATCATCATCATCATCATCATCATCATCATCATCATCATCATCATCATCATCAGTCTTTTAACGTCCATCGTTGGACATAGACCTTCCCCAGAATTCGCCACGATTCTCTATCATGGGCGTCGTGGAGCTAGTATTTCCTGAATTTGTCCAGTTCATCTCTCCATCTTGTGTTCTATCGGCCTCGGTTTCTTATGTGATCTCTGGGGATCCATATTGTGAGATGTGATGTCCATCGGACGTGTCTCATTCTTGCAACATGGCCTGCCTATTATCATTTGAGTTTTTTGATAGTTTCTATGATGTCATGGACACCCGTTTTCTTCCTTTTATATAGTGTACTGTCTTGTGGTCTCTCCATGAAAGGTTGAGCATGATTCTCTCATGTGCACGTTGCATACTTCTCAGCTTGCAGGTCTTTCTCTAGGTTAGGTTCCATGATTCAGCTCCATAAGTGACTATATGGATCGTTAATTTTAGCAGAAATTGCTTGTGGAGTCGGTTGGTAAATCACTGGGTCTCTTTTTCAGTGGTTAGATCCTCAAACAAAGAAGCTTCGGGGGCTGAGCGTCAGCTGACAGGAGTTTTGGATTGTAGTAGTTAGTCCGAGAGGGGTTCATGGGAGACACACATCTCTCCAAGCTTTCGGGACGAATAAAATAAGAACTAGCTATTGAGTTAGTGTCCATCTATGGACGATAGAAGATATTGTAGATAAAAACTACGTGCAACGTGTCTAAGGTAAGGTAAAGCGTTACTTCTCTCAACAGATAACCCCACAATGTAATATGACGGCCGGTGACGAACTTACCGTTCCTACTGCATGTAACTGCATAGTGATCCTAGCAAGTCTCGAGTCTGTTGGAGACCAGGGCTTTATACCTACAAGTTCTTATTACCACCCTTTGGCAGGATGCAAATCTATCGAAGGGATACCTCCAACCTTATCATACAGCTTAGAGTGTACTCAATTAGCTGCCGAGCGCACGGGGGGAAAAGTGCACAGGAAAAAAAATGAGGATTTTCCCATACTTTTCGCTTATACCGGGAATCGAACCCGGGCTCTCTTCAGATCTTTGTCCTACTTTTTCGTATGTTTTCTTCTTTGTTTGCCTCAGAGTTGCACCTGTGCCGATGCGAATGCGTTTGCAATCGGTTATACAACACAACTTCCAATTAGCCGCATGCTCTGAATGACCTATTTTAATGAAATAAAAGCAAATGACTGCGTGAAAATGAAATATACCACCCTGCTTATTCTCAGTTCCAGTTCCCCCAGAAATAAACAATTAATAAAGTTTTATCTAATAATGGTCTTAGAGTTTAAGAAAACTGATGAGCACTCTTTCAATGTATTCTTTGGGGTTTGAACATACACTCTAATGTACTTTCGTTTGCAAATGAAATTGATTATTTTCCCAAAAATCAAGAACAAAAACTGCAATATAATAAGAGTCATTATTAAAAGGATACCTGTGTAGGCAACTGCATCAGCAGTTTATGACCTATGACCCCAGTATCATGCGATTTTCCACGCAATTTTTCAAAGCGTGTATCAAGCAAATGATCAATACAGGATGTTGTTCAATTCTCTTCAATTTTTTATTCATAAATAACGAATAGTTTAAATTGGTGATCTAGACGAATGATGGGATATGCAGCCTTATAGAGTATTATTTCGGAATCACCCTTAGAAATAACGGTATGATAAGTTGTGCTGAGACCTGTTTTAAAAGTGAGGATGCAGTATCACAATGGTTTGAGAGGGGAGCTAGTAGGTGGTGGTTTATTTGATTTAAATAATTTGGGAACCAATTTTTTTGCTCATTTTGTCAAGCAAAGAAAGCATCGGTGGTCCTGTCGCAAAAAAATTGCTACGTATAAAATGTGGGTGCTGCTAAATGTTTATTTCACTTATTATCAATTTATTTATCTTCGGGTTTCATTTTCAACAATCCTCATATCACTGCACACTTGTATTCATACTGACACGTCCTATCTTTCTTTCCCACTCCTCCTCTTTTTATCTATCTCCCATCTTGTTTTGCCACCGCTCTTCTCTTCCTTCCTCTCTCTCTCTCTCTCTCTCTCTCTCTCTCTCTCTCTCTCGTAGCTCTTATTCATTTTCGCGTACACGTGCATTTTCCCGAGTGTGCATACGTACATCAGGAAATATGCAGGAGATGTCTATATATATAAACCACTCTGGGTGCTAATGATGGACATTAACATGTAAATTACACATATACACACTTACATATACACTCACAAACCAACGGAGGTACATCTTCTCTCTCTCTCTCTTTAATAGGTATAAATAGGTGACAAATAAAGTCAATCAATGAGAAAGAGTTGTCCGTTGCAATTTCCATAGGTATATATTGGTAAGCAATCCGGCCGCCTCTTTCCTTGGGTGTCACCTTGTGTGTCACCTCAAAACCAGAGACTTGAACATGCAGTTTGAGTGAAGGTTCTTGAGTCCTGGCGATCTCAAAAGTATCGACGAATGAATGGGAATCCCTAACTTAGTTTGAAATGACACCTTGAATGCTTTTATACACTTTTTGGTTCAAAAATAAAACACATTTGAATATAATACCTGTAATGTCTGTAAAAAGTATTTTTGATCTTAAATGATTTCGTCATAAAGTGCAAAGTTTTAGTGGTTATCTACTGGACCACTTAATCGGACACAAGAAAGCAATATATATATATATATATATATATATATATATATATATATATATATATATATATATATATATATATGGGGGGGTTATTTCATAAAATGTTCGATATATATATATATATATATATATATATATATATATATGTGTGTGTGTGTATATATATAAATAATATATATATATAGTATATTGTGTGCAGCTTCGTGTATATATATATATATGCGTGTGCGTGTGAGAGAGAGAGACGAATATGGTGTATAAAACAAAAAGGAAAATAAATATAAATAAGTAACGATCAAAAATTGAGAGAAAACAAGCACATTAAACGTGCAACAATGAAGGTCGAAAAATAAATGACAAGCAAAATGAGATAAATGTATATAAAAATTCGAATTTACACACATATATATATATATATATATATATATATATATATATATATATATATATATATATATATATATATATATATATATATATATATGTATATATATATATCGAGAGAGAGAGAAGGAAAGGGTTTGTGATTTTGAGTGGAGGTACATTTTTTTGACTCCATCTCTTATTCCACAATGGATATATTTGATTTTTGCTTCCTATGTTTATTCATGATTAGTTGGGATTATCAGCGTTTCTAAAAACATTTCTCTATCTACGTTGGGTTGGGTCATGAATATTTTTTCTCATCAGTTTTCCAATTTATTCAAAATTGAATTAACACACGTGTATTGTATAAAGTTCATATATTCCACTGCCATAAAGTTATTTCTCGATACGACCACGTTCTACCTTAATCGTGGTCTTTGCATGAGAGATAACTGACTCGCACGAAGGCTGCTCAGTTTCTACGTCTAAATTAGACCAGGATTTGACAAGAGTTTGCTCCAGAACGGTGACACTGCCGGAGGAGATCTTGGAAACATCAATCTCTAAAATGGCGAAATTCATGTAATTGATATCAAGGCTTGAAGGAGGCTGGATTCTCTTTTCCACTGAAATGTTCTTCGCACCATGACTGGGTGATATTAAGTGTGCGAGAAGATACACCGTCTTGATCGAAGACATAACACTCTACAAAGACTTCAATTACCCAAGATAACACCTTTCCTTAAAGTTTTTGAAGGTGAACTTTGCTATTCATCTCAACACCGTCTTCAGCATCATCAGTTTTTTAACGTCTGTTATTGGACATAGACCTTCCCCAGGGTTTGCCGCACTTCTCTATCATGGTAACACCGTCTTCAATGGTCGACAAAAATGGGCCGTGTGGCTTTCAGAAAAGCCTCCAGCATCAGCTGCATAAACTCTATCATTTAGGGGATTCGTTATAGACCACACATACAGAATGTTCTCATGAGACCACGTTGAAACTCTCAGCAGAACCTTAGATTGCCTCTAATATTTTCTTTTTTCTCTCAAGCAGCTTGAGAGTAGTCGAAATCAAGTTCTTTTTCGTCGATTTCGTCATGTTCATACAAGGATTTCTTCTCACTTGCTTCTACATGGCTTTGACGACCCCTATGGAGCAGATAGAGCAATTTCCGTCGGGAATAGGCTTGCTCAAGATTACTATAGTCTCATCAAATAGCTTCATAAAGTTAGGAAAGATTGCGTTGGCAGGCCTAGTTGATGGCCTAGGGTAGAGTGAGAAAAGAGCAGACCGGCTTGATTAGCCTTTTTTTGACTAGATCCAGTCGATTTTTCCAAGTTATCAAATACGATGATAGCTGTTCTTATGTTGACATAACTCTTAATAAAAATTCTGATAAACTTAAATATAAAATATAAAAGATAAGAGTTAATATTAATCGGAAGTCAACCTTATTAAAATGGGTTTGCCTTCATATTCTCTACGGTTTACAACAACGTTTTCTTATAAACATTTTAGTTTTTCTACTTATTTTTAATGGCTTTCAATCATTTTTTATATTGCTGTCTTATTATATACAATTCCTTCTTTATAGAATTTTTCAAAGTATTTTACTTCATTAACGTTTGCATGTTGGCATAACATCGAATAAATGAGACTTGCTCAACATCCAGTTTAACATTTTGTGTCAACGATGCTAATTTTTTTCGTTTATACAAAAATGATTTAAATTTATGGTGTCATCAAGGCTGTTCTATAAAGATTTTTCTAGGTCAAGTTTTTGACTCTAGTCAACAACGTAATCGAAAAGATTAGATATCAATTCTTTTAAGTCTTTGAGGACGGGGTATTTACAATATAATGCTAAACTAAATTTCTGTCAGACATACGGAAGTACACCATCGAAGTACTCGGTTACTTCTGTTTGTGCCTCTTGGTTACTTCCTCATTTGTAAAAAAAACAAACAAACATATCTTTCAGGCTGTTAAATGGTTTTATAAACATCATATTATTGGAATCTTGAACAAACACTTCAGCTTCCGAACATTCCAATAATGGTATCACAAAAAGCTGTGTTAACCTGCGGTGCTACATAGGTATGCCTGGGAGTGTGCGTGAAACTGCCCGTGGGTGTGCGACACCTATGCCAAGATTCGATCTCACGACCCTCCACCCGAACAGTGGTTCGACTCCCGCCACTTGATTGTGTTGTGTGAGAAGCAATTCGTCAAATAATATGGTTTATAGCTGTTTTGTCAGATGTTCAGCTATTCGTTCTCCGGGCATTACAGACACACGCGCGCGCTAAGGTGCATCAGTATGTCTGCAGACTAATGATGCAAGAAGCATTTATTCATTAGTTGTTCCACCTCATCTCTCCTCCCTCTATCTCTCCCTCTCTCCCTCTCTCTCTCCCTCTCTCCCTCTCTCTCCCTCTCTCTCTCTCTCTCTCTCTCTCTCTGCACGTGCGTGTACTAGGTACTAGTCATCTTAAATGGGGGACAGGGGGACATTCTCATAAAGGAACTGTTGGGTTATTACCCATGATGATGTTGACGATGATCGTCGTAATGGTAATGGTAATGGTGTTCTGACATTGCTGGTGGCGACTGTAGACATGTTAATGGTTCCCCGGGTGGTATTTGGCGTAATCTGTTTTTAATGGATGGACCCGTCTATCTATTTTTTTTTTTTACGTTGTCGATTGACACAAAAGCGATGAACAGTGACATCCGATCGACTGTTAATGAAAGATGTTTGATTTTGTTCCTAAAATACCACGACGGTTGATTGTACAATCCCGATTCATTCTCAACCTGATTAATAAATAAATCTGCGCTTCCTTAATTTTTAGGCATAAACCCTTTCCAGATCTATTGTAACTTAGCAATCAATCAGAGCGGACCTTACTGCACTTGCCTGAACTGATAATCCCCTGCAAAGTTACTCAGTCAGCAAAGAATCAACATTGAGTGTGCTTGTGTGTTGTGTGACTGTTGCATTTCCAATGAATGAAGCGGCCCATTCTTCATGACCTGTGCTGTATTTTTTTCTTTTTTTTTTTTTTGGTGTGTGTGGTGGGAGTGAAAACATCGGCATCACCCGGGTATTTCAGCCATCTACAGTAAAGACTTTATTCCTTACGACTTCAGGCTTTCTCCAAGATTTCTGATGGACGATATTGAGGAAGACACAATGAGTCAGCTGATAGAGATCCCGAAAGAGGACTCTGTGGACTGTTTCGAAAAGTGGGAAGGATGCTAGGATGTGAGTTAGGCCCCCCTCAGCTAATGTCATATTAATACGCATTTTATGTTCTATTCTCTCGTTGGCCCTTATCTATCTATCTATCTATCTATCAATCAATCTATCTATCTATCTATCTATCTCGTTCCCATTTTTGTCTCTGTTTCTTTCAAGCACTCATTTTTGTTCGTCATTTTCTCCCCGTTCTCTTACTTTTATCAAGTAATGAATGATAAACTGAAAACTTATCTCTTTTTGGTATCATTCCAAGTATTTCCACTGTTTATATTGTTATTTTTCCAGTCCTTTGCATTATTTTCTTCTTTTTTTTCTTTTCTCACTTCGTTTTACTGTCAGATATCGACGTCATCATGGGACTTTGGGATATAGCAAGTATTTACTTACTGGCTCTGTCTGACTTAAGAAACAACAACATGTTATATAGACGGAAAATATTTTTGCTTGAATCTTCACAAATAACTTTCTAGTAAATATCCTTCACACACACCTACGACATCAATGATCCATATATCAGTTTATGTTCAATCTATGTACACATAAAAACACTGTAAGAGGAAATATATTGATGCATACGCGTAAATACGAGTGATAGATAAACGTATCAATTACATATGCTAAATCCATTGATACATGATGAACGGGACAGTCTGGTCCTTCCTTCAAATCTAAAAGGTTCTTTAAAACGCTTGTTATCAAGCAATGAAAACCCTATGCATTATCTTGAATAGTTCCCGAGGTATGGGGCAGTTCTGTTACCAATACATTTGATAAGAGAAACCAGCCTACGGCTCAGCCACAATGAAAAATAGCTATTGATCTTTTTTTTGTTTCTATTTTTGTGTTGAACAAATTGCTCTATACGCAAAATTTCTATGCAAAATAATTAGCAATCGATGAAAACCTGAATCTATAGCGGTTGCATTCTTGGACTAATGGCGTGAAATTCAGGTCAGTGATGCTACCTTCTAACAAAGTGTAGACCTCTTAAATGTCAGTCATGCAACATATCTATCGACTAAGTTGTTCCTTTGTCAGACTACGTAAATTCTATGAGTCCTTCCAGCTGAAAGAAAACGGGACAAACATCGTGATACCAGCTCACCAGACAGTTAACAGCCTGCCCGAGATTTTCTTCCAAAACCTAGGCTGGGAAAAATAAAGGAATCAAAATTGACTGTGTATACATAAGTAACTGCAGATTTGACGAAGACATCGTCCTTTTTGCTGATCATGTCAGACAACCATACATCATCACGACTCACAACGTGGATCCCCAGAGATCATATGCGAAACGGTGACCGGCAAAAGATAAGATGGTGTGCTGGACAAGTTGAGAAAGTATTAGCTCTGTGATGCTCATCATATAGAGGTTTGGCAAATCTTGGAGAAGCTCCAAGTCCAACGACGGACGCTAAAAGGCTGAAGCTGCAGCTAATGAAGATGATTTTTCCCTGTAGTCATTCTTTCCCCTCATTCAAAATCCAACAGACTGATATTTTGTTACATTTGTCCCCTGAAATGATTGTTATTCATTTCTATCTACTATAAAACTTCAGCTTTATTTAGTCTGCTGTTTTGGAGGTTAAAATTCACCAGGGAAAGTCAAATAACGTATTGATTATTTTTTTTTTCCAAATAAATTTTTGCTGCTTTCAGTCAATGAGACCCCCGTTTCCGTTAAAAGAGTGTTAGTTTTGATAGAGATCTTTTCAGGTTAGGCGATGGAAGGTCTATTAACGAAGTAGCTATTATGTTGAATTGACCTTTACTTTCTGTCCGTAGTATGACTATTCCAAGACATTTTTCTCAACCACGGAAATCGTCTGATCATAATTGCAAAAGAACCCCGCCAACGGACGGAAAGTAAGAGTCCAGTTCCGCATTTTTGTTACATAGTAAATAAACCCCCAATAAAACCTATCTTTTTTTTTAAATTGATACTTCTACAAAACGTAACTATTGTCTCAGTCGTCGAAATAAAAAAATTAAAAACAACAGCTTTTTTGTCTGGTTTTAGGATTTCTCTGTTCAAGGATCCCCATTATCTTAATCCTATGAAATTCTTATTTGATATAGTTTGCTTAAATGTATTATAATAAGCGATTTTTTTGTAGGCAACGCTAGGTACCCAAGCTAGTACATAGATATACTGCTAATAACATTATATATATATATATATATATATATATATATATATATATATATATATATATATATATATATATGTATGTGTGTGTGTGTAACAATCGGATTGTGAAAATTAATCTCAGAAGTTTGTATCATCATATGGACATGTTCTAATGCATTTCTATGGCCGCCAACCATTTTTTCCGGAGAATTGAAGCGGTTGCAGAGAAATAGTATGTTGTTTACATGTCTGAGATTTGAGGGATGAAATGAGGAGATTCCTGAGTTGCACTTCACCGAACATCAACCAAAAAGACAACACACCAACTTCCAACCCACCCTATATATGCCAACACCTTTCCATTAAATGCTAGATTCTACCTCCCCCATTCTAAAAAATGTACAGACGCACAAACTTTCCTGAAAACAGACCATTTTGATCCTGCCCTCTCTTTCACCGATAGTTCAGCCTGATTCTCACGGACATAGATACAAACATCTCCTAACTCCTCCTCTCGTATGTCATTCTTATTTCAGATCAAAATGCTCCTCACCTACACATATACACCTCCCCCCACTCCTACTAAACAACCCACAACACAGACATCTCCTCACTTCATTCCTCAAATCACAAACATGTAAAGAGCATACATTTTTCTCTGTTACTCTCAAGATGGTTATCGAAATGCATCAGGAAATGTTCAGGTGATAATAGAGATTTTCGAAATGTAAAACCTGATTTTGTCTAAGATTTCTCTTTTTCCAATCGTCATTTATATATATATATATATATATATATATATATATATATATATATATATATAGTGTGGAATATACAAAAGTGGATCGATAAGTCCTTTGCTCTATAGTATTATCTACTGAATTTTGATCTGGAGCTTTTACTGCATAATTTTCGGTATTTGCGATTAATGGAGAAGCATTGGGTTGAGTGCATTTACAAGGGAAAATATTGAAAAATGAGTATTTATTGTGTAAAATAGATATTTTTCCATCATTAGGGTACATATCTATTGATGTACTCAAGTATGTATTACTATATATATATATATATATATATATATATATATATATATATATATATATATTCGTATTTTTTGTGTCACGGTGGTTGAGGGTGAAGAGTGTGGATGAGTAAACACGCTCTAATAACTACCACTCAAGAAATATCAATAAATGTTGTTACACCCATTGTCAACCTTGATGGGGTCCAGTGTGCAGGTGTACACACACACACACACACAGAGGGAGAGAGATAGAGAGAGAAAGTGGGAGAGAGAGTTATGTGTATCTGGTAGACAGATATAGATTCGTATGGTTAGAAAAATCAGAATGGGAAGTATCAATAATTTTGTTAATGATTGTTAAACCGATTTTTTCAATTTGATAATTTTGAGAAAAAAAAATTCATTTCGATATCACTTAGTTCATTTTTTCCCATTTTGTACAGGATTTTTTCTTCGCTCAGGGTGTAGCGCCACTTAGCCTCAGTTCTTATGGAATAGAAATCCTTTGATTGCCGTCGTATGCTTCTGAGGTTATGCATTTCTGTAAAGTTTCAGTTGATTTTGTTTTTTTTTTTTTAATTCACAATTATTACTTTTTTTCGGTAAAGACTTTTTTTAAAGTTTCAGTTCTTTTTTCCTGTACTATCATTGAGCTTAGCATGTCACTTCTCCCTAGATTTCTTAGTTTTATGTTTTATGCATTTCAACTTAGGAATAGAGCACTCTCGTGAATGGAGAATTATGCATGAGTGAATACATCGCTTAAATTCAACTTTACTGACGGTCCAGTTCTGCGTAGGGCAGAGATAAGATGCCAGTCTCTGGGTCTGAAGCAAAGGTTTGGATCGTACCTCGTGGTCCTTGATTGGATAATGGATAGTCTGTAGCCACATTGAAGATTTGTAATACAACGAAACAGCTGTCTGTGGATGACACTATTATTTAATTATTATTATTATTATACTATATATATAGAGAGAGAGAGAAAGAGAGTTTTGATTTTTTGTTGTTTTTTGCTCATGAAACAATATGAATCATGGGATAAAGTATACACAAGAGATAATAAGAAAAGTAATAATGATACAGGGATATCTAGTGAATAAAGTTTCATGATCAAGACTCAAAGGACAATTATAGTGAAATTGTCCAAGAAGCATTGCTTTTGTCTGATCTTTGCAGACGCACCTCGATCTACAGCTCAAGTTGTCCCCAAGATTCACTCGTGAATTGGCATCTGACAGATGAAGTGAAAAAACCTGAATGGAGGATCTGCTGTATGACTTTATTTGCTAACGAAAATAAATTCTGCTAATCGTTAAATCTAATATCTATTTTTTAAATTATTCCCACAGTCTTAGTTTTGGTAAATATAGACGATCGTGGATTCCTCCAAAATTACCATTTATACCCAACAGCGAAGCTGTAGATGCAGAATGGAAGCGATGCACTTGCAAACTAATATATATATATATATATATATATATATATATATATATATATATATATATATATATATATATATATATATATATGTATAGAGAGAGAGAGAGAAGGGGGTTAGCATTACTATGCAAATTGGTCAGCTTTTTTTTTCAGATATTATCATTAACAACAGGAGAGCATCTATTCTAATGTCACATTACATTGGACATGAGAAGCTAAAATGGAGTTTTTTTACCTTTCAGTTTTATTGTTTTTGTTTATCCTTCGATATTAAAAGGGCGATTCGATTGTGTAAATGAAAAACTGTATTATGCATTTTTTTAGCTTCTTTTCTGAAACTGAATACCGATCCCTGTGGCCCAGCAGTCTCCAGTAGGCCATGGTTCTATCCCACGCCGTCAATGCCTCTCCTCCGTATAACTAGACGAGACGAATCTCTCATCGGAACTAAGGTTTTATAGCCCAAATCACTTTAGATGGACTGGTTCTGGTGAGATCACTGAAGGTAAACCATATCGAGACTGTTCAGTACTTAGATAGGTTCCCATCGGGGAATATCAGGTACCGTAAGCAGAACGAAGCTTTGACAGTCCTGGAAAGCCAGAAGAAGGTATCACTAACAATCTCTCGTGTGTACCTAAACTGGCTACACCTTCGATGAAGGTATAAACGGAGAACGATGATATATACTTACTGAAAACCCAGTGGACGTCCATTTCTGTCGAATTCACCTAGACTTAAAAATGACATCATATCAAGTTTGTACTGTTCGTTCCCACTTTTGTCTCATTCATATTGATTTAGAGTCTCGAATGTGAAAAAATTGTATAATACTATTGTCTAATACAGAGGGTCGCTATTGAATTCTATTGTCCAGTACAGAGAATTGCTTTAGGGCGAGGTCTTTTGAAAAATAATAACAAGGTGATAACGTTAAGCAAAGGACATAAGAATTGGATCAATTTACATTCACTTATATAAATTTACATTCATTTTCATAAATTTACCATGGTATTGATTCCATTGATATAAACAATTTCCCACAATAAAAACATTGATATGAAATTACCATCAATGTTTAATTCCTTCCAAATTAATTTTTCGGGGTCGACTGATTCTTATGATATCAACTGTTTGATAAGATACATCCGGTTCTCTAGATATTCAAAATAACTGAATACTCACCGCACTGATCACATATTAGTAAATGAAGTAAAGTTCAGCAAAAAATGAAAAAAAAGAATGAAAATGATAACGGGGAAGAAGAGACGAAAGACCATGAATGAATAAACGAATGAACAAGAAAAGAAAAAAACTAAAACGAAAGAATAGGTAGGTCAATAAGATTTTTGTAAAAAGAAAGAAAAAAAAGAAAGAAAGAAGGATGAATAATGTTTTGGTATGTAAACAATTGTGGACAAAGAAATCTAGAGAGAAAAGTGTCTATTTAAAATATTTTGTACTTTTAAGAACGTGGCTGTTATCTCCCTTACTTGATCGGTTCTTAACGGATACAAAGATACCTCCAGTAATCAGCAAGGGAAAACGTGTTTGTATCACACTGAGAGATCTTACCCAATCTTGCACTTGAGAATAAATAATAAATTACCTGTGAAATTATCAGCTTTCGAACCACACTTTTTTAACAAGATCTTAAAGCAAAAATTTATTTTTGTTCAAAGTATTAAATAGTAACATTTTCTCGCTCTTCAGTTGTTTATTTGGATTCAAGTTACAGCAAAAGCCTCAGAGGAATTTCTTTATATTACAAATAAGTATCACTATATCTAACCCGTGATACCAGACGTGGGATTTATTAAACAAAAAATGTCCAATCCTTCATTCACTCTTAGGATCAAATATTCGGTTTTACTTAGCGATCAAAAAGTAGCCAAGTCGTTAGTCAAAGTTGCGTAAAATGAAAAAGTTATGAACATTATTTTTATGGGAAAATTATCTGAGCGTATCCAGACTCGAAAAATTCTTTTATAACAAACAATTTTACACTAAGTATAATACTTTTATGCATTCTCTTTTTCCAATACTCTTTGATACGTTCTGGGAACCGGTGCATAAAATAAATTGAGATAACAAACAGATTCTCTCAGGCATAGTTCAAATCTATAGCAGTTAGAGATTTTTCGTAAAAGTGAAGTGTAGTGAAACACATGTTTACACATCGAATAAAGGGAAACAAAACGTTCATGGATTTTCACATAGCACAAACGAAATTAAGCCCTTAGTTCTTACAGGAATCAGTTGTTGAATCGGTCGGCCAATCACGCTATCCCTTACGGTGACTTTTGATTCACTAGGACAATCAGCCTACAGCTTTAAAGTAGCTCTCTTCTCATAGTCCAACTCTTCAAATAAACGTCAAGATGGCAGTGTCAGCGGGATAGAGATTTTGATTGTAAGAGGCAGTTCGACAGAGACAGTGGAACGTCCATTACTCGCATTATTTGCCACGTGCAAATACGATGTACCCGTTGTTATTCAACTCAGTTCGATTTTATGACAGTGATCTCACTCAAATTGACTTGGAATTTTACCACAGCAATCAAACTCAATCATGGAAATAATTCCTGGGTACACCACTCGACGGGAGATAAAATCAATTTACCGCGGATGAAAGTCGTTTCGGAACAAGTGACAACACGCCTGAACAAGGAAGGATCACACTAAGGGAAAAAAGGGAGAAGAAAGAAAAAAGAGACTCTTTCTTTTCAACAAAAAAATGGGGAAAGGGGACGAGGGAATAAAAGACAATTTTTTTATGTAAAGAAAGAAAATCAACTTAGAATAGTTGCAGTTATTCTTTCATAGGATGACATGAATTCTTTTAATGACTAAGAAGAGCTATTGAACACTTTTTTGTTTGTAGATTTAATTGAACTTTGTTTTTAAGAGATAAACATAATGTCTTTTTCTTTCTATTGAAGATACGAACATAAAAAAATCATTCAAATTTTATCATATCTGTTCACTGTGCTTTTTGATAGCTGAGCAATGGACAATGCTGTTTCTCTGTCACAAGATTAGCAATGTTAGGTTCAGTATTTGATATTTTAAATTCAAAGTCATGTTTAACATTTAGCCGGTTTCGTTCTTAATTGTACAGCAACACAGAAAAATCCGGCTCGTATACGTGAGATGTACAAAAAGGAAGAAATTTCAGAAGGTCTTTTAATAATAACCAAAAATCAGGAGGACTCAGTCGTTTGAATTTTTTTTTGGGGGGGGGGACCATCACACGATAGCTATGTCAATTCATCTTGCTTGAACTTTTGTCAAATCATTGCAAAAAGATACAAACCAAATATTCCTGAAGCTGTCCGTTTCAGCCTCTGAATTTCGAGATTCCCTGTAGGTCAGATTCTAATTTCATGAAACAAGAACTTCAGATCCTAATTTCAAAATGAAATTACCAAAAGATAAACATGACATCAAGCAGGAACCAGAAACTGACCATATAATTAACAAATTTCCTAGTGCTATCAAAAGAGGACTCAACATTACAATCTACAAACT
The DNA here is from genome assembly GCA_963457665.1 of Thysanoteuthis rhombus. Taxonomy (NCBI): domain Eukaryota; kingdom Metazoa; phylum Mollusca; class Cephalopoda; order Oegopsida; family Thysanoteuthidae; genus Thysanoteuthis; species Thysanoteuthis major. Next base: position 53,256,672 of record OY735199.1, on the reverse strand, counting down.
TGGGAACACCAAACACCATAAAAGGTTATTCTATCAGTAACAAAACTAAAATCATGCGTCATTCTTACCAGAATGAAGGAAATATGAAAAAATCAAAACTACATTTCGTAAAATTTGCATTTCTTGAGTACTCTCCAAAACAATACCTTCACCTCAAGTTGAAATGTGTGGATGAAAGAAGGCAAAGATTGGTTTGTTTCGACAACTTGAAGCACATGGGTTCCGAGAATTGATTGTCCCCTGCACTATACCCTCAACCAGAACTGGCCTGAAAAGTTTGATTTCAAATAGAGAAAATATTTTGAAACAATCAAAGGAAGTTGAGGAGAATCCTTCATACTACAAATATAAGCAAAAGAAATTTCATAAGCGAGACCAAACCGAAGTGTATTGGAAAATAAAAAAAACAGGAAAGTATTCCCCCTACACAATTTAAAATTCAATACAAAAATGGAGAAATTAAAGAAAATTCACAACAAAAAACACGCTTATTCATGTGATCATAGTTTCTCCTATCTCAAAGACAAAAAACTTATCCAAAAAAGTGGATGTCATATATAAATATCAATACCCCAACTTACCAATAAAGGTGCTATCTTGTCTAACTGTATCTAAATAATTGTAATGATTAGAGACGATTACGTCCCTTTACTATGAAGTTATCTGCCTACCTACAATGCTGAATTGAATGGTTTTTGTTCTTTTCTCAACTGAACACACACTTGTCAATTGTCTTTTCTTTATCCTCTGTTTTAATCCAGTCACAACTTAACAATACTCTCCCCATCAACATGGGAAATACAAGGCTATCGCGTGATAAAAAAATTAAAACAATTGAGTTTTCTTGACTTTTGGTTATCGCTGGGGAATACTCATTCGAAATGATCTGAAAAAAAGCTCCTTAAAATTATGTCTTTTTTTTTGTACGTCTTACCTATAGAGCGGGCTCTCTTCATGTTGCTGTACATGAAAAATGAACAACAAAACCGACTGTGTGTTGAACAGGAGATGAGATTCAACATAACAAATATTGAGTTTGGTATTGCTGATCTTGTGGCTGGGAAACAACATCATCGATTGCACTTCTATCGAATAACACTGTATACAAATTTGATAAGATTCGAATAAATGTAATCCATTTAAAATAAAAATGATTTTTAAAGGTCAAAATTGTTTTTTTTCAATGATTTTCATCTATTATCTTTGTCGTATCTTCATTTAAATCTAATTCACTAAACAAAACCTTTAATTCATCTCATAATAATTGAAAGTACATAATCTAAAAACCACTACTGCTTGATTTTCAAACATAACCGAAAATCAGATTTCTTTGCACCAGTGTTACCATAAATAGGACTGCCCGCGCATAGCCAGAGAGCATTTTGACCCAGCTTTCTTCAGACCCGGCTTCGAAAGATGTTCGGCCTTCACCGCCCTGAGGGCGAACAGCTATGGTGACACAGCACATCCATTCACCACACACCACACACCACTGGCTCACACTCACACAAACATAAGTTCTTGCACATACAGATATCAACAGCAAAGCAAGCCATCTCAACCAGGACAAAATAAGTACCCACTCATTCACATATTTTATAACGGACTTGCGTTTTTATACACACTTACGTTTTCCATCACTGATTTACTTACTCTAACACAATTCCTCTCCTACACACACTCCCACACAAAAATTTCATCATCAGCCTTTTAGCATTTGTGGTTGGATATACACCTTCCCCAAAATTCACCACACCTCTTTATCATAGGTATTGCAGAGCCAGTACTTTCTGAATTTATCCAGCTCATCACACCATCTTACTTTCCGTCGGCCACAATTTTGTATATGATCTCTGGGGATCCACATTGTGAGTCGTAGTGTCTAACGGTTGTCTGTCATTCTTGGAACATTCCTAGCCCACTCCTATTTGAGTTTTCTTATGGTTTCTATGATATCTTGGACTCCTGTCTTTTCACTTACATAATGTGCTGTCTCGTGATCTCTTCGTGTGAAGTAGAGCATGATTCTCTCGTGTGCACGTTGCGTGGTTCTCAGTTTGAGGGTCAATCTTTTGGTTAGGTTCCATGTTCCTGCTCCACAGATGATTATCAGGGAGAATGCATTGATCGTATACCTTTTTTCAGGACTAGTGTTTCTTATTCTTGAAAGTTGTTCTTGCTATACTGAAAGCTCATCTTTTGAGGATTTAATACAGATTCTTTATCCTGGATAGTTGTAGTGGTCTACTTTTTTCAACTCTGCGTTTTTTTTTATTTAGATCGTTTTGTCTTTGACTTCAAACATGTTTGTTGTACATGATATTCGTAAAATTTGTTATTCGAAATCTGACCATTACTTGGACTTGAACTCCCATCATATGTGCTCGGTGCCAATCCGATACCGGTGTATCTTTATGTACTTTACCTGGGCAACTGTCGAGCTAAAGGTGGTTGTTTTTGTCAAACTGAATACCTTACAAGGCTGAATAGTATTGGCTGCCCAGATCATCATCATCATCATCATCAGTCTTTTAACGTCCGTAGTTGGATTCGTCACAATTCTCTGTCATGGGCGTCGCAGAGCCAGTCTTTCCTGAATTTGTCTAGTTCATCTCTCCATCTTGCATTCTGTCAGCCTCGATTTCTCATGTGATTTCTGAGAATCCATGTTGTGAGACGTGATGTCCATCGGTTGTGTTTCATTCCTAGTATTTATCCATGATTCTGAGGCAAAGTTGATCTATGCCTTGTGCAAGGGTACTGGTGCGATATGAATGTAAACGGCTTTAGCCAAAACTTGAACTCTGTCTGCTGTTTCCATTTTTCTGTACGGATAATCATAGCACCATTCCACATTTCCATCTCTACTTGATATTGTCAACCGTTTATAGTATTATGAAAATAGTATTGAATATATTATTGAATTATATATAAAACTGGCGACTTGTGTCCTTCAAGTGGAGAAAATAACCTCATGAATAAATCTTTGGGAACGACGCCAAAACAAAAAATGATTTCAATCGTTGTGGTTTCTTGTTAATGTGATTTCACTGGAAGGTCATTGCGAAAGGCGTGTATCACAAAACTCTGACCTTTACAAAACATTCGCAAACAAACGCAAATTTTGTCTTTCCTCCAAGAAAAATCAATGATGATATACATCCTAATCTTCTCTATCCAAAATTGATAGAAAAAAAAAGTATTATTCATGTTTGTGCCTACAAATTCCACAACGGATTTGCCACGAATCAGTTGCTTGTAAGGTTGAAATAGGTTAGCATGGCGTGCAGTGGTGTGCACACCGGTATCAAATTTGCACTGAGCACATTATTTGGTGGATGTTCAAGTCCAAGTAATGGCCAGCCTTCAAATATCGAACTTTACTGATTGTGTTAGGGTGGAATACGTTTGTATAAAAGAGCAGAAAAATCTGCTTTCAAATGCGAACGAAAATGTCCTGCCTCCTACACAGTCAATATTGTATTTGCAATTCACCTTAGCCTGGGGTGTAGGTGGTTTAGAAGTTAACAGCATTGAGAATGGAATAGGCGATTTGAGACCATCTTCTTTCACTTCGCTTTAGCATTCTTCGAAAAGATATGAATACTCCACTTTTCTCACCTGGCAATTATTAAATAGCGAGGCAGTTGGATCCTTTTTAACCATGTAAGGCAGCCCATTTTGGGCGTCGAGCTACCACTTCAGCCTTTTGAAAATCCAAAATTGCTGCCAACAATGATTGGGCTTTCATGGATCGTTCGAGAAATGGAGACTCTATTCCTGATCTTATTTCAAACTAGCTGTTTAGGGTACCTGTGATATCTGTTGTATTTTGAAAATAAATACTCGAAAACTTTCATTCATTCATTTCTATCATTTTACGCATAAAGACTTGGTAAATTTAGCCCAAGATTTATAGATAAGGTTTTGCCTTTTTGTATACACCGCCCGTTGTTTTCACAGCTTATTCACTACTCTTTTGTTCAGCTATAGTCATTTTCTAAACTAAAAAAACTATTTCTGGTTGTAAGAAAAAACTAATTAGCCCGTTCGCTGCCATGGATGAGATAACTCTTCTTAGCGAATCGTCAGTTTAGTGCTGTGGACAAGATAACTCATCTTACGATAGTACGTTGTTCTTACGCAAGATAGTAGCATCTCTTGCGCAAACAAATGAAATTTGCATATTCACTTTGGTGATATGACAACTTGTGGATGTTTACACAACTTTTCATGTATGTGCAGGTTACTTTTTCGGGTAGATAAGTTGGAGTGCAATCGAGGCATTTAAAATCATGCATTTCAAACGACATCTAGGCTCACGAGAAAGTGAACCTTATTTCAACACATTTGTGTGTAGATATAAACTTATTACATAATCGGTTGTGTATAGTGAACTTGTATGAAACTAGAACCGTTTTGAAAATTCTGCTGAGACTTTCTATTTTCATCAGTTTTTTTTTTTATGAAGAAAACTACACAGGAGATGCAACGTTAAAAAGTATATCTGGCAGCGTTTAAGAACATATTTGTGAATAGTGATTCTTTGTGTGAAATTTGTTTGAGCTAATTTAGACACTCAGTCTGTATTCGTAATGAGAAAGAAAGGGATTGCTGGTGGCCAGGACTCAAGTTTTATTGATTGGCTAAATCACGAAAATTATATTAAATATTTTTTTTTTTAGTTATATCATGTTTTACTTTATATTGTCCATTGTATAGTAATTAATATTGAGAAAATCTCATGTTGTTTCCCTGTACCTCATAATATGAGGTGACCAAGTCTGGATGAACATACTAAGCTTAGTCAAAAAAGCGGAGCAACCAACGAATGAGGGACTCTCTGACTCATGGCTCTCTAAACTGGCGAGAAAACAATTGTTTCGCTGACTAAAATCAGATGATGAACCAAAGAAAAATAACTAGTTGAAAAGTTGCACCACCAGGAATTTTTTTTCTCAGCGTGTCTCTTGCTCGGTATTCAAACCGCTGTAATCCTACCATCTCTTTCTGATCAAAGTTCCTATTTTACTTCTATCAACGAATATGTCAGTCTTTCCCTCAGTCCTCATAGTTCTCAATTAATTTGATAGAAAAGTAGGTTAATCAGGGAAAAAACATTAAATTTTCAGATGAATCCAGGAATTTCTTTTGTTACTCCCCCTGCATCGTAGCTATATGCCGACATATTATCTCAAAAAAGTTTTTAAATGAATTTCAAGGAAATCTTCTGAAAGGGTTATCCATGGGACAAGAGAAAGAAACAAATTGATGCGTACCCAGGGAAATTCATCGATTGAAAGCGATTAATATATTCAAGCATTCATATATTCACTTGTGTTCGTTATATCTCTAAATGTTCTCTATTCTTAATGATAATTGTGGAAGAGTATGCTGTGGTCTAAGGGATAATTGATTGAATTTGGGGAGCGAATCATGGAATTTTTACAGCTACTTCCTCTGTATCGTACCTATATATGAACTGATTTACATTCAGTTTTTAATGCCAATGGCCCTGGCTTTGAATTCTTTCTAGTTTCCCTTTGTTTTAGGTTGTATTTTTGAAGGAACCTTTTTTTCTTCATCGTCAAAAAAATTACAAACCTTTTGATAATTGCCAGTCGACTGCAGCGTGCAGACGATATAAGCTTTGGTTAGATTCGTGTTTCTCAAATGTTCTTGTATGATGGCCCTCAAGGAAATATATTTGATTCACATGGAACATCAACTCTAAAAATAAAATAAATCTGACAAAAAGAAATTCAGTAATCAATGAAGGAAACTTTTATATCAGCATCCTTTATGGAAAAAAAAAACCATCATCCGGTTGAGGATTCACAAAAGCTTGTGATGGAACAACCGGAACTGCAACTCTGTATCGGAAGCGGGACAGACATAATATTCGTACTGGACACATTCAAGGCTTGAAACGAATGTTTTGACGTGGTACACTTGGGAAAAATTCGCCCTTTTCGCAGAGAACCTGCACGACCTCCAACTAATGATAGATGAACTAAATGAAGAGAGCAAGAAAGTCGGCCTACACATGAACTTCAGCAAGATGAAGATCATGTGCAACAACCATATCGGAGATAAAAACACTGAGATCAAAATCAAAGACACAGAACTAGAGAAAGTAGATCACTACATCTACCTAGGACAACGAATCTCCATGAGACCCTTAAAAGAAGAAATCAAGCGAAGAATCTCACTCAGACGGCAAGCCTTTGGCAGAGCAAGCTCGACCTTCAAAAATAAGAAGATTCCAAAAATCCCAAAAAGAAGGGTGTATGACCAATAGTCACTTATGGAGCTGAAACATGGAACCTAACCAAGAGACAGATCCGCAAATTGAGAACTATGCAACGTGCGCATGAAAGAATTATGCTGGGCCTCACATGGAGAGATCACAAGACAGCACAGTACATCTGGGAAAAGTCAGAGACATCATGGAATCCATTGAAAACCTCAAATGGCAGTGGGCTGGCCAATTGCACGAATGGCGGACAATCGATGGTCATCGCAACTCACGACATGGATCCCCCAAGATCACATGTGCATCAGAGGCTGGCAGAATGTTAGATAGAGGGACGAGTTAGACGAATTCAGAAAGTACTGGCTCCGCGAGGCCCATGAGAGGGAATCTTGGGGAAGGCCTACGTCCATCGACGGACGTCGAAAGACTGATGATGACACAGTTTGAGAATCATTGAGTTCGATAGTCATCTAGTTTTATTTGGTTGAAATAAGCAAAAACATTTCATAGCAGACATCTTATCATTATAGATACAGGATGGGGTCTATTTACATGATAATTCATTTTGCAAAAATGATCTCTTACTTTTCAATGATGTAATGAAAAAAACATTCTATTCTTTTTTTTTTAATCAGTTCTCAAAATCAAAATACGACGTAAGGACATTTTTTTACATCGCGATGTTCATTTGTTGTACTTGAATATGTTGAATAGTGCTGTTTTGACTAGTGTGTATTTGAATGGGAAAATGTACCTGGTTAAACACGAAATTCAAGAATTGGAGGTTATTTTACTTTTCACTTTCAGGAGTCAAAGTTGATAAAGAACTTCAAATTTTCTCCCTTGTATGGTTCAAGATATGAACAAAACTTTTTTTTATCACTTTTAAGGTTCAAAATCCAAAGGAAATTTGTTTTCACTTTCTGGGGTCAAAATCTCGGAAATTTCTTTTTTTCATTTTCAAGGGTCAAAATCGATGGGGGGCTTTTTTTTTCTCATGTGAAGGCCTGAATGGAAGGGGACATTTTCCATTTTTAGAAGTCAAAGTAGGGTGGTCATTTTGTTTTCATTTTTAGGAGTCAAAATCAATGAAGATTTTTTTTTTTTTGGCTTTTAGGGACCAAAATTGAAGGAAAGATGTTTCTCACTCTCAGGGGTCTAGATAAAGAGGAGGATTCATTTCCACTTTTATGAGACAAAATCGAAGCGGAACCCTCTTTTTTTAACATAACTCCTTTTTCAATGTTACACCCCTTTTAATCTTTATTTTTTCCTTATAATTTTAATATCATACCCTTCATAATCTTTTTTACCCTTCCCTTTTTTTTCCCTTTAACATCAGGTCCCTTTTTTTTTCTTTCCTTTTTTTTTTCATATTCGGCCCCTTTTTTTTCGGAGATGAATCCTACTTTTCTTTTTCCAACATGAACGCCCCTCAGTTCAGTCCCACTTATGACCCCTTTTTAATAATAACCCTGTTTTTTTCTTTTTCTTCTCATTAAGCCCTCCCCTTTTTTCACATTAAACCGAACCCCCTGTTTACTTTAGTCGAACACCCTTTTTTTCACATTATTCTGCCATTTTTCAACAATAGCCCCATTCAACATTATTCAGTCAGTGCAAAGAAAGAATGTTATTATATCAAATTTAAAAATAAATTGAATTAAACGCAATTTGATCTTGATCTTCACAAAGTATTGACTTCGCGAGGCCCATAATAAAGAGGTCTGGCGAATCCTTGGGAAGGTCTTTTATCCAACAATGGACAAAAAGACTGATGATGATGATGATGATGATGATGATGATGATGATGATGATTTCCGTCTATCTTTCTATTTCTCTTTTGGACATGTATTAGGGTGTATATTTAGTGTCATCATCATCAGCAGCAGCAGCAGCCTATTAGCGTCCGTTGTTCCTCACGACTCACCAGACCTCTCTATCATGGGCATCGCAGAGCAAGCACTTTCTGGCTTTATCTAGCTCGCCATGCCTACTTACTTTCGGTCGGCCACAGTTTGTATAACGAATTCACAAGGCATTTCAAATTACTTCAGAAGGCAATCAGTGTCAAGAGCCGATTCTACCGTTTTAATCGATATGTTAAGAACTGTCAATAGAAACTGACAACATAGGTTCCGTCAATTTTTAAGCTAGTCTGGCTACCTGTGTATGTATGTTTGAATGTATTTATGTATGTATGAATCACTTGCACAGGCTGCACCAGTGGAAATAGGGGGCTGACAATTTGAATCATCATCAGTCTTTTAATGTCTGTCGTTGGACATAGACCTTCCCCAGGATGCGCCACATTTCTACAATCATGGGCGTCGCAGAGCCAATACTTTCTGAATTTGTCTAGCATGTCTCTCCATCTAATATTCTGCCGGCCTTGGTTGCGCATGTGATCACGAGGGATCCATGTCGTGAGTCGCGAGGTCCATCGGTTGTCCACCATTCGTGCAATTGGCCAGCCCACCGTTGTCCTAGGTAGTTGTGTATTTTCTCCTTGATGTATCTAGAAAAACATTTTTGTTTGGTTTTAAAATTCTCCACCTCAAAAGGTTTTAGTGGAAGTTAAATTTGCCATGTAAGTCTATGCTAAAGTTATCCCTCGGTTCGTCTCCGGCAGTATTCTCGCTTGTGTTTGTTTTGTTTTTTGTTTTTTTGTATTTTGTTTTTTAAAACTCAGACCTTTTTATTGATCACTGCCCCACAAAATGTGATAAAAAATAAGTTATTCATTGATCACCTCCAATTTTCAATTAACACCCTCAACACGGCATGCTGACGAAAGAAGTTGGTCATGTGAGATTTTCTATAGATTGACAAACCAAACCTGTTCTGTATTCTCTCAGATATAAGTTAAAATGATGAATAATAAAAAAAAATGATTTTAGAATAACATCATGAATATTAAAAAAAAATCAATCATAAAAACTGCTAAAAAAAGAGCGAAATTGAATTGATAATGTTTATTTTAGCGTCCCCGTAAGCAAGAAATGATATCAAGAATATCGCAGACAGTGAATTTTAGAGATAAAATTCAATTAATCTCATTGGGAAATACATGATTCCCCCTCCATCCAAAAGTAGAGTGTTCCTATAATAATTTTTGAGCTTTCGTAAACCGAAATGGTTTAAAGCTAAAAAGAAATTGAATTTTTTTTTAGCGGTCTTAGGCTAAAAACGGTGATGGGTTGTGGGATAGAGAGGAAGGTGTTGTGGGTTAGCTCTAGAACTGTTTTCTACAACAAATGCTGAGGGCAATTTTTGCTTTTCGCTTTGATTAGTAATAGCTGAAAAGTGGCGTAAAGCGAGGGGGATATTCACTGTATTCAGAAATTGGACTTGGACTGTCTTTCTCTTTGATTGAACATTTTTTAATCGATCTAATAAGCAAAGCAAATCTATCGATTGATGAAATATAATATAGACAACAAGATTTGATAATCTGATGAAAAGATAAATGTTTTGCCCGAAAGGAGAAGGTGCCAACATGGGTCTCTGTCCATTTCTAATGCAGTATTTCACAAACTTTTTCGAACTACCGCCCCCTTTTGCACCATACATATTATAAATTTCCCCTGTACCCCGTAAAATTGGTAAAAAATCATACATAACAAAAATATAATTATAAGGAAATATATGAATGTACTTGATTAGTTAATATAAGAATATTGACACTTACAACCTTATGCGTGGGTGGTATCGTTTCGTAGTCTTGACCTCTTGCCTCCATCACCAACCCTGAGTCTCCCTGTGCCCCTAAGGGATGTAGCACCCACTTTGGGAATCAACGATCTCAGGTCAGATAATGCGCTAGATTTTTCCTATGCAGTTACCTCCCTTGTTACTTGATTTTGTAAAAATCTCATTGTATTATTCATTTTCGGAGCAAAAGATATTATCTTTGTGTGAATTGAGTCAACAAAAACTATACAGGTGAAAAACACTTCATCCCAGAAATCCAGGATACAACTGACTGAATGGGTTTTTCACGAATTAGCTAACTACTATTTTTTTAATTCAAATAATGTATTATTTGATATCTGATGACACACAAGGTCTTCAGGCGGGAACACGCTGTAAGAACATTAGTTTATAACAATCATACAAGTAAAGATGGCCTGCTTTCCCTGAAAAAAGTAGTATTTTAAATTCTAGTTTTTATCTAGTTAGACTTGAATACCGACTATCAAACCACAGCAGAAATTTCGTGGAACCAGTCTCAGGTGTCCATACGAATGTTGTGGAACTGGTGCGGGGAATTGTAAAAAATGTTCAATTCATGGTTGTGTTAATTTTACTGCGCTACAAGAATTTCACTGGTTGTCAGGGATATGATAAAGACGGCCAGGAGGATATTTTGGCGCATATCGCAGAGATGTACCCCCACACCTCGAATTTGTTTGGCTTTGATTTTAGTTAAATTGAAATAAATTTTAGGAATATCTAAATCAGATTAGAATGAATTGTTGATGATTATATTAATAAGTAGATTAATATATCTAAAATTATTAGTATTGGATATACTGTTGGGGGACACGTTGCCTTGCCTCATTAGTACAGTGGAGTATCAGCATCAAATTATGTAACAAAAAAAAAAGGCGACAAAAAGGGGAGCAATTAAAGTAATTGATTGAAATACAATGTTTCGATATTTTCAATCTGAATTCAAATGTTTTGGTTGTGTCAAGATGTCAGAAAATTGTAATGTTTTTAATTTTCTTTCTACTCATTTTTGATGCTATTTTGACAATCAAATTGGCATTAAACCTAAAAGTAAATTTGGCATTTCATGTTTGTGATCTTTCGGCTTCCGTGAGAAAAGGTTGATTTCACAGCGGAAATAATTCCATGGTGAAAATAATTGATAAGTCCATTCAAGTAGTTTTCTCGAATGGAACACTATATTACATCGCTTTATAAAACTGCATTATCAGATATCAAATTTCTCTATTTGTAAAAATATTTTATGCATATGAGAAAAAAATTATGTAAGATTCACTGACGGTACTTAGTGCATAAAACAAAATGTATGCTGTCACAGTTTCATCTATCGCCGTTTCAGCACATGGCCTCGCCCTCAGCGTTCAAAATCAGCGCGTTTTGACGCGTCTACTTGATTAGTTTCAAGTCAAATTATACTATGTGCAAGCTTTTATCAAATCATGGTTAATGAATTGTTTTGTTCCAAAATTATTGTTTGCTTTGCAAGTTTTTTTAATCAATTTGTTGAGCGTGTCCTGTGTAAATTATTGTTTGTTTGTAAAAATTTGAAAAGGAAAGAAGAAAATTTAATGAATATGACGGACTCATTTTCAACAAAGTTATCGTTTCGGATTACACCAGAATGATATTTCGCGAGGGAATTTTTTTTTCTTTTCTTTTATTGTCCTAACCTGCGAAATCAGGAAATACCTTTTTTTTTTTCAATAAAGGATCATATAAAAATTACGATTATTTCGTGTCCAGGAATTAATTCCGCACTAGAAATAATTCTGAAGTGCGAAGGTAAATCATGTTGATTGTATAGTAGAGTTCAGATTATCTCCCCTTGGACTTGACCACCATTATGACTATTTTTTATTTTTTTTCTGGGGGTTAACTTTGATTTCTAAATTAGTTATAAACTTTCAGTAGACAACAAGAAAATTCATGTACATTTTAATTACAAACTAAATCAACTTATCGCTCGCTGGTTTTATTGTGTTGTTTTTATAAATAAAAAGACGAATTGAACAAAACAGATCAAAAATTGGAAATAGTGAACGGAGGAAAATTTTCTTGCAAAAAAGTTTCAGAATGAAAGAGAAGGAAATGAAAAAGAAAATGTTCTCTTTTCGAATAAAAAATTTTTTTGGATGGACATTGAATTGAGAATTGAAGAGTCCTTGAAATGAAAAATTGAAAAAAAATCATTGCAACTATTTTCCTTCAACTAATTTTTTTAGTTTTTTTTCCCCCACTAGAACTCATCCCAAGGTGTCAAACACCAGCAATGAGTGAACGGTTGGGGTCGGAAATAAAGAATAAGTTCTTGGCAGAATTTGATTATTCATTTGAAATCACTGATCCATGCTGATTACACATCCCAGCTGTTGATCGACAGGTTGAATGGATTAGTGATAGAAAACAACTTTAAAAATATCTTGTTAATCTTATTAAAAATTGTCAGTCAAAAATCAATTTTATACAAAACTTTATGAGATAAAAAAAAGATTAATAGAATGATTTGTACGGTTTGAATATTTTTACCAACTAAAATGAATGCTCTGTCAATAAAATTAACATTGTTATCTCCCTTTGCGTCCGGAATTATCTCCCGGGTTGAATTTCCCCCATTAATTCTTACAAGATATTTTATATGAAGATCCGTTCGAAAAAGTTTCTCCAACTTCGTAATGGATTACTTCCCTTGAGATGATACCAAATTATTCCCCTTTAATCATGTATAACTATACTTAATGGTACACACTAAATATATTCATATATGACTCAATTATTAATCATATGTATATAATTAATAATTGAGTCATCCACAGACAGCTGTTTCGGTGTGGTACAACTTGTCAGTGTGGCTATAGACTTTCCTATATATATATATGTATATATATGTATGTATATATATATATATATACACACATATACACAATTCCATATCTTCAATATGTGCTTATGAAGATAATTAAATTATGCACATATTTGCTGCATATCCCAGCATGCATCTAATTTCTACCACGGTGAACAGAATTATTCGTGGCACTCACAGATCTGTTCATATGCATAGGGTATCAGGCCATTCTCATGAAGTCAAGGATTCAATATTGACACCCTTGTTCCTTAACGACATATATCTACTTATAAGCGGGCTTGTTGTACATGACCTTTGTTTTGCTGAAATTCATGTGATGGCCAACTTTCTTCAATCAGCTCGTGTAGATGTATTTGGAGGTCCTGAGGGTTCTCTGCAAAAAGGACAACATCATCTGCAAACCTAAGGTTACTTAGGTATTCATCATTTATTCTGATTCGTTTGTTTTCCCAGTCTAGGTTTCTGAAGGTCATCTCAAGGCAGGTGGTAAAGAACTCGGGTGAGCTGGCAACTGAATTTATTCTGCAATGTACTTGACGGTATATTCATGTTGGTTTTAATAAACTGATTAGTCATGTAAATGTGTTATTGTCTTAAATGAGCAGAGATATCAATCCTTTACAAATGAGACAAAATTTCAAACGAGCTCTCATTCGTTGAAAGCAATAAGTACTACTAAAATTATAGATAATGAGTCTTTAGAAGCAATCTAATAGCAAAATAGAAGCAGCCTACAAAAAATTGCAACATACATATAATCTATATTGTTTTATGGTGTTTGTCATGAGAAAAACATTTTTTTTTAATTGACAAATTATTAAAACATAACAAAAACGTAATTTAACTTTTGTAAATTTTAAAATTCATTGAATTTTTTAAAATCATTGGAAAAACTATTTTTTTCTTTTTTTTTTTTTCCACATGCCAAAAGTCTACAATGTAATCTAACAGAGTAAGAACTAAACTTAGCTGTTGACAAAGAGATAACTAATTTCAAATTGCAAAATGGAGTGATTTGAAGTACAGTTTCATATTCTACAGTGTTTTTGCCATAAGTTGAAACTAAATAAACATAGGGCCTTTCCTTGACCAAGTGACATTTCATTGAGATTCTAAAAGTGGGGGAAATTTACATTAAAAAATATTTCCGCTAATTATATAAAAAAATAAAAATGAAAATAAAAAAGTCAAGATTCGGTTCCAGGCTTAGCAAAGAATTATTCCTCAAGTTGACAAACATTTGAGTTATAGTATATCCCAGTTAGTTAATGAAATATTTTTTGATAGATCTCCCACTTCTATGTAGCAACCTTCTTGCTGATTGCACTGAAGCTAGGAATTGTTACGTTTGTCCTTTAACAACTATTTCATGAGGTGCTCATACCAAAACTTAATGTATATTTGTAACGAAAACTGTAATATCTTTTTATACTAATCAGAAACCATCAAAATGGGTTTCTTCAGTTTTTAGCGGGGTCTAGCTGGCTATCTATGTACATATGTATTACATATACAGGCCACACTGAACGTTCCTTCCACCCAAGTAAGTTTTTTTACATGTGCAGGGAGAAGTTCTATTTGCAACGTGAGTTTATACTTAATCAATCCCTCAGGTTTTCTGCTAGCATTCCCACTCTTTTTTTCAAAATTTGGACTGGTTTAGTAATCACTGCCTTACAAAAAGTGGCAGTAGTAACTTATTCATTGATCAGCCCATTTTTTCAATTGATTATGCAAAACACAGTATGTTTGCCAAGACATTGGTCACATAATGGTTTCTATTGAGAGACTAACTAAACCTGTTTGTTAATTTTTTATAGTGACATTTCAAGATTTTCAGAAAAATGGTATTGTTCAATTTAAATGTTTATACATTTTTATTCAAAGCAAATTATTTTGATGGCTGATTCTCAAAAACTGCTTTCTTCAAGGGGGTGTGGGGTTGATAAATTTGTGCAGCGTTTTTTAACACTGAAGAAAGATGGGAAATTTCACTATCAGGAATATATTTATTAATACCCATCATATCCACAGCAAAAAGTCTTAATGTACCCGCCTCTCCAATTGTTGTATTAATCAAACATTGTATAATTTGATATTGTTTGTTTGGTGAAATAAAATATATTCTTTTCTTTTCTATTCAAATATCCATGGCGGTATTTTTAAAATGACTGGCTTGTTTTTGATTTTTTTTTCTCCCCACCCCCAATCAAAAGCATTCTTAATTAATATTTTGGCTACAACTGGGGCTCTGGGTTTTTGCCTATAACATCTTCAAATGGAAACTTACTTTCCATCCATCTGTTGTACGAAACTATGGCATTCAAGTATCTCGGTTATTTCTGTTGTGAAGAAATTTCACTTCAGAAAGTTATTCATTTTCTATTACGAGTAAGAATAATATATACCTGCACAATGTGTTAATATAATTGCAAAAAATTGAAAAGGGCTGAGCAAGAATATTTCAACATAAACTAAGAGGAAATATCTCAATGCAGTGGTACGAAATAGCTATTTTCAAGTGGCATGTTTTTTTCATCTTGAAATGTACATATAGTTCCAATAAAACGAAACTGAAAATTTCAAGATGAAAAAAAAATACTAGTCAAAAAGAAATAATAGTCTTAACAACTCTTGGAATAGAAATTTCAAAATTATAGCATATATCATTGCAGATGAAGTATTTTTCTTCCAGAGGCCACTTGAGTAATTGTAAAATCTACAATACCAAGAGAATATTCAATAAAGTCTCAGAAAAGTTGAAAGAAAAAAGAATGAAAGAAAACTGGATTTGACATAAAGAAATTTATTAATAGAATTAAATTACAAATAAGGTAATGATTGTGAGTGTGTGTACATGTTTCGATTTTAAGTACAGGGTGGCAACCGAGTCAGTGGTGAAGAAAAAGAGTTAATGCTGCTTGGTACCACATCGAAATGTGCATTAACACTGAAGACTCTCAGGGGTGCCACCAATCCATTCACTCTCTATACTGGTCACACCTGGCATTCTACCGGCAAGTCACATCAAATATCAATTTCCTTGTTACGTTGAGGAAGTCTTAGCCTCTACCTGCAAGATAAAAAAAAAAAAAAATTAAAGTATAACTGGAAATTGCAGTTTGAAGATCTTTCAAAAGATGTAAGCTTCAATGGTCGTTGACTACTAAGATTATCTATCATTACATGTCTCTGCTCTACTCTCACCCTATGCCTTCTTGTTTTCTTTTGTTTTCCAATTTCTTGAAACCTTGGACCAGCATCTGACAAAGTCCATGATCTGTTGCACTACATTCTAAAAGAGAGGAATCAAATTTCAGGACATACCTTGATGTATCGTCCTGGAATCTGTAGAGGATGTTTGAATTCATTTTGACAGTTAGAATAAGCCATTCCAAGACCAGCACCTATCCCAAATGCAACAGGCCATGGCCGCCCTAAGGGAAAATAAAAAACAACAATAGAATAAAAAGGACAACATAAATAACCATCTATATCTCATACAACACTGGACATTTCAACAAAAACAAAAAGCTCAAATAATTCAAGAAATCAAAATGTCAGACACCAAAATATACTCATCATAAATTTTAAATAAACTTACAAAACATCAGTTAAAAACTAACTGAAGAATATTTCTTCAAGATAACTGACATAAATACAATTCTAACTTAACAATTATTTCACAATGAAATCTGAATTGCAGCAATAGCTTGAAGAGTGTATTTTTGATTTCAATAAATTTAAAGAAGTAAGGTTTTGCTATTGTAGAAAGAATTGATGTGAGTATAAGATGAAAAAAACCACAAATTATGATAAAATTTGAAGTGGGGTTTTAAACAGTGTAGAAAATTTTGAAACAAATTATCCACACTATTCAAAGTACACCTGTACATAAATATATACAATAGCCTGTAGATATATCTACAACCTGACAAAAGAGTTGGCATCACAAAGATATCTAAGTTGCTGCAATCAGTGCAAAAAATTCTGTAAAAACATTTTCATCATTTTTCACAAGAATTAATTTGAGTGATTATTTATAGGTGAAATTAAAGAGTTTGCCAGTTAACCCTTTCAAGACTATCCTTTTATGATGCGTAATGCCTGAATTTTGAAAAAAAAAGAGTTCTGAAAAAAAAAGAGTTTTGAAAAAAAAAGAGTTTTGAAAAAAAAAAGGAATTTTGAAAAAAAAAAAAGGTATTTTTAAAAAGCCAAGAAGTGTTGATTTTTATTCAATGGTTAAATAAAACTATTCTTCAATATAATTTTTCAAATATATTTTGAAAAGCCTAAATCATTCATAATAGTGATTTTTATTCAATGAATGATATCAAAAATCATAATTACAGTCTTTCAGAGCCTTATATGGCTTGTTTTTCGTCACTTCACTTTCTAACATTCAGGAAACGGATTATCTCATGACAGAAAAATAATTGAAAACATGATCAAGGGAAGCAATCCATGAAGGGGAGACCATCCATTCACTTATTTCCCTTTACCTTCACATTTTTTTATTCAAATATCAGGAGCACAAAATGTTTTTTTCAATCTCTCGCAAATCTTTTGATCTACTTAGATAGCAACCTCCTCCCTACCTACGAAAATGACAAACGATTCCCAAATAAATTATACGGTACGCAATCGAATTTTAAAGATTAATAATAGATAATAATAATTTATGATACATTCAGAATAAATGTATCATAAGTTGAATATTCATATAACATTTGATTGGTATTCAGAATATACTATTAAAATACATTTTAAGTTCAAAATTATCATAAATTCACCACTTAAATTTCTTGAAGGATATTGAAACAATATTGATATCAACTTATACCAAAAAGATAAGAAAACTGATTTCAATATTTAAAAATTCTTTGTAAATGTTGACTTGATGGCTCTCTTTATTTGTAACAAAGAGATCAGATCAAAATATGAGATTCTAGCAAGAAAAAAAAAAAAAAAGAATCCACCACAATTCCTGGTACAAGAGAGACCATAACTCCCATAGTTGTCATCTGAAGGTTTTAAATCACAAGTGAAATTATCAAAAAAAAGAACTTGTACTGGTAGAAATCCTTTAGTTCAGTGCGTTTTGAATCTGCCACCTGGACAGCACTAATTTCATACATTCAGCTTTATTTTAGCCCTTCAGGATATCAACCAGAAGATACAGAAGATAGTGCTAGTGCTAAAAGGTTCAAGTAAAAAACACTGTCTACGTTTGAAAAGGTGGAATTAGTGGAAAAATAGACATAGGAACTTTTATAAAGAGTTTGCGTGAGTACAATAGTGTACGACTTGAAGAAACAAAGAGAAAATCAAAGTTTCTCAGAGGTAGTCTGGCAATGGCCAGGTCCTAAGCTTACCAGATAACAGAGGTTCAACCACCACAACAAAAAACTTTGTACATTCAATTAAATCAAAAAATGCATCCAGCTGGTAGTTAAAGCAATCTTATATAAAAGCCAATGTTGGTTTGATTTTTCAGTCTTGCAAACAGGAAGAGATAAAGGGGGGAACAAATAACTTGCGCCTGAGTGTTCACATATGCTTGAAGCCTACAGCTATGTGTCTGTATGCACGTGACTACATTATGACTACTTTAATGCTGTTGAGGTATCCATAGTAAGACAAAAAACAATTATAAGCATTTGATTTTTCATAAAAGAAAGTGATGTTTGTCTCATAGAAAAAGTAACTTTTTTTTTTTTTAAACAATTCTGCAGCCTCATTGTTTAGAAATTTTTAAAAAACAGAAAATATGAAACATTATGGAAAATGAAAATTGTTTGAGATATGTGTTCTTTTGTTAGCAATAGTTACATTTTTGCTAAAATGTATATTCACATAATTTACCAGCACATAAATATTCCAGACATTTTTGACGGGTAGTGTGCTAGTATAAGTAATAAGGAATGATAATACATGACCAAAATTTCATAAGAGGAAAAACATAAATCAAAAGAGATATACATATGTAAGCAATTCTCATGAATGGAGCAATGTTAAAAGATTTTAAATAAAACATAGTCAGTCAGTTGCTACAAATCATTAATACCATTTACAGGTAATAATCATAAGTTACATCCAAAGAGATTGTCAGTAATCCATTTTATCTTACATCTCAAAATGCCAGAAATAAACTACATCCTTACACAAAATTTACATAGGATTAAGATAGTGGTATTGCCTAATAAGATTATCAAATGTTATTCAGGAACTCCAATAAGAATGTAGTGCCAACCTCTTTCAGCAAAAGAAAATTACATGTATACGGAGTTATCTACCCTTGGCAGGGTCTACTAGCAATTCCTTACACAGTTGTAAATCTGTGTAGAAATGGTAAATTCTTTGTCGCTTCCTCGTTGACATCACACAGGATTAATAAGATAACCGATTGTTATCTTCACAGTATTTAAACTGTAGCAGTAAAACTATCTCTCTCTCTTTAGTCAGAGTAGTTTATATCATTTTTACACACATCTACTTTTTACACACACACTCTCTCATATAAAAAGTAATCCATTCTCCTTTCATCTCAAAGGACACATCCTGTCTTAGTTGAGCACTCTCAACGTACTTAGGTCAGACATCCAAAGATAACATTATAGTGGCTATAATTTAGATGACCAAAACCGATGGACATTCTAAAGACCATCTTGCATTTAGTTAATGACATTCCTTTCCCTTCATTCTTCTTTTCTCCTGATCCTTATCGTGGTAGATCTCTCCAAACATATTTGTGTCAGCAGAAAACTCCAGTCCTTTTTATTTTAATTCATTCAAGAATTAAAACTTATTATTGTTGTTAACCTATTCGTTTGTCCTTTTTTCTGCATTTGTTAACAATCAAACTAACTATGCACTAACTTTGTTTTTGCATTTAAGCAGTGAACATGCTATTTATCAGAATCTATCTTCTTAGATTGATTCAGATAATCTATTATTTTGGGGGCTAATATAACTAGCAGTCCAAAAAGAGTTACTTTCTAGCTGTTATCAACTTTCAACTGTATTCACACTACAATTGAAATGAGTGTGTATGCACCACAATTACTAAACAACTGGCGATTGGACTAAGTTGATATTCACCATTTATATTTGTAACCACACAAGGCAATGGATTGTCGAGTTTGAAGTTTTATGATCAGTTGTTTGAGAAATCTATCAAAAATAAATAAAAAAGATTGAAGAGTAATAGATCTTTCTTCATGGTTTTAATGAATTATCTTCCTTGATTTCCACTCTTCAGAAATATCTAAACTGGCAACACAGGAGAGATGTAACTAAAATAATTGAAGCTGTAGTTGCATTCTGTGGACAGATAATCATGCAGCTAATATAGCCAATAACATATAATTGATTTCTCTGAACAGGCAATTGTGAAACTTGAAGAATTCACCTACAGAAAGGCAACTTTTTATCTATTTTCTGCTAGTGTTAGTCAAAATTTAAACTAAATTAGTTAATCTCAAATAAATAGTACGCACTTCTTACGGAATATTCACTCAAGTTTATTGTTTTATCTACCAACTAAAATATGAGAGAAAATCTAAAGAAAAACCCTTCGTCAATTCCAAAATTCATTTACAGCCAATCAATTAAAAAGGATGACAAAATTAAAGTAAAAATCATAGTTATGACAGTAACTTTTAGTACTTAGAAAAAGTAACAGTCAAGATTTGGTTTAAACTTATTTTTTGTGTCAGCTATTTCTGCAATGACAGGCATTCTAAGAGTTGAAAGCAAATAAGTAATTTTATGTTTTTTATATGAAGATAAATAGTTAAAATCAATACAACAGTTTAGTTTCCTTTGCAGTTTTCATATAATAATTTTCAATTACTTTTCATGTACAATTATATAAATACTAAAAACCAAATTGAACCAGTAAAAATGCAGTGAATGTAAAATAAAACTTTTCAATTCAATAATAATTTTTGACCGGTTTAGATTTAGTTATGTTAACAAAAGACAACAATGATATAGTGGTTTTAGTCTTCAGTAGCTGAAAATTCTAAATGTTAATTTTCGTAGTCCTAGAAATATATTTTTTATAAAAAAAAAAACATAGAACTCTAAGGAAATTATAGTCAAAAACCATCCAAGAGTGAAATATCTACAGCCTACAATTGATTTCGGTGGGTAAGATGTAATTTTAAGGGGAAATGATTGTGACAGGTTGGTTAAGAAAATCTCCATTATATATATATCAATTGGTAACACGGTCCCAACAATGTTGTAGGTCAGTTTACAAACATACCTAGATTAACAGAAATTTTTGGTATCTACTGTGTTGCCACACAGTTTTTCAGTGTCTGATCCTAAGCACAAATCATACCACACAATATTCAGAATTAACATTTGGTAAGAAAAAGGTGATTGCAGATGAAAAATCTCAACAGGAATGTTCATTTACAAGAAAAAAGTTTCTCTCTAAATATACTTCAACTAGAGTAACAAACTTAAGATGAAAATGTGAGTTTTTATTCAAGACGAGGCTTTTCACCATGCATAAAAAGAAATCTTATATCAACCCAACACTTCTAAAATCTGAATTATCTGTATATCTTTAGGCACTATTCAAATAGCGATATCGATAAATTTGATATTAAATTTGATATTAAATGACAAGAGATTGAAAAATCTGAGTTTTAATTTTGGTTGCCACGTTAGACAGAAAAAAATCTCAAAATTACACTTGATAGAACACACACAAAAAAAAAGAAAAGAGATTCAAAACTGTTTCTAGATCACTTGAAAAATAATTAAATCTAAACTGGTTTGATATACATTTCAGATCCTATTGGAGTATTATGAGGGACAAACGCTTGAAGATAAAAAAAAAAGGAAAAGGGAAAAAAGAAAAAAGAAAAAGAGAGTCTACTTCAAATTATACACTAAGACACTTTAACCTCAAAACCAAAGCAATTTAAATACAATCATTGAATTAAACAACAATCAAGAGTATAAGGATCATTTCAAGTAGTAATTCTAGAGGAGGAAAAAATGCACTCACAAGTAACTAATGTCCCATTAAGTTACCAAAGTGAATTTTAAAATATCTTCAGGCATACACACATCTGAATGGAGACAAGTAATTTGTTTTACTATAAGGGAATTTGAATCAGAAGACGAACATCAGATTGAATAGTAATGAAGGATTAATATT
The DNA here is from genome assembly GCA_963457665.1 of Thysanoteuthis rhombus. Classification (NCBI taxonomy): domain Eukaryota; kingdom Metazoa; phylum Mollusca; class Cephalopoda; order Oegopsida; family Thysanoteuthidae; genus Thysanoteuthis; species Thysanoteuthis major. The sequence goes on along the minus strand of OY735199.1, from coordinate 53,234,637 downwards.
ACAAGGTGGAAAATTCATTATTGGAAACACCGAATCAAAAAATATAAATATAAAATAAGTATATTACTGAGAATTTTTTTTTCTTCTAATAGCTCTTACTTGTAACCAATACCTTTGAATGATATTAAATATTACTACCTACCTAACAGAACCATATTTCAAATATCACCAACATTGGTAAAAAGAAAGAAAGCACCCAGAGAGCGCATACCTCTACCGATGTCAGGGGGGATAATTGGGTATGGATTTGCTCCCAAATTTAATTACTTCTCCTGTCCACCCTCCCACAAAATGCCACTGAAATTCACTGAGAACTTTTGGAGATATCATGAGGACAGACATGAAATTTAAGTGATATTATTTGGTGTGGACATGATGTAGAGGATCTTGAGTATGGATCCAATCCAAAATTCAATCAGGTCTTCCGTGGCCTATTATCCAACCTACCACAGTCTTCAGTGCTTGAAAATTCTAAATGTTATCTTTTTTTCATATGGAGATTGACAGTTTCATTGTAAAATGGTATTTTGTTGACAGAGATAAATAATTAAGCAGTAGAGCAAGATAAAGAAACGAACATCAAGCAGAAACATTCACTATCTTCATTCTAAACCAAAGGTTTTCAACCTTTGTTGATCCATGCCCAACATCAACAGTTCAAAATATTTGATGTTCTCCTGACTATAATAAAATAAATGTGTCATTGAAAAGGTATGCCATATAATGTCAAATTGAGAAATTTACTGAAATCTAGAGTTTTAAATCAAAGAATCTATGGAATGAAATAAGGAAAAAAAATCAACTCGTGATACAACTCAGTTTCAAGCCAAGGGACACTTTTTTGTTCTTCAAACCCAAATTCGAAATTGCCTTCTAATTTATTTAAATAACACACATGTGGGGTGAGTCCCTCCTGTCACTCTAGACAGAATTTATACTTATTTTGAATAAGAGAAAGTGTCTCTATAAAATAAAAAAATACCTAAAAAGAAATCAGAGATTACCATTAATTACTTGTAACCAGCTTGAAAATATCAAAGATAAAAATAATTTTCAAAATCTTCCCGCCATGTTTAATGATAACTACCAAAGGAGAGAAGACAGTTTTAATATTGACTTGATTATTTCTTTTTATTGTCAAAATGTTATACACAGTAACACTATCAATCTTCTGGTAACTGATAATCTGGCACATCTTTCAATTTGCACAAAATTACAAGCTGACACTTTATCACAGCTCTCATATTAGTTCACTGAGTGACTACAAGTAGAGTTGTGTATGGAGCCATCTCTTAACTGCTTATTCTATAGTGGTTGTTACAGATCCATTGATTTTCTAAAATTCCTAGCCTAATTTCCCTACAATTACCCTTAGTAATGGCTTCCAAATGAAGTGTAAGTGTCAGTAGTGGTCTAAAGTGCAAATACAAGTCCATATCAATGCAAGAAATGGATTGAGAAAACTCAAATGCAATGTTTCAGTACAGAAGATGCACAAGACATATGCATCAGGCTCATCAACTGTACAGGATATTTGTATTTGTTCAATTAATATGCCTCTATCTGTTTCATTTATATTAATGTATAGTATTGAACGATTTGATCTAAATTCAATAATGCTTCAAAGATATGACATGAGCATAATCAGTGGGTCAGAGGTGTATCATTGAATTATTTTTATATAACATATGTTGACCCCAGAAAATAGATAATCTGGGACAGTTCTAGAATCAAGGATGCAGGGAAATTGGCAGAGTACCTGTGTGATGCAATAAAATAATGCCAGACTATTTAATGATAATCAAGAATATTGTTTCAACACAAGTAACAATGAACCATGTCCCACACATTCGACAGATTGAACCCCAATGAGGCAATATCCCTCCATCTTCCAAATGTCTTTTTTCCACACCATTTACACTCTATTATATGATTATTTTACTTGAAGAAAAGAGACTTTTCTGAAATAGAGAATAAACCTTAAAAGTTGAAGTACATCATTTGACATTTGACGATTAGTTTTAAACAGAGAGAATATGAAAGAAAAAAAGTCCATTTGACATTCATCCTGAAAAATGAGTTTACAATACTTATTATCTTCTCTAAAAGAACATCTAAGTGCCAAAACTATACATGCTAAGAAAAGAGAAGTGAAGACGAGTAAACATAAAAGGTGTAAATATCAACTAATACATGAAGAAAACTTTAATTGTGAGATAAAAGCCTACATAAAGACTGTTTAATCAAGAGAACTACATTCAGGTGCTACATATGTAATGTGGTTGTCATGGCCAGTGCTCTGGGTAGGAGGTAGAGAAGTACAGGTAAAAACTCTGAATAGTAAATAAGTAATTATGTGATTATGTTTAATGTAATATAATTTTGAATTACATTAAAAGCATTGAAAAAATCTAAAAAGAAAAAAAAAAAGAAACAAAAAACATGAAAATGAAATTTTATTCATTACATAATATGAGTGGTAAAGTGAAAAATTGAACAACTATAGCCATTAAAGATCAGGGTTTGTTTTTTTTTTTAAATATGGGTGTGTTAGTTTATGTGTTCCAGCATTCATGGCAATACCATTTTGTTTAGATTTGAAAATTAGCAACAATACTCCCCAAAACCTTTCTAAAAATGATTTTTTTTATTAAAATTTAGGGTTAATCAATAGCATTTAGATTATCCAGAATTTAGATATTTCTAGATGTTTTTTCTCAACACAAGTTCAATGTTTTCCGTTGGAAAACGCCAATGATGTTATATATAGAATTCATTCTTCGATTGAATTTTTTCATATGACTTAATAATTTGACACTCAGTTGTTCAATTAGTTTACTTAAAATTTAGGCTGCTTCATCAAAAGGACTATTGAAGATAATATAATCTTCAAGTAATATGCAGATAGATATCAACTTTTAATAATGTAAGAAGAGAATTGAATTTTATTCATAACAACAAAATTAAAACAGACTAAAAAATGCAACCCATTCCTTTCTGATCCACCAAGTATGAGAGGTCATTGTTAGGGTTTTAAGATCTATTTTCTTCCATCTTTGAAAAAATTAATTTTTTGTATTATACCATTTTACAAACACATGAAAAGTTTTTTAAAAATCCATCCTTATCACTTCTAGATGGGAAAATAATAAAGTTATTGAAAATATCTAATGTTTGAGAAAAGGAAGTGATTTACATACGTTTGAAGAGTGTCACTGAGAAGATGATTCCCAATCCAAGACCAGTGGCTAAAATAAAAAAGATGGTGTACAAGAATGTTATTAATTCTTCTCCAAGTAATGAAAAGATGAAGCAATCAAATTTCTTTAGAGCAATTAAAAAATAACACAAAATCATTCATGTCCAGCGATTTCCTGACTGTTAACTCTCATTTTCTTTCTGCTAAAAACATTTCAGCTGATTCATTCTATAGCCTTCTTCAGATGTACAATCCATAGTTTTTTGTTTCTATTAGGGGAGGGGGGTCAGAACAGCAAACCAGAAAATGGTGGCCAGCAGATAGAAAATAGATAAAAAAATAAATGAATAAACAATGGAAGAGCCTTTGCATCCTTTAAGTATAGTAAATCTGGAGAAGGCCATAGAATGGATCAGCCAAAATGTTTTAAGCAGCAAAAAATGGGAATTATGATTTGTAGTTGTAGTAAAATAAAAGCAACCGAAAGAATAAGATCAGTAATTCTAACAACTGATGGATTGATGACTCATCTCAAAATTATAATAGGAACAAAAACACTTCAGGAATTTCTTCACCTTAATTCAAAGAAATTAAATCATAAATAATGGATATCACAATTGATTCAAAAGAATTATATCATATAATAGGATAGGTGAGGCTCATTACTAAAAACTGATCAAACAAATTTTGAACCACAGAGAAATTCAGACAACCACGTACACCTGAAATATGAAATAGTAAACAGGTCAGTGTAAGCAAATAATTACAGATAATACATCTATTGGCTATGGCAGGTGAAAAAAAAGACCTATAGTTCAGTTGGTGCTTACAGGTTTACCTGTTATCCAAAAATAGAACGTTCATATTTTTTGTAAGCCAAAATGGAGTGAAGCAGTAAGCTATTACAATTAATTTACATGGAAAATCTTCTGAGCCTTCCTAGAACCCAAAAATGGTGATGATAGTGTGTCAAGCTGAATTATCTGAGGTTGGGATGTTGGAAGGTCCATGAAACTGGGATGTATGAAAGAAAGGAAGACGATGTGTATTGCCTCAATAAGAGGTAATTGCAAGCTAACGCTGAACGCTATTTTCACTTTCTTTTGTTCGTAGATGAAAAGTTGCACCTTGCAAACTTTTGAAAAGTGGGTAATATCTGTAAAACTCAACAGTGCAGCAATGTGGCAGTTGAGAGATCTCAAATTCCATCATCAAATCATGGATAAGCGTATATTCACCAGAGAGAAGGGAAATAATTACAAAAATATGAAATAACCCAGGGAAACGGTTTTAAATAACTAATAAAAACATACATGATCCAAGACAACAGATCTATAATTAATGTTTTTGTTAAACGGAGTTCTGGATTAAAATCAGCCTATATTTTGAAAAAGTTTCTAACACATCTGAAAATTGATGTAATGCTAAAGCCTACTGAGCAGAATCCCATCATTTTTCTCTTTCAGCCATTACATAGAAATCCCTTGAGTGATTGGATGGAAACTAGCCCAAAAGTCGTATCACTTAATAACATCACTTTCGTATCAATGTTCAAACACACTGGTTTTATACTGCTATTAAACATTGACACTTTCGATGACATATTCAGGTAATTTCCCTTTAGGGAACAGGGGAGGAATCCATGCAGAATTTTTCATGAATGTCTTACATGAATTATTCCTCCCTTTCTCTTATCTATTCTTAAGCATCATTCTAAAAAGATATGTTGAATGGCGGAGATTAAATTTTTAAGATAAATTAATTTCTTTTTTGAAAGAAATTTTGAAAATTAAATTTTGCAAATAATTGTTATGCCTTAGGTCCAGATTAGCATTGCAGAAAACTTCCTCCCACTTGAAAATTCAACTTTTTTTTTTTAAACTGACTAATTTCCTGAGGATACAAAGGTCTTATCTACCAGAATCACACGAAATATAAGCAAAAATGTATTTTCTATTATGAGGTGGGATCCTTTTTGTGAATTGAAGCCCCTTTTTTTATGTAAATTCAAAAGTCTGAAATGTTTTTATATAATGAATTCAATTCATCATTAATACCATAATTCCCCATGTATAATCCACTGCCATAGATAATCTACATCCCTTCATTAAGCTTCAATTATGACTGAAAAATGCATTTTCCCCATATATGCTCTGCACTCACTTCTTTGATCTGATCAGCATCTTACAAAATGTCGGACGCATGCCACAAGTGAGGTAATATGAATCTTAATCCAAGCCACATTAAGATGTAATATTTTTTAACCTCAGATGTGCATCAGTTATAAACGTGTGAGCATAGTAATTGTAACATTTGTGACAGTCATATACATCATCTTGTGGGGTTTTGATAAAAAAGGCACATATCTATAGTAGTAATGGTCAGTGGTGTAGACTGTGAAGAAGATGACCTCTACTTTGGTGAAGAGAGAACCATTATAAGTGCAATAAACAGAATCTGAAGAAAAATGACAAGTCCTTTTCTTTCAATTCTTTTTCTTGTTTGAAAATTTCACTCTCAGCAGAGTAATCATTGCTGGAAACACAACAATAAGTATTTAAAAAAGGGAAGTGGTAGTAGTTTGTAGTGAAATGTCCCATAATCATGTTCCTGTAGCCAATAAATACCAGGATTTTTTTAGATCAGAATTTTCAGATTACTTGGGGAATTATGGTACTAAATGGTACTACAATGAATTCATTTTTTTCATGAATTGTAAATGTAAGATATATTTTGACAAACAAAACTAAAATTTATCATAAAAGATCAGACTATTCCAAGAAAATAAACAAAACCCTAGCAAAATGGGTTGAGTCTACTGGGTAATTTGAGCACACACATGTAGATTTAGGTCAAAACTCTCTTTTTTGAATTTCTGACAAATCACACATGTCCTGAAACTTAGCTTGAAATATCTCATTTGAAAGTTCTGAAGTTGTACTTTCTCATGCCTTTAAGTTAATTTCACTTAATGTACTTGAAGTATGCCTATCTGTCCCCTGAACATGCACAAAAAATATAAAATATAATTTTAGCTTCTAAAAATGTCAGTCAAATTATGAACCTAGAAACAAGTGATTGCATTGTTGGATAGCCTAGATGATTGGCTGTCTAGCATAGATATATTTTTAACCTGCCTGCATGAATCTTTAAAGCAATGTAAAATGGGTCATCTCATATTACTGTATCAGCTTTTTATTTGTATCTCTGCTTTGTGATCATTTTTCTAATAGGTCTATTGTTTTCAAAATAACTAGGCCTATACTAGTACTTTCTTATATCAAGAAATCTATCCAATGCAAACAGACTAAGCCTATTCAGTATGCCAAAAAGTACACCTATTTTCACATTTTATTTAAAATCATCAACAAAAATCTTCAATTTCAGTTGGTCAATTCTTATATAATCAAAATTCAATAAGCCATATTGTTCTATGCTGAATTATGGATGAAATAACATTTCATAATTCTATTGAAATTCACAAAAAAACATAGTACCTCTATCTAACAATACAATGAGGCTATATATATGTGTGTGTGTGTGCGCAGAGTAAAGACAAAATATCATAGGCCTAATTAAAACATCAATTTTGCAAACAATACAGCAAAGACTTCCATGAATAATAACATAATACTTCTGTTTGCCCCAAATACATCACATGTATTTCAGCCCCTAGATATGAAGGTCTTCAGACCAGTGAGGGTAGCATGGAAGAAGATATTGAACCAATTGTTCACATGAGTCATACATGATAATAGTTGATAAAGCCGTGCTTTCCTATCCTACAGGTCAAACTATGGCAGCAATTATACCCCTTAAATTAATGCATTCAGGGTCTGAGGGTATTGTCGGATGTTGTGACAATATGAAGGAAAAATGTGAGGTTGATGTAAAAGACTTGCATGAAGGTATCACTCATGTCATAATTTATCATAAAAGGTTCTTATTACCCAGGATTAGTGAAAAACATCAATAGACATGGTGTGACTGTAAGTTACATTATGAAAAATTGCCGTAAAATATGGAAGAGGCCCGAAGGGGAGACAAGCATGAATATCATTTGGAAGACATTATAAAAAATCATCCATACTCCATCATTAATAGGCAACTGTGAGAAGTACGCAGTGCCAGAAGTTGAACAATATTTGATACGAAGTTTTAAATTGACTACTACCAAAAAATCACTGATACAAATTAGTTTAAGGATAGACCAGTATAGTAATTTCACGTGTTTATATTTGAAAAAAATATGATATAAAATCAAAAACAAAAAAATATATGTTTATAGGAGAGAGAAAAAAAAATTACAAATAATAATCGAGGAAAAAAAACATCTTCATAAATAAAGCAATTAAGAAAATTGAAATCATTTATTTATCATAAAATTTCATCTCCTTAACAAGGAAGACCTATCTTGCATGAAAAAAAAAAAAAAAAAATTGATGACCCAAATTATTGAGATCTTCAGTTCAGAGAAAAATTTTTTTTCACTTCTATATGGGTTGCACTTTGTCATTTACCTTTGTTCTTCTGGATTTTAATTATTTGAGAATTCAATATTCAGTTTTATGACATTCAGGATTATGACAGGCACCTCATCACCACATCTTCACTGTAATGTTCTGCTAAAACAACCAGCCATTGGAAACGATACAGACAACCCTCTAACTTTAATTCATTATACTCTAGTATGCCTGAATCTTTCAGTTGATCTCTCTGGCCTTCCTCACTTAGAACAAAAACTTCTATTGACAAAAAACAAACAGAAGCTTTTTGAAAAAATTTTCAAGAGTATTTTTCCCTTTTCACTGATTATATTTCATTAATCATAGAGTTTTATTATAATCAACCAAATCTCAAGGTTGGACGAAGGGAAAGAATAAAACGAGAATTTTAAAAAATTATCAAATTCCTAAAAAATATTTTAGATAATTAAAAAATATCACTGATTTTTTTTTCTTATTTCAAGATTCTTGTCTTTATACTGAAAATAGCTGTAGAATATAAGTTATGAATACAAGAGTTGCCAAGAAGAGCTTTATTTTATTCAATTTTTCATTTTTTTTCAACTTTCTTCGGGTTTTTTCACAGAATGTTCTCACGCACATTTTTCAAAAAGACAAATAGATTTTTATATTTCAATGAACTTCTCTCATGAGTAGGAAGGGAAAAAAAACATCATTAAATGAATTAAGGACGGAAGAATTATATTCATTAATTTTTTTCCCCTACAAAATTTTGAATAAAACTCATTCAGAATAAATTTAGTCCTTTAATAGATAAGTACTGAAAATTTTATCAAAATCCTAAGAGTAGTTGATTCTTTTCGGTAATTTTTTTTGGTTGCTCCCTCTGCAGTCTGCCAAGTCAATGTTTTTTGCAGATATACCCAAAATGAACAGGGCTTTTTTTCTTTTTTCTACACAAGTTGGATACCTTGGAATTCTATCTCAATAAAAGTGCTTAAATAAATGACTTTTTAAAACAAAAGTACATGAAATATATGAGCATATATGGTTTACTCACAGAAAGGGAAGGTCCAGATACAATTATTTACTGTCACATACAAGGGCTGATCCCAGATTTTGAGTAGAGAAAAAAATCAATTTATAATTTTCCTTTTCACTCCATGAGTCTAATTCGTTTTTTGTTTACAGGTGTAATTTATGATTTGGGTTTTTCAATTATGAAATTCCTTTATCATTTAAAATTTCTAAATCATGCTTTGCTGAATAGGGTTCCAGAAATTAAACTAATTGAAAGTGCAATCATTCCCAAGGTGAATTAGAAATTAGAATCACTATCTAAAAGGGGATATGTTCAAGGAAAAAAGGGGAAAGGACCCCCTGGACCAGATAACATCAATAACGACCCACTCAAAAAAGCTTGTAAAGTCATTTTGAAAACAGAGTAAAGTTCCAGAAGATTATAAAACTACAATAATCATAATGCTATTATATAAAAAAAGGAAATTAAAAGATTTCAATAACTAAAGGCCAATAAGCCAATCCAACTGCACCTACAAACTAGTTTCCAGTGATCACCGACCAGATGACCAAGGTGCTAGATGAAAATCGACCATGGGAATGGACTGGCTTCAGAAGAAGCTACTCAACCATCAACCATCTCAATTTGTTAAACCATTTAAAATAAAGCAGAATATAAAATGCCACTTGCTGGAGCATTTGTTGACTTCAAGGAAGTCTTTGACTCAGTAGAAATCTCCAAGATTATTGCTACTATCATTCACAAAGGCATTGACTCATATATGTCAGAGTCATACAACATATCTAACAACATAGCAGCTCTTTCATCAGGCTACATAAAATCTGAAACCATTCAGCTTGAAATGAGGAAGATAAGGTGATACTAGCCCATCCAAACTCTTCACAGCCTGCCTTGAGATGATCTTCCAAAATCTAGACTGAGAAAATAAAAGAATCAGAATAACCAGCAAATATCCAAGTAACCTCAGATTTGCTGATAACCTTCATGATCACCAAAGAATGCTAAATGAAAACAAGAAACTTCGTCTCAACAAAATGAACTCAAGTAAAACAAATGTCATGTACAACTAACATGTAGAGGACAAAGATAATGATCAGAATAGAGAATGCAGAGCCGTAGAAAGTGTAGTGCAAACCTTTTCCAGCAAAAGAAAATTACACATATATGGAGTTATCTGCCCTTGGCAGGGATCTACGTGATATTCCTTACATAGCTGTAAATGTCTCCAGAAATAGTAAATTCTAGGTCACTTCCTCTTTGATGTCACACAGAACTACCAATAAGATAACCGATCATTATTTTTACGGTATTCAAACTGTGGCAGTGAAACTATCCCACTCTCTCTCTCTCTCTGTTCTGACGGCATCAAGGTAAACTCGTTCTTTTCTCTCTCTTTAGTTAGGATAGTTTATATAGTTTTTACATACACTTACTTTTTACACACGCACCCTCACATATAAAAAGTAATCCATTCTTCTTCCATTCCAAAAAACACATCATATCCAAGTTGAGCTCTCTCAACATAGTTAGGTCAGACTTTTAAAGATAACATTATAGTGGCTATAATTTAGATGACCAAAACTGATGGACATTCTAAAGACTATCTTGCATTTAGTTAGTGACATTCCTTTACCTTCATTCTTCCTTTTTCCTCATCCCAGAAGATCTCTCCGAATATTCCGTATCATCAGAAAATTCCAGTCCTTTCTTTTATTCACTCATGAATTAAAACTTATCACTGTTGTTAACCTATTCATTAATTCTTTTTTTCCATGTTTGTTAACAATCAAACTGTGTACTAACCTTGTGTTTGTGCTTAAGCAATGAATGCGCTATTTACCAGAATTTATCTTCTTAGATCAATTCTGGAGATTTATTATTTGGGGGGCTAATATAATCAGCAGCCCCTAAAAAGTAAAACATTACATCTACCTAGAAGACAACAGATTTCCATGAAATCTTTAAAAGAAGAAATCAAGCCAAGAATCACTCTGGCTTTTTTTAGGGCAAGCTCAATCTCCAAGCAGGAAGAAATCCTATTAATCCTAGACATAAGGGTATACAACCAATGCATTATGGAGCTGAAACATGGAAAAATTAACTCTCAAATAGGATAACCATGTTATGTGCACAGGAGAGAATAATGTGTAACATCACAGACAGACAACAAGACATCAGAGTGGATAAGAGAACAGGAATAAGAGGTATAAGTGATATGAGAACCAGTGGAAAACCCTAATGGCAATGGGCTGGTCAGGTTGCAAGAATATCAGTCAACTGTTGGACACCTACAACGTGGATCCCTAGAGATCATATCGGAGCTGTGACCGACATAATATGAGATGGTGCAACGATCAAAAAGTTCAGATGATATTGGCTAACCGACCGCATGATATAAGTCTGGTGAATATTGGGGGAAGTCTATTACAAACAAAAAAGCTGCTGATGATGAGGAAGGTTATTCGTTTTCTTGATTTTATGCATTCAATTTTACATTAATTCTTGACAAAATGTGAATCTAATGTTGATTAGAATAGCATGTGTTCTAAACGCATAGGTACAAAAAAAGTGAAAAATGTACCGAATACAGATTAAGAAATTACAAAAAAATCCAATCTTATCTGGAACTACGAAACAAGATCATGTCGATTAAAAAATGATATTGTTCATCGTCAAAACATTATCAAGAAAAATTAATTATGATAGCTTCTTTTCGTAAATTATCAAAAAATCGTGACAGTAGTCAAAGAGTTTTTTTTTCAATCAAAGACGGCAAATCTTGAAAAAAATTTAGTGATACGATCGAAAAAATAAAAACAAATTGAAAACGTGCCAGTAATAATTGTAAAAATTAGAAATATAATGAAGTTTGCATTATGAAAACAATACCTAAAAACTACTAGAATGATGAATTATTTTATAAAAATCAAATTGAGTCAAATGACCAACTATATATTAGAATTTCAATTTAGGTACAGACTGGTTAGTACAAAATAGTTTTATAGTCTACACGAGACGATATATGTACCTCTTGTGTGTTATTTCTATGAGCTCGCTGATACTGCACCCTGATCCTGAACAGGCAGCTATACTTGATCAAATAGAGCGCACAGATACTCTAATCCTAGACAGAAGTATCGATCCTTACATAAATAATCCTATCATTTCTTATGGATACTATGTTACTCATTGTTTTAAGAAAAAGAAAGCAAGAGATACTTATTGCTTCTACGGGGAAAAAAAATTCTGCTAAAATAGCCGACACTAAAATCCAAGTAATGTATAAAAATATCACCATCGTTATTTGTCAGATTACAGCACAAATGCTTAGAGAAATACAGGATTTAATCACGATAAACTGACAGCGAAATAATAACCAAATTTTAAATTGTTTTTAGTCACCCCGAAAGAATGTGTATTATTGAAGGAAGGCTGACATTTCTTTGCTCGTTCGTCCTTGAAATTTTTTTAAAAATAACCAGGAAAAGACAAGGACAAGTCTAGTGTTCGTTTTTAATTTAAACATCTCAAGGAAAAAAAATCTACCGTTTACACTTACCTGATTTGATCAAGAGATCTGAAACACACTGGTCGAATTTACGACCAAGGACATCCTCCGACTTGATGCTATCCGCCATTTTGCTAACTGCGTTCGAAAAGGCCGAAGAGCTCTGACCAAGGGACGTAACTTCAAACTTCATAAATACAAGATTCATACGGTTATCTACCTTAATCGAATATTGGAGATTTTACATTCAGAAATGACGTGACGTAACTATTTGATCTTGCTTTGTCGGGTATTGTTTTTCTCTGCTGATTTTTGTAGTTTGAGGGTACCCCTTCAGATTACAAGAGGGTGCACATAATATCCCTTGAGCATTTTCAGATGCTGACACCTTTACGCCCCAAATCCAAGAAAAATAGTGATTTATGAGATTTCATTTGAAATACCCATAACTAATGTGTAGCAGGTCCCTTATTTTCAGTTAGAATTAAATATAAAAATAATCAAATATAAGCTTTAGATAAGAAACTCTGAATCTAGGTTCATCGGCCAAATGCCACTTTCTCAAGCTATTCCCTATAAAGACTTGGAACACATTCACTTGCTCATTTGCCATCCTTCACTTTTCTCTCAACTCACTGTTGGTATAGTTTCCTTTCTTTGACCCTGACTATATATATATATATATATATATATATATATATATCATCCTTTGTCACTAATCTTCCTTGATGTGAGAATCTGCAAGAGCTTAATAGCTATTCAATGCAAACACCGAAACTATTTCCCTTATCACGTTTTGCCATAACGCAAACACCACACTAATTCGTCCATTTGGGTCTTTCTTGTGCCTAAGCTGAACCCACTGCCTTTTCATAAACTAGTTTGGTTTAACCTACCACTCATTATTACAGGCACTACTAATCAGGTTCCATTTGATAGATAATCCAAACGGCATTAGACCTGTTACCACGTTTCCTAACTAATCATTTTCTCCCATATTTCGTTTTAACATATAAAAAAGTTCAGTTTATCTAAACAGGCCTCTTTTCTTCACAACCAATCATATTAATGATTCTTCACATGTATTTCCTTCCAGTCTTATATTGTTATAAAATTCACTTTATTAAATGTACCTTCTATTTGTTTGTCCAAACATTCATGTCGTTATTACAATTACAAACTTTGTTTAATGTCCATGTCCACACTCGATGTGCATATTCTCCATTCTATCACTGAGATTAACATCTTTCTTACACCTTCAACATTTCCAATGACATTGGTGTGGGGCTGAAAAGGAACAGACATGAGGAGACAATACAACTACAGAATCTCGTCACTACACAGAACTTCTACTACATCACTTCTCTCCCCAACCCACTATGGGAACTACCTATATCTGGTGACTTTTGAACATATATAAATTCAATAGTATTTATAAATGCATAAAATTTGCTCTATCCAATGTTCATTCATAATGTTAATAGAGGACGGACTGAGGATTTGTAGAGCTAAGTCCACTTTGAAGAAGTCATTAGAGTTTGAAGTGTCAAGGAAAAACGCTGGTAATGCAGATGTCAATGTCATTGTTGGATCAACCCTTCTCTAGACCATTCACTAGCAAGCTGATGGCACCATAGCTGACCTCATTGTGAAGGTTAAGACTCAGCTAAACTCATACTTGTCAGTGACAACTACGTCTTTGATAGGTACAATGATTACAGTACCGAGTCCATCACAAGAGATGCCAGGCAGACAGATATGAGCAAGAAACATTATCATCTCCAATCAACAAAGTTACCGGTCCAGAAGGTTGTCTTGTCGTCAGCAAGAAACAGCTGATGTTATTATTATGCAAAGAACAGATTCAAGACAGGCTTCTCCATCTATAAATTACCATCAAACAAAAGTTATGGTGACAGGGGAGAAACTATGCGTCATCTAGCAGGATAAAAGAAAGGAACCAATACGATTTAGGAAATCAACTGGAAGCTGATACTTTCATCATCTAACAAATCTTGAAGAGTGCTGGAGAAGCTCATTGAGTCTCTGTGGTTTCTGATGACACAGATGTGTAGGTCCTACTCCTGCATCATTACCATCTTGCTGGATTGGATGTACCACTCATCATGGAATCCCCCAACAAGAAGAGGGCAATAGTGGACATCAATACAACACTGGCCAAGCATTTATAAATTGTAAATAACTTTTACCATCCTATTTTAGGATTGTAGCATCTTACTATGGGTTGGAAAAAGGCTCTGTCCTGGAAGCTGGGTATGAGTTATCGGCTATTGGCAACGTGGATGCACCATTCCAACAAACCATGGACTAAGTCACAATCTTCATCTCAGCCCATTATGGCATAAAGGGGAGCACAGACATCTCACAAATGAGGCTACTTTTCTGAGGGAAAAAGAATGGGCAAGGACATACATCTGCTCCCAACCTAGCTGCTCAACTGCCAACAAAAGAAGCATTCATTGAGAATGTTCAGAGGTCCAACTTCCAAGCAATCTTGTGGAATCTCAATGCAAATCTGCCAGCAATATTGTACCCAGAGGAATTTGGAGGGAAAAAAAAAGACTCATCGAACAGGTCACATAATCCAATCAATCTCTTGGAAGATCGGTAACATCTCAGACTATATTTAGATGATCAGGCATGGCTGCATGATTGAGAGCCCTTGTAACTCCAAGAGATGCAGCTGTAAAGAGCATGGTTTGCCATGCACAATATTCTGCGCATGTTTCAGGGTAGGGAATGCTCATGATCTAAATAGCCTAAATAGACCATCATCAACAAAATTTGCCATTCACAACTGCCAGAATGTTATGTACTCTGAATTTTTGCATGCTAATGAGCAGAGGTTCATCCAGCACAGCAAGTATTCTCATCTAAAGCGTTTTTTGCTTTTGTTTCGTTTTTTATAATTTCTTCTCATTATCATGATGATTATGATGATAGATGATTAATTTTTTTTTTAAACAAGTGATTTTAGTTGGTAAGGCCTAAAAGGGTTAATATTCATTAATTTGAAATTAAATTCATTGTATATAACCTCCTATATGAATAAACATTGGAGAGAGCAAATTTAACACATTTTGGTGTTTTGGACTTAAAATGGTTAACATAAAAAAATACTCAAGGAATAACTGCGGACATCCTCTTGTATTTTGATGAGGTAGTCCTCCAAGCTATAAGAATCAGCTTCAAAAAATACTTTGAAAAAATAAGGTTCACAAACATGGTTCCTGGATAATTACGTGAAAACAGAAGATGATAAAGATATGTTGGATTGATTTATTAGCTGGAATAGTGGAATTAGTTCAAGGAAGTCTGATGTTCCAACTAAAATAACTTTATCTTATAGTCAAATTTTTAAAGAAAAAGTATACCTTCAAACACAGACTAAAAGACTTGTCATACAGGGGCTAAGCAAAAGTATGTGTGTGTGTGTGGGGGGGGTTAAAACATACAAACAAGACCTCTGATACAAGAGTGGGGAAAAAGCTAAATAACTAAATATCTAAATTACAAAACAAAGAGATTTAATTATTTAATGATGAATTCAATATTGAATTTTTAAATTAAAAAAAAAACATTTAATTCACCATTAAATATGGTCTCCAAATATCTACCAGTGCCAGAATAGCTGACACCATTGTTACTAAAAATAAATGATCCTCATTCTTTCAGAAGGAATGATGACCCCCTCAGTTACCCAAAGCACACAACATGACTGAAATTTGCAAATTTTTGGACCAATCAGAGGATTAGAATCAGAATTTCTCTACATCAGAATCTGACTTGGCCACCCAAAAAATTCTGACTCCAGTTGGATCCATATTAACCAATTTTCTCACTGCAAAAGCAACTTCACTGCCATTGACACAGTTCTAGAAATTCTCTTGCTTTGGCAGCTGGCCCTTAGCTGTGCTGAAGGCATAGACATTCCTAACATGAACATGATAGCAGTTCCTGGTGAAATTCTAACCACTCCACATTTGGGCACAGCTGGCTAATACAACATGGCTCTTGGTGTCTAGAACACCAACTTCAGACATTGACAAACCAAGTTAGGTATGCATCATACACATATTTTCTAAAGGGCTTACTTCTAACAAACACATATACTTTCCAGAGATACTTGGACATATTTACTCATTCACACACTATAAGAAACAATTCTATATATTACATTAATTCTGATCTCTCTGTCCTTGTCAACAAATTTAGCAAACAAGATACGTTTCCTGCATGTGTACACACACTCAAATTATACAGACATGACAGTTTTTAAATTAGAAATAAATCTTCATTGTTTGTCAAAACAAAAATGTTTCCATTTGATTTATTCAGTCTGATCTTTGACCATAGTAACTTCTCTTTCTTAACACAAGTTATTGGCTCATACAACTATTTCCGTTCATTTAGTTACAAGGCTTTCACTGAACCCACAGGGTTGTATTTTGTATAAAATTTTAGATTCATTTCTTTAAATAGTACACACAAAGGTTACTTCATGAAAGTTGCAGGAGTTGTGATGATTCAAATTATCAAAAGAATAATCATGTGTAAAGAGTAAATTAGAATGAATAAAATTTTATTCACCCTGGATCATTAGGAGTGAATGAAAATAGGTAGAATGTTTAAGGTTCTCATTGGCTGCACCAAAGTCACATGGTCTTAGCACTATAATTGAATTTTTGCCTTATCCTATTTTAACACGAGTGAGTATAGACATCTTGGTTGAAGGCTATCGGTTGCCCTCCAAAACCCAGGTGTTTTGGAGGGTCAGAGAATTTACAAAAACCTCTTTATAGTGTACACAAATCTCATTCTACACATAAACTTTGAATTACACCTATACGCCTCGAACATTTCATTTCCAAGCACCAACTCTTTAAATTTTGTGTTCAATGATATACATGAAAACACTATTATTTGATATGCATACTACATCAGAATAATACATTTCATTTCATACATTTTCTGCATGACACATGGAGACATTGATGAAACATCTCACTTGCAAAGCTCTTGTTACAACATGTATTTTCCTTTGATTGAATGAAATAAAAGTAATTAGTCTTACTAAGGGCTATTATATTTTATCATTATGATCTCTCATGTATATCACACATACCACAGAGTCAACTTTTGATAATTTCAATCCTAAATTGGATCTAATATTATGGAGAACTTTCATACTTTCATAGAGTCACTCTGAAGCCTAAATACAGATCCACATCTGGATAAAGTCAGTAACTCACTCGTGGAAAGACTGCAATTTGTTTGCGATATCAATCCTTTGTTATTTGTGGCCAAGGATCGAGACTTCACTGTCTAGTTTCAGGAAACCCATTCACCCAGGTAGCACCACTCCATTGCACTGGGAGAGGTAGGATCAGGGCTATTTCTGCGCTATGCAAAAAGGCAAGGTCAAGGGAAGTAGACAATTTCCAACGTCCTCCCTGTAGTTCTAGCAATAAAAATAGAAGCCTCGTACCACATCCCATCCTTGTGGGAGGATGAGTAAATATTCCAACTCACGTGAGGCAACAACAGGCAGATGTTTCTCAGGGCTATTCACCAACAAGTAGCAATTTCCCTCAAAATCACACCCATCAACTATGGAGCACACCTACAAACTTGCTTTCACATACAACTATTCAGTTACATCACTTCATATCCTAAATGTCAACCAAGAACTTTAACTCTTGCCAATGAAATTTCCAGTACATGTTAATGCCTTTTGTTGTATCAATAGAAAGTCATAATTTTTAAGAAGCAAGCGTGAATGCAGCTGGACACAAACCGGAGACCAGTTTAGTATGAACTTGCATCATAAATTGAACCTCCCACTAAAAACATATTTGATGGAAGGGGGCTAAACAAAATAATTATTTAAATTTTCCGCTTTCTAGCCTTTTGCAGTCTGTAAACATCATACATAGCCAGACCAGCTTAAATACTGAAGAAACCAATGTCGACACTTGGTTGATAGTTTTTAATTTGAAATCTCATCTTATTATTTCCTATTTCTTCATAAGCACCAATAACGTGCCTATTTCATGAGCCTGTATACACAGATTTCCTCCACTATCGCTCAGTAACCAATCTCAAATTCAACTTGCAACTACATTAGGACAGGGGCATCTATATACAAGCAGGCGGTTCAACCCATCGTAGGAGTCTGCTGATAGAAAATCAAGACGCTGTGTAAATCATTTGGAATTTGTCACCTATTGACAATCGAAAGTCATACTCATTTTAATAAAAAGAAAAAAATTGGTAGATAAACAAGGATATGAATATTGAATAAAAGGAACTCATTCTGACAATCATTCTTATAGATTTTTTGATACCATCAATTGTCATCCTGATTATTGTTGCTTTAAATCGCAACTACACTCAGGCCGGTTTCTCTCCAGTTGTGCTTACCACTGAGCTAGAGAACCTCAGTGGCAAGCACATATCCGAATCCATCCCCTGAGCTCAAGCTGGTTTCTTTCTAGCAGTGAGTAAATAAATCAACAGTGCGGATTGGAATAAAGTTCTAGGCAAGAATCTAACCTGACCCTCTATGCCCGAGTGTGGCTCACTTAATGAGTGACCATTCTTATCACTGAGTTACAAGAACTCACCTTAAAGTCATTCCTTATCTCGAGGTCTTCGCAAGAATTTAAAATAATGATTTACAATACTTCATCAAATAAAATTAAAGTCAAAAATTGGATCATGCATAATAAGTTTTGCATTTTAGAAAATAGAAAACATTTTATTTATATTTTAGTAATTAAATTATTAGTGAATTTTAGGCATTTTTCCATCATGTAATCATCACTTAATCAAGACTAGTGGTTCATAAAGTTAACAAAGAAAACTTTGCAGCAGGGATCAGAATTTACCAGATGTGCACAAACAAATGGCACCTGGACACTTGGCCAAAGGACAATTGACAGATAGGCATTTGACCTTACACACATTTCAACAACAGAGATTTGGATGAATGGACATATAACCAAATAAACAGGTGGCTTTGCAATGTAACTGCTTCAGAAATCAAACAATAAAACTATAAAAAAGATAAATCAACTGCATAATAGAAAATTATGTATTGCTATAAAAGTTATTGATAGTAATGTATTTTATTTATAAGAACATTGCAATCTATAAGAAAAGAGCAATCAAACTGAAAGTTGATGATTGAGCGGTTATCAGTAAGAATGGTATAAAGTGAACCAAAGAAATATCAGATACTTTAAACACAAGACAGAAGTCTGTCAAAACCAAAAAGAGTTCATTGAGTTACCATACATTCCTGAATATAAGACAAAGTTCTTTTTCCCCAAAAAATGGCTCAAAATCAGTATACTCAGGTCAGTCAGAATCACCAATACTTTATGAAGACAGTGCCAATAGACAATGCATATTGTTTCAACTTGATTCATTACCATGGTTTTAAATGAAATGTCATGTGGGTAGTGTACAATATGTTTTGTGTAACATCCTTTCAAGATCATTTTTCCAGATATTTAGTCATCAATAATGACAAATCTGCCATAAACTATGTATTCATAAAGAGGGAATCTTTCAAAGAGACGTTACGGAAAAACAACAGTCTTGGCTTATATTCGAGTCCGTTCATTATCAAAAATTTTATGCTCAATTCCAAACTAGTCTTATACTTGCTGTTGACTTAAATTAAAAAAATTTACGGTATAAATCCATTCATTAAAATGTGTCTTTGTCATCGGTCCAGTGATGCAAAAAGATAAAATGTATCATGGGGAGGTTTGTGGTGAGTTGAATACTTGGCAAGACAGGTGTAAGTTTGTATTTGACATGCTTAAAAGACAACTTGCCTGCTTACATTTTTTCATTTAACTCCTAGATTCTCAATATTTTTTAAAGCAACAGAAAAGATGGTGATTGGTTGAATGTCTATAAGCAGGGTATAAACTAAACTGATATCACTTAATTAAGCCTATCCATAGACTCTTTCAAAAGAAGTGCTCATGGGGAATCAAGTTGAATATCAGACTTTGAAAAGCTAGAAATTTTACTTCTACCAAACTATTAAATTAACTATCAAAAAGAGGTAATTTAATTCTAAAAATACATGTTGATCATTGTAATTGTATTTTTTTCTCTTTAGGACCGAATGAACAGATTATTGCAAATACTAATGAGATCAGTGTCAAATTGAATACTGTTGTTGCTTTTGGTATTATAGGATAGTGATGAGTCTTCAGAGGACAACTTCTAGGGGAAGATGTGTAGCCAGAGCTGTAGAGCAGAAAAAAACCACTGTGAAACCAAGGATGTAACCAGTTTTACACCTGGAGCAACAAGGCAAATAGAAAATATCTCACGTACATCCTTTCTATTGACCAAGAGGGAACCCTTATTTTCAAAATATGAGAGGATAGTAGGGCAAACTTCAAGATGCTTAGATCACACGCCTCGCCCAAGGTAAATGTAACAATCCCTCTCCATAGGAATACTGTCTCTCCTCTGTATCGTCTCTGGAATGATCTGTTCAAATAAATAGGTTTACCTATCTTCCCGTCAGTCTTAATTTGGCCCCCCACTGACCAAAGGTCACACCAAGAAGACAAGAAGACAGTCACCAGTGTTATCATTCCATCGGACCAAACGGTCAAATTTTCAAGGATGATAGATAAATAAACCCTGATACAGGATTTGCATCAGTAGAGACCTGCACGCCAAGAAGGAATGGCTCTGGAAAAGAAAAACAAAATAATGAAAATTACAGAAATCATCAGCAAGATATGGCTTATTATTTCATAATATATTTCACTTCAAATATAAACAAGTGAAAATCACGTATCGAAATATCAAATATATTTTCCATCTAATCAAATGCAATGCTGAGAACTAATCTGGAACCTACGCAAAATGTATTTAAAGGAACAAATAGTTTAATCAGTAGCAGTCTTTATGATTGACAGGATATCCCCCATCATCATTAATTCAAATATTCACAACTTAACAATTCAACCATTTGCTACTCAACTATGCTTCAACATAAAATCACTGCTCTATAAAATGTTCACTGAACATTTGATTTCAACTGTTGTATGAACTTATGTGAACTTTTTTATTCAACAATAATTTTGCTCACATTTCAACTAAGAAGAACATTACTTCTTGTACTAATCACACAACCAAGAAATTCTATTGCAAGAACTTTTTTTTAAGGCCATACACTGTACAAAACTATTACAATCTTGTATACTAGTCAATGATAGATCAGTTGTTGGTAGCACCTTTGTATCATTACCAATTACTTGATACTGCTCTTAACTTTGGTGAAAGATAATTTGCATATTCTTCCAACAACAGTCAATACAGCCTCACTGACTGCTAGTAAGGAAAAGGAAATCTAAGGATCAATCAGGCATTCTATAGTATACATGTCCATTTTAACACACACCTTTACAAGACATTCTCATAACAATTAAGTATAATTTTTACTTTATTAAAAACCATCAATTGAACTGGTCATCATAGGTTTCTACAGTTTTTAAGTTGGTCTGGTTGGCTATGTATGTATATATACATATCATGCATACAGGTAATAACAATGGAGCCAGAGGGCTGAGAATTTCAATATCTACACCTTATTATGTTTTAAAAAAATAGGGGGGGGGCTAAATTGATCCCTTAGTTTGTGTCTGGCAGAATTCATGCTTGTTCTTTGAAAATTCAGAGTTTTTTTAGCGATCACTGCTCTACAAAAAGTGAGAGAAGTATCTTATTCATTGATCAGCCCCTTTTCCAATTTTTTTTAGATAATCCCGATACAGTATGCTGCCAAATGACGTTGGTCACATGATTGTTTGTAAAGAGTGACTAACCAGACCTGTTTCCTAATACAAGTACAGTAGTGGAACTAAAATCCTACTTATGTAGTGCATATATTTAACATAAGCTCCTCTACAGGTTATTCTGTTTTGGAAGCAGATAAAGATTTTTTAGTTAATCTATGAAAAACACTTAGAAATAGGCACTAATAAAAACCTTTACCTGTGTGGCATACGTAGAAGGGGTCCTCCAGCATTGTTAGTTGTGTTGTCTTTTAATCTTTCTTTCCAACCAGCAGTTGGTTGATATAATCGATTTGGATCTCGCTGAACAACCACTTCAACCTGCAGAACAGAAAATACATAATGTTTCCAACGTTGATGAAAAAGGTTTATTCATCTCTTTGAAAATAAAAACAAGCAACAGAATATCAAAAAGAAAATCTACTTTGTAATGTTTCACGCTATAGGAAACTTTACCTGTTTCTTCAGGTTCTCCAATCTCTTTTCTTTTCTCTTTGCTATGTCTTCCTTGGATTTTTCTTTTAAGGCCTTCACCATCATCTTCTGTCGATCCTTCAATGTAGAAAATAAGGGAGATAGTAGGGGAAATGTCCACACAATTAGTAGTAGAGAGCAATGGTAGAGACATATGTAATAGAGGTGATAGCTTGCCATTCACACATTTGGTATCTCATTTCAATCCAACACTATTGTGTTTTTAAAATAAATGGTTTCTCCTTTTCAAGAAATAGAGACAAATTGATTGCCTCATGTGTTGCATGAAACAGTAGCAACTAAGCCTGAGATAATAAGAATATTAGTCTAAACAACTCATAGAATAAACTGAACGTTATCTTAAATTTAATGAATGAAAGTGGAAGCTTTATCCAAACTAAACAAGGAATACTTGTGAAATATTCAAGATAAAGCAAAACATAACTCATAGATTGATTTGATTTAGTGGTGGAATTCAACAGCAAAAAATTAAATGTTCGAATTCTAATTATATTTTTTTTTAGATAGTATGGACAGAATATAATGAAAAACGAAATGGCACAGAACTAGAAAAAGACTGGCTTTACGAAAATAAAAAATAATGGCTACCAAGTACAAAAATTTGAAAAGCTAATCAAATAAGTATGCTGACATCTAAATAATCAACAAGGGTAAATAAGACAATGGCTACCACATGTGGTCATCCAACCTGATTTCAAGAAAAGAGAAGATAAAAACTATTTCTATTCATGTATTCATATCTATATCATTCACAGAGATCCTCACCTGACCACTTGAAGGTCACTTGTTATTTTCAAGCAGAATCTTTTACAAGACACACATACATCACCACAAAGAAGTCAGTATATGTACATCTAAGAGGAACAGAGTGGTGTGATATTTACCAGTATGGAAAACAGAATTAGTGGACTAAGTTCACATTTGTCCATGCTTCCTTATCTCCACTTAGCACTAATACCCTTAGGAGAGGCATGAATCTACTTGTCTTGCAAGTATTTACTAAAAAACAGGGCAGTTGTAGCCCTTGTCCCTTCAAAGCCATCCATCTAAGATTAAGTTACTCAGTCTAAATAGCAAGTCTTAAGCCCGGGTAGAATTGGGTGTGGGGCTAGTAAATCCACCCCGAAAAAATAGTAGCTACAGAGACTGCAGCAGAGCGATTAATGCCTCATGCTCCCAAAGAAGTCTGTAGGAATTACAACGTACATATTGCGCTCCATTTCACTTTTGCACCTGCAAGTAGTTATCAAGGGATATAACTCTCAGAACAAGAACCAAGGGAGATAAACGCTCAATTTTTAAAAAGGTGGATGCTTACCTTTCAAAAGGATAGTTGCTTATTTTCAATAAATTATTTGAAAGAACCACGTTTGATAAATCAGAAAAATTATTATTATAAAAATAAATTTCTCACATTCTTTATAGTGTGAAATGATATATTTTATTTTTTGGTGATTGCAGTTTCTGATTTTTCTAGTGTGAATTTTTTTCTCTGAGATTTGCCACCCGATTCTACTTTCATTTTTTTTGTAGTGTGAAAGGAGTGATTTGTTTCATTCTTTGGTAAAATCAGTTTCTGATTTTTCTTCCATTATTTTATATATAAATAATTTTTCTGATCTTTCTTTCATCAAAAATGAGCATCTATTTCCCATTGCTGCTTTTTTGAGAGTTGTCTCCTTTAGAGGCGCAAAAGTGAAATCATTTATCTTTTGTGGTCAGTCTTTCAACATCCACCGTTGCACATAGATCTTCCCAACGATTTGCCACACCTCTCTACCCTGGGCATTCTGGAGCCAGTATTTTCTGAATTTGTCTAGTTAGTCTCTATAGCTTGTCATTTGAGTTTTCTAATGGATTCTATGATGTCTCGGACTCCAGTTTTCTCACTGATATATTGTATAGCGCCCATATTTCCAGTTGTCTGTCTTAAAACAGCTTAATTACTATTACTAGTTGAGGGTGATCAACTCATCAACATACTATAGCAACAGAAAAAAAACATTTTGTTTCTTTTTTCAAAAGTTCAACTTCAAACTTACCATTTCCCTGAACTTCGGGAGAGTTATGTTTGCGAGCTTTCGTTTTGCCTCAATTTCCACCATTTCCTCAATTTCTCTCTGTTGTTTCATCATTAAAGCCTTCTCTTCTTTGGCCTCTTTATATTTCTCAACATATTCACGCATCTCAAGCTTTAAGGAGCATAATAAAATGGAATTAATCAGCAAGTCAATTCTTAATTGTGAGAAGAAACATTGGGTCATTTACCACCACTAAAAGCTAACACCCATAATTGTACAAGAGCCTGAAAACAGAGGGTGGGATCATTTAGCAGTTTTTTTTTCTCGCTGAATAAGTCCCAAAATGCTGAGTCTTTTTCGTTACTCCTCAACACAAAAACAAAAATAATAACCCCCAATCCCTAACCATGGGGCAGAAATAATCTTAACACATCAACTCTCACTGAATGGGAAAATTTTGGTCTGGTGAAAGACTAACAAAAAAGCCAAGATCTTAAAGTTCTATTTGGCCAATTTTTTCAAACTTTTTGACAGCATCAGCCTCCTCTTCAGGAGAAGTTGCTAAAATCTGACCACTTTACCAGCCAGGAACCTAATTAATAAGATAGAAAAGACTAACTGCTCAGGAGAAAAGTTGAAATGGTTTGCTTCTCCTGGATCAAATTGCTGTTAAAATTTGACCCCAAACTAACACAACAAATTCAGAAAAAAAAAATGCATTTTTTGCAATCTTCTTCCTTCCTTTTTAGGCTTGTGTACTTTGAGGAAAAAATTAGAACAGGCAGTTTGGATCAAAAAATATTTATTGTCTTCTGGCACCTGTTGGGCAAATCATGATGGGAACCAATTCAAGCCAAGTGTAGGTATTTTTGGCTTTTCTATAAATATATTCATGGATTTGTGGCAATTTCAAGCAACAGAAGTAAGTTCATGAAAACAGAAATATCAAACCAGCTTGATCCAATCCTAACAAAGATTCAATAATAAATAAATTAAAGAATACCTTTTGACCAGAAAAGATATTTCAAGAAAAAACCATTGACACTAAATTAAGTGAATATTTGATCCTCTGAACTTTTGAATAGTCAAAATTATCTTATAATCTGAATTACTGAATCATTTGAAATTTATTCCTTATGTATTTCATATTTACTAGGATCATTTGTATAAGTTATTTTCAGTTTCACATGATTATGACAAAGGTTTTGATTGATTGCAATTATAAAAATGACTACATAAGTGTTGCATTTGATGGATAAAAGATACACAAGTTTGGGAAATTATTTTATGGTCCTTCATAATTCTTCTTCAATCAAGTCAAGTGTTTAGTTGTCTGACAACAAACAAATCAAGCTATCATGTTCAGGTGTCAGAACAAATACTGACAATGTACCAAGATAGAGAAAGCATTTTTGAAGTAATCATACAAGACCAACTAAAAGCAACTATTGCACTCATTTACCTTTTTTCTCATTTCTTTTTCCTTTTTGCGTTCTTCAGCCATTTTCTCATGCAATTTCAACTCTTCCTCTTTTGCTCTCTTTTCTGCTTGTTCCATCTACAATGATAAAACCAAACAATAAGGTTTTATTATGTATCCCTATTGTCAGGGATCCTAGCGTAATTTCATTTAGTATCAACAAGGTTTGTTTACGGGACTGAAAAATATATCAAAAATAAAAATGTCATCCCTTATAATTTTGTAAATCATAAAATCAAGCTATTGTTTTAAGCAAGTCTATTCAAAATCTATTATTCAAGCTAAACATCCAAGAGAGTTAGTTGACCTTTGTTCTTATGATATCTGTGGCTGCACCATCATCAATGGACCTAAATGCAGCTAACAAGTTGAACTCTTGGGGTGCATACTCGTGGACAGTGGATCCACCGGAGTGCTGTAGGCATGAATGATGAACCCTTTCCATATTCTCAAAAGACAGGCATTGTTTTATCAACTTACTTTCCATTTCTTTAACTGGATCATTTTCTGCTGTCTTTCCTCTTCAAGTTTCTTTTGAATCTCTGTCTGCTTCACTTTTACTTGTACATTGCATTCATCTTCTGGTGAGTTCAGTTTTTGTTTCTTTTCCTGCAGAAAAAAATTCACTTCAAAGTTAAATACATTTTTTTTTAAAGGCAGGCTATTTTGTTGTTTTTTTTTTAATCAGAAAATGATATAAAATATCTTAGAAAATGATTCTTCAAATATCCTCCATCAAATGTTCTTACACCTATGGCATGGTTAGAATGACGGCTCCAAAGTGGTGACAAAAATTATCTGATATTTTGATGGTCATTTGAAAATTCCAATATAAACTCAAAACATTTTTAGAAACACATTTAGCAAACTAGAAGGAAAAATATAGGCATTCCTTCATTGAAAAATCGGATTATAAAACCAGTAAAATGCTGCTGTTTCTTGTGGAAGTACAATGTATATCTCAGTTTGATCAAAACCAAAGAAAAAGTATCAGTAGAAGACCCAAGTCTGGAGAACAAAAGTTTTGATGGCCTTTCAATGTTGTAACTTCATAAATCTAAGGGAAAGTAGTTATAATATCAGCAAACCATAAATACATTCAGGATGTGTTATGGCTGAATCAATAAATATCTGATATATACATAGGACAACATGAAATAGAGACGTGAGATCTGTTTATATATTTGATAGACAGTTAGATATAAATGCATGGAAAGAAGTAATTTATGATATAACATAGTACCTTTAAAAAAATAACGAGATCATTCCTATATAGATTAGCATGTCTGCCAAGGATCTGTGGATCTGTGCGCACTGGAGATGATCAGAGTGTAGTGTCAGTGCTCTAATTTAAAACTGTGTTGCACAATATATAATGAATTCGTAAAACAACAAAAAAAAGCAACAGAGCCTCCAACAAAGCCCTCAGCAGATGATGACCATGAGGTCAGGCATGGTTCTGCAGCCTAAGTACCATCACCATGAACCAAGGGCGGCCTAGCAATACATCATGATACCACCAAATTTTGTTGTAAAAGAGATAGCTTCTTTTGTGAATATAGAGATCCATTTCTCTCAGAAAGTACCAAAAAGCAACAAAAAGATAAAGTTAATTTACCTCCAGCTTAGATTTCCTCCACTGTTGAATGGCTTCCTTTTTAGCTTCATTCAAACCTAAATAGCGCTCATACCAATCAATATGAATAATGATATCATCTTTGCTTTTCCCAGGAAGCATGGGTTCTACATGGCTGAGAAAAACAGCCTTTTGCTGAAAGAGTAAAAAAAAAATCAACATAAGGGTCATTAAACCAAAAGGAGGTTAGAAACAGAAACTATATAAACTAGAAAGAACTCAGGCAGTGCATAATTCTGTCAATGCCATTGCTAGGGGAAGTAATTGTGCATGGATCTGCCCCAAATTCAATCGCTTCTTCTGTAGCTCATAGCCCTTCCGCAAAATTCCATAAAAATTCATCCAGGACCTTGGAGATATTGAGTGGTGGGTACATATAATTACTCTGCATTGATCCACTCTAAAATATATTGATTGCTTTTGTAAACCATTATACCCCACCTTTCATAAAGTTTCATATGAACTCATTGAGAAGTTTTGGAGATATCATGTAGACAGACAGTATATATCAACTTACAAAAAGGAAATATTCCCCCTCTTCCTTGTCCAACTTCTGAGAAAATGTCATTGAAATCCATTCAGAATTTTTGATGGAGAGACAGACAAAAAAATACAACAAAATTCAAACATCATTAGAAGTGGTAATAATGCAATTTACTGAAACAGAATCAAAAACTGTAATTGTCTTCTCATTATATTTATCTTTTGTAGATGAAGATCACTTTGGTTTCAGTTCAGTGATGTTGCAGATGTGGTGCACTATAGGGTCTGGAGTTTTGAACTGCACCTAATACAGAATAATCCCTGTCTATCAGAGTCCAACGGCAAGATAGCCAGGACATCTGGAGAGAGACTGGGATGCAATAGATGACCAGGGCGCTCTGCTAAACTGCACAAAGCTTAGCAAAAAAACTGAGCTATTGTAAGATAAGCAGTACCCTTAAAACAATTTATTATAATATCTTTTGAAATTAATACCCATTACTAACACTGAAAAGAAATGTGTTCTCACCTTATATCTTACATAAAACTTGAGAAATGTTTCATGATCATACTCATCCCAGCCACCACGGAAACCACCAGTTTGTTGGACAAATTTCTGTTATAAGAAAACAAAAAAAACTCATTAGTTTATTTCTGAAAATCTAATAGATGCAGAATATAGAAAATACATTTATATATCAGTACAATATGATATACAAAAATATATAGAAACTTTTGAAATCAAGGAAAATTTACTGAAAAAATGTATTCGAATTTCTGACCACTTGAATCACGCATGAAATATTTAGAAATTCAAGTAATTTAATAATACCATAAACAAATTTTAGCTTACACGTCAAATTTACAGAATTCTTTTTAAAACGCATTTTACTTACTGAGTTATTTCCCTTGCAGACAATTTCAAATTCAAATTTTCCAAGTTTGAACATCGCTTAAAATTTTGGTCACATTCAAAAATTTTTGCCATTAAAAATATGAATATCATTTGTCTTTTTTTACTCCATTTTAATGATTACATCAAAATAACTTTAATTATACAAGTAATTTATGAACGGACATATTTCTAACCACAAATACATAAAAAGGCAGAATCAACAACAGAATACTTGATATATAACAGAGACACTGCAAGAATACATTTTACAGAAATAAAATGAATCTGAAAATCTCTCATCAAGGAGAATAGAAGCACTACAGAGTTTTCTCAAAGGGTCAACCATCAATTAACTCTTCCTAGTTTTGAATCTTTTCACTAAATTATTAGGATATTGGCAGATTGGCAACTATAAGAAGATTGAGTTCAATTTCAATTTTCCTACACAGAATCTTAGAAGATTCTAGATAAAGTGAAGAAAAAAGATACTTACATCAAAGTTAGCCACTTCAGGCGGTAAATCCACAGCCACGTCTCTGGCTGAGGACAAAGGTTTCTTAGTGCCAGTAATTGGAACAGGTTGTGTCCCTTGAACCTGCTGCTCTAACTTGGACCAAGTCTCATATTTTTTTTCCAAAGCTTGAATCTCAAGAAACGTAGATTTCTCTTCCTTTATGAGCACTTCATAACTGCAGATAAGAGACAGGTAAAAATATGACATCACTTATGGGTTAATTTTTACAAAAAGGAAAAATTTTAACTCAAGATAAAAATAAATAAAAAAACAGATCTGGGCAGTCACTCAACAAAAACCATCACATGAACAATATCTTTTGGCAGTATGCCATGTTGTGGGTGATCAATTGAAAAATTGGAAATGGGAATGATCAGCGAATAAGCTTTTCTTGGATCACTAGAATGTCTGAATTAAAAAAAAAAGTGTGAACGTAACAGGATACAAACTAAGGAACAATTAAGCATAAATTTACATTGTAATCAACCCTATTGAAAACCTATTCTGGAGGGGGATTTCAATATGAAGTTTTTTCTTGACATAATAAGGAATAAATATTTAGACCCCAAGCTTCATTGTTGCATCCTGTATTTGTGATTCATACACAGCCAGCCAAACCAACTTAAAAACTGGAGAAAGCTATGGTGACAGTTTTGGTTGACAGTTACAAATATTATTGACGTGGATCGGATAATAAATTTGATATCTTATACATGCAATAGTCATTCACCTTCGGAAGGAGTGACTGCCTTTCAGAAGAATACAAACAGCTTGTCACAAGATATCCCTGTCACCTTTAGAAGTATACTCCCACCTCCCCTGTGCAGGATCAGGGTTAATCCCTTGCCTTGTGGTATGTCAAAAGTTGGTGCTGAGGGAACCAGAAATTTGTGTCTCTACCCACATGTACGGGTGAGTGTCTTCACATTAAACTCTACTTTGTGGCATACTGTGAGGAGTCAGATAAATCTCACTTGATTTATTAGACAATGCATCAGAATGTAATGTGTTGCCATTTTCAATCTCTTGCTTTTTAACTAGCAAAGATTTTTACATGACTAATAATGCATGACCAAATGGAAGTCAAAATCCGAATAATCCAAATAACAGAATTAATCATGAAATTTTTAAGTAAAAAAAAATGTGCTTTAACAGAAAAAGTCCTGAATTTATTGTTACATAACTGAATACGTTTCACAAAGCACAAATCATCTCATTTGCAAAAAATACACTGTGGCAGAAAAAGATAGACCTAACCTAATTCAGTTTTAATTCTTTAAATGCAATGAAGATCTAGTAGTAAAGTTAAAAAGTGTTTTTCATAAGTTATTAAACATAGAAATAGCATAATAGATAACACCAGGTTATCTTCTTCGAATAAAGTTTAACTCTTACATTCATACAAAAAAATTAAATCAACAGGAATAACTTCCAATTATAGTCACTTCCTTCTTTACCTTAGGATAATTTTTAAAAAAATATATCATAAAAGAGTTCCATCTTTGAAAAATCATAATCATTGAAGAGTCTCAGTGTTTAGAACAGAAATATAACGACTAGAATGTCTACTCGGTCATGTGACATGGCCAACACATGGAGATTTAAAATGGAGGCAAATAAATGGCAATACAAAAAAAGGCTTTTCAGTATGCTGCTATGTGATTTATCTAAATAGAATAGAATGAATTATATTTCTATTCCAGCAAATTATGCAATGACAAAATTAAAAAGTATTCTCTTAGGAGATTTAGATTTGAAAGAATGTAAAAAAATAAAGAATCCTAAGAGAACACTTCTTAATTTTGTCAGAAAAATATGGTTATATGTAACTATACTAGTTTTGATTTCAAGATATCAATCAAAACTAGAATAGTTACATATAACCATATTTTTCTGTAATAATTTGTGATTATATATATGAGAGGGAGAGAGAGAGAGAGACTATTCATAATATAAACTATTTATAGTATTTTCAGTTTGGAGAGTAACAAATTTATTAGAACTATATGTTGTTTTAGTTGACATCATTACTATGATTAAAATTTACTTCTTGATACCATCTTATTTCTTCATAAGTGAGCCATCTCAAGTAGGCTAGAACAATAGACCATATGACTGAGTAGGCATAATAGTTGTAATATTCCTATGGTTTAGGAAAAGTTTCCTTGGGTTAATGAATTCAAGAGACTTTTTTTGAAAAACAGCTCTTCCTGCAGTCAGAGAACTCACAGTTTTCTTTGATTTTCTTTAAAATTATTGATTTCAGCTTCAGCCTCCTCCATGATTTCTTTCAATTTGATGACAACTGGAAAAAAGTTGTTAAATGAGAACGGATATGTAAATTAATATTTGTAATCTAGAAATTCACAAGGCAATCATGTGGAAAATTATAAAAATATCATCAATAGAATGTGGTGCAGTTACATGTTTTTTGTAAATTCAGTAGAAAATATATCATTATTACTTAATCGGAACATTCAAAAGTAACATCATTATCTGCATTCTATAATACTTAATTCAGATTAATGAATACTTTTGATATAGACATTCCATGCAAAGGAATTTCTTTTCCTTACAATAATCAAATCATGTAGAAGTATTCAATCTTTTCTAAGATGAGAACTAATCATTATAATACACTGATATACTCCAACTAGTGTCTTCATCTTGGTTGTAATGGTCATAACATTTAAACTATTGTACAACCACTTTCTGCAGGAGTCTGCTGTAGCTGATAACATGAACCCTTTATTAAGGGTGGGGGTAGATGGTTCTCATTCTGCTGATTGAATAGAGGGTTAAGTTTGAAATCCCAAGAACATTACCAACAACAACAGATACCTGAAGAAGGCTGGAGGGTACAACAGCTGAAACATTGCGACTATAACAACAAAGAGGGGGACAGTTATTCAAGTAAATCGTTGTATAATGAGTTTTCAACTTTTTCAAACATATGAATTAAGTATACATTGCATGTAAAAAATAAGGTGTTATTCATGTACAGATATACATTTGTCAAAACAGCAAAATAAATGAAAAATAAATCTCACATTCAGGTGATGGACGGACATTATTTAATTCTTTCCGAAATCGGGCAACCATTTCTTTGATTTTTGTCAGGTGTTGATTTAGTCTCATCTCTGAGGAACAAAAAGAAGAAAAAGTGCAAAGGAATGAGGACAGAAAATTCAAATAGTAATTTATGAAAGTGTTGTGCCATTTGAAGATTATTACAAGAATTATACTTATGAACATTTTACTGCTGAACCATTGATGTAAAATATAGTCTGAATTGTTATCAATACACAAGGAAAATGTAACCACATTCTTTATTATGATATCCAGTTCAATAATTTATGAGTTAGATATTGTTTACAATAAATCATCTCATTCAAATTATTGCATTGCAAATCATCCAACATGAAAAAAAATTTGAATACTTCCAGTTCTAATATGACGTGTATTCATGGCTTTTGTTTTGAATTATATCAAAGCAATTTACATGCAAATGCTAACATTTGAACCCGTGCACTATACTCTATATTTTGGCAGATAAGGTGACCTTCAGAATAGATGAGAACCAACTTTCAGTCTGAATTTCATGGTTTTAGCTCACATTTTGGGAGATGTGGATTGTTTTTTTTATGCTTCACGTGTTATCTTATCTGCTGAAACATACTGTTAATATTCTTCTGTTTTAGTGAACTATCAGATATGCAAAGTAAAATTAACTTTGGACGTTAGCAATAGGTTAACTCGGGGGAATTGAAAATTGAAGTCTAGAGAATAATTTGTATATCTTTTATAGTTAATTTTCAATATAATCTTTGCCACATTAAAAATTATGAGCTTTAATTAGAGCACAAACATTTTTTGAATCAATGCAGTATTTCTTTAGACGCAGTTTCTTTAAATAGGGAGATGTTCGTTTTATCACAAATCAAACTATTTTCGGCCTCTTCTACAAATTAACCGACTAAATAAAGCAGTGGGTAAGGACGGGATGGAGCATTTTCAGGGGAGAGATTCAAAGTTTTCAGGAACCGGTTCTCCCTTTCACATTCACCAGCCTTAATGAAAGCATAAAAAAAATTATGTGTAAAAGAATTTAACAAACTACTAAAGGGAAGTAACCAAATACTTTTAAACAGATTAACACATCTATGATCAGTTTCAGGAGTTGGAACAAACGAAGATCCTTAAACACATGCTCACACACACACTCCTCCCTCTTGCCCCTTTTTATGTTCTGTTTATCACTCTTTTTCATTTCTCTTTCTTCCTCCTCTTTTCAATTTCCCTATGTATTTGGTAGAGCAAAGAAATATATTGACTTTTGTGGATTACCCACTATGAAAGAAAAAAAAAATTAGACAGAAACATTTCAGTTGTCAATGAACAAAACTTTTATATTAGCCTACTACTGATATACATACTCATATCATTCCTTTCTCTTTCCATCTGTTGCATGTTAAAACCTAATAAGAGTAAGGGAATAACAAAATATCAATGCTGTCGTTTCTAAAGCACGGGTAAAGAGAAATTCATTTGTGACTCAACACCTGTTTGGGGGTTTAAAGCAAAAAAAAAAAGAAAAAAAAAAAAGGGAGAAATAGTGAAAGAATTCAGAATTGACTGTATTGTTTAATTTTCCTTGTTATAATTGAGTTCAATGAATTTTGAAAAATATATTTTTTTTTTTTAAACATTACATGTTAAAATTCCTAACAATAAATGAAAACAAAGTAACCTTGCTTATATTTCAATAGATTTCTGCAAAATATAGTATTGTTGAAATGCAAAAAGACAAGGGAATTCAAGAAATGGTTCCGCAAACTTCTGTAATTTTAGAAACTGGTTTGCATGAACTAGTACTTCAATTCCATCACTTGGTATTTTTCCAGTACATCATCATGGAAACTAAAATGTGAAAAAATAAAACGCCATTGAAACTGCACAAAAATGCGATTACATTTGTAAATCGTCCACTTATAGTATTCTCTAGGATGAAAAACCTTTAACAATCTAATGAAATATAAATACATGGAATATCAAAATGCAATATAAATCAAAATAATTTCAATTAAGAAATATTTTTAACAACTCACTTTCTGCTTTTAACTCTTCATTCAACTTCTGTTCTTCTTCTTCCAAAGGCAGGAATTCTTTTCGGAACGAACACTTCCTACCAAATAGAAGAGCGTCTCGTTCTCGCTGAATAGCCTGATATCTGAAAACAATGCATCAAGTAGAAATAAAAACTACATAAGTAAATTTATGTATTGCATGATTACATTTTTACAAAAAAATAATAGATTTCATTTGCACTACCTCAGTGTTAGAGACAGATTATTCAGTATATGCAGCTGTTATGTTTAAGTGAAATATGATTAACAAGCCTCACCAAATAAGCAAAGAAGATTGGACATCCAACTACCTCCAAAAATATATCTATTCACTATTTCAACCATCGAACTGGTGAAATCGACCAATTGGCGAGGTTTTAACTTTTATTTTTATTTCTTACAAAAAAATAAATTTGTAGTTCTAAATTGACCAAAAGTTTTATATAATTCAAACAAGGATATAAAACAACTATCTTTAACAATCAAAAGATTATATAATCAAAGTGAAATCAAACCAGGCAGTGAGCTTGAGTGTCTGAAAATTGTAGGCTAATATTGAGTTGTCAGAAAGCTTGTTCTGTTTATCAAATGAAATCAAAAGATTTTTAACACAAACTTTATTCAACAACATTCTCACCATTTTGCTCCACTATATGCTTCTATTATTAAGGCAAAAAAATATAAAAACTTACTGATTGCAAAGTTTTCGGAATTCTTTCTTCAAATCTGATTTTTTACTTTCTTCTACTTTCTCTCTCCATTGTTGGATGGCATTCTGCGACTCTGACTGCAGAGTGAAGAAAAAAAAAATCAGCATAGAATTATTCCAAGGCAGTCATTAGTGGTTATGTCAGAAGGAAGAATTATCCATGCTGGGTTTGAATATGGATGTGGAAATTAATCGAAATAAAGACAAACGCAAATGTTTGAACTAATAGATAATGACGTACATTTGATGAGTCAACAAATAAGACATGTATAAGCATTATATTCAAAGCTGAAAATGAAAGATAAACATTGAGAAAAGACTGTGATAGAAAAGAACAGTTTGGAATAGCATCTTTATAGAAAAGGAGTCGTTAAGGAGAGAGTTTGGTTATATCTATTGATTAGAATGTAATATAAGAGAGAGCTAGGATTAGTTGGGGAGACACGTGACATAATGCCGGTCGAAGCCAGATAGTGTTGCCTTCAGTAACAAATGGTAGAGTTGAACAGGCTAGATTATCAAGAGGCGGTTGGTTCAGTTTCAGGCACGAGGACTTGAAAGTGGGGGGGAATGAGATAAGTGAAATGAATGTAGTGTTTGTGTTGAGTCGCCAAGAAGCTTTTATAGATTCTCACACTAAGGAAGATTATTGACAAAAGACGATAGTTATGGTAAGAAAATGGAAACTATGCCATCTGAGAGATTAGAGAGAAGGAAAGGAGGTGAGAGAGAGAAAGTAATCAACTGAGAAAGAAGTGGCTAATCAACATTGGTACATTTGCATTCAGGGCTTTTATTGACAGTAGATAAAGGAAGTGAAGTATTGCATTTATGGCAAGATTTGAAGTTTCATATCTAAAGCTAATACTTTTTCATAATCATATTTGATTTTAAATGAAAATAAAGTAGTTGCTACAATGAACTACCAATGAATGACAAACATGAAACAGAAGAGATCAGGATGGGGAAGGAGTTTGAGGGTTCAATTTGGACTTTTGCATGTTGTTAATTCCTGTAGTTCAAAGTTAAGTGATAGTAAGTTTGATTCTTATTCTTATTTTGATTCCAATTGTTGATTCATTTACTTAATGATGAAAGTAAATATTAGCAAAAAATTAATAAGGATTTACAATACTTCAACTAATACAAATAACTAAATAGATAAAGTGAAGAATCTTTTTTTTTCTTTTCTATCTTTTTTCGGACACTTTTCGCATCAGGGGGTTAGTAAGAAGGGAGTTATCTAAGCCACAAAATTAAGACTAATCATTCAAATGGCAATGGGCTGGTCATGTTGTGAGAATGGTAGACAACCTCTGGACATTACGACTCACAATGTTGATCCTCAGAGATCACATGTGAAACCGGGGTTGACAAAATATAAGATGGTGTGACAAACTAGGTAGGTTCAGAAAGTAGTGGCTCTGTAACACCCACGATAGAGAAGTTTCGCTAATCTTTGAGTGGGTCTATGACCAATGACAGATGCTAAAAGGCTGATGATGATAATGAAGGACACTGCAATTTTTATGACGTGAAGAGATGAAAAGTTATCTATCCGAGATAATTTGGTGGAGATTAATGTATTTTGACAGAAAGAAGTTATTATTTCTAGATAAATAATTAGAATATTATAATAGAATAAATAAATTCATCTTTCATATCATCTTGTATAGATAATCAAAGAATTTGATATCGCAATACATCTTATACTGTTATTGTTTACAAATGTTTTTTAAAATCTGGTAAATGAATAACCAGAGAAACATATTATAATCTTACAATTCATATTGTTATGGTTCCCATTTCTTAAAAATTGAGACGTGGATACTTAAGAAAGCTCCATTGACAC
Source organism: Thysanoteuthis rhombus (assembly GCA_963457665.1). Classification (NCBI taxonomy): domain Eukaryota; kingdom Metazoa; phylum Mollusca; class Cephalopoda; order Oegopsida; family Thysanoteuthidae; genus Thysanoteuthis; species Thysanoteuthis major. The sequence goes on along the minus strand of OY735199.1, from coordinate 53,197,354 downwards.
CAATGTTCAAATTGTTAAGAATGAAAAGCACCCTTTTCAAATCAGCAAAACTTCAAGGTTGGAAATTCAATCCGTGTATTGAAAATTGAACAACCAGTGTACTAAAATGTTTTATCTAAATAAAATAAGATGAAAAGAAAAAATAACACATGTGCATCAATAATGTAACCCATAGATAATTTTATTGATCACTTTCAAAATTAACATTTGAAGAAATGGAATCTACAAAGACCTGGAAATTGAATCTACCCAATAACCGTTGTTCAAGGCACTTGAAATTGCCAATAAAAATGGCTCATATCAAAATGGCGTTATTACTAAAGTAGCCAAACTAGATATGTAATCTTTCTCAGAGAAAAATCTGTAGAATCGGAAATTTATAGAAATGGTGTGAAAAGTTGTCCACATGTAAGCATAAAACATTAAAATGACATAAATTTGGTAATGGAAAGTTTTCTAAAATTACTTTTATGAAAAATAACAATGTAAGTTTTAATAGTGGCTGAAGAATATAAGATCAGAAAAAGAAAACAATAATTTCATTCTTTTTTTTTTTTTGTTTTTTTGTTTTTTTGTTTTTTATTCAATTCATTTGATTGATTCTCAGCTATTTCCAGTATCTTGACAATATAAAATGAAGGATTCAAAAAATAATATCCTGGATATTTAAAAAAAATATTTGTATTCCCAGCAATTCCCAATATTTATACACAAAATCGTTGCCAAATATTGATAGACTCTCTGGGTGTCGATAACCTGGATTTTATACAAACTTATCAAGACACTGAAATTCAAGTCCATAATTTTCTAAATCCAGGTATTGTCCACATGATTGACTTTCTACAACTTCAATTAATTAATTCATTCATTTATTTTTCAGTTTCACAGCATTTACACTTTTGCTGGAGATAAAATACGAAAAGCAAAGGTGATAGAGTTTGAGTGTGGATAGGGTTGTTTATTGATTACTTCAATTGTAAATGGTAATAAATGATAGCGTATCTTCGCTTCGCTTCTCGTTACTTCTAGTATTTCATCCCGACCTGAACTTATATGTGGAATAAATCAAAATGACAAAAGAATTTCATTTGAACAAATAAGTCGAAGTATGAAAGCTAAAAAGATGATATCTTAAACAAAATCAAGAGAATAACCACAAGGTAGTACTCAACCGACAAAATTCTTACGACAAAAAAGTAACCTGTAAAAATATTTTATATCAGGAAAGATAAGATTGAATAAACGTTCAGTAAATGAAAACAAGCGTGCTTACCGCCATATTTGTCGCCATGACAAACCATAACAAACTTTCCAAACGAAGGCGATCAGAAATAATTTCACTCTTCCAAGTAAAAGTGGGTCATCGGGTAATCAGCAAAATTCTCGGTTCCTAAGCTTCTACGTTGCATATATTTTTGTTAGAATTTTATAAACTGTGAAGATTTATAAATACATACATATCTAAGAAATATCTTTTTACGAATGAATATTTATTGATTATTGTGATTTTTTTGAGATCTGATTGTGTCCAAAAGAAAAGGGAAATAACTCGTCAAGCTCAGAATGAAGGGAAACAACTCTTCATCATTATCCCCCTTGAAACCTAGGCTCAACATTCAAATAAAAAAAATAAATTTCAATTTGTGGATGTATTTCTTGAAAAAACCAAGAGAGACAGAAACAGATAGAGTGAGACAGTTGGAGAGACAAAGAAGAAAAAATGGAACATGTATGAAACATGAATCAAACAATGACAAAAAAAATACTTCCTATTTTTAAATACGGGTCGGTCGGTGCTATCAATATATTAAACTGACTTACATTTCCTTATTTAATGCAGGGGAAACCTAGGCACTGAGAATCACAGGCCACAGTAAATCATAATTTTTGTACAAATGCAAAATCTCTCTCTCTCTCTCTCTCTCTCTCTCTCTCTCTCTCTCTCTCTCTCTCTCTCTCTCTCTCTCTCTCTCTCTCTCTCTCTCTCTCAGATCGGTACGGTATCATTTCTCCGGTCTCCCGGGTTATCCGAACTTTACCGTTTATCCATCGTACTCTATCTCTGTATTGACCTTGTCCATTCCAGTTCACCGATGTCAAGGCATCTCACATACGCACAATTACTCAACTGCACCCCATCACTACCTCCAAACGCGTATATACCTTCAACTCTCATGAATGAAATGGCAATACTGATTGTCACAATGATTTGTATCCTAATTTTCCTTACTTCGGGAGGCGTGGATGGATAAAACCCCATACGTTTTCTGTCTTACATAATCTTCCGCCGTGTGATTAGCAGCCGTAGAGAATGGCCCCAAAGTTACTCACACGCGATCCCAAAAACATTGCATGCAACTTGGTAGTTAGGAAAACATACTAAACACGGTCTCCATAACTTTGGTACGCTCCAAGTCTTATGGATTCACAGCAGTTCGGGCTCCTCAGCTACGACTCTGAGACTGCAACTATCATGACACAACGCTCCCTTCATTCACTTAGAAGCTTTCTCCCATCTTCTCTCATCTTCACATAACACGATCGATCTTATTTATGTTTTCATCACACGTGTTCCTGTTACAGTTCTGTGTCCTCATCAACGTTCATGTATGATATGTACGTTTTATTTGTTCATGTATGTGTCCTTTATTACTTTCGTCACCACGTTCGCATCCATGCTTAGCACGCATTCTCTCCATACAACTCCCTTCCCCCTTCGACATCTCCAGTGACGTCGGCACGTGGTGCTAAAACCAAATCACACGGAAACAAAATCCTTTGTCTTCACTAATATCTTCTCGCCACTCACAACCAACAGCTACAACTACCCCTCAGGAACTATCTAATCTATTGATAGTGAAATCTCAAGTTTTATATGTGCAATAGGACTTACGGGTCCATTGTCTGGTGAGCTGGCTTGCTAATCCGACGTGCGTAGTGTTGTAAGTGTGAATCGGATGCAGAAAAGCAGAAGAGGCTAGCGGACGTCCGAAACTTTTTTTTTCCCCGTGTTCACTGACTAGACTAGTAGTGGTCAAGGATCCCAAGTAATAGAACTCTTTTTGGATCGCCACTTAGTATCTGACCTATGAAGTTAGATACATCTGGAAGATCTGAAAAATCATTTTGCATGTGGATCTAACACAGATATACTTGAGCTATGTGGAATTGAAGGCATCAAAGTGCTTTCCCTCAGAAGCATCTTGGAATTCAACCACAAAACGTGTGACAACCCACTGACACTTGACACTGAATCGTTTAGAGTGGCGGCACTTGGGAGGTATACTTTGAACTCTGCTGCATCGTCCAATTTCAAGAGTGCTGATGAGCCCGCTAAACCGATGCTTAAGATCAACCTTGGACATGTGACATCTGGTGTCAACGTTGATGCCGCTGACCAATAGCTCTATTAGGCTACCGTTGCAGCAACACACGTCATCGTCATTGAATTTGAAGTTGAGAAAGAGGGGGATTCCATCAAATCCGACGGTTCAATCCATCACCCTATGTTGTCAGTGACTTACGTTAACAGATTTATTATTAATGACATATGTCCTTCCACCAAAGCGTTTAGTAAGTAGTGTTGAATATTAACTGAAAAAAATCCAGTAGTTCGGATAACTGTATCATAATGAACAATCAGGTAGATTCGACTTTGACTTCATAGATAATAGTTGAACGATCTTCTTCAATCTTGATTAAAATAAATATTCCCTGACGTCAATAAGAACAAGATAATTCTCAGATTCTTCCCCACGTGCTGAGTATGGCGCCGCGGTGCGTGAGGTCACCTACGAAATAGACAGCTTTGTGCAACATACTGATAGAGTGGGACGGCGATGATATTCAGAAGTACTCATTAATTGTTATTGTCCAAACAAAGTCGGCTCCTGAGCTGAAGTTATTAGGTTTGTCTTAGTCTACCACAAAGCCTCGGTCGTATGGTTCTCATTGAGGATCTAATTCATTCCACAAGCGAAATGGTCTGCTTGCTAACTATAGCACAAAGGTAGGCGCACTTCCTGTCCCGAGTTATAGCATAATAACGAACAACACCGCATTATTGATTGTACTTATGGAACATACTAAGAAGCCCGGAAGCTGAGTTGTAGTCATACGCCATAAACATGTGTAACCCCTCGCTGTTTGTTTGTATTTGTATTTGTGACTTTTTATTGAGTTTACACACACACACACACACACACACACACACTATATATATATATATATATATATATATATATATATATATATATATATATATATATATATATATATATAGTATATGTGGTATGAATCAGGCTGGCAGTAAAACATAATATAATAATACATCAATAATATAAAGCCACTTCTGAAATGTAATGGATTTATTTCATAGAGTGCTCGATACATACAATTTTTTACTATTGAAGTTGAGTTGTTTTAAAGCAGAGCTGGAAATACATAGTAGAATGTGGATTCGCTGCACAAACTAGTTCATGTTTCTGCCCTCTTCGGGCCTCATCAGGCGATTCGAAGAGGGCAGAAACATGAGCTAGTTTGTGTAGCGAATCCACATTCTACTATATATATATATATATATATATATATATATATATATATATATATATATATTATATATATATATATATATATATATATATGGATGTATCATTCAAAGTCAAGACAGAACAGGAGTATATAGTGAGCATAGAATCTTCATTATAATAGTGTATCCGTACACGTTTCAGAGCCCAACTCCATTGTCAGCGGTTATAGGTTCACGTTGTTAGAAACTGCAGGCACAGATATGTGCAGTTTTTCCAATATCAAAGCCATCCTTTAAGGTGTTCTAATGGTTGGTGTTTATATTATCATTCCTGTGTACGTGTGATTCTGATAATTATTTGTGAGTCTAATATTAAACGGTTACTCTGTTTTACCTACGTACTGTATTTCACACTGTTTGCTCTCAAGGAGACAGATAACATGGTTACTTTTGCAGTTGGAATGAAGGTTGATATTTGATATCCTTATCGAGCTGGAGAAGGCTTTAGTATATTTAAGGTGGTTGTAGCATAGGCTATTTCTATTGTTGCATGGTTGGTAGAATGTCTTTGTCTTTGAGTGTTTTTCTGTGGATTACCTTATTATCAATTATGATGTTGCCGCTTATTATATCTTTGAGGTCCTTAGGTCTACGGTTCGATAGAACGCCAGGGTCGTAGGAGATATCTTCAATTTCCAGTCTCGATATCAAGGTGTTCTACTCGTTCTTAATTATTTGGTAAAGTGAGACGGGGGTATCGTAGAATGTAGTTATAGGGGGAATGTGGTCTGATTTGTTTTTGTTCGTCAATATGTTGGTGCGTTTCGTATGAGAATGGTGACATCTAAATTGGTCAAGTTATCAGTGGCTTTCGTGTGAGAGCAGGTGGCAGCTAATTGGTCAAATTATCAGTGGCTTTTGTGTGAGAATATGTGACAGCTAAATTAGTCAAGTTATAATTGGCTTCTGCGTGAGAGTAGGTAGCAGCTAAATTGGTCAAGTTATCAGTGGCTTTTGTGTGAGAATATGTGACGGCTAAATTAGTCAAGTTCTCATTGGCTTTTGTGTGAGAGTAGGTGACAGCTAAATTGGTCAAGTTATCAGTGGCTTCTGTGTGAGAGTAGGAAGCAGTTAAATTGGTCAAGTTATCAGTGGCTTTTGTGTGAGATTAAGTGACAGCCAAATCGGTCAAGTTATCAGAGGCTTTTGTGTGAGAATATGTGACAGCTAAATTAGTCATCAGTGGCTTTAGTGTGAGAGTTGGTGACAGCTAAAATGGTCAAGTTATCAGTGGCTTTTGTGAGAGAGTAGGTGACAGCTAATTGGTCAAGTTATCGGTGGCTTTTGTGTGAGATTAAGTGACAGCTAAATAGGTCAAGTTTTCAGTGGCTTTTGTGTGAGATTAAGTGACAGCCAAATCGGTCAAGTTATCAGAGGCTTTTGTGTGAGAATATGTGACAGCTAAATTAGTCATCAGTGGCTTTTGTGTGAGAGTAGGTGACAGCTAAATTGGTCAAGTTATCAGTGGCTTTTGTGTGAGAGTAGGTGACAACTAATTGGTCAAGTTATTGGTGGCTTTTTTCGTGAGAATATGTGACAGCTAAATTGGTCAAATTATCAATGGCTTTTGTGTGAGAATATGTGACAGCTAAATTAGTCAAGTAATCGGTGGCTTCTGTGTGAGAGTAGGTGACAGCTAAATTGGTCAAGTTTTCAGTGGCTTTAGTGTGAGAGTTGATGACAGCTAAATTGGTCAAGTTTATAGTGGCTTTTGTGTGAGAGTAGGTGACAGCTAAATTGGTCAAGTTTTCAGTGGCTTTTGTGTGAGAGTAGGTGACAGCTAAATTGGTCAAGTTTTCAGTGGCTTCAGTGTGAGAGTTGATGACAGCTAAATTGGTCAAGTTATCAGTGGCTTTAGTGTGAGAGTTGATGACAGCTAAATTGGTCAAGTTATCAGTGGCTTTAGTGTGAGAGTTGATGACAGCTAAATTGGTCAAGTTATCAGTGGCTTTAGTGTGAGAGTTGATGACAGCTAAATTGGTCAAAGTATCAGTGGCTTTTGTATGAGAGTAGGCGGCAGCTAAATTGGCTTTCGTGTGAAAGTAAGTGACAGCTGAATTCTCGGGAGTTGTATTCATCAGCTACTCTATGGCTTTTTTTTGTCCTTGGTTTAATAAGGGAACGTTTTGGTGTACGTATTTATTCTTTTGGTTTTTTATTAAGCTCTTTAAAATTAAAGACGATTCATCTTAAAGTAACGGACGAATTAGTGCCGTAGTCTTAAGTCATCTGAATCTTTAGACGAAGGAATTGTATGCATTTGAAACCTTAAGATGAATGTTCTAGACGAGTTAAAGGCCTATCAATTAAACGAACCTAAGTGAATACTTGTGTTACTATCATCCCAGGGCACACTCAAAACTGAGAAAAATTGTCTTCAAAATACAACCGCTTACGAAAATACGTCTCGCCTCGATCACTGGCACTTTTGCGCTGGCTCTGGTTAAATGTAGAGTTTCTTCTCCACTGAAAAAAAAGTTTTTTTTAAAAAGTAGAACAAGAACCATGATCATATGAATGGAGACTCGAAATCTGACAATGCTAAGATAACTTTAATGACATTCCAATCCAATTCAAAACATAGCATTGAGAAAATCTAAACTCGGATCCTTCCCACGGGATCGTTGCCGCCCAGAATAGTCAGCATATTTTCAGCTGTCAACAAAGACATTGCGTTTCGAGCTTCCCATGTACTACTGGCCACATGCGGCGTGATAACGCAGTTCTCCAGGCCCATCAGGGGATGGTTAAATGGTAAGGGTTCCGGTTCGGTCACGTCCAGCGCCGCCATCCCGATATCCTTGTTCTTGAGGGCATCGTAGAGATCGCTGTGATTAATGACTCCTCCTCGGCTGACGTTTATCAGGATAGCCGTATTCTTCATCTTGGCAAAAGTATCTTTGTTGAACAAGCCTCGGGTGGTTTCGCTCAAGTTGCAGGATATGCATATGATATCGCTCTTATGGCACAACTCATCGAAGTTGACAAATGTAGCATTGACCTCCTTCGCATAGGGTACCTCCCTCATATCATTGTAGTAGATGTTCGCCACTTTGAAGGCACTAAGACGCTGCGCAATGCCAAATCCGATTCGACCCATCCCGAGAATGCCGACTGATTTATCAATAAGTTCAAATCCGAGCAGCCACATTGGTTTCCAGGTCGTCCACTCGCCCTCTTTTACAGCAGTAGTTGCTGGGGAAAAAAGAAAAGTAAATTCAATGAGTAGCATTTCTACTATGATGGAATCTGAGTATTGCAAAAAAAACAAAAAAAAAAAAACAAACAAAAAACATCAAAATCGTCGAAACATTAGATTTTGGATAAGTAAGATACAGTAACGAAAATTAAAAACCATTCCATACACATAAATCAAATCAAATCAAATCAATTGAGAGAAGTCTGGTTATTATCCAACAAACCTCTTAGGGGATTTGGGATCAATGTTAAATTTACCTGCAAGTGATATTTTTCGGATCAAAACCGAGTAACTGTGAGGCTCGACAACACTAGTTCCCCTAGAAATTGTGGACAATATTTGTGAGATAATCTAGTTATAATTGGAGAACAATTATGTGTAGGAAAACTTTCGGATAAACGTCTATTCTTTTTACATATCATGTTGCCAACGCTATAATATGTTCAGCTTCACCCCAATACGTTGACATGAATCTATTTACAAACTTGTAAAAATAAGAACGCTCATAGTTAGGAACACCAATATGATCAATCAACTAAATATACCCGTCCGGATCAGTTTTCTTTCAGACTGTGGCGGAGTAACTATAAGGTGAGAAAGCTCAAGCCTAAAAAAGCCGAAAGGGCGATAGGCTGAGATTAAAAATGCTATAATTGAGTGTACAGGTAAGAGTTTTGTGTTCTGTAATTGATTCATGTAAGTCTACGATTATTCATCTAATACATTATATATTATACAACAATAGGGCTCTGGTGGTAGATGAACCGTCTTTGCCCCCAGGAATTTCGGAAATCATTCTATTCGAATATCAAGTTCTATTTGTAGGACTGTTTCTAAAGCTGTGTGACCGGAAATTTGATTGTTGACGGATTTCGACGAACTCGGTTACGTTGAGACTCAAATCTCCTAAACAGGGCCAGGTGTTTGTCTCAAGGAAGCTGGTATGTTGATACTGGTACTTGGAGACGTCTCCACATGGTCCCTGGGGATACATAAGCACCAGAGACAGAAGAGCTTGTCAAATGAAAAAAACAAAAAACAAAACAAATAAAATAAAGCAAAATTCAAATAAAATAAATAATAGAATTGAGGGGGAATGGACAAGACAGAAGGAAACGAGAAAGTAAATCATCAAATTGATAAACAAAATAGATATGACTCAAAGTTAGCTAGCTCTACCAACCCCAATCTCTGGGTGATACATATTTTCAAGTTGATGAATATACTAGATGCTAGGAAATGATAATGTGCATTTCACTAATCTTCTGAGGGAGAGTATCTTCTTCTCTTCAATCTTGATTCTAACTATGAATGCAAGTACGGGGAACAAACTGTAGCTATTTTGCCCGTCGAGAAGATTCACAGAGAGATAGATAAATAGATAGATATGGGTTTTCAGACATATTCTAACAGGAAGGAACGATACCTAAGGCTCGAATGATTAGTAGATATCCAAGAAAAACCTATGATTTCAAACTAGCTAGCTAGATTACAAACACTTGATCAAAGCGAATAAATACAAACCCATATCAAATGTATCCTTTGTATCGTGAGATGTATTTTCTGTATCGTAGATATGGTGTCAAAACATCAGAATTTCCAGCGGGTACAGTCGGACCAAGCACTGCCACTGGTATATATCAACCCTAGACGTTTGCTTGAAATTGGTCCAATGTATAGGTGCATACTATTTTTTCACGATAACCCAACAACAAATCGGTCTATCAAAGCAACAAATTTTAGTACAATCAATTATGATTTGTTAGTGCCCACCCCCAAAAGTTATTTCCAAAATTTTCATGAATGTTGGTTTCGTTATCAATTACCAAGATTTAGACAAACATATAAAGATTCTTTGAATTTCATAAATAATTATAGTAATTGTTTCAAATCCCTGAAATTAGCAAGTTTGTGTAATCTCTCTCCCCTTCTCTCTCTCCACAACCCCCCATATAATATATATATATATATATATATATATATATATATATATATATATATATATATATATATATATATCATCACCATCATCATCATCATCATCAGTCTTCAGCCTTTTAGCGTCCATCATTGAATATGCACCTTCCCCAAAATTCGCCAGACCTTTCTATCATGTGCATCGCAGAGCCAGTACTTTCTGAATTTATCTAGCTCGTCACGCCATGTAATTTTCTGTCGAACACAACTTTGCATATGATCTCTAGGGATCCACATTGTAAGTCGTGATACCCAGAGATTTTCTGACATTCTTTCAACATATCCAGCCTTTTGCCATTTGAGTCTTCTAATTGTTTTTTTTAATGATATCTCAGACTCCTGTTGTTTTTTTAATTTTTTTCATATACTGTCATGTCTTGTCTTCTTTTCCTGTGAGGTTGAGCATGATTCTCTCAAGTACATGTTGCATGCTTCTCAGTTAGAGAGTTAATCTTCTGGTTTCATTCCATGTTTCAACTCCACAGGTGACTATCGGTAGGATATATTTGTTGTACACCCTTCTATTTTGAACTATTGGGATCCATGTGCTCTTGAAAGTCGGGTCTGTTTTGCTGAAAGTTGCTAATCTAATTTGATTTTCGCTTTATTTCTCTTTCTTTCGAAGATTTCATGGAGGTTCTTTTCCTAGGTAGACGCAGTAGTCAATCTTCACCAGCTCTGCGTTTTCGATTCAGATCATCGTGTCTTAGTCTTCAACATGTTTGTTGTACAAAACATTTGTTTTGCTGATGTTCATGTGGAGGCCAACTTTCTTGTTTGTTTCATTTAGTTTATCTAGCATAATTTGATGAACGTAAAAGTTTTTGGCCAAGAGGATGATGTCGTCAGCAAATCTGGTTACTAAGGTATTTGCCGTCTATTCTGAATCCTTTGTGTTCCCAGTCAAGGCAGGCTGTGAAGAGTTTGGGTGAGCTGGTATCACCTTGTCTAGTTGAAATGCCTCAGAGTCTTTAAGTAGCCAGATGACCTGTTGAAGGAACTGTTGTGCCAGTAGATATGTTGTAGTACTCTGATATACGGTGTCTACCCATTGTACAATTGCATAAATGACTTTGGGGATTTCCACTGAATGGGAGGCTTTTTTTTAAGTCAATAAATGCTACAGCTTGTGGCATTCTGTTTTCTACTACTTTCTCTCTAAGTTGGTTCATTTAATGAAGATGGTCAGTTGTTGAGTAGCTTTTTCTGAAGTCAACTTGTTCCCGTGTTGCTTCAGATGAATAAAATAAAAAGAACTTGAAATCATTATTTAGCAATCGTCAGATAGAAATTTGCTTTTGGTATAAGGACGAATAGGAGTTGTGAAAACTGTGCCGTGCCAATATTCTTGCGAAGCCTGCCCTTTTTGAAAATCCTAGCTTTTGGGGCACGAGTCCTGACCACTGGCGCAATATACAACTATGTCTTCAACGCCACAGGCCAGCAATCGTCAAAGGTTCTCTGATGAGTGTAAAACGATTTGTTGCACGAAAATCAACCACTCCTTTGATATCGGAAAGAGAGGGGGGGAACCATATGAGAGTTTGGTAGATGCATTTTATACACCATCAGCGCTAAAGACCAGAACATAGTAACTTCAGACTTGAGCCGCCACTCATTTCAGTATTGATTAGGCAGCGTCGAACTTGATGAATCATAAAATAGTTGACCGCTTAGGAACATCGGCTACTGTAGGCGACCTGTGGTCTTGCGCCAAACTAAACGGCATATAAGACAGTATCAGATTAACTAATTAGCATTTGCTACGGGCTCCTGTTTGCAATTCTGAGTCAGTGATTCTCATTTGCTATTTTATTACAGTACTACACTGCCATCAACTTTCATAAACGTGTTTATGATTAGTGACCTCAGCCAATTAGAACCTTTAATTTGGGCTATGATTTTAGAACAGTAATCAATATGAATGTAGCATCTATTTGATACTTCTATAACACATAAATATAGTTATTTGAAACTGAAATCAAAGCCTTTGCACAAAAGCTTCAACGAAAACGGACAGGTCTGTGCTAGGGTGCTCAATAAGAAATGAGAAAAAAGGAGTTGTCAAGGAATAAGTTACTTCTCTGGCCTTTCGTTAGCCAGTGATCTCTAAAACAAGTCTTTATTTTCAAAGATCATGTGTGAATGCCGCTGGACAAAAACCCATGGGTCAATTTAGGTTACACTGAAAATACACCCCTTCATAAAAACTTGCTCATGGGAGAATTGGAAAAAAAAACAAAAACAAAAACAACAAAAAAGCCATATCAACAGACATAAGGAGGGGTAACGTTTAAATTTTCTATCCTGCAGCTTACATCGTTTCGGCCTGTATGCGTGATACATATATACATCCATGGTCAGTCAGACTAACTTGAAAACTGAAAAGAACTACAGAGACACTCTTGGTTGACGGTTTCTTATTCTGTAATTGAAATGTAAGACCTATTTGTTTCATAACCTGGCTGTCTAACAAATTAAAAGATGAATATTTTACACTTCAAATTTTTCAAAAATCATTATACTTATGTGCATTTTTTTTCTATTTGGAGCCCCTTTATAACACGCTAAAGGCTCTGCACTGACCTAATACGGCCCCGATATCGAGATAGCTTCAGGATAAGATGATTCATGCTTCAAAAACGTCGCATTACGTTGAAGCTATACAAGTGAAGGGAAAATGTCAAATAGTAATAGTATTGCCGTTCCTGTACAGCTTAGGTCATACCTGATAAATTGACAGAAATTAGATAATCATCAAAACTCTGTCCCAGAGCAGCAGAGGTAGTTGTACAGAATGGTTACATTTGTACCTATCATCACGACAGCACAATGAATTTATCCGAAATGCTTTTGCAGAAAAGTTAAAACTGTTAGAATCCGAGGGAGAAGTGTGACCACACAGACTGTTCAGTTCTGCACGGATACTAATGACCTTTGGTCCTTACTTGGCCCCACCGACACATTTTTTCAATTTTTCATTCTTATTTTATTTTTTAAGAATGTTCTATCACCACTACTTCAACTACTACCACCACCGTTGTTGTTGTTGCTGTTGTTGTGGTTGTTGTTATTATTATTATTATTATTATTATTATTATTATTATTATTATTATTATTATTATTATTATCATTACGATGATGATGATGACGATCATGCTAATGATAAGCGACCACCTCTGCAAACGAAATGGGAGATGTATATGTATTTCGTCGCGTCTTTACATCTGTCTGTCTGTCTCACGATATCTCCGAAAATAGAAAATAGATTTCAATGAAATTTCGTGAAAGGATGTGGGATGGAATAAGGAACCCAGGGATATTCTTTTGATCGAGAGATATTTTCCCGTTTTTATTTTTTTCATAGATTTATGTATACTCTCATGTCTGTCCTCACGATATCTCGAAAATTTTTCTATGTGTTTTTATGAAATTGTGTGGGAAGGCAGAAAAAAAAAGCAACGGGAGAATTGATTTGAGGGGTAATTACATGTGAAATAACTTCCCTGGGTGGTAGTTATATGTCTACATCACATAATATCGATAAAATTTCATGTCTGCTTATTTGGAGAAAAAAAAGTCTTAACGAATTTCAATGAAATATTTTTTGAATGGTATTTGGTGAGCTACGGAAAAAGTGATTAAATATTGAAGCAGATCAATATACAATTATACCCAACTCTTACGTCGCAGCTTTATGGGCACACCATCGCCATAGGTTCATGTTTGTCAGCGCAATATCTCCAAAAGTTCTGTACGAATTACTATGACACTTCGAGGTAGCGTGGACTATGGGCATGCTCAGTTACGTCCACTGACAATAGTATTAGCAGAGGTATTTGCTTTCTCCGTACTTTCTACATATTAGCATTTATACTCATTGAGTTTTGACACCAGCAGTGACTGGTGGCTATTCACGGGAGATCAAGTAACAGCAAGTACTGTCAATACTCCATGAATCTCCTCAGTATTCTGGCCGACTTCAGTAGTGCCGTTGCCCAGATAATAGATCTTTCTCTGAATTCCAAGTTCCTCTAACCTTTTTTGCCAGGTTCTTGAGCACCATTCCCAGGGTTCCTACCACTACTGACACAACCGTTGCTCTTGTCTTTCACAACTTCTTCTCTTCCTGGGAAAGGTTCAAATATTTATCCGACGTTTCACCCTCTTTTAGCTTTACCCTATGGTCTGCCAGGACAACGAAATCTACAGACCAGTTTGCTCTTTGTTTACTACCGCAAGATTTAGTCTCCTGGACTATCATCATCATTGTTGTCGCTGTGGTTATCTCCCCTATGATCAACAATGTTCTATTGTTGTTCCAATCGTCCGAATTATCATTATTATGGATGTTTAAATTTTCTGTTATTGCTATTATTTTTGTTGTGGTAGTAGAACCATCTGTAGCAGTTGTGATGGTGGTAAAAATCAAGGCTGGAGCCTGAATTAATCTCCCTGCAACTTCTATACAGGGCCCCATGCAGACGACCGGGTTTTACTTATTTTTTCGGTGCACAGTAGAGTAATTCAGCTGTTGAGAGGAAAATCATGCAAGTTGTGACAAAAGCGTCAAATTTGCAAGTAAACAATGTCAATGCCGGTCGGGTCAGGGAGGAGTGCTGGGCAACAGGACTTTGTCACCGTAGGTATTTAGCGTGACACACAACATGTTTGACATGCTGCACGTGCTGCTTGAGTTGATTGAATATTTTCCCCGACAGGCGATCTGTTGTTAAATAGTTCGTTTTTTTTTATAACTCTGTTCACTCTTCTCAAGGTACACGTTTTTTTATTGTGCAAGACAACAACCAAGCTTTCAATCTCATCCAGCACAGTCTCACATACATCATTTGATATTTCAGAAAGTGTTAAAAATGCCTCTGTAACTGAAGCACATACTTCTAAAGCTTACCAAGCTGGTTTTTTTTTTTTTTTTTAATTTGAAAAAATTTTTTTTTTAAATTTTAATTTTTTTATTTTTCCATGAAAGAATTACACAAAATCGGATACCGTTATTGCATGAAACATCGGTAAGCCTTTGCTTTTTAGACTATCAAGTTAAGTACAGATATCATGGAGAGATATATTTGAACTTTTTCTAAACCCCCAAAGCTATAGATAAGTGCTCCAAAATGAATCTTTCAAATTAAGTCTTAACAAGGAAAACAACTGCAGTGTCAACTGTTCTTATCAAGGCCTTCGTGTATCCTAATTTCCCACAATCATCTGCGTGAAAATTTAAGTAGCGCACCATTTGAGGACAATTCCATTGTTAAATGTGCTAATGATGTTTATCTTATCTAGTGTTCATACTTTGAATTCTTAAGGCCAAGAACTTGAAAGGCCCTTCCTTGCTTGCATCTAGTCTGAGAAAGTTTTCTAGTTCACTGGTATCGGAGTATTTGGTAGGGTGCATCACTTCCAAAATCCCACTCCTTCGACACAAAACGCACACCATGTTTAAAGCTGTCATCAAAGTATCAATCCCATACCACATTAATTTTGTCAACTGATTCAAGCTTGGTTTCAAGATATGGATTGAAAATATTGTCAGTATAACTCTTGAAGGTTTTTTGGTATAATTTTTACTCATTTACTTGTTGCAGGGTAAATAATAACATTTTAATGTCCTCTTTTATGCAAAAATAACAGTTGCTTGTTGGTTATAAAGGGCATACAAAAACCTGTTTGGACTTATTGATGTTTCGCAGTGGATCACAAGACGAGTATTTCATTTAAAATGAAATAAAATACATATGTGAACTCCAGGCCCAACCATACTTGAGACAAAAAGTATTCATTTAAGGCTTTTTGGTCTTCAGACTTTTAACCATAACAACAAAATCAATAAAATGAATTTGTGAGATGAATTTGTAGCTGACAGTGTTGACAGAGAACGGCGAAGACACGTGTCCGTTCAGTTCGAATGTAAATCAACTAAATGCAAATCAGGTAGAAAGGTGTGATGCACTCGATCGTCTCCAGCAGCAGCAGCAGCAGCAGTAGCAGCGACGACGACAACAACAACAACAACAGCAACAACAACAACAACAACAAAATTTGTAAAAAATTATGTTAAAATCGATATTTTTCAAAATATCGTTTTTTTTTTCAAATTCATTCTTCATTTCTTTATTTCATTAAAAGAAAAGATTCATGAGGGTTGCTTCCTTGTGAGTAACGAATTCAATGGACTTCGAATATCTAAAAAAAATATACATCTAAAAACAAAAATTGTATGTTTTCTTTTTGCAGAAAAAAAATAATCTTGCCCCCCACCCGCTATCATTCAGACCCCAAGAGCGGTTGCTATGGTAGCATTGGTTATGTTGCTGATAGCTGCGATAATCATTTAGTTATAGTGAAATGTTATTAACTCAATGTAATCATATCAATCGGTCATATTTCGATAAGAGACTTTAAGACTCTAATACTCCTAGTTATAGATAAGTACAAAAAGCATCCATTCCTCTGTTGTTGTTGTTGTTGTTGTTGTTGATAATAATAATAATAATAATAATAATAATAATAATAATAATAATAATAATAATAATAATAATTTTTTTTAAGTAAGGTAGCTGAAATGTGAAAGTCAGGGTAGTACTAGTAATAGTAGGTGCACTCGGAACTGCACCAGAGACACTGGAGGCCAGATTGGAGTACTGGGGATAAGAGCAAGGACTGAGACTATACAGACCACAGCACAATTGGTGACTGCATAATACTGTTGAAAGTGTCATAATTATGAAAACTACGACCCCACGCTGTAAGCGATGGCCTAACAGAGAGAGAGAGAGAGAGAGAGGAGACGAAAATATGAGATGAGGGCTGGAGATCTGAGGAGAATTACTGTCACTCAGCCTCCAGCGATAACCATCGGGTACATGGTGTGACACTAATGATCATTGCACTGCTGTGGACGGTGAGAGCGTGAAGAGGAGGGCTGGAGACATGGGGAGACTTGCTGTCACTCAGTCTCCAGCGGCAACCACAAGGCAACTGGTGTGGAAATACAATATAATAATGATAATAATGATAATCAAATAACATCCTCATCACCACTCTTATGGAAGGCAGCAACAGGAACACCAGTAGCGATTATAATTATTTTTGTTAGATGTGGAGAATCGGGGCGAAATCTTTGAAGCAGAGTCAAAGTTTTTACCAACGCTGAATTACCTTCCCCGATACTTTATAAACGTAATAATTTTTTTTCCAATTCGCTCGTAAATTGTTTCTTATTTTTGCAAGAGAGAAAAAAAATTCTCATGGCATAGAATTGGGCTGTTTTAAGGTCAATGAATGATCATGATGACAACAAGATTATTTTCAAGAAGATAGACATAATCTCTCTTGATTGCTAAATTGATTACGTCTTGTGGAATAGTGAGCATACTTATCGTCTTCCTTTCTATATTGTCATGGTTCACATGTTTTTTATTCATTTTATCATAAACATTTTATTTCTTGTAGAAAAGTAGACACATTTATTGTCTTCGTTTTGTATGAGGCTAAATGCAAAAATGTAGGGGGAGGTATTTCAGTATAGGTATTGACTTTGACTCTGCGTCAAAAATTACGCCCCATTTTTCAACGTTGAACCGTTATTTCAGTACTAATGTGAATCAAGGAGGTAACTGCTTTGTAAAAAGCAACGATCACAATCTACCATACCATCGATGATTCTTCTGGCAAGGGTTAGCACAAGAGTGACAGCAAACTCAGAAACACAATCGCTGGATACCGTGGAACAGTTAGCTGCAACAATATTTCTCTTGTTGATCTCCACCATGTCCATATGTTCGTAACCCACCGACATTGTGCAGATTGACTTGAGGCGGGGTCCTGAACAAAAGAAGACGAATGAAGAAAAATGAATCCCCAAATAATGACAAGGTTAAAAGAGAGAAGAAAGTAGTTCTTGATACTTGGTGATAACTTAGAACCATACGATAAAGGAAAGATCAACGAATATCAGAGAGACGACCAGGACGAAGGAAATCGCACAAATAATATCAGCAGCAAAAATGCAGTTGGGAACACAACGAGAAGAAGGAATAACAAATTGAACAAAATGGAAAGAGAAAAAAAAAGAAGGCTTTTGTCCATCAGTGGACTTTGTACAGCAGATCTATCTTTCTCTATCTTTCTCTCTCTTTATATATATATATATATATATATATATATATATATATATATATATATATATATATATAAAGAAATTGAAATGTGATCCGATCAAATGGTTATATATTATGTGTGTGCGAGTGGTAGCTATCTTTCATCTTTACGTGTCCGGTTGAATACGATGGACAAGGAACATTTTGTATTCTTTTTTTATCATTTCTTTCTTGTTTCAACTCAAAAGCTGAGAACTTTGTGAGAAGGGACAGCTTGTGAACGTTGCATGGTTTTTAATTTGTGGGTCTGTCTCTTGGTTAAGTTCCATGTTTCAGCTCCATAAGTGACTATTGGGATGATGCATCGGTTGTATACCCTTCTTGTAAGGATTAAGTGTTTTCTAAAAGGACGTTGCCAAACTATTTCTTCGTCACAACTCAAGAGCAGTGATGGGGGCTAAGCTCTGACACAGGTCCTGTCTTCTCGGATGGAGTAGGGTAAGCTGGACTGCTAAGTTCTAAAAATCGACAGTCAGAATGAAATCATCCATTGACCAGTTCCACTAATACTAGCCTGGCTACTTCCATTATCTTATGACTTTATATACCAAACCTAATTCCTGGTTCGTTCGTACTATCCTTTAAGATTTTCATTGGTTCCTTGTTTTCTCCTTCTATAACTTCATTCTGACAAATTCATATGCACCCATCATAATGTAACACACTTTCATCAATGCAGAAAATAATTTCTAATTTTGTTAATATTTTAAAACTAAATTATCTTTGTTTCCGCACAAGAGTACGTATGTCTTCGTTCATAGAATGTAATTTTTGTCAGAAACTGTTATATATTTCTGCTAAACGACTGGCAATATCAGGGAATAACATATAATTTCATGCAAGTTTAGTTTGTATCATGAACAGTACCATCTACAAAAAACTGAACGATACGTTGTTATAAGACATATTTTTATATTATTAGATTATCATAAGACAGACATTTTCATTGTATAGATGCAATTTATCAAATTAAGTAGACGTGCAGTTGTACAACAGTCTACCTGAAGCGTCGCTCGGATAGTTAAGGAAATATTTTCTGACTGATCACCCGTAAGTAGCATTTGATATAACTGCCTCGCTAATTGCATTGAAGCTAGGACTGTTGGTTTCGTCTTTTACCAAGTATTTCATGAGGTAGCAAATGATTTGATCATACTGAAACGTAATCATATTTGTTTGAAACTAAAACTTGTTTTGTATTTTTTCATCTCAATTAGAAACTACCAACCAAAACTTTCCAGAATGGTCAACATGGGTTTCTCAATTTTCAAGTGTGTCTGGCTGGCTATCCATGTACGTATATATCATGCATACAGGCCACACCAATGGCTCTAGAGGGTTCAAAATATAAACGTTTATTGTACTGATTATCAAGATAAACGTTTTTTTTTAAAATGTTTTTCGTTTATTGTTCCTCCTCGGTAGGATTTCGTACGGGAAATTTGCAATGTAAGTTTATATCAAATTGATCACTTGGTTCTTGTCCGGCAGCATTCCTGCATGTTTTGTTGTTGTTCTTTTTTTTTGTTTTTTTTTTTAGATTTGGTCCATTTCAGTGATCACTGCCCAACGAGAGGTAATAGAAGTAAATTATTCATTGATCACCCTTCTTTTTCTGATTTTTTAATTGATCAAGTCCAACACAGCATGCTTGTCAAAAAACGTTGGTTAGGCTAGAGTTTAACTTCGGTGACCAACCAGATCTGTTTGTTTCTTTTCGGAAGAGGTAATTTTCCGAGGTTTTGAAAAACTGTATTTCAATTTAGATATTTTTTGAGTATCTATTTAAAGCAATTTAGTTTTTCGAAACTCAGCTCCGAATATGCATTCTTGGAAGGGATAGGTTTGATAAATTTGTGCAACGTTTCAACACCAAGTGAACCAAGGTGTATTACATTTATAGATATTCATCATGGTTACGGCAATAATCTTGATTCCGTTTTCTTTTCATATCTAACATCCAAAGTGTGAAATTTACAATTTACAATGACGACTACCTTCCATTGTGTTGAAATTGAGGATGCAAAAATGAATTAGAGCCAAATATTTTTGCCTTCTGTGCATCTATAGTCGATTTCTATAATGGTTAAATACTATAAGGACACAAAACAAAGAAGTCGGGTTTTAAACTTCCTCCAAATAATAAAAGTATGCAGTGTCGATTAAAAAAATACACTAAATGGAAATTAAAGGTATGTACTGCTTGTGAGACATTAAGCCAAACGTGTACCCAGCATACCAATTGTTTTATAAATAAAAAAAATTGCAATTTATATATTATCGCTTATTTGATGGAATAAACATATTCTATTCTTTTCTATCTAAATGTCTGTGGCAGTATTTCTAGAATGGCTCGCTCGTTTTTTACTTGTCAGAAAATCAAATGCGTTCTAAATTAACATTTTGGCCGCAGCTGCCATTCAAGTCTCGAAATGCATTCAGGGTTTATGATTTTTATTTTTATTTTCAAAAAAATTTTAGGATCCTATTTTTTGTGTCTATAATACCCATTGTAATGAGTTCTATTTGTATGATTTAAAAAGAAAAAAAGATTCCTAATGATGAGTCGTACATCGATCTGCAACAGACACCATTCTCTTGTAGAAATGAATTGGCTCATATCAATACCCAAGCCTTATTCCGTTTCACTCGGTCGCTTGAATTAAGTGCATGGATTATTCCCCATGGCCTAATTATTCATTCAGGTGAAGCCTTTTCCCCTGTTCGGGCTGAGCACAAGTACATTTCTTCGAAAAATATCTCGGTAAAGAAATTTTATAAATGGAAATTCGAATAATCCCAAGTAATCATAAATTAACCTTTAAAATAAAAAATAATTATATCCATTGACGTGACACATCGGTTAAAATTGAAAATGCAGCGCTTGAGAAGGACCACTACATTTGCCTTGAATAGCAACTCTCCATTAAGTCATCAAAAGCCGAAGAAATGAAGCGAAGAATCATACTGGATTGGCAAATTTTCGACAGAGAAAACTCAACTTTCAAGAACAAGAAAATTTCATTTGTCCTAAAAAGAACATCATAGAATCTGTTAAAAAACTTAAATGTCAATGGGCTGGACATGTTGCAAGAATGGCAGTCAACTGCTGGACATCACGACTCACAACTCAGATTCTCAGATATCTGGTGCGAGGCTGTGGCCGACAGAAGGTAAGATGACGTAACGAGCTGGACAAATTCAGAAAGCACTGTCTCTGCGATGCCCATGATAGAGAGATCTGGTTAATCTGAGGGAAGGTCTATGCCAAACGATGAACACTAACAAGCTGATGATGAATTAGACAGATGGAAAGGACAAAAATATTTGCCCCCCTACCCTGCAAAAGATTCTGGATCCGCCTACGTTATTACAGTGTGTCTCTCTCTTTTTTCCCCAATTGATTGAGGCAATAGAAGTGAAAATTAGAATAAATCATCATTCTCCGGTAAGAATCTTGAAGACTCTTCAAGAAATTATCAGAACGTTGAGAAAACATTAGCAGCGAACGGTTTTGTACAAGAGATTGGAATATGATAGCAATAATGATGATTTGAATTGATCTGTCTTCGAAAAATGAGTAGATTTTCTTCTTTACGTGCTTCCATATCTCTTGTGTCTCATTGCACAATTCGTCAACATGCTTGACAGCTCAATTTCATCGCCTTCATTTTCTATAAAGCGAATTCATTAATGTGCATGTGTAACATGCTGGATGCATAACGCAATAGTAATTGATCAGTTTTGATCCACGTTCCCGGGCCTCATCACGTTTTGCTTCTCTTAGTTTCCCTTTTGTTGATGATAGGAATTGCAAAAATCTTTTCTTTTTTTCCAATGGTAGTTTCTATGTAGTTCTTCCCCTTTCTTTCTGTCTGTCTATCTATCTGTCTGTCTGTCTGTCTGTCTGTCTGTCTGTCTTTCTTTCTTTCTTTCTTTCTTTCTTTCTTTCTTTCTTTCTGTCTTTCTCCTATCGTTCTTCTTTCTTTCTTTCTCTCTTCTTATCGTTCTTCCTCTCACTTTCTTTCATCTTTTCTTTCTTTTCCCCGATCATTCTGCTTCCCTACCTTTCTTTTCCCTCTCTTTCTTTGTTTCTACTCATCTTTCTTCCTTCTCTTCGTTCTTCTTATTGTTTTTTCTCTCTTCCTATCTTTCTCCCTCCCTTCCTTCCTCCCTTTTTTCTTTCCTATCTTTTTCCCCTCTTCCTTTTTCTTTCTTTCTTTCTTTCTTTCTTTCTATCTTCTCTATTTATCTCTCTTTCTTTCTCTTTTTTCTCTCGGTTTCCTTTTCTTTCTCTCTTTTTCTTTTCTGATTAGATTTTTCATCTTTTTCCTCCTCTCTTTTTTCTCTCTTCATTCCATTTATCTTTCTTTCGCATTCTCCTTCTCGCTTCCACCCTTCTCTTATTCTTTTCTCCATTTATCTACATCTTTCTTTCTTTCAGCTTACTTTTTCCTTCTGTCTTTTTTCTCTCTTTCTGTCTTTCTTTCTCTTTCTTTTTTCCCATTTATTTATCTTTCTGTCCCACTCTCCATTCATCTTTCCTTGTTTCATTCTTTTCTCTCCGTTTATCTTCATTTCTTTTTTATTTATCTCTCTTCCTTCTTCCTCCCTTTCTTTCCATCTTGGTAGTTGTAACTTGATCCTTTGTTAAATCCCTTATTTCTAATAAATGTTAATTTTTCTTTCACTTTTGCACACGTTCTTTCGTGTCCCTATTTCTGGTATCATTTCTTTAGATTCTTCAAAAATATGTTTCAATCATTTTAGCCTTCTTAATTATTTTTCAACCAATTAATTTGTTTTCATGATCTTTTTCTGCAGTAATTCATATTGAAAGTAGCATAGAACCCATAAAAAAATGACGATTATTTACATATCGATCGGCACTTCTGACTTGGATCAGAGTCTATTATACGTACAATTTTGGAAAAAAACACACACAATATATATATATATATATATATATATATATATATATATATATGAGGGTTGTATGCGTGTTATCAAGAAATGGATTGTTTAATATGATATAACGCAATTTGTAATCATGCTGTCGGGTCATATATCCATTTTTTAATACATAACTGTCGCGTTGACAAAAACGAATGGAGCAGATATAGAACGTGAATGAGCAAAAGTGAGAATTTGGAGGTGAGACAGTTATTTGGGCCTTTGTTTTAGCGTAGGTTGTGTAGCTCAATGGTAAGAACAACGCTACGCTGAAGTAACTACCCTATCGGTCACAGGTTCAATTCCTACTGTAGCCCCATTTTCTTCAATCATTTGTTCTGTTTATGTTATTTCGGCCAAGAGGTACATACATTAACCGTGTAATGACCGACGATTGTTCCAATATATCATAACACAATTTATTGTATATATACACTTTTACGCGTGTGTGTATTCGTCAAGTCATTCATTTATTTCATTTTGCTAACGTCAAAATATAGAGATCCTATCGTTAACCAATTCCGTCTCGCTA
The DNA here is from genome assembly GCA_963457665.1 of Thysanoteuthis rhombus. Taxonomy (NCBI): domain Eukaryota; kingdom Metazoa; phylum Mollusca; class Cephalopoda; order Oegopsida; family Thysanoteuthidae; genus Thysanoteuthis; species Thysanoteuthis major. The sequence goes on along the minus strand of OY735199.1, from coordinate 53,173,925 downwards.
TATCGTTGAATTCATGAAGAACACTGATTCATTTTCTTTTAATTTCTCAGTGACATAACACACCGAAAAATTTGGTTAAAAACAAATGTTTCTTTAGAATTGATACGATCAGAAGTAAAATGATTTTCACTAAGGAAAACTCAGTCATCATTTTATAACTACCTTTATAAGACACCAGCACTTCTCCGGTCATAGTTTTTAGAACGAAGTTCATCGAAATCAAAGATCAGAGCTTTTATTTTTAGTCCAGTACTCTAGCCAAGAAGCGATCACTGAGGAATGTTGGCAATTGTTCATACTTTGCTCCGATGATAAATTTCTCATAATAAAAATTTTCAGAGTAAATACATGTATAATTTATAATTTAGTTTTTGTTTTTAATTTGACTGCGATTCACAATATGGAGAGTTGATTCTCCGCTTATGTAAAGCGATTGATAAGAACACAAAAACAAATAAAGGTAAATTATTTTAAACTGTTTTTTTTTTTCACAGAGAGAAAGGGCAATTTCATCTGATTTATTCACCCCCCCCCAAAAAAAAGAATAAAAGAGAAAAAAAAAACGTGAGTGAAGCACCCTATTCCGTGTCATTATTTCTTTCTTTTAACATCAAAGAGAAATTGTGGTGATGTAACAAAAATCAATAAATCACCAACGGTAGCAGCAAGAAATAAAAGAAGATTTCATTCTCTGTACACTGGAATGTAGCATCTAATATGTTCCGATATAATATATAATTTTACAATGGAATATGCTTATTTTTTCCTCATTTCTGGTAGGAATTGATCATTAAATATGGTTGCTATTCTTTGTAGTATATTTAACAGGTGAAAGGCAGAAAATACATCGTCTGAATGAATAGCTTATAGATGGGAGAGTATTGTCTAAATATAAGTGTTTCTTTTGTCCATCAATTTTTTTTCATACAAAATGGCAGTAAATGAACTATTACATGAAAAATAACAAGTCTAAAAGTATAAGTAAAAAAAATACGATGGTTTGGCGAAATGAAATAGATTCAAGAAATGTATACCATAACCCTAAAAATACGTACATTGAGCACGGACAAAACTATTGAGCGTAAAATACATCAAAGCTTACACAACTACCAGCAGCAGTAGCACTCTTGAAACCACTGCTTCATCCCACCACGAATACTACTACTACTACTACCACTAATAATAATGATAATAATAATAATAACTGTCAACAGTGACCCAACAGAGGAAAGGAAATGAAAGCGGAAATGCAAATTGCAGCACTGACATGATAGGCGAAAGAGAGAGGAGATGTTGGCTGAAGACCTGAGGAGACTTATTGTCACTCAGCCTTCAGCGATGACCACTGGGCAACCGGTGTGAAACTGTAAATCGCAGAATTACTGCGACCTATGAGTACTAGGAGAGAAGGGCTGGAGACTTGAGCAGACTTGCTATCACTCAAACTCCAGCGGTTACCACCAGGCAACTGGTGTGAGATTGCAAATAATAATGATGATAATAATAATGATGATATGATGATGACGACGACGGCGATGATGATTTATTAATGCATTCCCATAACATTGCCATAGGAACCAATTATATAAGAGCCAAGGTAGACAAGACACACGAAATAGCAAACGTGGACTTATATAGGGAGAGAGAGGAGGTCCTCAATGATACAATAATGGACGCAGCAATTCTTTAAAAACAATTCCTTGTTTTCATTTCCTTCTTCAACTTCTTATATATGATGGAAGCAAAATATGCCATTGTTTTAACAGCTCACTATGGAGAACGTGTCGCCACGGACGAAGAGCCAGGCGGTCATGCACGGTTCGTCGTGACATTGAGTTACTTTGGAACCTATTCGGCGGATGAGTTTCAATGTTTTGGAGCCAATCAAGCCAGACGTCTTGATCGTAACCGGCACAAACTCATAACTCTCGGCCAGTGAGTGATACTTGGCCAACTTCCGGTCCTCAGCCGGTCGGGCGCCAATACCTGGCTTAATGACCAACGAGATCAGATTGCCGTTTGCGAAGGAATCACTGCAAGTGGCATCCCAAATGAGCCGGCTGCGAATGGGGAAATGATTATCCTATCGAAGCGATTACCATCTCCCCAGTCTGGCTTGATGGACTCCAACAAGGTGGAAATTCCGTTGGCGCTGAGTATTCTTCTAACAATGTTGCTAATTGGCACAGAACGAATACAAAAACAGACATGACTGTGTAAGAAGGGTGACCCGGTGGAAACTATACAAATAACTAAGATTTGACAAAGCTTATGGTATAATGTATTTACCAGAATTTGACTAAAAGAATAAAATAAAATTCTCTAGACATCGAGGCTAGAGAACCTGACGTAGTTATCGTAAACAACAAGAACGATTTAACATATTGGATTAAGCTGTTCAAGCAGACTACAGAATAGCTTAGGAAGAGAGTGAAAAGTTGTACAAATGTCTATACCTCGCAAGAGAAGAGAAAGAATTGTGAAACTAGGAAGTGACATTCGTACCAATCAATTTTGGAGCACTCGTAATGGCGGCAAATTGCCTAGCGAAAAGGCTGGAATAACTCGAATTTCGAGGAAGAATGGTGACCATTCAGGCAACAAGTAGAGAACAGAAGAGAGTGCTCAAGTATTGAGAATGCTTGCTGACATTCGATCTCGAGTGTGACCCATCAGTTACCGCTGCCGTGATCATCCAATGATAATCCGAAACTCCTCACGACGCAAATAATCGAAACTCTCCTCAAGACAGCGGTAATTAGATGAACCAAGAAACTTAGGAGGGTGATAGCGTTTTGAGGAAAGTTGCTCTCTCTTGATCTCTAGTAAAAACCGCTGGTTACAACTGTTTTGAAAACTCAATTGTCCATGGTCAAACTTTCCACGAAATTTCATTGAATTGCATTGAGCACTTTTGGGGATAGCGTGTGGAAAAAAAAGTACAGGCAGGCAAACCAACGGTCATTCAGACACAGATGGATACAAATACATCTCCGAACATAATCAACTCGGGTAAAAGAAAAAAAAATCATTATAACAACAAAAACAATATCAACAATAGACTACGACATCCTGAAATTATTTCCCAAAATAAAACTTGAAACAATGGCCGACACAGGGAATCAATAAATGTGCAATGTCAGAGATGAGAAAAGGAAACAGGAATCATCAAAAAGAATTCAATTAGCAAACATTGGATCCATTGTGATATTGAATGGAAAAGATCACCATAAATATCTTGTAATACTGGAACGAAATTCGATCATCATTATCATCATGATCAATCTTTCAAGATCCGTCGATGGACATTGACCTTTCCAGGATTCGGCAGACCTCTCTATCGTAGGCATCGTAGAGCCAATAATTTCTGAATTTGTATAGTTCATCTCTCCATTTTGTATTCTGCCGGCCTCGGTTGTGCATGTGATTTATGCGGATCTATGTTGTGAGTCGTGATGTCCGTCGATTGTCTGCTTTTCTTGCGACATGGCCAGCCCATTGACATTTGTGTTTTCTCATGGATTCTATGATATTTTGGACTCTTGTCTTTCCCTGATATTGTGCTGTCTTGTGATCTCACCATGTGATGCTGAGCATGATTCTTTCAAGTACACGTTCCATGGATCTCAGTTAGAGGGTCAGTTTCTTGCTTAAGTTCCATGTTTCAGCTCCATAAGTGACTATTGGACGGATGCTTTGGTTGTATATCCTTCTTTTTAGAACTAGTGAGATCTTCTTAGCCCTGAAAACTGAGCTCGCTCAGCGGAAGACTTACCATCCTAGAGTGGTATTTCGCTCAATTTCTTCTTTTGAAAATTTGACGGAGATTTGGTGTCCAAGGTAGACGTAGTGGTCAACTTTTTCCAGTGCTGCGTTTTTTTTCTCTTTTTTTGCCTTTGTTTTTCTAGAGTTCATATGAAAGCCGACTTTCTAGCTTTATTCGTTCAGTTCATTTAACATTAGTTGGAAGTTGTGGAGGTTCTCCGCTAAAAGGACGATGATGTCTTCAAATCTCAGATATTATCCGTTTATTTTGATTCCTTTATTTTCATTGTCTAAGTTTCTGAAGATCATCTTGAAAAGTCGGTGAAGGGTTTTGATGAGCTGGTATCACCTTGTCATACACCTTTTTGGGGCAGAAAGGGCTCCGTGTCTTTATGTAATCTGATAAATGAGCTGCTACGACTGTATATATGTTGCGGTACTCTGATGTATAGAGGGTCTGCACCTTGTAGAGTGATAGTCTCAATGACTAAGGGGGTTTCAACAGAGTTGAAGGCCTTTTTGAAGTCAATAAATGCTGCAGCGAGTGGTATTTCGTATCCCACTGCTTTCATATTTAGCTGATTTATGGTCGAGTAGCTTCTTCTAAAAAAAGTTTGATACCGTGGTTGGTTTTCATCTAGCATTTTTGTAATTGAATCGGTGATGATTCTAGTGAAAAGTTTGTAGATGCAATCGAGTAGTATTATGGTTGCTGAGGTCTTTCGAGTTTCCTTTTTTTATATAAAAGTATAGTGGTGACCAAGAATGAAGAATGAAGATGAAGTACATGTAATGATAACATAAATACAATCAATCGTCAGTAGTAATGTTAGGAGAAGAGTTAGCGAAAAGTGGGAGATTCCTTGTCTTGATACTAATGGCGTCGGAGTTGGAACAGAGTTGGGTCAACACGTGGATTTCCATGTGACATTTTTTATATCGAGCTAAAAGAAGAGTTTCGTATTTAATTCCTAACTAAAAGAATAGGGGGCGCTACAAAAACATTATGATTACAGTGTTATCTCAAAATGAGGATGATTTCACAAATGAACATGACTTTACGTCAGAAATTTTATCTTCGTAAAGAACTTCATAAACATGTATAAAACTTTCAATCTAGAAATGACATTGACAGGCTATACGTGAAGAGACAAGATAGAGAATGAGGTCCCATCAGACTTAGAATTGTGTTAGCTTAACTATGTAATGTCTAACAGACAACACACATCTGATGACTAACAACCTACATCAAATATAATGACTGACAGACTGCGTACAACAGAATGAAGTGAGAATAACACTGACAGACAAGATGTTGCAACAAGACTGACAAAAGAATCAATGTCAGATAAGACAACCCAAAAAAACAAACATAAAAAGATACAAAACGTGAGCAAGGGGAACTTGTAATGGCATAGACAGGGTGAGCGTATGAGTGGAAAATGGAGACACAACAAAATAGCAAATGTCGTCAGTGAGGAGACAGGATTTAAAGCAAAACTTAACCGACGAATAGAACTATTTCATGGATAGTTTTACTTGGACTGTGGAGGGAGTGGAAATGGGAGGATGTAGAGCTCACTTGACGGACCGGGGGGGGGGGGTGTAACCAGATGAGAAATTCAAATCCACCAATTCACTGGCTTAAACCCCGACTGATATACCCAAAAGTCAGACACCTAACCTTTGCTGAAAGTATTATATAGAATAACGACCGTTTCACAAAAAAAAAAAAAAGAAAAGAAGGGTTTACTCTAAAGACAAAATACTTTACTGGATGAGTAGCTACAGCCACTCCGAATTGCATCATCGGGTCGAATAACATGACCGACTGATCATTTTCTAACGCCATATCGATTTTCTTTTCACGTTGGCTCCATCGATTTATTGACTCTGTCGGCTTGCAATAACAAGCAACAATTATTGCACACGTCAGGTTTGGAAGCAAATTCGATTGGCCGCTGACAAGGCGAAAAGAACAGTGACTTTCACACGCGCCAAGTCCAAAAGAGGGACAACGATAAATGCACGGTGATTTCTTTCATACAAAGAGATTATTTCCTTTGTAAAGAATCAAGTCATTGTATGGCGTTCCTTAATTGGACAGATCGTTGCACTTTTTTTTTCACGTGATTATTCACTGGACTCTGTCTAGTTTGGTATAGGGCCACAACAATATGGTCCCCAGTGAGGATTGAACTCACTAGATCAGTGATGATATGCTTCCTAACAATCTCTCAACGGCAATAATCCAAATATATACTGAGGTCTCTTGGTTTGGTACATGACTATAATATAAGTTAGGATCAGATTTACAACACTAATAACCTTATATGAATCTAACTTGCAAACTTGTCCTCTACTACAGGTACCTTGGGTATTTATTATATCCAATTTAATGTGTTGTAGAATAATCCGTCAATCATCGTCCTAAGGGGGCTCAACACACAAGGACTAGGGATTGTGTAACCTAGACGAGGTGTGGCAACTAGAGCCTGCTCGGGTCCGGTGCAGAGGACCTGTAAATCGCCGATGGAGCTTACGACAGCAGGGTGCTACGAATCAGCTGTTCTGCACTAACTCCAAACTAGGTCGAAAGCTGGTAATACATTTACTGCAAGTCAGCATACCATGAGGTGGGAATGACACCAGCTGACTAGCCATCACAGGGTCCACTACCAAGTATGGTGAATATTTCCCAGTTACGAAACCAAACAGAATAAACAGACTGGACAAACTTGCAAACCGATGTATCCGCAAACTGGCAGCACTTGATAACTGAATTGTTTCAGGTAGCCGAGGAAAAAACAAGTGCGTAAGAGATGTCCCTATGCAGCCCTGGATCTCTAAAGAGTCTCTGGGGATCGTTGACCGCCGTCGAGTCACACGCCTACACGGAGACGTGGCCATGTATCATCGCTTCAATGACGTGCAAAATGCAGTCATCCGACATTAAAGGGAGAAATTCTGGGCTGAGCAAGCAAATAAACTCGACGCAAAGACCTTCATCAGCTATACAAGCTTCTCCACTGAGCTAAGGCCACCCTCAGCAGCACTGCTTTCTTGTCATGTTAAGACCTTCATCAGCTATACAGGCTTTTCCACCAAGCTAAGGCCACCCTCACTTGATGGAACATTTCAACCCACTTCTTAACCCCCCCCCATCCTGAGGGCCCTACCTTCACCGAGTCAGCTAACCCTCAAGAAGCTGGAGAACAACAAAGCCCCCGGTACCTGTGACATCACTTGAGATGTTGAAGGCTGGAGGCGATTCAGAATTCAATAAACGACAAGTCGAAAGCCTTTGTTGCATAGTTAATCATTTATAAAAACATCGGCTGATTTTTTTCTAAAATGTGGTTAAAGTATGTTTACGATTCATGAAAATAAAAGCATCTTCTGCAAAAGTGATACTTATTCAAGATAAGATTTAGTATATAAAATGAATATCGTGCATAAGATTTACCATGAGAAAAGATTTTTATGCACGATAATCAATTACCAAATTAGCATATTGCTTGTATACATACGATCATACATAAAAATCCAATTTTTGCTACAAAGGACAATAAGAGTAAACATCTGATTTGGAAACCAGGTTCTCTCTGCTTAAAAATTTACTTTTTGAAAAAAGCTATCGACCCAATATGAACTATCTATTTATTCCCTTTTTTTTTTAACAAAAAATGCAAGTTTGTGTAATTAAAAAAATATATATAGATACATTTACATGAGAAAATACATTTTTGTTTAAAAGATTGAAAAAATTAGATCAGTACTTGAAAAATTTCTCTTTTATCTTGCAGAAAAACAAGAAAAAAATAGAAAAGAAAATATTCTTTTGTTTTGAAGATGAATAAAAAGTAAATTAGTTTCAGCAAAACTTCGATTTATAAAAAATAAGGAATATTCACTCAAAAATACGGAATTAAATCGATGAAAATGTTAAAAATTACTTCTAGCAAATACTTAATGAAAATTTTCCCCAGATCAAAAGCTTAGATCATAATTAATTGAATAAAATAAGAAATTTGCCAAGAACGAAAATATTTTACTTAATTTTCCTATTTTTTTTAAATTCCAAGTAAGAGTTCTAGATATATTTCTAACAAAGGAGAAAATGATTCATATATCGTGAAATAAAAATATCTGTAAAAGCGTAAAATCAACGCAAACATGGATATAGAAATAAAATAAATCATCAAATCAATAAAAGGTTGAGTATATTTTCTCTCTTTCTCTCTCTCTCTCTCTCACTGTCTCTCTGTATATCTGTCTGTCTGCCTCCCTCTCTCTCACTCTCTCTCTATATATATATATTAATAAAAATAATATATATATATATATATATATATATATATATATATATATATATATATATATATATATATATATATATATATATATATTCTCTCTCAATATATATTCTCTCCGTCTCTCTCTATATATATAGGGAGAGAGAGAGAGAAAAACAATGAAAACCACCCCTCTCTCTCACTATATATATATATATATATATATATATATATATATATATATATATACATACATATGTACATATATTTCTCAGGTATCGATTTCACGATGGAAAACGTTTCTCTCTCTCTCACCCTCTCTCTCTCACCCTCTCTCTCTCTCTCTCTCTCTCTCTCTCTCTCTATATATATATATATATATATATATATAGAGAGAGAGAGAGAGAGAGAGGTTCCATCGTAAAATTGATGCCAGAGAAATTAAAAAATCAGGGGGCGTTTAGGCAGCCTTAAAGCTCGATTACAAATGTATATTTGAGAATGAAGGTACGCTTACGTATATTTGTGAAACTCTGTTTATGCATATGTAGATACTTGCATATGTGAGTCTGATTTCAAGTTTGTATAACTGTGTATATTTGCATTAGCACTGTAATCTCTTAAACGGATAAATATTGATTACTGCATGCAAAAAGAGAGACTAGTTTCGATGGCCCTTCAATTAACCTTGCGTGTACTGAACCATGTTAGTATTAGAGAAACAGAATTATTCGAAAAAGCAAAAAAGAAATTGAATGACCCTATGTATAGAAATAGGGCAGGATGTCTTGACATTGTAATAAGGTTCGTAAACGTACGCAGAACTAGCTATTTCACTACAGCGTTCCTTTGAGTTTTGGAAATTTTCAAATAACTGAAGCTACGGTTAAGACGCTGCTTCCCAAGAAGCAAGGAAAAGGAAGGACCATGCCAACCTCCAATCTATGGAGAATGGGCTATTCATTTTATTGAACTTTTTTTTTCGTTAACTCCCTTCGCCAGATTAAAAACATTACAATACGAAGTTGAAGATAGAAAGGATGGCAGAAAAAAGACAAATGTGATAGAAATAGACTGCAAAACAAAACAAAAAAATACAATTAAGATTGAAAAATAAGATGAAAATAAAGACATTTTTAGCCGTTACTTTAGATGCTATGGCCTGGGGCCAACTTGGGCTGTCGCCAAAGGCACATACTTCTGGGGTGCAGTAGGGACTTTTCAGAATAATAATTTAATAGATCAAGCAACCGGGAGCACAAATTTCAAATTTCACCCTGAGTGCTTGGCGCAAATTTTAACATTCGCAAGCCTTGACTATGGCTTCTTTTTAAAACAAAATTCAAAATTCGAGTTCTGGACAATATTCAGTTATGCACAATCCTGGGGTAATATTTGGCATAATCAAATAAATTGTGAACAAATTTTATAGATACCTGCTGCGTCAAGAACCTCAGCGTCAATGGTGTCTGTCAGCATACAGAGCAGGCCATCATAATTATTCTTCATTTTTTCACACAGTACATCGTGGGGGATAGGGTCATCGCTCTCCCAAAACTCTAGCTCAATATCTTTTTCATGTAGGAGTTCAACCCCAGGAGTTGGGATGATTCGTGTTACGTAAACTCTCATTTTCCTACTTTTTCCTTCCTGTTCTCTTTCTATCAGTCAATATTACACTTATTGAGCGGAATAAAAAGGATTTTTAAATTTGATGCGCTTTTTCAACTCCAGGATATGAACAAACGTCTTTCTTCCTCCAATTCAAATAAGGCGTTCCGTATTAATTCATCACGTTATTGATGACGTGTTCTTTTCTATTCGTTCTTTGCTTCCGAGCCATTTGCTTTTCACTCCATTACACGATGGAAAAGACGAACATTTCAACGAATCATTCAAAATGTGTTTCAGTCGTTTAATTGAGAAAATTAAGGTGGTAATGTCTGAAAATTTTCGCTCACTTTCTTGAAAAAAAACTCAGTCATGCTTTTCATTGAATTATTAAACTGATTTTTTCACTCTTCAAAAGTGAATCTCATTATTTTCCTGGCATGATTTCATGCGCGTATACCTTATCATTAACACCCACACCCACAGGTAAGCATGGGGCCTGCATTTAACCTGGCCTTGTGCCATACTTCTCCTTGCAGAAGTCTCTGTTATTTTAATACCTAAATCAATGCAACTTCGTGTATTTCATGGAATTATCAAAAAATTCGTCGTGGGCAGGACAAACCATAACGAAATCGAGGATGTCGTACTTCAATATGAGGATTTCTCTGCAATGGAATCTTCAGCCTTTGTTTGGTTGGTCACTCAATAGAAAACATTACGTAAACAACGTCTTTTGGTAGCCTGACAAGTCCAGAATACTGTGAAAATTAGAGCTTTGACAAAAAATGACACCTACAGCTCTACCAAGCAAGCTGCCCCATGCCCTCTTTGTGCCAAGTTCAGACACATAAAAGGTAGTTTGATGAACGAATGATCTCGAATTCTGGTAGACACAAACGAAGGGATCTACATTGCAGATTGAACCCCTCTAAGAGAATACCTGAGATATGCTGATTACCAAAAAACCTTTCTTTGTACTTCCCGAGTGGACTATATGTCCATGATTCGATGAACCATGTGTTCTGTGTCAAGAGCCAATAGATCGATAGATAGATAGATTGATATATATATATATATATATATATATATATATATATATATATATATATATATATATATATATAGATAGATAGATAGATAGATAGATAGATGTACACAAACACACACGTATGTATACACTATATATATATATATATATATATATATATATATATATATATATATATATATAGATAGATAGATAGATAGATAGATAGATAGATAGATAGATAGATAGATTGTACCCGATCCCTCCCAGTGCTCCCACTGAGTTAATTTCAGATACATAGAAGACTATGAAGAACAAGGCTTCAACAAAAGTAATAGTACAAACCGTCCCACTAAAGGTTTCTTTGACAGCAACCTGTCCCTGCTCCCATAAAGTGCCCCCACAGTTTCCCCCTATTCCCAGTCCAGACACATTGAAGATTATGAATTTCTGAAGAAAAGAAAAAAAGACGTGAATTATGTTGGAAACAAACTAAGAGATCAATTTAAGATAAACTTAGATTGCAAATCGAACATTTACGGGAGGGGATTATAGAAAAAAATCTTTTGCGCCCAGTGAGGTGTACGTGAGCAAAATTTCAAGTCTTTACAATGAACAGCGTGGCTGTGCCATGGGCAAACACTCTGTGTCTAGTGAATATGAAGCTCTCTAAGCCCTACAACATCATCGAAACTTGCCTGTGGTCTGGTCTGGTCTACTGGTAAATAATACCACCACACTTATCATTTTCATTTAAGGAAAGATATTTACCTAACCCAGTGCCGGATTGACTGGGTTTCTCAAAGTGCAGGTCAGGATCCCTCCGTAACATACGAAATTTATAATTTCACATTTTTTTTACAAAAACACTGTAAAACGTAACATAAGCCCCTTATTTCTTTTTTATCGTTACAAAAGAAATAAAATGAATGGTATTTTTTTTAGCACGAGGCCAATCTCCCAACCAAATTATAGGGCCATTCGGCTGCAGCCCTTTCAGTCCAACCACATATTCTAATCACACATTTTGAAAGCTTAACATGCAAAAATTAAGTAATCATAACGCTGCAATGCGTTTTCGTCCAATCAGAAAACAAATGTGATAATCGATTAGGATTTTGATTCTCTACAAATATTTTTTTCCGTAAAAAATAATAACATAATTCCACAATCACTAATTCTATTCAGCTGATTTTCCTCCCAAATTTCCACTTGGAAAAACATTTTCCGATTAGGAACCGTCAACCAAAATTATCAACACGGGTATCCTTAAGTTTTTAAGTGGGTCTGGCTTTCTGGCTGGCTGGCTCTATGCGTCACACGTACAGGCCGCACCATTGGAGCTTGGGGACTGAGCATTTACTCCTTATCATGTCTACAATATTTTTTAAAATTTTCCTCGTAAGTTTATTATAAATTGATCCCTTTGTTTGCGTCAGGCTGCTTTCATTGGTTTTCATTTTGAAAATTTGGACTTTCTGATCGAACAAAGGCGTCAGAAGTAACTTATCGATTAATCTCCCTTTTTTTCAAGGTTCAATTGATCACCCCTATGACAGCATGCTGCAATTTTTCTTGTTTCTTCAAGTACACGTGAATTTAACCCTCTAAAGTTAACTTCACTCTCTATTCTATTAGGGTGATTAGAGCTTAGAATGAGTTGCAAGTACATTATTGATCTTTAGTTTATTTTTATTAGTCATTTTTATTCCGATCATTTTTTGGTGTTGCTTCTTCTCCCGCAGTTTTCCTGATATCAACGCCAATCTAACGCTAATTGGTCCATCTTAATTCTGTGTACTGAAGAAAAACAGTTTTTGAAGGTTTTTTGGGGGGTATTTACGATGTAAATCACACTGCAAAAAAATTCTTCTTGTTACAGTAGAAAAACAAAGACTGCTCCAGACTTGGACTACAGTTTGAAAACTATTCTGATATTGCAAAATCTCGTCAAATATCAAGAGCCTTAAGTACAAAATCGAAGAGAAACCTTCATTTTCCACTTTTGGTTGTCGAAATTAAAAGGGGGACATTTTTTTTGTTCAACGGGATCAAAATCAAAGGGTGATTTTTTTTCACACTTGAGGGATTTATTTTTTAATGTTCAGTTTGAAAATCGAAAGTGATCGTTTCTTTTCATTATTAGGGGCAAAAAATAAAATGGAAACCTTTTTTCCCTTTCCGTGGTAAAAATCAAAGGGGAATATTTTTCACTTCCAGCGGTTAAAATCGAAGGGAGAATTACCTTTCACTTTCAGGAGTTGACATCAAGAGGGAACTTTTTGGACATTACCCATATTTTGAAACACTAGATCTCTTTCTTAAGAGTAGCCCTAAGTCCCTTAGCATTACCCTCCCCCCCCAAAAAAAAACGTTCCTTTTTAATGAGTTCCATCTTTTTTTTTCTACATTAGCTGCTCCTCTTGGAGATTGGCTACATTTTTTTTTCTAATATTAACGCCCCCCCTTTTTTTTAGATTGAGACCCCTCCGAGATCCCTTTTTAAAAATACTAACCCTTTTCTTACACTAGTCCTCCTTTCTTACATTAGCCAGACACCCTCTTTCACATCATCTCCTTTTTTTCATCGTTAGTTTCCTCCTTGTTTCTAACTGTGTAAAGAATTATTAAACCAATTGAAAAAAATTAAACGCAATCTGATTTCCAACCACCCAATTCCTCTTCTGGACAGCAATTCAATACGCCTGTTAAGGCAGTTATACGGCGTAGTTTCTATTATTCAAGCAATTAGAAAACTTCACTTTTTAGTGAATTGCGTTATTTAAAAGTGAAAGCATATCAATCTGGTAGGTTTATACTCCGATTTAAATTCTTTTGAGAAGTTATTAGAATGTACTTAAAATAATGACAGATACTTCCATGCACTTCTGAGAGAGATTAGCTGGTGTGATGTGTCATGAAACAAGCCATATTTTCTTTGGAAAAGCGGAATTAATGCACCAGCTATGGCAACAGAGAATAAATGATATATCATGAGAAAACGAAGAAAATGATGTGACAGACTTCCTGGGTATGAACTCAGTAACCAGTTTAAATTGAATTATGTATCATGAAGAGAGCTGGAAAAAAAAAAGAATTTAATCAGATGCATGGAATATTTTCTGCTTAAACAAATTGTGGCCGATGAGTGCGAACTGTACTAATGTTCAGCACCATCTAACTGACATTACTTTCTTTTTCAGTGGAAGGAGGTTAGCATTCTGAGGTACCTCTTATTGGCGATGTTCACAATGGCAACTTCCTTGAGTTGGTTGAACTCTTGTCTCTTTGGGATCCCATACTTGGAACCCATGTCACGAATGTTGAGGAAAGCCAAGAAAAAGGAGAAAGTGCATTATTTATCAGCTGAAGCGCACTATGAATTTATTCATCTTTACTCTGAACTTGTTTCACAACACATAATCTATGAAAGATCGAATCAAAATAAAACCGAACGGAAACAAACAAACAAACAAAAAACTAGCATACTCGGGGAAAATGGAGACCTACAAACAGACAGAGACAGAATTGTCGAATGTGCCCAAGAATTCTACCAAAAACTATACTCTTCAAAACAAGGAGTACAAAACAACGAACAGGATACGCAAGGGGCAAGCAATCGATTCGAAGATTTCCCAGAAGTAAGCCCGTGGGAGGTGAAGCAAGATTTCAAACGAAGAAGGGGAAACACTCTAGACCAGATATGATCATCATCGATCAACTCAAAAAGTTGGTAATATCATCACCAGGAAACTGGCTATTCTATTCAGCTTATATCTAAAACAAAGTAAAGTCCCAAAAGATTAGAACACTGTAATCAGAATGCTTTTGTACATATAAAAAAAGGGAAACCTGAAAGACCTCAACAACTGCAAACCTATAAGCCTACTCAACCGCATCTACAAACTTTTCAGAAAAACCATCACCAACCAAATTACAAAAGCAGTAGCTGAACCAATTAGTAGACCAACCACGGGTGCCAGCTGGCTTTAAAAGAAACTGCTCAACCATGGACCATCTCGATTTGATAAATCAGCTGAACGAAAAAGCAGCAGAATACAAAATGCCACCAGCTGTATTATTTATCGATTTCAAAAAGGCCTTTGACTTGAAAATTCCAATAGTTATGAAGACCATCACACTACAAGGTGTAAACTCTGTATACATAAGAGTACTATAACATATATATAGTTACAGCAGCTCCTTTCTCAGGCTACTTAAGACTTGAAGCCCTCTCAGCTCCCAAGAGGGGTAAGACAAGATGATAGCAACTCACCAAAACTACCTGCCTCGAGAAACCTAGACTGGGAGAATAGAGGAATCAAAATAGATAGCATATATCTGAGCCACATCAGATTTGCAGACGACATCGTCCTTTTCACAGAAAATCTACACTACCTCCAACTAATGACAGATGAATCAAATGTAGAAAGCAAGAAAGTCGGCGTACACTTGAACTTCAGTGAAATAGACATCATGTGTAACAATCCCGTCGAAATAAGAACACAACAATCAGAATCAAAGATGTAGAACTGGAGAAAGTAGACCACTACATCTACCTGGGATAACGAATCTTCATGAAACCCTCAAAAGAAGAAAAAATCAAACGAAGAATCACTCTGGGATTGCAATCCTTCTTCAGCTCAACTTTCAAGAACAAGAAGATCCCATTAATCATAAAATGAAGGGTATACAAACAATGAATCCTCCCGATTGTCATTCATGGAGCCGAAACATGGAGCCTAACCAAAAAACAGACTTGCAAAGTGAGAACCATGCAACGTGCACATAAAATAATTATGCTCAGCCTCTAATGGAGAGATCCCACGACATCACAATATATCAGGGAGAAAACATGTCTGAGCCATCAGAGTATCCATTAGTAAACTCAAATGACAATGAGCTGGTCATATTGCAAGAATGGCAGACAACTGATGGATATCACGACTCACAACATGGATTCCCATAGATCTCATGCGCAACTGAGGCCGGCAGATTACTAGATGGTGAGAATAACAAGACTAATGAGACTGAAGATAATGATGATGATCATCATAAACGTATGATAGTTTGTGGGATTAAGATTGAAGAGAGATCTCTATCTTCTGTAGAGTGTTGTGAGAAAACAGGTTCTACAATTGCGAACCTGATAAAGGATATATAGAGTAAAATGGCATTCTCTTGGAAGATTACTGTAGTCATATATATGGCAATGGGACCAGTATGGCAGCAGAATGAAGCACAATGAATAGTAAATTAATTAATAATAATAAATAATAATAATTATAAAAATCCTCACAATATTTCTTGACCTTGTGGATACCATACATTGAATTTGTATTGTATGGGTTCTACTGAGAGTCTTACTGAAGCAGTAACTTCTTCCGGGAACAAGTGGAATTGTCTATGATACGTTTTCTAAAAAAGATGGCCAAACGTTTATGACAAAAGCAGAGGCTGTCGATCATTGTATTGTTTGTCAGCTACCCGGTAGTCAGCCGGAACCAGTAGCGTGAAATCATTTGCATCAAATCCCAATGAAATCAAATTGACCCCGTAGGATGTTCTGAAACTTAATCTGAGGCCAAAGATCGTAAGTGAAGTAACAGGAGCTATTAAATTCATGTCCTCTTCGAGAGGATGCGTGTTATTCATTTGATTTTATGTTCTCGCTCCCATTCACATTTACATCATGATAATACAGACAATAAGAAATAGCGTCCGCTTTGGAAGCAGCCTCATACACAAGCTCTGCTCTTACCAATTAGCTAACAACGCTCTCATATTAAGGCATGAGTTTGAAACGTATTACTCATTTCCTCATTTGACAATCGTAAGCACAATTATGTCGTTCCTGATGCCAACAGTATGAAATCTCAATAAGAGGACAATTTGTATCCGACAGGTATTAGATATAAAGACAATGAATTAGGGACTAATACTTGGCGTCGATTTTACTTGCTTTGATATCAAGTGGCCAAAAGAAATTGGCATTATGCGGGGATCGAATTTGCGTTCAACTTGGAAGTAGACATACGCAGGCTCTGCACTTACCACTTTGCTAACAACTCATGGTGGGGTGGGAATCCGAAACGTACTTATATCAATCATACCCTTATTTCACGATCGCAAGCACAATTATGTTGTTCCTTATGCCGATTCGATGATTAGTTCCGAATTAATTGTCTTCATAATTATCACATTCTGTCGGATATAATTTGTATATTTACTGATATTTCATGTTTATATACATGTATGTAACAGTACATGGCATGCAGAATCTCATCCCAAACGCTTCTGCGCCATGTTTCATATTAACTGGCATTTCCGTACCAGAAACACAATTTATTCATTTACTCAGTTCGTTAGAATAATCGATTGGGGCTGTGAACATATTAGGAAGAGATCAGACACAAGTTATCAGGATGTGAAAGAAAGGTTTGCCGGTAAGATATGTCAAAGTTTAGCACAATTGCAGTCGTCATGGAAAGAGATGGGTAAGGTCTTCTCTCATCAGTAAACTTATATGATGATGACAATGATTGAAAACGGAAATGCCGTCACATGGTTTTCAGCAGTAAATGAAATTCATAATTACTTTTGTTTTTATAAATTGAAAGAAAAATTTTAATTAGAATTCATGAAGGAAATAATTGAAATACAGTCATGATAATGTTTACAGTTGCAAACGGGGAGTTAATGCTTTGTTTCGTTTACGTGGGAAGAACAGATAATGCACTTTGATCTTGAACTAAAGGCTGCAAAAAGCGCATTCCTGTCCGGAACCCTCAACTCTGATGACGATGATGATGATCCTCATCATCATCATCTGCAGCAGTAGCAGCTACCACCCTCTAGCGTCCTTCGTTGAACATTCCCAAAAGACTTGAAACTTTGATTTCGTCGAAAAATTAATTTTACAAAAAAAAGTGATTGATTTAGTTTCAAGTTTTAGTTCGAGAAAAACAAAAACAAAACATTAGAAGTTGTCTTAGGATTGTATTAATCATGTTTTACTTTTCCCATCTGACTGAAAAAAGTAAAAATTAAGAAACAAGGTTTGTTTTACTTTCTCTTATGAGTAGAGTATTTTATGTTTATCTGTCATTACCTAAATAAATCCAAACAAAAAATTTTATCGAGAAGAATATGATATATTTCATTTTACCAAATAAAAAAAAAAACAATTAGGATTTACGAACTCATTTATTTACCAATAAACTTTTTTTAAAAAGATTAAATCATTATTTAGATAAGTGTACCAAGAAATTATTTCATTAAATTTCTTCAAATTTCGATAAGATAAAAACGAAATTCGGGGTGTCAATTTTTTCTGCACAAACGATGAAATAACGGGGAAAAAATCAAACATTTGGGCGTTTTCTTTTCTTCCTTTTTTTTCGCTATCTCCACTTCAACTCCAACATTTCTTTCTTTTTTCTTTCTTTCTTTCTTTCTGCCTATCTTCACTCCTTTTGGTCTGTTCTTCTTTTTTTTACCACTAGCAATAACGCAAGCGTATTCTAATTTCCATTTTCTTCCTTTCTCTCCTTTTCTCTCAATGTTTTCCTTCGGTTAAACTGCGTCCGTGACATCAGCGGTCTCCCCTTCTCCTCCTCCTGTCTTTCTACATTTCTTTCATATAAATTATCTTCTTCTCTTCCTCTATTTGTGTTGTATTAAAATCCATATTCAGTCTTTTTCTTTCCCTCTTTCCCCACATGACGATCGATAAACTAAGAGCTCATAGATGGTAACGATTACGTCTATTTATATATAAATAATGTGAAGAGAGTGATAAAGTCTGACGTCAAGATAACTTCCGGATCCAGCTTGGACCAAGTTCATACTGAGTTAGTACTAGGAGAATCTTGCTCGTTTCTTTCTTCGTCGTTTTGTTGGTTATTTCGACCGCTATTTCAGAGTTTGTCAGTATAGGACATCTATTTTATCCTTGATTAAATATTTTGATAACCTTTAGTGATTTTTATCGATTTCGAAGCACTTTTCCACTAGAAAGCAGACGACAAAACATTACAAACACGCAGCCATAATGGTTCGATGAGTCAAACGTATTGTCGCCGATTGCGAATACAGATTTGATCGTAATTGTTGCAAAATTCAAAATTGACGAGAGACAATCACAGCAATGGAAAGCACATATTATTCATTCTTATAACTTTTAAGGAATATTTTTAGGCTAGAAAAGGTCATAACAACAACGAAAAAACCTATGCAAATTGGTTTTATATAATATTCTTATAGGAACCTGTGTTTAACGTATGGTTACGGGTCCTAAATTTAAAAAAATATATATTAGAACGTAAATTTTTTACATGCATGGTCAATTAATTAATCAAAAAATAATATTCTCGGCCAGGCCAGGGGTGTCGGCAGGATTTGCCTAACGAGTGGGGTTTGCTTCCTCGAAAATGGGGCTCGATCATCCTGCACCCAGCAAGGTTGGTGAGGGTCCAAGGACATGCTCTTCATGAAATTTTGAATTATATGGGCTAAAAACTGCCACCGAAGACTCTCCTGGTTTTTTATCGATTGGTTAATTTTGTGGAACATGACACAAAAGAGGATTTGACGTGAAAACATTATTGTAACTTCCCCGGTATATGTGATGAAAAACGACGCGTATCACTATTTTTGCACTATTTTAAAGTGTGTCAACTCCATACTGTTGACTTTAAAAATGGATGGGTACAAAGTTAGAGCATTGCCAAAGGCACACCCATGGTTGGCACCGCGGTGAACTTTTTTAGAATCGACCCCGTTAGATTGCAGGAAAATGCATCTAAGGGTCATCATTTAAACATGCTTTGGGATGCATTATTATTTGAACATAATGAACTGCTTCATGTTCATAATACCGTTCCATTTTTGACTGCATTTTTTTAAACATAAATAGTCCCTTAAAAGATAAGATAAAAACTACAATATAAACATCGGTCATCAGATTTGAAAGTCTGGTTTATTAGATTTATCAGACGTGGGGAAACTGTCCTCGTAAAGTGCAACGAAATCATTCCAAGATCGTCTGTTAATTCTTTATAGCTGCTCAATACAGACAGATAATTGAACTCCTTCGGTGACATTCACGATCGTAACCATGTCTTAATCCTACGTGACAGTGTTAATGATCGCTCTGGTGATGCAGTCTTGGCAAGACTGTCAAGTAGCAGTTGACATATCAGAAAGGTGTTTGGGATGAAGGCCTTCTCTTCTTTTTGTAACTTTTCCAACTGCTCATAGTAGTCTGCTCAAATCAGAGTTGTACCCGGAAGTAGATACATTAGTGATTTTCGCAAAAAAAAAAACCGTTGCATCATTTTTTGTAGAATAAAAGAAAAAAAAACACAATATTTGCATCTTTTTACAGCAAATTTAAAATTGCTATATTTTTAGTATTCTCAGCAGTTTTGGCTATTCAGGCCAAAAAATCGTCAATAATGATACAAATATTGCCACTGAAGTACTCCAACTTCACCAATATATAACAAATATAGAGTGCAACGGGTATTGCATATCAAATGACGCTTTGCAGATATTTCAAGATAAAAGAATGACCACGAGGAGTTCATATAAGACCGAATTGATACATTTAAAAAAAGAACTATGACATCATAGTCAATCAGAATGTGCCTTGGTAGCAAGGTTAAATCATATCTAAAAACCATACAGATTAGGAAAAACATTGCTGCCATTTTTTATATGAACTTTAAAGGTAGCCATTTTGAAATCCAAAATAGACGACTGTGAATGTACATTTCCTCTAATTATGACTAAGTAATTGTGAATAGATCCATCCAAAATTTTACTTACTTCTGTCGCCTACTGTTTACTCTTTCAATAAATCTAATTTAGATTTGTTGGAACCTATGGAGATATCGTGAACAATATTTCTTAATTAGAAACTAATGGCTGGACCCACCCTAAAATTTAATCACCCCTTCCTTACAATATGGTTCACCTATCTACGAACCTGGGGACTACTGAAAATAAAGCAAGGAGAGACAGTAGCGAATATAGAAATTTACGGAAGAAAAAACATCAAACTATCTCTCAATCAAAATCAAATTCCTGGATTCACCTTAAAATTTGATCACTTCTGTATCCATGCTTCACAAATTTCATAAAATTTCGTCGACATCCATCCAAAATTTAATGACACTTCCTACCTTTCCATGAAATTTCATTAAAATTTATTCAGAAATATTGGAGGTATTGGTGAGAACAGTCACGAACGAATATAGAAATGTATAAAATATCCAAATTAAAGATATATCTCTTAATCTGTCATAAGCTCGTAGATCCGCTTCGACATTCATCGGCTCTATCGTGCTCAGTGTCACACAGCTCCACGAGATTTCATCAATATTTATCAAACGCTTTTGGAGGTATCGTACGGACAAAGAAGGGCGAAGCAAGGAAAGTATTTTTTAAAAACTCAAATATATTTCTTAATCAAGGAATAATTCCTGCATTTACTTAAAAAATTGATCAATTCTTCCTTAGAAGATGGCACACCCTTCCAAGAATTCTATTGAAATTCGTTGTGAAATTCTGAACAATGCCGTTTGTACAGACAGAAGCAGATACAGAATTGCGCGAATTACTGAAAAGAAAATCTTGCTCAATCGAGAAAGAATTCCTGGATCCACTGTAAAATCAAATCACTTCTCCCTTAAACAATGGCATATCGTTCACCAAATATTCATTGGAAGTATTGTGTAGACAGACAGGGGCAATTATTAAAAAAAAAAAAAACCTTCAAAAAAATTTCATTCCTTTTCTCTCCCATGAATTTCTGTATCTGCTCCTGTCTGTCCAAATGATATATCTAAAGAGTTGTCGATGAATTATAATGATACTTCATTGAAAGGTAAGACATTTCATAAAGACAGTGATTACAGTTTGGTGTGGACTCAGGAATTTTTTTTTTTTTTTTTGGTTGAGAGCTCTCTATTAGCTCCTATCTGTCAGTATGTTGTATCTAATAGTTCTGGATAAATTCAATGAAATCTTGTGGAAAGGTAGGAAGTAGTCATTGGAGCAGATCTAGGAATTAATTTTCGTTTGAATTCAGTGAAATTCTGTAGAAGGGCAGTAGTAGGCTACGGGAGAAGAGATTAAATTTCGGGACGGATCCATGCACATTGATCTGGTCATAATTGGAAGAAATATATATTCACAGTCGTTAATTTCGAATTCCAAAATGGCTGCCCCTAATTTTCTTAGAAAAACTGAATACTATTTCTTCGTGATCTGTTTTCTTTTTAGATATGATTCAACTTTGTTACCATGATTCTACCTCCAAGAAGTTACCAATTAGAAAATGTGCCACAAGCTGTTATACTATAAGGTCTTTCGAGAGCTTCACTTCTTGATTGACCTGTTCGTCTGTTATACACCATAACTATTCATATTCTGTGTATCTTTTTTAATAATTTGCTCATTCGCTATGAAAGAACAATACAATATTTCTCAATCATGTGATTTGCTCAAATAATCGAATAGCTATTTCATAGCTATTTGCAATTAGTTTTAGCCCTTTTATAGCTAACCGGGACGCTGTCAGCTTTTGTGACCGATCGATCTAAATTGTTTTCACGTAATGTTTTATCACAGCCCAATATATATTTACGCATCCAAATTTTCTAAATTGCATGAGCAACGTCTTGAAAAGCAGTTGGTATCATAGCAACACTTTGTGAAGTGAAGAATAGCATCTAGAGCAGGTGGTCTTTCTATACATCAAAGTACGGAAATCTTATGTCATCTTGATTCCAATTTTCGACCAGAAAGTTGCATTACATGAGATATATGCTTGGAAGTTGATACGCTGTAGGTGTTCCAGCTATACTGAATTTGAATACATGATATGTACACAAATTTACAACAATGGTATCAATACTTCACGAAACTAATCTTCCTGGGTTATCTGTTTGTATACCATGCTGAATATGCACGAATGTTCGCAAGTCAGCATCCTCATGGTCAGATTTGAGTGTATCAACTTCTTCATGCCTGCCATTTGTAACACAGACTGTCTTTTCTGAATCATTGAAACCACCAATAAGATCCACATATCTATCTTGCTCTAGTTCAGCTTTTCCCTTCCTTATTCAGTCTGACATAAAAAGAAAAAGATGGTCGAACTATTTACCGATAGACCACTGGTGAGTTGTCGACCAGGAAATGTCCTCGACTGGTAAATTGCCGACCGGGAAAAAGCGACCAGGATATGTCGTTAGCCGGTAAATTGTTCGACCGGGAAAATGAATGGTGGGGTATAACCAGCAGTAAAGTAGAACCGCAAAAATGTGACCGGGAAGTGCCCTTGAATCAGCAAATACAACATGAAATTGAAAAGCTAATTATTCAATATTCATCTATATTTGACCATACATCCAATGCAAAATACAAACACAAGGCGTGTCTAAATCATATGAGTGGCACAATTTTGCCACCCACCCAAAGAAGTATTAGCTATAGCCCACTATTAGTGAATAGTGGTTTTAGAGCAAGTCACTATATTAGTAACAGGTCAATTGGAAGGATTTCATGTGTCATAAGCATGCCATTTACGCTCTTGGTTGTACTCTAAGAAATATCTTTTTTCTGTTTAGAGTGCGCCCCATATATCTTTGTGCCTTAGGCGACTGCCTGAGCTCGTTTAATGGACGGACTGGCCCTAGCTATAAATGAAAGGATCCCTCTCTTAAAGAATTAATAAAATTCTCTTATCCATGAAGATTATTTTTAATAACAACATCAGTGAGATATCTTGATTATACAAAGGGTAGATTGAACCCCCACCCACCACAGAAGACTTTGCCATAGCCCACTGTTTCAGTGCAAGAAGAACAAGATCATCCACTGTTATTCTGAGTAGCAGAGATGGTTGCGTATTTCCCAACAGCGCCAAAGTTCGATGTGTGAGCCAAAGTGAAAGCTAAAACTCGGACAGGCACTCAGAAAATTGGTGCAACACAATCTTTTACATCCATTCCCCTCTTTTGGACTATAAATGTGTGTTCTCACATTATGAGTGTATTTGCAAAGGTACGTGTTTTCTCTTTCAAGAATCAAAGTTGCCTTCAGAAAATACTTTTCAAAACAAAAATTCTTGAGAATGTTTTCCTTTCACTTAAGCTGAACGATTCTCCGACTTTCTTTTTATTTTTTTTACTCTGTGTGAATGTTTTAGAGTTGTCTATTTTATTCTATTTTGGGTTTTAGCGCATGCATTGAGGTACTTAGCGTTTGTCTGAATCACTTATAAAGATTTATTGGCAGCTTTGATTCGAGTAATTCTTTCCCTTTCTTCCCAGGAAATGAATTTGAAGCGTCACTTGAACGCATGTTGCCAAAATCAGGATTGATTCATTCTGCCGTCTCAGACATTCGCTTTCAATAGGATTCGGTCTGCCTATTTCTATACTCTTTAGAAAATTCCCAAATCGAGTTCTAATTGCTTTGCATTATTGTATTTCAACAAGTTTATTCGTGTCGTCAAACATGATGGCATGTATGAAATACATAGATACACATTATATTCTATGTACGTAGATAATAGAGGTTTACCTAATCAAGTGACTGACCCCCCCCCCAACTGAGAACCATGCGACGTGGACATGGAAAAATCAGGCTCAGTCTCACATGTAGAGATCACAAGACAGCATAGTACATTAGGGAAAAACAGGGTTCAGAGACGTCATAGATTCTATTAGAAAACTCAAATGCAATGGTCTTCTCATGTTGAAAGAATGACAGACAACTGATGGATATCATGTCTCACAACATGGATACCCAGGGATCACTTCTATTACTGAGGCGTGTAGAATACAAGATGGATAGACAAACTAGACAAATTTAGAAAGTATTGGCTCCGTGACGCCCATAATAAAGAGATCTGGCGAATTCTGGAGATGTACGTTCATCGAAAGACGATAAAAGTGGTGGTGGTGGTGGTCGTGGTGATGATGATGATTATGATGATGATGATGATGAATAGAGATTCACATCGCAGTCAGCTTGGGAAATAGCTGTCAGTTGTTCACAGATGGTTTCAAAAGAATGTTTTGTTTTTATGACACTTATAATTTCCTTATTCTTCGAATCCAGCACCTTTTCTACTCCATCAGAACAATAAAATCCAACCTTTACATCATCATAGATGAGTTGCCCCTTTAATATTTTTGTCTTTGTATGAATGTGAGTAAAACCACGAAATTCTGGAAACACGTGGGATTGATTCGAAAGGGGACAACCACAATTGCTATCTATTGAATATTTTCATCAAGTACGAATACACAAATATAATAATAAGCGATGTGTGTTTCCATTTCTTCAACGAGGGGTTTAAAGAACGTACCGCTCCTATAAATATACGTACAAATGCGATTTTTTCAATCATAAACTTTTCCTTTTAATATTTGAGGTCGTACTACTTCCTAATTTCTACTCTAACGTACACTCAATTTTCTCTCCGAGTAGCCACATCTACTATTTGATCGGATCTAATTATTGAGTTGGAATCTAATAGGTTGGTTTTTGACGTACTTTTTTTTCCTACTTTCGTGTATAACATTATTCCCATTACATTTTAGTGATGCTTTTGTCGGGAAGATTTTAGTTCTCCCTCAGATTTCCGATTCTTCCAATCTGAATCGGAATATTCCAAGCCCTCCAGTGATTGTGGAGGCAAACCTCAAACTCTTACACCACACTTTTCTGTTTCTCAGGAACGTTTCAGCTATATTTCACCTTCTTTTAATTTCATTGTGATTTCTAGTGTCGAAAATATCAATACAGAAAATAAGAACATAATTTTTATGATGACTCAACCTTAATTCTTGGCCTTAGCAAGGTAACTCATTTGGAATTAAAGATCTTAAAATTTCCTTCTCTTTAAGATATCTTTTGTTTTGGGCATATACCATTTCCTTCGTGGTCAAATTGAATACGTTTTTATTATTCTCAGTGAACCACCATTACTGTGCTTTTAAATTGCATCTCTTTCTCCGCACCAACAACGTTTGTTAATGTAAAAAACAGTAATTGATTTCGGTCTCGCATCATAACAATTTACCTCACCAAAAATCCGTGAGTCACACACTTAAAAAAAAAACTTTCTCTTATTTGTCTCATGAATTTTCAATAGACTTATTTGCTTCCTGTTGAATTTTACATTTTGGGTTCTTTAGATATAAGATATGTCCATTTTCGGTTTTTATACAGTTTCTCTCCTTACTCTGCAGCATATAGTCTATACATAGCAGAGCCAACACAACCACCTGATCTGGCGAGTCTTTTTCTTCCCTCATTTCTTTCACATATATCCTATCAATGATATCCTCAAATGTGAAGCTGTATACATTGTCATTGACTTTTTCTGTTATCTAATCCAAAATACGCTATTCTAGTATTGCCCAGTTAAAGAAGGGCTCAGGATCTCTGGCTACTGTTTCTGTATTTATCTTTGATGAGTTCTCCAAAAATCTTACTTGTTCTCCTCAGCTATACTTTCCTTACCTTTTCATTTATTCAAACATGTTTAATAGATATTGCTGCCAGTATTCAAAGATATTTATAGTATTCTTTTTCAATATCCTGATGAATAATTGTTCAGTAATTAAATTCGTTCTGATAATTACTGTTTTCCTGTGCGCATTACCAACATATTACTTGATTCCAATTCCCATCCCGACGCCCAAGCTGATAATTCTGACTAATTGCAGCAATGTTTCCGGCTCAGTTTTATTTTTAGAAAATAATTCTAGATTATTTGTACACAAATAAAATGATGAAATTTTCAAAATTTATGACTCCACTTACAACTCTGCAAGATGGAATTGGGTGCTATCATTGCAATTGTAATTACATGAATAGTAGAGAGATCAAGTACATTCTTTTCTTGGGATCTTTAGGGTTACCCTTCTGCAATCAGTTCTACTTTCCAGCTCTTTGTTGCCTCACCTATCTACATGACCACACGCTTTGCGATTTTAAACAAATTCAAGCATTCTGAAACTCAAGCTTAGAGGATCTTTTGGGGAGTTGTTTCAGCCTATTCATGAAATCAAAAGAGTTTCCTCTTGGTGTTTAATTCGTTCGAGATTTATCTTATCAATAAATGAAAAATCCATTCCTCTGGTTCCTTTTTCTACAATTTTTTGCTCATGTAGACGTCCCCAGCTTTCTAGCGAGTAAAACTTTCCTCAACAAGTAGACCTCCTTGGATTTTCCAAAGATATGTAATCATTTAAAACTAGCTGAAAACCCACACATACGTCTAGATGAAGTCGTTGGCCTTAATAACAGCTCAAAACTATCGTTTAGGAGTACTTTCATTCTATACCTCGAGCTACAAAGCACAGTTTTGGGCGACTCAAAAGTCACAAACAGATAAACCGAATCAGAATTTTTGTATCATATTAGATATATACATTGAAATGAGATTTTTTTTATTATGGACAGATCACGAACACAGACCCCATATTACTTTTTTTTTCCGGAAACAAATATGAGAGAAAAATTGCCTCAGGGTCCCATAAGTCACCATATAAAATTTTACAACCATAGCTATGACGGTATTCGAGTTATATTAGCACAGACTGACGGACAGGTATTTCGCGGAAGAAAATATCTATGTAAGCGTGAACACAACCGAACACACCAATTTAGCATATAGTTTTACATTGTATGTCAATCCCCAATCAAAGATTAATTTGGTGTGGAATTTTAGAAAACTAGTTTGCTAAAAAAACCTGCTCCGGTGTTTCAATAGTAACCACAGAAACATTTGGTGGCCGTTCTTGAGTTCTGCAATGACGGGCAGATGGAGAAGCTTTTATAGAATTATAGTAAGTGTATTATGTCACCATATATACGACACGTGCAATGCATGTATCCCAGAATGCATAACTGCATTTCTTCCCACGACATCTTCAATCTAGCTGGATGACTATTGAAATCGCCAATGAAAATTACTGGAGAGAGTGAGACAACATTGATGATAAAATGCATAGCAATTTTGATTGAACAATATGCGTACACGAGGCAATATGTGTACACACAAAAAAGCTCATATGGTTGGGGGAAAATAGAAAATGAAAAGACAAGCTGTTTCCAGGAGGAAAAAGACGTTGTTTTCTTCATTCTAAGTTCATAATTTGTTTAATTTCCGATAAAAAAACTTCAGAACATCTGTGATTCAGAACAGGTCTGCAGATAAACACAAAAGTTGAATTCTGTTCAAGTTCTAGTCATTATATTAGTCCTCAATCCTTAAAACATCCCTTGTTTATTGGACAGCATGATCAGCTTCACCCTTCATTTCTCATGTGAATTTTTTGTCCTGGGTCACCCGAAATACTTATGCTGAGCTTGAGCTATAATACTGTTACTACTGTTCGACCCATAAAATATTAGTCCCTTATCCCCCTTCCCTTTAAGGGACACGGACACACGCATTCCACAAATCGATAAAGCACTTTATGTAAGCGTAAATGCAGTCAAACAAATTAAGGAACCAATTTATCGTGGATTTAGATTTGAAATCGAACCCAACACTAAAAACTTATTTCAGAGGAATATTGAAAAAAACAAAACAAAACAAACTAACTTACTAAAACCTGCCCCAGGCCCCATTAGTAACCACATAGAATTTGGTAGCCATAACTCTGGCTGTTTTTGAGTTATACAATGACGAACAGAAGGATAGACATTTGGTGAGTTATAGTAAGAATAACTATCATGATTTGTTCTCATGGAGCCTCCACATAAGTA
Source organism: Thysanoteuthis rhombus (assembly GCA_963457665.1). Taxonomy (NCBI): domain Eukaryota; kingdom Metazoa; phylum Mollusca; class Cephalopoda; order Oegopsida; family Thysanoteuthidae; genus Thysanoteuthis; species Thysanoteuthis major. The sequence goes on along the minus strand of OY735199.1, from coordinate 53,145,422 downwards.
AAAAATACCAGGTTTGTAGCAGAATGGAGGTAAACACTTAACCCCCCATAGAAACGAATATTTAGATTCTCAGATATGAATAAACATACGTGTTGAATTACCGTATGATATAAGTGACGGGTGAGCAGTGACAGAATGATGGACCATAAATCATGGGCGAATCTCATCAGATTTCAGGTTATCAATACTAATACCCAAACCGAAAAATTCAATAACAAAGGTCAACTAAAATTTTAATAAAGATCTTACATGAGTATCCAATAAGCTCAAAGTATGCTAAGTAATTATTCATTTGACGTAGGTTACACTATATTACCCGACCAATGTTTACAGGGCGAATCATTTGCGTTGACATAAGGTGAAATTGCTTGGTTGACGTGGACACATGTCAGCTCCCAAAACTGTTTACATAGATCTGAGAATTCGAAGAGAAACAAAGAGGGTCCGAGAGAATCGACCAGAGTTAGTCTCGGCGTGAGGATCGCCTTTCTCACACTCCCTTGGAAAAATCTCTAATACGACATTTTCATAAAACAAGAATTCCTATCTCTCTCTCTCTCTCTCTCTCTTTCTCTCTAATCTATAAACAAGGAGCTGAACCAGAATAAAAACATCTTTATTAAGGAACAGTGTTCTTGATTTATTTTGGCGCTCTTTGTAGATAAGCGTTTCTCTACCGGGAAATCAACAAGTCCGACCAACAACTAATTGACAACCGATCAAATGCAGCGCCCTTCATCAAAAGAACAACCACAAAGTGTCAACCCCCACCCTGCTGTTTAACAGTTTTTAAGTAGATCAAGAGACAGCAAGTCTAAACAATATTCTCCTCAGTATTCTGTCTAGTTTCAGTAATGGCGTCGTCCGTATTATTTCAATTTTTTCCTCGGATTTCTAATCTTTCTAAACTCTTTACAAGGCTTGCCCTAAGCGCTCCAATAATGATGGTCATAACTGCAAATCCCCATGTTCTACAATTTGTTCGCACTACACTTGGAAGTCCCAGATATTTGTTCGGTTTTCACTATCTTTCAATTCTGCGCTGTAGCCTGTTGGAACACCAATGTTTAATGTTTAGCAAATATTCTCCAATGAATAGATTTTTGTCTTCTGTTATGGATTAAGTGATACTTTTGAATTTCATAGTCTCAACGAAAGTTATTTTGTATTCTCTACGATAAATTCATTGGTCTCCATGGTCTAATCCCAGTCATTTGCTCATTCCCATTGGCTCACGTTTCCTACCCAGTCATGTCCATACGCTGATTTCCTGAAACAATTTACTGCATTCGCATAATTCGTGATTGTCGGTCTAATCTCTATCTCCACTTTATGTACTTTTTTCTTGAGTTATGTCTATTGTCGCCTTAGTTTAATTGGCTATTATAGAATCGTTTTAAGCCATTAGTAGTAAGGATTTACAATCTGACTTGAAATTTCTTCTTCGTCACCATGTCTATGTGATTTAATTTGAAATTCTTTTTATTTGTCTCACCGAATGTCCGTGAAGTTCTTTATGTTCTCAGTTTTGGCTTCTCGTTTTGGAACTTTATAACCATCCACGTGTCCTCTTGTCAGGTCTTCTGTAACTTGTTGCTGTCATTATCAATGTTCTATTATCCTTCTGTGTTTAGTGACCAGGTCTTTCAGGGGCTGAGCCTAGCCAATAATCGAGGATAATGAGTCCTTTTCTCATTCACGCCATCTCAATCTTTTAACCTCAGTTGTTGGACAGAAAATTCCACCAACACTCGTCAGACTTCTCAATCGTGGGTATCGCTGAGCCAGTATTTTCTGAACTTGCTTAAATCGTTGCACCTTCCTATTTTTTTTAGCCGGTCACAATTTCGAACATGATCTCTGGGGCTCCACGTAGTCGGTGGTAATGTCCAGCGATGGTCTCACCTTCTGCAACATGACTAGCCTATTGTTATTTGAGTTTTCTAATAGATTTTACGATCCACCCGACTCATGTTTTTTTCCCTCTATTAAGTATTGTGCCGTCCTCTGATCTCTACATTTCATATCAAGCATGATTCTGTCTTGTGTACGTTGCATAGTACTCAGTTTGAGAGCCAATTTTTTTGGTTAGATTTTATATTTCAGTTCCATAGGTGACATCACTTTTTAACATTCAGGCTATCGACATTTATAACTAGAATGATAGGCTTTATTCAGTTTCCTTTTTCTATGACCCATTTTTCCCAGTTCTTTTCTTGCCCAGTTCAGGATGAGCTCTCTAGACTCGAACCACTTAGAGAGTTTGGGTTCCATCGATCTTTGCTTGAATATAGTTTGTCCTGATGCATTTGTTTTGGGCTGCTATGATAAGCGATTCTGTTTCTCTCTTCAGGTTTCTTTTGCGTAGCAACGCCAATGATTGCTCGTCTTCAATATTTCTTATCATAAGAATTAGTATTATCAATATCAGAGACCTTCAATCAAAACTGTCAACGTAGGTTGCTTTCAGTTTTCAAGTTGTCTGGCTATGTATGTATGTATGTATGTATGTATTACGCGTACATGCTGCACCAATAGGGTTACAGGACTGGAATCTTGGACATTCACCCCTTAGAATACCTAGAAAATATTTTTCAAATTCCCTTGTAGTATCATTTTAGAGGGTGTCTAATTTTCAATGAAAGTTTGTGCTAAATAGATACCTTGATTTACATGCACTTGTTTTCTGACATTTCTGACTCATCTAGAGATCACAGCTTAACAAAAGGCGAGAGAAATATCTTATTCATTGATGACCCTATTTTCCAATTTCCCTAACTGATTACCCCCAAAACAGCATGCTTCCAAAAGACCTTGGTTGCGTGACGGTTTCTATAGAGTAACTAACCAGATCTATTATTATTATTATTATTATTATTATTATTATTATTATTATGATGATGATGATGATGATGATGATGATGATGATGATGATGATGATGATGATGATGATGATGATAATGATGTACAGTCTCAAGAATGCTTAGAGTTCTTAGAAAATTATGTTCTAAGCCTATCTAAAATGAAATATCTGATGCCAACAACCATTTTGCGGGTGGGTTAGGGATGAGTAAACGCAATGGTCAGGGTGAAATCTTGGGACAGAGGTTTTGCTAATCTTTATAATATATGAATCTCCCATCCGCCTGGCTAGACATTTTCTTGATATTATATTATATGTGAATAGTTAACCTGTAAGCCTAGGTTTAGATAATATCTTATTGATATCCTTGAAGCCTGTTTTTGTATCTCGCATGTTTCTGTTATGTACACAGATATTCCCAACTTTGCTATGAAAAATGAATCCAGTATTTTTTCTTGGATATTTTCTCAGCTATGTTTATGAACCTATTATCGTTAGCATAACACGAAATGTCTGTTGAATAAGAGTCTCGTTCTTTTAGTATTCTTTATTCCTTATCCATTGTTACTAAAACTGATTCAGAACATCATTTAGAAAAAAATACTATCTTTATCATCAGTATCTGATCAACAAGAGAAACACTATCTATACATGATATTTTTTGCATTTTCCACCCGTTGCCTGATGCTCACTGCTGGAGACTGAGTGACAGCAAGTCACTTCAAGTCTCAAGCCCTCTTTTTCACACTCTCACAGTCTATAGAAGTGCTCTATTTGGCCTATGATTATTGCTGAAAGGTGTGACAGTAAGTTTTCTCAGGTATCCAATACTCCTTGCATATCTTTCTCACATATCACAGCAGCGCTGTGGTTTATACCACCTCCATGCCTTTTTTTCGTTTGGCCATTACTAATATCTGGGGGTCGTAGGCCTTATATTTCCAGTACTCTCCCAAGTATTCGTGTAGCCTCGAGTAGTGCTGTGGTCTAAATCGTCTCAATTCTTCCTCTCATCCCTAGTTCCTCTTATCTCGTTTTCAGTGCCTTTGATACGGTTCTGAGTGCATCTACTATTACTGGTACCACCCTAACGTTCATTCTCCAGACCCTTTTCAGCTCCCTTGCCAGGTCCCCTACTTTTCAATCCATTTCCTTTTTACTCTTTGATCAGCAGCGACAGCCATATCTAT
>OY735199.1:53088869-53136369 GCA_963457665.1 Thysanoteuthis rhombus | reverse complement strand
GAGAGGCGTGGATGTAAAATATACCACAACACATTTGGGTAATATCTGTCAGCAGATAATCGGCAGTCATATCTTTTCTTGGCACAATATCTGTCAACATAATGTCGGATAAAGATGGCTTCTTTATGTATTTTGGCCTTCAGCCACTACAATGACAGGAATGTGATATTAAGATCGACCCAGACGTCAAAGATCCTTCAGTCAATTCACCTTACATCTACATTTGTGCCAGAGTCAATCAGAACTGGTTATGTGCTCGTTATATCTTTAATCTCGTAAACTAGAGCAGGGTCATCAGGGCATCACAGATGATTTCATCATGGGTATATCAAGAGCAAGATAGCCTGACGGGGCCCATTCCTCTTCAGGCTAATTTGGAATCAGAGAGGTCCGCCTACAAAACTGATTCCAACCATAGCTAAATGGTCCAGTCTGCCTTGCTGTTCACTCATAGCTAGGAATAGAAAGGGTACATTAATGTCTTTCCTAAGGTCCTTGGTCGAAGTGAACTCAAACTGTTCCAATCAGAGGTATGAACTCAGCTTGCTGATTTTATTTCGCATGCTGCTGTCACTCTGCGCCTGCATTTATCCTATTCCGTGTCAATAAAATCATATATTTGTATTTGCTTTAGCTGCGACGTGAGTCAGCAGTTCATAAAATGGTAGAAATTTCTTGAAATAGATTTACAACATTTGTTATAAGGTTTTAATGATCCGATGAGAGTGTGGTTGAAGACACATAGACATTACCAGATAATTAGTGATTGAGAAAATCGTATGGTATCAAATCTTTAGGAAAAAAAAATGATCACCTTTCTTCAGTCACCTATACTATCACATCCTGTAACCCCGTGCAAGATTGTTGGGTCACCACAGGTACTCTACCATAGACTGGCTCTCCCCATTTGCCCCTTTTCCTCTTAGCTGTCTGAGATTCATTGAAGCTTGTATCCGTCCTCTCTCATATGTTACCCTCTCACTTTTTTCCTTTATCTACCTCTCTTTCTGACCCTTCATACGGAACCTTACTGGTTGGTCTTTGCAAGCATTTCCAATATGGTTATGTGCTCGGTTCTACTTCTACTTCTAAATGATGATATGAATGTTATCATGGTTTAATACTCTGGTTGACTTCTCGCTTGATGACATCTTCAGCACAGAAGATGCCCAAGTGGAGCAAATTGAAAAAGAAAGACAAAAAATCATGATGGGAATATATATATATAAATATATATATATATATATATATATATGTGTGTGTGTGTGTGTGTGTGTGTGTGTGTGTGTGTGTGTTTATGATCCGATAAAATGATTATAATTTACGTTATATTTTATTGAAACTCTAATTTGAAATGATCTCCCATTATCATATATATATATATATATATATATATATATATATATATATATGTGTGTGTGTGTGTGTGTGTGTGTGTGTGTTTATGATCCGATAAAATGATTATAATTTACGTCATATCTTATTGAAACTCTAATTTGAAATGATCTCCCATTATCATATATATATATATATATATATATGTGTATATATATAAACATAAACATAAACATAAAAATAAAAATAAAAGAAATTGATATTTCAAATAGATAGAATGAATTATAAATTGCGTTGTAGTAGAAACTTATCTGAAATGATTTCCTGTTGTTACATGGTTAATATATAATCCAATTTAGATTACGCAGATAGAATAAATAAAGAAAATGACGCTGGCACAGAAAATCGAACCTGCAACCAATACATAACCTCTTCAATGTTTCGATGCACTTTCCATTGTGCTAAACACCTCCCTGATAAGTCAAGGCCGAATAACTGCTTTTAACCTAAATGCTCATCTCGTTTACACTTGGTCTTTTTGTCTCTTTCAACGCGACATTTTTTATTTAAGAAATGAACATTTAGGTCCGACAGAAAGGAATTATGAATTTTAATTCGCGTTATATCATATGGAAACTTATCTGAAATGATTTCCCGTCGTTACACGGTTAATATATCATTCAACTTGGACAATGTAAACAGAATTAACAATTAGAGAAAATGGGGCTGGCGCATGAATCGAACCCGTTTCAACATTGCAATACACTTACCATTGTGCTAAACAGGACAATGATAAGGTAAAGGCCGAATATCTGCTTTCAACGCTGCGTTGAAGAGGCTACATTTCGGTAGCAGGTTCGATTCCCATTTACGTTGTCTAAATCGGATGATATATAAATCGTGTAATAACAGGAAAGCATTCCAGACATTTTGTCTCGATATTTAGCGATTGGACAGAGAGCAGGGAAGAGAGGTTTTCCAAAGTTATATGTACAAAGTGATCATTAACAATCTTAGCTGTTTATTGGTAGCCATCAACTGGATGGTCTGAGTAGTTCGAATGGAAAACAATAAAATTCTGACGAAAGAAAACAACAAAATTCTGAAGAAAGAGATACTAGTCAGATTTGAAAACCATATGTAATATAACGGTCTGCGTTGCATCAGAACCTCACCAGAATAACATTGTTTATCATTGTTCAACCTGAGCAAAACTATAACTCCATCTTTTGTATTCCTATTGATTATTATCGTGTCACCTCTAGCATACATAACCTTTCAAGACAATTGCAGAGTCAATTTTCTCTTAGACTCGTTCATTGAACCATGTTACATTAGTTCAACTGAAACGATGCAACAATCGCTTCAAGGCTGATGTTTAGTGTCCGGCCAATGAAGCTTAAAATTCATAGTTCAGGTCTTTAGACAGACTAAATTTATATATATATATATATTTGTATTTCAGTCACATATGAGAGAAAGGGCATACAGCTATATCTTATCGAAGTAAATCTATCTATCTATCTATCTATCTATCTATCTATCTATCTATCTATCTATCTATCTATCTATCTATCTATCTATATATATATATATATATATATATATATATATATATATCGAACCAATGAAACACATGCAAACACATACACATACACACACACACATACATACACACACACACACACACATATATATATATATATAAGAAAAAAGTGAAGAAAAGAAAAGAAAACCCTGAATTAAAGTTTTACGGTATACACACACTTGTTCAAAGTATACAAAATGAAACTTCCAATTGAGATCGAGCCAATATATATATATATATATATATATATGAGTGAGAGGGAGAGCAAAAGAGGGGTGTGAGAGAATAGATCTCGAAAACATCAACAATAGGAATCAAAATAATCTTTGTGAAATTCAAAAATGTCTCTCAATCTAGACCAGAAAATACAAATCAGAGAATGTCAGTTATCCTTGCAATTCCAGGAAAAAAAGAAAGTGAAAAACCAAACAAATATCCAGGCGAGATGAGAAAACTGAAAACATTATGAAGATGACAGGTGTAACCATCATTCTTGGATTTAGGGGAATAGCCCTGAAAAACCTTGGGAAATAATTTGAAAAAACTGGGAATCAGAGGAAGGATTTAAACCATCCAGATGAGAACATTACTAAGATCTGCTAAAATAGTGTGGAAACCTGCTTGATCTCTACTGAAAATCACCAAATACCACTAGTGTAAAAGCCTCATTTAATCATTAAATAATAGAATTTGGCTGAATTGTCACTGCATATATGGAATAAATAATTCTCCTCAGCATTTAAACTCAGCGATTTTATGGATACTAGTTAACATTATGGTGTTGCATGTATTTTCTTTTTACATTAGAGTCAAATTCTATCAACATCATCGCCATCATCATCAGTCTTTTATTGTCCGTCGATGTACATACACCTTCCTCAGAATTCGCCAGATTTTTTATCATAGGCGTCGCAGAGCCAATACTTTATAAACTTTTCTTGTTCATCTCTCCATATTGTATTCTTCTGGCTTTGGTTTCGCATGTGATCCCTGGGGATCCCAGTTATCTCCTCAAAAAAGCAGGTGAAATTGTCAAAAAAAAAAAACAAAAAAAAACTGGTCGTTCTATTCAACTTGTGTCTCAAACCCTTTAGAGAGTTGAACCCCAAAAGACTGGAACACAGCAATCATAATGTTTCCACATAAAAAACGAGACTCAAAAGACCTCGACAACTACAGAACTATAAGTCTGCTCAACTGCATCTACAAACTTTTTACAACACTCATCACCGACCGGATAACTGAAACACTAGATGAAAACCAATCACGGGAAGAAGCTGGATTTAGAAGTTACTCGACCATGGACTATCTCCATTCAATAAATCAGCTGAAAGAGAAAGCAACAAAATGCATAATGCAAATATCTGAGCAACCTAAGCTTTGCAGACGACATCCTCTTTTTTACAGACAACCCACATGACCTCCAAGTAATGCTAGTCGAACTAAACGAACAAGATAGTCAGCCTACACATGAACTTCAGTAAAACAAAAGTCTTGTTCAACAACCACCTTGAAAATAGGAACATAACTGTCTAAATCGAAGATGCAAAACTGGAGAAAGTAGACCACTATATCTACCTAGGATAAAGAATCTTGAAAAAAAAAAAAACACAAAAGAAGAAGAAATAAGACAAAAAATCACTCTAGCATGGGAAGCCTTCGGCAGAGCAAGTTCAACCTTCAAAAAAAAGACGACCCCAATAATCCCAAAGTGAAGAGTATGCAACCAATGCATCCTCCTGATCGTCACATATGGAGCTGAAACATGAAACTTAATCAAGAGACGGGTCTGCAGACTGAGAAGCATGCAGCATGTGCATGAGAGAATCAGGCTTAAGCTAACGTGGTGAGCCCACAAGACAGCACAGTATATTAGGGAGAAAACAGGAGTCTGAAACATCATAGAATCTACTACAAAACTCATATGGCAATGTGCCAGTCATGTTGCAAAATTGGAAAACAACCAATGGACATCTCGATTCACAGGATGGATCCCCAGAGATCACAAGCAAAACCGAGGCCAACAAAATACAAGATGGAAGGATGAGCCAGACAAAGTCAGAAAATACTGGTTCCGCGACGCCCATGATAGAGAAATACAGCGAATTCAGGGAGAGGTCTATGTCCTACGACAGAAGACAAAAGACTGATGATGATGATAATAATGATAAAATTTTACTCCACTATAAAAATATGTATGCAAATGGTGAATTACTTAATCCATATCTGCATTGACAATTCAGTAAGATTCTATTGTTATAATTATCTTAATGATTAAATGAGGCTTTTACTCTAGTTTTGATTTTTCAGTGGAGATCAAGTAATTTTCCAAAATATTTCAGCAAATCTTAGTGATGCTCTCATCTGGATGGTTTCAATCCTTTCTTAGGTCTCCAGTTTCCCAAATTATTTCCCATGAATTTTCAGGGTTTTTCCCCTGATTCCCAGAATGATAGTTACACCTGTCATCTTCATGTTTCACAATGGTTTCAATTCTCTTATCACGCCTAGATATTCGTCTTTTTTTTAAAATATGAGCTTAATTTTGTGCAATAATCCCAATTGTGAATCATACACGGATCAGTCACCCTGAAACTATTCTAGAATTGAGTTACCTTTCGGAGGGAGTCAAGCTTATCCATCTTATAACTAAAAATGCTACATGTTCTATAGTACTGCCGGACAGGACCACATTTGTCTACTCGTTAGAATTCCTTTAATCCAGAATTGAGGCAACGAATCCAAAGAATCTAAATTCTTTAGAAAATAATCTGGAATATACTATATATATTTAGAAACGGACTCTGGAATTTTTTGAACTTCTGAAATAGAGTACTTTATTTGTGAATTTTGCACTCATATACAGCCTATTAGAAGTCTACTGGAACCGTTTTAGGCAGTGGGTAAAGTCAAACGTTTTTGAAATAAAGTAGTGATACAATCGAAAATTGACCAGTGCAAAATAATTTAGAAGATGGATCACTTGAAATTTCTTCATAAACATTTTTTACAGAGACATGCTGCACAGAAAACAGAAGAGTAAACTAAATCCCAACTGATAATGTTCCAGAATAATTTTATAACATACTATTTTAAGGTCAAGTATGACAGGGTAAGGCAGAACATAAATGTCCTTAGTACAGAATTACAAAGGAGACCGCAAATTAGGTCAGAAGGCTTGCAAAATATACGTTTTCTGGGCGAGAATTGTGAACAATCAGATATTGTGCAAACGGTCAGGATATGATTTAGCAGACTGATATTGTACGCACTGACTAGAGACTGTGCTGGAAAATATTCTACCACATGAACTAGAAGTATTGGCGTGAGATTGAGGCAGAGGCTCTGTTTTTCTACCAGACTGGAATTTGTTCTTCTTTATTCTCTTACTTAGACAACTTATTATATTTCCTTTACGGCTCTCATTAATTTTATATTTCAAGAACACATTCTCTACTATTCTTAATATCAGATTCTCCCGATGCTGGACGAGGGGTAGGAATCTCCCGATTTGAATTCAAAGTTCACTATCCCCTAGACTGCTTGCCAAACAAAACTTAAGAGCCTAGTCTGCATCGCTATTTACATCAGTGCAAAGTGAACGCAAAATCAGTCGGATTTTGAACTCGGTTCGCCGATATTCTCACCATACCATCGCGCTTAAGGATAGAAATATAAAATTCTTTCGGATTAGTATTTGCTGTACGGCAGACACCCTGAAAAGTACATATTGAGTTCATGTAGGTGTCTGGGACAGATGGTTGCGATAACATTTTATTACTTTTGTAGTCATAAATCGAGCTTTAAAATTCATGTAGTATCCTTGGAGGAACGGCAAATTATCGTTAACACTTTTTTTTTTTCGAAACCATAGCATTTACCTTTGCAAGATTGACAATCGCCTAATTTATCTCCACATATCTAGCATCCTGGTTGCCTGTCATAGAGTGAGAGTTACCACAGCGATCTTAGAAGGAATTAGTAGTGAGTTTATTTCTCTTCAATTGCCCAACTAGTATAGCCTAGTAGAAGAAAGATAATTTTAAGATATGGCTGTATAGGAGAGTCCATGCATCAACGATATCTCGAGGCAGGTTGTGAAAAGTTTGAGTGAGCTGGTATCACCTTGTCTTACTCCTTTTTGGAGTTGGAAGGGTTCAGAGTCTTTGTGTAGCCTGATAAAGGAGTTGCTGTGATTGTATATATGTTGCAGTACTTTGACGTATACAGGATCTGTACCTTGTATAGCGATGGCCTTCATGATTTTGGGAATTTCTACAGAGTCGAATACCTTCTTGGCGTCTATAAATGCTACAGCGAGTGGCATTTTGTATCCTTCTGCTTTCTCTTTCAGCTGATTTATTGAATGGAAATGATTCATGGTCGAGTAGCTTCTTCTAAATCCAGCTTGTTTCTGTAGTTGGTTTTCATCTAGTGTTTTAGTGATGCCGATGGTGAAGATTTTTGTGAACAGTTTAAAGATACAGTTGAGTAGGTTTATGGGCTTGTAATTTTTGAGTTTCTTTTTTATACGAGGGATTTAAAACGTATTGGCATTAGTCAACGCACAATTTCATACAAAAAGCATTTTTCTTTACAACTAAGTCGTAACACGTTCAACTAATTCAACAGCTGATTAACACCCTTTGAGTTTTTGCCGGCAGTTTTCTTGAAAAGCATACAGTAAAATAATCACAGATCTAGTTGAACTTATTCGTTATTTAAAAATACGTCTCATTTGTTTTAGTATTCAAGCATACACACATGCATACTGACGCCCAAGCATTAACATTTGCATCAACGGCAGCCATTATAAGTCCACTGATGGACAAAAGCCCTTTCTTTTTCCTCCCATGGCGATTGCACTGAACACTGTCATGACGTACCGGCAAAGCTCATCCCTCCATCTTGTGTCTGGTATTTTCCTACTGCCTTTACTCTGCTATGGACACCAATCAGTTGGTCTTTTTTCCCCTCTGTTGTCATTTTTTCTTGATAAGTATCCAGCCCATCTCCACCCGTCTTAATCACTTGTATAATACCCCTCTCCCTAGCCCCTCCTTTGATTTACGTTGAATTTTTTCATCAGTTTCCTTATCATTGGTCTTTCTATTAATCTGTGTGATTCTAAGTCGTTTCTCGTTTTTTTTCACACATACGTAATAAATAATACATATGTATATGTATATTCAAGTTTTAAACTATTATAGAATTTCTATTATTTCTCAAATAGATGGTTACTTTTGGGTCATTCTATGTAAGAGATGACTCTTGCAATGAGCAACACGTTAGTCCCCAAAGCCGTAGCTAATGAGCCCAATATTCACTAGATTCCCACGATTGTAGCCTCACGCCAGACTGATCTAAGCCTTGTGAATATCATTGTTTGATTTATGTTACCTAACAAATCTTGTATGAAGCCATTAAATTTGGAAAGCATCCAGTAAGACAAAAGTTTATGATCTTTGCCTCGTTAGACAATCGCTGTGATCAGTAGACCGTGTGGAAAGGTCGTGTTCGAATACGTAGTCTGTATGATTTACGACAGGTCTGTATGAATTTTCATTTTTGTCCTCCTATGTAAGTATCAGTGTAAAAGGGTCTGTATGTCAATGTACATGTATGTGTATAGTTTTATGCGTATGTTGTTTGTGTGTGTATGCGTGTGAGGCCAAAGACGTATCCGTACAAATGTTTATCCCTGTGTATGACTGTATGAGTATCAGTAGAAAGGTATCTGTATGTCAATCTATGTGTATCCGTATAGTTTGGTGCGTACGTAGTTTATATGTGTGTATACGTATGTGTGTGTGTGTGTGTGTGTGTGTGTGTATGTATGCGTAATATTGAAAACGTGTCTATGAATTTTCATTCCTGTGTTTATCTCAGGATATTTGTGCGTTTATCAGTTATGTATGTGCATCCATAAAATGTGTATGAGTATGAATAAGTTCATTTGTATATATTCACATCTACCTGCTTGTGATTATGTGTGCGCGTGTGAATGCAAACGTTTCTGAGTTCATGTTTGAATGTATTCGAATATTTGTATTTGCAAGCATCATTGTGAAAGTGTCTATTTGAATACATACATACACACACACACACACACACACACACACACACATATATATACATATATATATTGACTCAATAATTTTATAAAATTTTTTTTTTGAGATTGACTTGAGTGTTCTGACAGAAACACAGGGGCAACCCACCAAGCCACCCGCCGTCTCCCTATCTCAATGAAACCACACAATGCACGTGGAAGAAAGAGAGAGAGAGAGAGAGAGAGAGAGAGAGAGAAAGAAAGGAGAAAATCATGTCTGTCCTATTTATTGCGTCCCCAATCATGAACGTCCACCTAACTCATATATAGAACATACAAGAACAATTTTACCACGACACTTAACTTGCCTCATCTCGTACAAAGTGCAATGTGAACACATCTAAAATACTGTAACCACGAAACGATAAAACTCTCATTGCAAATTATTTGTTGATGATACCTGAATATTAAATGAAATAATTTTCCTTAGTGAATTGCAAATAATAGGAGCATCCATAATTAAGTCAAGAAATCCAACACTGAACTACACACTCTTCAGTTAAGGTACTAGTATATTAGATAAAATGATTACTTATTTAATATATTTACATCATAGTCGCCAACATTGACATGCAACATGCATATACACGGTTGTGTGTGTGTATATCTATCTATCTATCTATCTATCGATCTATCTATATATATATATATATATATATATATGTATATATATATATAAATATATTTACATATATATATATATATATATATATATATATATATATATATATATATATATATATACACACAGTATAAATGGTACAAATCAGGCTAGCAGTATAACATATATATCAATAATATAAAGCCACTTCTGAAATGTAATGGATTTATTTCATAGTGTGCTCGATACATACAACTTTTTACTCATTGATTTGTTTTAGGGTAGAGCTGGAAATAAATAGTAGAATGTGGATTCGCTGCACAAACTAGCTCATGTTTCTGCCCTCTTCGGGCCTGATCAGTCGAATCTCTCTCTCTCTCTCTCTCTCTCTCTCTCTCTCTCTCTATATATATATATATATATATATATATATTCTTGCTTAGATGAGTGGCCTCCTTGAGAGTGCTCAGCCGATAGAAGGGAACATTAATTATGATTTCATAATTGTGTCATCCACAGACAGCTGTTTCGTTGTATTATAAATCATCAGTAACGTGGCTATAGACTCAATATTCGTTCCAGTATCACTGGAGAGGGTGGAAACCTTCGCATCGGACCCGGAGGCTAATGCTCTAACCCTTCCCTACGCAGAACTGGACATTTATTTGAACTGAATTAAGCGATATATCAATTTACGCTTAATTCCCCATCTACCAGTCCTCATATATATATATATATATATATATATATATATATATATATATATATATATATATATATATACATATATATATTATACAGGACGTCTCATCGTTGAATAATGGTTAACGTGCTAATCTCACTAACCTTTACTACTGTAGTGAGTAGTCTCACCCACATCTTTGTGTCTGATTAAGCTCAGTAAATACCTATACATCTAAGAGGTTTTCCTTGAAAGTATCCAGCTATTTTAAATATATCGATGGCCAGTTGCGTAGATCTGACATGTTAATTAATTAGGGCTGTTTTTACTACGGGTGCATGAACATGCCCTATTTCTCAGTAATCGAGAATTGAGTGAGCTTGTGCATTATGTGGCCATTACATTCAAAATAATCGAGCCTGACCATTCTTCACATTTTATGCTGGTATAATCGAGGTACGTTAGTCCCCCACTGTCTATATTAAGCTCCCTGTGAGACAGACTGGCATTTCACTACAGTAAAAGAAGAGATTTCGGACCGTGGACGAGATTAAAGAAAACACAGCTGATACAGATCATGAAAGAGAAATTAGCAGGATGTTTTGAAAAAATATACACTTGGGGGAATGGTGATCTGACGGGGCGTAAGGTATCAATGCACTAGACTGGCCACTATTTGTTGATATTAAATGACTGGATGCTTTATGGACAGATCCCAGATGAGTATTACTTAAACATATATATTATACTAACGCTGGGTGATGGTTATGAAGCTAGCCTTATCGCTGTGTTGAATCTGATCCATAATGATAGCCCAACACTTATGGCTTTCTGCCATACTAAAGTAGATTGTATAAATACCTATTACTTGCTCCAAAGTCATTGATTTGAATTCGGTACCGTTTCAGTACCATAAATTACTAGTTAGGGAATGGTACTTTTATTTTCAACTCCTTGTCCAGTGTAGTGAGAAGTGGGTAATGGATAGAGCTGGGAATATGTTCCCGAAATTAATAGATAACGAAGCTCTGATGGAACTGACGACGGGCGTAGCAAATGAATAAATTGCTCAAGTGAAAATAAAGGAGAATAAAAAAGGACGGAAGATATAAGCCAAGCGCCGTCTGCGTTTCCCTCGACTACAAGTGAAAGACCAAAAAAAAAATCAATCACTGATTGAAGATAGAATCACAAGTTCGACGAGAATAGCAGAGGTTTGAGTTCGCAGCGCTGAGCATTTTCGCAAGGTTAAAAGTTCTCGCTTTTATTTAATCAATACAATTGACTTTTAAGACAATTCAACTGAAGCTACGCCGCCATTTTTATTGATGGTGTCGGAGCAGGAGAACATTAATCCTGTTGGCAGTTATCAGAAGTAGAAGAAAGGATAGACTTCTTTTCAACAATACGGATATTGATACTTCAAGTGTCATACTGTGCTCATTTCTCGAATCGACTAAAAGATAGAAGCTGTTTAACCAAAAGACAAATCAGATGTCAGGTTCCGAATGAACAGGTAATATTGCGAAAGGCGTTCAGTTAGTCTGATTGAATTCTGGCACTTGCAATTATATATAGATGTACTATCAGGTTTTACTCAGTCCGTCATGAGGCCATAATGAGAGATCACCCAGTGATAAAGAAACTCACTTGCAAGAGTCTGTTAACCTCACTCACTAATACACTACAGATTCCACTCCAACTCCAATTGGGATCCAAGATTTTAAATAGGAGCAAGTGTGAATCCGAATGGAACTTGAAATACAAATCAATACATGAGGATAAAATAAATTTCAAACATAAAAAAAAACTTGAAAGTTTCAAGCAATCCAGCATTTTAAACTTTTATCTAAGTCGTGACCTTTTATCACTAGCATTGTCGAAATAATAAAGTAAAAAGGTCAATCAACTAATATATAAGGATATTGACGAAAATGAACCGATTGACAGTCATATTTATATCAGATGAAAACAAAATATTTTTTTGTTTTTGTTTCAGGGGTTAATTTATGATTACTTGGAATTATTTGAGTTTTTTTATTCCTAAAATTCATATATTTACATATTTAAAAGAAAACTATTTATTTCCCCGTACGAGAACGGGGATCAAGACTCTCCAGACTATCCCCTGTATTTATGCCTGCCCATAATTGTATTTCAGAAACAAAGAAAATACTCCTATATTTGGCCTGTTGCCAACGCGGTTGTTTTAAATGGAACAGACAGTTATATTGAAAATCACTCATTCGAATAAAATATATTATTCCACTTTTAATCATCCATAGTTCTATCACCTGAATTCGCCCTCCACAATAGCAGGTTTTCGCTGATCAATAAATTAGGACCAAAGTTGTTTCCGCGATCCGGTTGATTTCCGTGCAATCAGAACTGCGTATATTTATTTCGGGTCCTAAACAGAGATCACTTTGTGACTGTGATGTACGCTTTTGTATGAACAACATCCAAGAAAGAACATTAAAGGTATTGGTATCACGCACAATTACACATTTTCCCTCGTCTTAGATGCAAAGCATGTCTTGAATATTGCATTACGAAATCTTTTGATGACGGAGCCGTTTGCTGCAGATGAAGAATTTGAAGAAGCAAGTGTCTGCTGCGGAAGAGCGGCACCATAGCGATCGAGAGTTTCGGGAAAGAATAGTAAGGAAGCGGAACAGGACGTGGCCGAGTTGATAACGCTATGGAGATTATAATCGGCAGAGCCGAGTTCAAACTCCGGTTGGGATAGCTTGTATTCACTTCACACTAATATCCCCTGGAGAAGGCATGAATCTAACACGTTATGGGCCATGTAAGGTAAATATATCACCTTTTAGTGTCTTACACTTATAGCAACAGATTTAAGGGATGGTCCAACAACAGATTATAAGAAATTAGAGTCTAGGTTATTTACTTGTAGAACGCTCACTTTATATGAGAGAGAGTGAGTATGTTGATCAAAAGTAACAACTTGCATAACCTTGAATTTGAAAAAATACAATTTTACTGAATAATCTTGAAAGTTTGATAATCATGGCTTTTTGGGATATGAGTATTATTCGAAGTATTTTTTATTATTAGTTCAAAAAAACGTTCTTAATATTTTTGTCAATGAAATTGTATATTGTTTCAAATGGTGGGTAGTTGATATTTTTCATTTGTATCATTATCATAAGCAGCAGCCTGTTAGAATCCGTCGCTGGACGTAGACCTTCCCAAAGTTTTCTGGTTTTCTTCATTATTATCTTCAAGTCCGACTGCACACCCTACAATTATCTTCTTTTTTTTAAAGATTTTCTCACGTTGATATTTTTAAAAATATATTCTAAAATTTCCAAGGTGTAGTTATATTGCACGCCTAGAGTTCTGTCCCCACCCCCAACTGCAGGGTTTGCACGTTTCACGCGCTGCTTTTGCTTTAAGGGGGAAAATCCAGAAAAAAAGAACAACAGAAAAACGCGCTGTCCGTCATGTAAGTGGATCTCATTTTATTTCTCTATTTATGAACACTGGATAATTCGTTTCCTACAGGCTCCTCTGTTGTTTTTTTTCCTCATCTGCATGATGTTCAACATTGTTTATTGTCATCATATGCAACATGTAATTTTACGTCTACCAGTAATTATTGCATTAATAATATCTTCTTGCCAGTTCGGACGAAGCTAATAAAACAGTTGTTTACTGGCTTTCATTGTTTTTCCTCTTTTGTATTTCTTGAAGAGAACAACAGTATAGAACTAATGTTTTTGTTTTTTTCTGGCATGTCAAAAGAGGAGACGAAAAGATATTCTAGTTTCTTTTACATGGAATAGACACAGGAAATAAAGTGAATACACACAGATAATGGAATCAGAAAAATTACAAAAACATTATATATATATATATATATATATATATATATATATATATATATATATATATATATATGATACATTAACTGTGTAATAATGGAAGATCATTCCAAATAGTTTTATTTATTCATTTCATGTATATATATATATATATATATGTATATATATATATATATGTATGTATATATATATATATATATATATATATATATATATATATATATATATATGAAATGATATATATGAAATGAATAAATAAAACTATTTGGAATGATCTTCCATTATTACACAGTTAATGTATCATTTGGTGTAGACAGCGTAAAATAGGATCCACAATTAAAGAGAATGGGGCTGCTGCAGGAATCGAAGCTACGACCAACAAGGTAGTCGCTTCGACGAAGTGTTGCTCTTACTATTGAGCTGAACAACCGATGATAATGCAAGGGTCCAAATAACTGCCTTAACTCCAAATTATTTTGTTCATTCACTGTCTATATCTGCTCTATTTGTTTCTCAAAGGGCAGAATTATATTGTTAGGAATGGGTATATACCCTATCAGAAATGATATCAAATGCGTTATATTACATTGAAAATCTATTTGAAATGATCTTCCGTTACTACGTTGGGAACTCACCGTAATATAACACATTTATTATTATTTCTGTCATATTACATATCAATTTCTCAATAATAATAATAATAATAATAATAATAATAATAATAATAATAATAATAATGATGATGATGATGATGATGATGATGATGATGATGATGATGATAATAATAATAATAATAATAATAATAGTGTGTGTGTGTGTGTGCATTAATGTAATAAATCATTGTGGATATGTGGGGATTAGTATTCTGGTTGCTAGTGTCTTATTTGGTGGATCTTCAGAAGTGGTATTTGAACAGTATATTCTGATAAAGTACACATACTTCACTTGTAACCACAATGTTTACCTTCACTGAACCGGAATACACTGAAGAAAAGATATTTGCTCTTTATACATTTAATGTTCAAATGATTTATTATTCATCATTATTAATTCAATTGAAAATTATCTTTTGCACTTATGTCTGTGCATGTATAAAAGCATACGGTATATACCATTCTAATTTGTATAGATTAAGGACAAGAATCCGTCTTGTGTCCTCTTCGTAGGTCAGGGTCAGTTTCATTGCCTTATGGCTTGGGCCTTTCAAAAAGGACAATGCTGACGGATCTCTGAAATATCTTTGTCCACGCGTGCGCGTGTAGGCTCCCACATTAAAACTTGACCTAGCGTCAGATTTGCCCTCGTGGGTATAGCCAATAAAATTCAATACCCGACTTCACTAAACGTTAATTCATCGTTACGTGAATCAACGTCCAGGACCGGAAATTGTTGTAGCCTATCCGCCGCCTTTTCAAATACGCACATTTTATTGTTGCTCGCTGCAAACACCTGTCTCTGTGTAAGGTCGCTAAGTTTGACTTCCTCCCAATTATTACGCAATCTCACCTCCCCGAACCATGTCTCTAAGTTTTCAATCTCTCGGTTTCTAATCGAGTATCGATCGATCTTTTCAGGAAACCAAATTGATGCCTCGAGAAACATCTTCTTTCATCCTCTTCCCGCCGAACAGCAACGACTCATCAAGCATTTCACACTTTTCTTTACGTGTTTTTTTTTTGTTGTTGTTTTTTTTCTTATTTCGGATACACTTCCCATTCAAATGAAAAAGGTCACGTAATTTAGTCATTTCTCCACCTAACCGAAATTATCACAACAATCTGTTAAATTTGCAAATATGTTTGTTCACACGTTGACTCAGCAGACAGAGTCCTCTTCGTCAAATCCACCGTGAAGATTTCATGTACATAGCTCCATACTACGAAATTCCAAAGCCTTGTTTGTAAAGTGCGAATAAGTCAGATTTAAGTGACCCATTCCTGGAAGAATTCGCACCATGTTGATCCCATTCTGAAAATTGCGTAGTAGTACAATATCAGTGAACTATCGCCAAGACAAACTTACTAGGGATAGGGGCTATTCTTTAAGGACGAAAGTTCGTTATACCCGATTGCTACCTATCATTTGGTAGAAAACTGGTAAACTCAGTACTTGACCGTAATTATTGAACATCGTTCGGCAAATCCCAAACCAACTCAGTTATCCGCCGTTCTTTTTTTTTCAAATCAAGAAGAAAGTTCAACACAATAACGTTTTCAGGGACCCAAATTAGATTCACCAAAAACATTTGGAGGCGAGCAGGGGTCTCCATTTTGTATGTTTTTGTGTATTTTAACAATGAATAAATAAATACATAGTTTTTGTAAATTTTATTTAATATAAATCAAATATGCCAAAATGAAAATTGTGTTATCCTAGATAAGCGTAAACAAGGTTCCTATATTATAGCATAGTAAACTATTTTGACCATGAAAAACTGTTCCAATGCAAATACATGATATGTTTCAATAGTTTTGTACGATTCATTTGTTTTAGTATTCGATTGTTTTAGAGTCGCTTAAAATAAGTGAATAACTGCATCCACATATATAAAACGCAATGTGTATCTGCGCAATATATGCGTATATTTTTTGTATGATCCAATTTAATGAGTGTACTAATACTAATCCCAGGCAGGAGTGTTGGAAAGCAAAGCACAGATACTACACACTGATTCCAGCATGGGTTCTGGGGAGTGGCACTTGGATCCAAGTCAGATTGAACGGATACATTGATCCCAAGCATATAAGGAGCGATACCTAAGAGTAATTTCAATCCCTAAAAATCGGAGAAGAACCCGGAAAACGTACCTTTCTTTTAATTCATTATTCTGTAAAACTAACAGATAAACAATTTTACTTGTATTAAATTGCAATCCTTCTCTCTTTTACGCTCCGATGCAAAATGTTCTTCCTTTCACTCAACAAGGAAATGAACGTTTACAAATCTAAATTGAATGGGTATTCAAAATGACTAGAAGTCACGAGCGATGATTGAGGAAACACTCTTCTCCGTCTTCTTTATTCGTTCAAATGAAAGGAACTTTGACCACGCAATTCATTGCTTTCATTCCGCCTAGGTTTATACACCATTTTGGTAAGATTCCACTTCCTTCTGTCTCAACGACACGGTTTTAAAGGATTCATGTAAGGAAATCTTCAGTAAGCCACCTTGCTCTTGCAATAGTCATTGGCGTTTTCCCAAGCTCTGTTTGAAATGAGAAACGGTAATTTTCTTTTTTTATGTGTTTAATCCATTTTACCTCACGTTAAACATAGAATAAAATAAAAACAGCCAATCTTGGAAATGTGATCAACAAAAGGTCAGAACCTACTTGTCAGGAATTTATGTTCAAACGCCCAACGGCGATCCATTTCCAGGCCTGTAGACTGGAATTACTCATCATTAAACTGACACGTTCTGGAAAGAGCCAATCGTTTTCATTTTCAGCATTTATCGGAAAAGTAATGCCGTGAATAAAATAGGTAGGGTCACTTTGATAGGATACAAAGATGCTTTTTCAAGGCCAACGATTAGAATTAAAAAATTGATAAGTCTCAATCCCTGAGAATCACGGCAATACAGGGTTCAGAAGGTAGGTAGTAAGTGTTTTAGTATAACACGATTAAGTAATATCATGAATACTAGGTAATTGTAAAATTAATCAGTCATGGAGTTTTTGAAGGAAATAATTGAAAGTTCCCATGTTCATGTTTTTGCTTAACACTCTGCTTCCCATAACCATACTGCTACTGTAAAATACAGCACTTTAAGAAAAGCGATTCAAAGCTATAATATCTCCACTTCTTAGAGATACTCAGAATAAAAGAAAATGAGTCTAGATCAACTTAAGTATTTCATGGTCTGTATATAGAATGTCTGTCCGGAAAGTAAGCAGCTATTTAACATTGACGAAGGAATAGTTTACCTAGTTCAATGGAACCTTAGTCCGCTTCAATGTACGCCTTGGAGACTTCACACACCTAACCCAGTGCCCTTTCCACTTTTCTAAACAATCCACAAAGTTCTCTTTCTGGATAGCCCTGTTGCATTCTCCCTAATCTTGTCTGCAGTATAACATTTGGCAAAAGCCAGAAAAACCTCACTCTACGGTAGAGTTTCCGTTCACACTCGCCGCATAAATAGCGGAAACAAAAAATCCAATATCTTCAGACTTATACATCACAGAACAACAAACAATGCCTTTAAATATTTTTTACTTAAGTGCATTTAAATTAAAGTTGGTGGTAAGCAAATTGATAAACTAATTGGGTCATGGGGCCAAAATTGAACGATGCAATGGACAGAAATCCTGGAATATAAGTTTCAACAAAATGTATGCTTTTACTCTGTTCAATATGACTGATGGCATTAGTATCAGTAAAATTACGAGTTTCAAAATTGCACCATATTTCAACAAATCATTTGTGCTGAATTTCGGCTAGAGGAGCCCCTATGTCAATTTAAATAACTCTTCAGTGGACTTTTTCAAATCATTCCATGCATTGATAATGAAAAAAACAAAAAAACAAAACAATATTTCGCAATCATTGTTTGATATTTTCCCAAGAGAAGTCAAATTTTCACCGTGTTCCATAATCTTTTGACCACCATTGACTCAATCAATCAGCATAACAACAGTTTTAATTTATGGATTACTTTGATGGAAAAATTTACTGTATCATTTGTTGTTCTGTGATAAATACTTTTGAAGATCATGGATTTTCTGTTTTCCTCCCTCGGTGATGGAAGACATTGCTTATGACGTCATTACTTGAGTTAAAGTCAATATGTTTCAATCGTCAGAAGAGCGTGGTTGCTAAGGAAACAGTTAAATCCCACAAATCCTAATTGAGTTTTTCATAGGAACATTTTTGATTCTCTGGTTACCATTATCCTTAGCTTTCTGTCTATGTAATTCGAGATTACCCCTCCTTGATTTTACTTGTCGTGTGAGGCAACCAAAAATTCAACCTGAAGTTAACAAAAGAAAAAAAAACGCTTCGAATTGTATCGAAGATTATTGTGTCCTCTATCAACAATTACACCAATTTACGAGGACGAATTGGTTAATACTTTGCCGAAAAACATCTTGCTATTTTCTTGAACTAAAGTCATTAACTTATGTTTAATTTTTTTCTATCAAATAAAGCGTTGTGAACAATTTTCATCAAAATCTTTCTTCATCTTAATTTTTAGTTATCAAGTTGTTTTTTCTACCTAACTTTAATCAGGCCGTTGACCTGCAGTAGTGAGTTTATAACGTGTATTGGAAATGAAGAATAATTTCTCATTGAGATTCGAATTCACGTCCCTTTTGCTAAAGGGAGGTCTGATTAAACGTATTAGCTACTCTAAACACCTGAGATACGAGGAATCCGATGGCTAGGCAGAATATCAACTCTAACCCACCATTCAGATCTCTCCTGTGCCATAATTATTTTTGCTATGTACTGGTAGTATCAGTAAAGTAATTATCCTCTATTTTCCATTATTATTTTCTCATTAATTTTGACAATATTTTCTTTCATCTTGATTCCAAATTCTTGCTTTCTTTTTATCACCCTGGGAGCTTATTCTTTATTTTGGATCCGTGCTGTTTAATCAACGCTGTAGACAGCCCGAGTTATGTTTTGATTAAAAGCAACTACAAAAATTGAAAATTAAGACGGAGGAAAATAGATGTTAAAATCGATAATAATAAAGGTATTACGTTTGAGAGAATAATCAGAAAAAAGTCAATTTTTTAGGCTATCAGAAGGTGCTTCTTGAGTTCCTAACCAAGCTTCACGCGAAACAGTCATAACAAATCCTCTGATTTCCTGGAGTAATCAATTTAACACGACTTACTTTTACCATATTCAAAAGTTATTTTTTCCCCATGGCACTTTCTCATGGAATTTTTAAAAAAAATGGCAAATTCAAAGAAGCACTGCTAACTTGTATACATTATCATTGCGACCGATGTTTTGTTTTATGTGATCGATTTTAAAATATTCTTACTTTGTAAATATAGAAATTTATTTTCCCCAAATAAGTTTTGGAACATAACCAAGAATAAAATCTAATGAAAAATTCACAATTTTCGAGATAAGAAAGATATCACGGATTACGGTCGGATTTTATATGACTGTCCAGTAAAATTGATCTAATCCATGATTTTGATGAAAATCAATGTAGAAACCTATTATTTCGAAATTATTTTATTACGATTGGATAACGCATCTTATAGATGTAATCAAGATAAATGTATGGTCTTGCAGATTGATGCAGTCTTATGCGTTGGTCAATATTATATAAGCATATAATTCAGATTCGAAATTCTCTGTGTAAAATGTCCGATCTATTTATTTATGAATATTCACCATCATCATCATCATCACCACCACCATCATCATCATCATCATTCTTTTATCGTCCATTGTTGGGCATAGACCTTCCCCAGGATTCGCCACACTTCTCTATCGCTGGCGTCGCGGAGCTAGTATTATCCAAATTTGTCCAGTTCATCTTTCCATCATTATTTTGGCCTCGGTTTCGCATGTGATATCTGTGGATCCATGTTGTGAGTCGTGATGTCCATCGGTTATCTGTCATTATGAATATTCATTCACCCCTAAATAAACTGCATTGACAAAGAAGCAGATTCTGTTATGAAATAAATATTTGCCGCGTAAAAGAGACGCTTCTTTCATTATAAGACAACAGAAAAATCGATTTACCTACGTATATAAACTGATGAACCAAAACATTATGACTACCTACCTAATAAGGTATTGTTCCATCATGCATCTGCGGAACAGCGCTTATCTGATTAGGCATGGACTCTATTAGACCTCTAAAGGCCTTTTCTTTGGGACCTGGTATTAAGATTTTACCAACAGGTTCTTGACTGCAACATGATGGAGGTTCTGAACAGGGAACTTGTTGATCCAAAAAGACACATAAGTGATCAACAGGATCGATATTTTGGCTTATATACCCCTGACATTTACAAGCGTAAATTTCACGAGACAGTAGCTGTCATTCTTGTCACAAGTGACTAGTCATGATATTTTGGCTTGTCAGTGTATATGTTGGGAGGTACAGAAAGATAGCGAGATGCGACAACGAGACAAAGAGAAAGACTCTTTTTTCAAGAACGAAACAATGTAACTAGTTTTCCAGACTAAATGCGTCAGTCTTTGCCAAGATATAAAACAATAAAACTACCAAGTCTCATCTAAATACGGTGTGTCTTATCTAGATACGATGATTAAATTCTGAAGGCATCCTCGGCTCGAAAACTGTTGCATCAAATATCAATCATTGGTTCTAAGCAGCTATCAGACAGACAGCTTTGACCAACTAAGATAATTACTCCGAGGAAGCACCGCAGCGTTTCACAGATGCAAATAACATTCCCCCTTCTTCTGTTCATCTTATCATAGTCTAATGATTAGTGAGCTGGGCTCGCTGATCATTACTGCCGAGTAGTGGGACAGGTACTCACTGGGTGACTAATGCATGCGACCTTGTGCTCAATCTTGGTTAAGTTTAATAATTAATCTTGATTATTTTCACATCATCTCTTTTTCTCGACGTGACTATGTTTGTGTGTGCGCGTTATCACTCGAGATTTTGTCTTGCTGGTACGAAATGTACATCTGAGCTAAATATGGACCGATCAATATCACCAGACAAGTAATCCAAGTCTCATTTCTTCTACTGCATTCTCATAGTTCAATATTCATAATGCAAACAAGACGACATCAGTGTTTGAGTACGGATGCTTTTAAGGAACGATTCATGATCATAACAATAGCGCCCCTAAGGCCTTAACAAAAGAACTGTATTATAGATGGCAGTTTTTTTTGATGAGGTTCAAGGAAAATGGTGATTTCTATTGTTCTGGAATATAACACTTGGGTTTGTCGTTTTCATCTTATATATTACGTATATGATTTCGAATGAGACGGCATTTGTTCTAAACAACGAGTGGATTAAGCAAATCAAAAAACAAACTAACAAAAAAAAAACAGACCTTTTACCACTACCACAACGTTGGACTAAGATCATGTATTGTCTGCCCTTCTGGTTGTTTGTTCATTTGTCCACACAATATTTACCCCAATATCCTTATGAATTTCAATTTAATGGAAGGGCGGGTCATGGGATAAGGAGCAATTGATTTAATTTTGGGGTGGATCCAGGAATGCTTGTCGATTCTGATAACATTGCGAGAATTTTTTTCAAATTTTCGATTGTAGTAACGGAGTGATGACGTAATCATAGTGACGCAATCATAATAGAAGCGTGGTGCAATAACAGTAATGACGTTATCACGGTGTCGTCAGCCTTATCAGGAGGTATGCAATCTCTGAGGGCTTCTAGTTTATCTTGCATTTATATTACGATGCCACCTTTGAATGCAAATGAACGTTGGTACGGTACTTAGAGATTGCTTGGACTTGATATTTACAAAGTATAGTTCAGTGAGGTACAAGGCTAAGTGAGATTAAGATTGACATTTTCTCTAATCTTTAAAATAAAACCACCTGCCTTGAAAATCAGCAAACACGAAGCAATCCACTTTGTTTAATCTGACACAAGGCCATGGTGCTAGGGACTTTGCGAGGATCCATCGCACTAAAAAATCAAATTAATTGGCAAGACCAGCGTTACTAACCTTTGTGCTACAGGAAATGATTTGCACTAGTAACTAATTTTCAAACAGAAATGCATTCATAGACTAGATTGAATCGTTCACTGCCGGATACATTTTTAATGTTGCGACTGTTTTGCTGAGTTTTTCGCATAAAAAAGATTGGCGAGAACAGATAGTCTTCATGTTTGAAAAGGTTATATTTTCATGCAAATAGACTTTAAGGAAAGTCTTATCCTACCAATCTGTCAATCTGTGAAAAATTGTTTACCGAACAATTCATTCACTAATGTGTTCTATTAGGTTCCTAATATCACCAGAATATATTTCCAAAGTCCAAATGCTTGGGAAAATTCTCCCAACCAAGTGGAAGGAGAGTATATGGAGAAACATCCAGAAAAAAACGGATAGATTTTGTCACTGATCATGGGGATATTTTCGGGATGAAAAACACGATGGCAGCAATTATTCTTTTCATTTTACTTTAAATAGGACAGCAAAAACCTTTTTTTATCAATGGCAAAACAATCCAATTTTCATAATAATGACAATCATTTATTGATTTAACCGAGTTTGAATTGATATTTTTAGCTATACGTGCAAAATAGTATCAGTCTGACCCAATTATCATTCGATTTGAAATAATTTTAAAATAGCCACAAAGCAACAATTATGAATTTATGTAAACTGAAAAAAAAAATTCTTTGGACCGACTTAAAAAAAGTTATTCAAATATGCTACACATGAATTTATCGTATTTTCACCTACTGTACTTATGATTTGATCAAGTTTTATACCTTGATATAATACAAATGGAAAATAATTATTTTCAATTCAAGTTGCAGTCGCAGGTTCAATTCCAGGGTGGAGTAGTGAGATTATAAACCTAATGAAAAATCATACGGTGGTAGACTGTTTTCGTCCCGTTGTCCATTTCAGAGGATGATCGTAAAACAGGGACAATTTGCTATCATTTAGCACTGCTTTGTTTTGTAAAGATGGTATTATCAATGCAGAGGAAGTGAAAGATGTTAGTCGGTTGATCCAACAGTCACTTGATAATGGAAGTTTTTGCTCAAAGCTTTCGACTAAAGGGAGAGCCAAACCATCGTTGCACCTCGAGAAGATTGTTTAAGTGAAAGAGAGACCATTTGTTTTTTATTCACTTAGATTCACCAAAAAACGTGTCACTTGGTGAAAATTACTCTAATTTGTATTACGTAAATTTATTAGTTCACCTCTGAGTGATATTCAAATCATTCAATTATAAATTTTCTTAGAGACTATCAACTAATAAATTCAAATTAACAAATTAGAGTAATTCTTCAAGTTGGTCCAAACAAACACTTTTTAAGTTTTGAAACATCACCTCATCGTTATCAGCAGAAGAGAACTCATTGTGAAAAACAGTCTGGAATACAAACTCACATTCTTGCCGATGTCTTTTTTACTGGATGATCAGCTATGGTACATTCGTATCTAACCTCTCACCGTTTTGTGGTTCGTATTCATACATTTTTCTTGTGGGGTTTTATCTTCCAAAAGTATAACCCACTCTATAAAGATGAGTTACTGGATAGACGACTTGCCAAGACGGGTTATCTTGTCTATGGAAGCAAATAAGTTGTTTGTTTTTTTAAAATTCAACTTGCAGTATATACTGTTACAGCAACGTCTGTTGGAATGAGCATAAGTGACAAGCAGACACTTATTTGAAAGTATGACGAACATGATTCAGATGAAAAGAGTGAATTAAAAAAAAAACTGTCATGTGGAAAGAATTCATTGAAAGTTATTCGTATATTTCACAACTGGATAAATGAAAACACGAGGCTGGATTTTTGTTTGCGATATTACCAGGAAGCTGCATTGGTTCCCAACCTGGGTGCTGCAAATCCATGTAAGCTGACGAAGGCAACATTTGAGAATTGGTGCAGCCCTCTCGAAAGACAAGTAGCAAAAAATAAAATAATATATTAACGTTAGGATCATCAAATCTTGTGGGAAATATGAGCAAAGTACCGAAAATTCATAGAGACATTCTGTCACTTATCATCCAGCAATGGTCACTAGAATTCTTTTGTGTGAAGAAAAGAAATAATGTCTGGCGCAACACTATCATCAGCAAAGTCTTTGCCCTTTCCTCTAATGACTTGAATACATACTCACACCTATCCATTCTCCCCCCTCTCTCTCTCACACACACACTCACACCCTCATATATATAGATATGGATATAGATATAGAGAGTGAGTGAGTGAGAGAGAAAGAGGTTTTTTTTTGTTTTGTTCATATCATCATCAACCTTTAGTTTCTGTCGCTGGACAACCTTGATTAGCTTGATTTCTATCACAGGAGTCGCAAAAATGATATTTACTGAACTTTTCCTTTTTTTCGCCACAATTTCTCATATGATCTCTGCAAATCAACGGTGTGAGTCGTGGTGTCCAGCTCATTTTCATTCGAGTTTTCTAATGATATCTCTGACTTCTGTTTTTTCATCAAATATACTGTGCTGTCTTGAGATCTTTCCATGTTATGTTGAGCACAATTCAATCCCGCGCATGTAGCATAATTCTCAGTTTGAGGGTTAATCTTTTGCTTAGGTTTCTTGTTTCAGCCCCATAGATAACAATAAGGAAGATTGCATTGGTTGTATACATTCCTTTTCAGATTAATTGTTCTTGAAGTTCAACTTCGCTCTCCCCAATGCTTGCCACTCTATAGGATTTAATGGAGATTCGTTGTCCTAGATAGATGTAGTGGTCTATTTTCTTTAGTGCTGTTTTTTTTTTAATTCTTATCGTTATTTTTTTTGTTCTCAACATTCTCCATGTACATAATCTTTACTTTAATGAAGTTCATAAGAAGATCAACTTTCGGGCTTTCCTCATTCAGTTTGTCTAGCATCAACTTCAGCTCATGAAGGTTCTCAGCGAGAGGGGCAATATTGTCAGCAAATCTGATATTAATTTGGTGTTCGCTGTTTATTTGTTTCGTTAGTCTATAATTCGGAAGATCAAATCGAGGCAGTTTGTTAAGAGTCTAGGTGAACTGCTGTCGCTTTGTCTCACCCCATTTTTGATCTGAGAGGGCTCAGGGTCCTTATTTAGCAGTATCAGTAGTTTTGTTGCAAGAATGATGCATACAGGGTGTACCTCTTTTATGATAGCATCAGCAGCCTTGAGGATTTCCATAGTTTCGAAGGTCTTCTTGAAGTAAACAAATGCTATAGCAAGTGGTATTTTTTATTTTTCTGCTTTCCTTCTCAGATGACTCATTGAATGGAGATGGTCAATGATCAAGTAGCTTCTTCTTAAGCAAGCCTATTGCTTTCGATCTAGTGTTTTGGTGATTTGGTTGGTGATCACCTTGGTAGAGGGTTGGTAGATGCAGTTGAGTAGGCATTTTGACCGGTAGCTGTTTGATGGCTGGCTTCACATCCCAGGGAGTAATTTTTGAGGAATCTTCGACTTTGTTATTCATAACTTGTATTTTGCTCATTGTTATGTTTTCTTTCGTTGGAGTGATGCATTTTTTTCCGGAATTCCTGGGCGAGTTTGATGATTCAGTCCCAATCTGTTGTTGGGTCTCCATTTTTTTCGAACACACTAGTTATTTGCATTATTCCTGTATTGAGAGTTTTGTAAATAGCCTTGAAACCTCCTCCTCCTTAGATAACCATCGTTATATATCTCATTTCATTTTCTCTTCGTTTTTCTTGAGTGATTATGTTTATTTCTGTCACTTCGATTTTCCTCTTGTTGTTGATGGTGGCTTGAGATTTTTTTGTTTCCCTATGAGGTTACATCCGAGTGTCTAATGATCATTTGTTTGATCTTTGGTTTAAGCATATTGTCGACTTCAATTTGTGAGCTTGTTGTTCTGCTGATAAGCACGTTGATGTCGATGATGTTCCTTTCTGGTTCGGTGAGAAGTTCATATCTATCTTTCAGTCTGAGCTTGGAAGATTGAGTAAGCTCTTTCTGTACGCCAAGAGTTTGCAGTTTAATGCATGTCATTTTCATGCGTTCTTTCTAGGTGTTAATTCGAATTTTACATCTTATCATTCCGTGGTTGTTTCGCATCTTATCATTGTGAGGTCGCTTCTCACATTTGCTTCATTTAGGATCTGAATAACTTTGACAGTGTTGCCTTTGTCTACTGGGATGTAATCGATTTAGCACTTAGTTTCGTGATTGGGGCTCCTACAAGTTCACATTCTATTGGGTCTCCTTCCAATAGACACCATAGTTTCCACAAAAATCTATAACACACAAGCAGACATGTATCCACTGATCAAATAAAAAACATTTGTATCGTACAAACTCAGTCAATAGCAAATTCAAAGTAGGCATAGGACTAACCATTTTAACCTATATTGTAATATTAAGTGCTCGAATACATCTTTTGTTACGTGTTATGGAAAGCAATTGTCTGTTTTATTTCATGCCTCTTAACACGTCGTTCGATAATTATATTTTCGTGTTTCACTAGTAATGCTACTTCACACACTTCCTGCTGCTCAATGAAAGAAAGGATGAACAATGTTTTTCAAATTTATTTTGCATACATTGTAATATAATGCAACAATAGGGTCTCCTGCTGTTTATCCAGCTAATACAGCTGCAGCTACATTTACGTCTAAAGTATTAGTACCAAATTGTAATCAAACAATTTGAGGAATTTCATGGGGTCCACAGATAGTTATAAAGTTCATCATCATCATTGTATTTTGCCGGCAACATTCTTGCATATGATCCCTGAGGGTCCACTTGAGTCTTGATGTCCATCGGTTGTCTGACATTATGGCAACATGATTAGCCCATTGCCATTCGAGTTTCCTGATGGATTCTATGATATCTCTGACTTCTGTTTTTTCTCTAATGTACTGCATTGTTTTATGATCGATCTTTGTGACACTGAACATAAATCTCTCCGGTGCACGTTGCATGTTTCTCAGTTTGAGGAACAATCTTTTCGATAGATTCCATGTTTCAGCTCCATAGGTGACTATTGGAATGATGAATTGGTTGTAGTCTCTTCTTTTAAAAATTGATGGGATTTTCTTCTTCTTAAAGGTTGAGCTTGATCTTCGAAAAGATTGCCATCCCAGACTGACTCTTGAAGTTACATATTCACAATTTCTCTAGAGGTTTACCTGGCGTAACTTAATGTCAGACCCCTCTTATAATTAATGTGGAAGCAGAAATAAATCTGATTTCGCTGAGTTTGGTGAGCCGACTTCTCGTCATTACATTCTTTGGTTATGGAATAAGGATGAAACGATCGATAATGCAGCAAATATTACTACGCAAGAACCCATTCCAAAGGTGCACTTCCAACTGGGACTTTCTCTCAACTAGTCCCTTTTCAACTTGATGCTGTTGCTTTTTTTATATACATATCTCGGCAAATCGTTCTCAGTTCTTTGTCGCTAATAATGTATAATGTACTTGAATTCATATTTTATATACATATATCAAACAGTACTCCAATACCCAAAATACTTACATATAAACTCAAATAAAACCAGTTTCCACTCTTAATTGGAGCATTTACTTTATACCAAATCACTTAGCTTAAGCCCACCCAGTCTAATAGTTAATCTGCAATTGTCCTTCGCACTCACTCGCATAATATTTCTGCAGTTTGAAAATGGCTGTCAGAAAATGATGAAGTTTAGGAGATGGATCAAAGCACGCATTTTTCTTGGCTGAAATCCAAGTAATATGATGGAAAATTAAATATATCCATGAGCCTTCAGTAGGTGAGAAGTAAACAAAATCTATATCAGGACATTTTGCTTCTACGCTGCAAGACGCCAAAAACACTTGAATTTAATGAATCGACGAATTCGAAGCTATTATGAATATCTTACGCACAAGATGACAGCAGGACAAACATTCAGTGAACATTTCATTGCATTTATATAATGAATGTCATTAACTGACACAAGCACTTAATATGAATCTGTCAATTCCTGATCAGTAATTGTTAAAGTTGAGCAAATATTACGTGTGATTCTTTTTCAAATGAAAACGACTGTACAGCAAAGGCTAGACTATTATCATACTATGGTAATTCAATCATTCCCATCCAATTTAATGACAATAATTTTACAATAACTATTAAAATATTTTGCTTGTTTAATTATATATACATATATTACTTGTGCCTGCATTACAATCCACTTCTTAATCAGATTTTGATTTATTCTGGTACGGACATGCTCATAAATGTGCATGTTACGCTCAGGTAGTTCACCTACTTTCCACATTTACCACTTAGCCTAACGCATAGAGCTAATATATGTGTGTGCGTGTGTTTCTTTATTGATAATCCCTATCTGACGAGTTTGAAATCTTGTAGTTGCAATAAGAAATCCGAAAATGAAACTGAAAATCTAAAAGGAATGAAAAAAAATGGAGGAATAGAGTGACTAGTGGACAGAGCATCAGAGAAAAGCGAGAGAGAGAGGAAAGAAAGTGAAAAAAGTTGATCAGAGTGTGAGACAAAGAAACGGTAGGAACACATATATTTCTTTTCGTTTCTCTTCTTTTTAATTTCTATAATTAAAGAGGGTGGATCATAGTCGTCATCATCAGTAGCAGCAGCAGCTGAATTTTAGCGTGTGTCTTTGGACATAGAGCTTCCCCAAGATTCACCAGACCCCTCTATCATAAGTGTCACGGAGCCAGTATCTTTCTGAACTTATCTGGTTCGTAACACAATCTTATAATATATATATCTATTAGATAAAAGCAAGCGGAGAAGACCTGGAAAATTATTGGAGCTAAACATAAGAAAATCAGATAATATTTTCCAAGAGTGTGAATTGATTACATCAAAAGAAATTAAAAGTAACTTTGTGTCAGAATAACAGTACGTATACTCCATTTGTATACTTTACTATCACGTATACGTAGCACAAAAGTGCGAGGATAAAAGGTGACGATACAAAACAGGAGAAAGAGATGAAAATGCGAGGGGAATAAACAGAATGAGCATAATGAATAACCGGGGTGGTGGTTAAGAGATCATGGTATGTAAAAGAGAGAGAGAGAGAGAGAGAGAGAGAGAGAGAGAGAGAGAGAGAGAGAGAGAGAGAGAGAGAGAGAGAGAGAAAGGGAAATTTGTTCCACCCATACTCTAAAATCTCGACTCATAATCTATGAGCGTTTACGCAGTTCTAAAGCCATGGAAAAAATCCTGTGATTCTTAGAAATTAATCGATAGATTATTCAGATGGGATTGAACATGCCATTATGTCAGTATTTATAGAGCGGCGTTCCTAGTGTAGGTACCATACCTGCTTCTAGATTTGCTCTCTTCCTAGGATATCTAGTATTTTGGTGACCTTTTGTACTACAGGTATACCACAAAAGATGCACAACATTTTTTTTTTTTTCATAAAATCTGAGGGTAATGTTTTTCATGAAAGTTCAAATATAGTAAAATTCCTTCCCAGATTATTTATATGATTTAAGACGAAAAATCATAATTTTAGTATTAGTTGCAACAGTTTGTTTTTTTTTGTACAATATGTTACTAAAAGAAACACATACTTCTTCATCCCAACCTTTAAAAATTATTACTCCACAAACCCGGTTTAATTTGATCTTCATTACACCACGCGAATTGTCTATCTAACCTTAAATATGTAAAGAAAAAAAAGGGTTCAAGTCAGTACAGGATATCATAATCTTATACAGGTAAGTTTTTTGCGTACTTCAAACGATACAAAGACAGCAATTGTTTTGGTGATTGTTTATCATTGAATTATTGTTAATCATTGGGTTCTGGGCAGATTTTCTGTTTGGAGCAGCAAGAGTAAGATATTTACTTCTCTTAAATACTTGACTAACGGATTTAAATCCATGCTCAAAAATTTTAGGAGTGGTTACAAATTTTACATTTATAGCCCAAAATCTTATAATTTCCCGCCCCAAACTGCAACAGAACATGGAGAAATCCAATTATTAGTAGTTTTGTAGACAGAGACGTTATTCTTTTTTTTTTAAATAATTGGGTGTCTCTTTTGAACTCCCATGTTTTTTAAGGTACATACAAACCATCAATATAACGAATTTCGGCTTCCACAAAATTTCAGCTTATTCACCAAAGTTTCATAAATGCAGAGAACTCGTAAATCATATCAAACTTGGTATTATCCTAGTTTTGTGGTGCAGTCTTTTGAGACCTTTAGATCAAGATCAAAGATCTTATTATTTATTAATTCTTCTCACGTCAACAAAACACAGAATAACTTCTAGCTTTCAATTTTAAACGTTGTTATGGTCATACGTCAATCGTTTTCTTCATAAATTTTAACGAAAAAATTATTCAATTGACAAAAGCAAAGTTGTTATGAATTTATTTTTTGCTGTCACTGGAAACAATGTGATTTGGCATTCCCGTTGAAATTTTACCCCATTCAAATAATCTGATTTCACTAAATAATAAAATCATTTCTTTTTATCATAACTCTTCATTACTCTTTTTTTTTCGTACTCATTGCTAACTTCTCGATAATTATTATGTTTTGTTTATTATTAGATTTTGCATTGAAATAAATTGTTTGTTTAGTATTTTTTGTCTGTTGGGTTTTGTATGTAAGTTATTGTTTCAATAGTTTAAACAAATCATGAAAAGCACGCAACATTTGAAATACAACCACGGCGTAACTTTTATTTCTTTTTTGTTAATTGAGAAGAAATGCAAATTAAATCAAATTCGAATAGATATAAGTCAGATTTAATGCAATATTTGGTGCGCAAAAAATCTCAAATGGCGGTGGGCTGGCCATGTTGCAAGAATGGCTGACAATCGATGGACATCACGACTCACAACATGGACTCCCCGAGACCATATGCGCAACCGAGGCCGGCAAAATGTTAGATGGAGAGATGAGCTAGACAAATTCAGGAAGTACTGGCTCTGTGATGCCCATGATAGAGAAGTGTGGCAAATCCTGGGGAAGGTCTATGTCCAACGACGGACGCTAAAAGACTGATGATGATGATGAATGCAATATTTGGTAGAAAAACTATAGTAGCTATTCAATTTTATATTAAGAGCCTCCCAAAATGAACAACTTTTTTGTGTCTGAAATCGAACATTAGATGTGTGGACCTTGTCTACTAATGATATTTATATTTGGTTTATATATTCTAGAAAAACAGAAAATTGAAGGCGACAATTTTTGCGCTTTTCAATGAATTAAATATTTAGGGAAGGAGAGTGGTAATTTTGTGAAAATCATTTATGGTAATCAAACAAAATATGTACCACAAGTGGTGTTAATGATTAAATAAATAAATAAATAAATAAATAAATGAATTGCCATCGTTTTTAAATAAATCATTCTTCATTTTATTTTTAGAAGGTGATGGAAATCCTATTTTTAAGCAAAACATGCTATTATCTTGTTTATTCTGTTAGAATTTAGCTATTTTAGAAAATTTATAGGTAGTTTATATCCATTTTTGTGAGCAAGATTTATTTATTTAATCATTTCAAAATTTTGAGTGAAATA
Organism: Thysanoteuthis rhombus; assembly: GCA_963457665.1. Taxonomy (NCBI): domain Eukaryota; kingdom Metazoa; phylum Mollusca; class Cephalopoda; order Oegopsida; family Thysanoteuthidae; genus Thysanoteuthis; species Thysanoteuthis major. The sequence continues at coordinate 53,104,021 of OY735199.1, read as the reverse complement.
ATAGTTGTTAACTTCTGCTGACAAAGAAATCTTTGAACGATGTGTACACGCTGACCACGTGGAGGACATAAACATTATTTCACCGTTCAATCATTATTCTCAGTCTCTGTTCAATTTGGGGGCATCTCAATGAACTTAACTCACTGAGTGTCTTCATTCCCCGCAGAAGATTTTGATTCTGAACATTTGTAATGGTAACTGCAAAGATGTATCTTATTTTTATGGTTGGGGTATTTTCATAGTTTTTATATTTTTATTTCGATCAAACCTAAAGCTTTGATTCCAGAGTGTAATCGTTTACGAAAACATCTGGCTACCATTTTTATTACAGGATATCTGATCCATAGTGCTTTACTTTCTTTTACATTTCTTGAATTCTTCGAGGTTATTTGCATGGAATGGCAATTTCTTCTCATTCACATTAAATTAACTATCCAAACGTCATTGCTTCTGAAGTATAACTGACTTTTATGACTATTTAAAATGGATTTTCATTCTTGTTTAATGACTAACGTCATTATCACTCAAATTGGTAGTGAATTTAGGTCCTTTTGAGCTTCAGAATATTTACAAAGCTTGTTTAATCCGGCAAAATCCGAACCAAGGAAAATGAGGGCAGGGGAGATCGTGTTGAAAGAGTATTCCAAGTAGGATTGACCTCCCTGTCATTAAAATCGCTAATCAGAATCCTGGCCTTTACCTGGGATCGAACACTGACCACTGGTGCCAATGAAAAATATGTAACTAACTAAAGCCATTAGTAGTCCCTTTTCAATTTCTGTGTATTGTGCAACAACTGGGATAAGTTTGAAATGTGTGCATATATTCATACAGGGTATAGTTAGCTGCGTATTTTCTACTGATGCCAGTCGTCGGTATTTAAACCCATACTAAAGCAAGAGTTTTTTTTCAAGATAAGACGATTCCTCTCAAACAGGAATTGGAGCAACACTATCCTATCTCTTATCATGTAAGTCATTGACAAAATTTGCCCAATCATCATCGTCATCATTTTCATTATCAATGTGTGGCCCACCGCTGGAGAAAGACTAAATTTTTCCCTTGACGATTGCACGACTTCGTTTCTTTGAAGATAATTGATAATCGGTCTCTCCTGTTGCCACTTTTGGGATGTGTGCTACTTTTGAGCTTAGAGTTGTCCTCCACCTAGACTGGTAGCTTGCCAAGGCTAGAGGATCAGTCCTCCATACTATTTTACACTTTGTTGGAGAGAGAAAGGATGGATTCATGGCTTCCTCAATAGCATTCTGAAACAGCTCCGGCTGAGCCGTTAAGCGTTACGTCACTTGTATATTTTCTTAGCAAACATCAATATTTATATGCAGAAATAGCTGCATTCGCCAACCCGTTGTCTAGCTGAAAAGTAGTTTTCATGATTGTTTGAACTCTTATCAAAGCGAATCGATGGTTTTCTCTGATAACAACCCGTTGGGTATTCGTAAATATCGCATATAAAAGGGTTAATATTACATCTTTGGCGCCATCCAATCAATCAGAGAAGCCTAGCTGACTGATAAGGAATAATCCGGAGCTTGTGCATAGAAACTGCACACAGGGATATCAGAGCTCCATTCAATTTTACGGAGAGATGTAGTCAAAGGAATCAGCGATAAAAATCATGCTTCCGCTAGCAGATATCATCAGAAGAGCCTCAAAATGTGACTTTTCTTCCATGCTTTGTGCATTTTGCATGCCTATGAAATCTTATCTTTGATTCTACATTTTTAAATTCGTCAATTTAATGAGGAAATGCGATAAACGGAAAATCTATCAATGAGTCAATGTTGAAAGAAAATGTGAAAAGAGGTGGATAAAAGAGTGTGTACGTGATTAGAGCATCCATGGATGCATTAAATTGATATCTTGAGCGTTTGGTATTAAATGATATTGATATCGATTTTTCATTAATTGACAATCATTGGAAAACTCTTCCAGACGTTTCATCTTATCAATTTGCGAAATTATAAGATATAGTACATGAACAATATTTTTCAGGTTATTTTATATTTTTTTGCGTAAACAAAACCTGATCTCAAGCAAAAATCAAAACAAAACGAAAAAAAGAAAGAAACAAAAAATTGATTCGTTTCCAGCTGAATAAAAACGAAATAGAAGTAAGTTCTTGCTGGCTGGTCGAACGTAATCAGAGGCGACCCTAAGGCTTCATTTTTTTCGTCACTATACTTTCGAAAAGGGGTGGATGTAACTCCTATCCTTGATTCGACTACAACTTACCACCAATCGGGCTCTTTAAGACAGAGATACGAGTACCATTAAAAAAAAGTATTTGGTACATCTCGGCCACTGATTGATCCCCGGTAAGTAAAGGCCAAGCTAAACGTTGCTCAACTGAAAAATAAAGAAACAAATGTCATGTGCAACAAACACGTCGAAAATTAACACAAGATATCAAAATCAAAAACGCAAAACTGGAGAAAGCTGACCACGACATCTGTTTTGGACAAAGAATCTCTATGAAATCCCCAAAAGAAGAAAAATCAGGTGACAAAACACTCTAGGATGACAAGCCTCCGGCAGAGCAAGTTCAACCTTCAGAAACGAGAAAAATCCCATTTGTCCTTGAAAGAAGAATATACAACCAATGCATCCTCCGGATAGTCACCTATGGAACTGAAACATGAAGCCTAACCAAGAAACTAACCCTCAAACTGAGAACCATACAACGTGCAAATGAAAGAATTTTAATCAACTTCACATGGAGAGATCAGAAAACAGCACAATATATAAGAGAAAAAAAAAATCAGAAATCCAAAACATTATAGAATCGATGAGAAAACTCATTTGGCAATGGGCTGGTCATGCTGCAAGAATGTCCGAAAACCGATGAACATCACGAGTCGCAACACCGAGGCCGACAGAATACAAGATAGACTAATTAGACAAGTCCAGAGACTATTGGTTCTATGATGCCAATGATGGGAGAGATGTGGCGAATCCTGGGGGAGATCTATATCTTACGACTGATCATAAAAGGCTGATGAGAATGATAATGATGATATGGCAATGGAAGAATAAATAAACGAGAAAATGAACTGGTCAACGAATTTTAGAAAAGGCATATAATTAGTTGAAGAGAGACCTAACATAAATATCGATGTAATATTGGCTTACTGGAAGGCGCCCGGTCTCGGCAATATCCATGGGTTTTAATTTAAAAGATTTACGCCTATACATATCAAAGACTAGCGTAATAACTGCACGACCGACCGTTGAAATCAAAGCTACCAGAGTAGATGAGAAAATTCTAGACTAAACTGATTTAAAAATATGCATCAGAGGGAACAATTGCATGTAACTACAAGCCGATTAATGCACCAGCCTCTGGTGTCGATAATTATGACAGGGCAACTTGCAGAGGAAATTTATGGTTCGTTAGAAAACCGAGCACTTCACGGGAGCAGTGAATAGGGTGTGAAAAAGAACCAAAAGAACAGAGTTAAAAAAGAAAATATTTCGATTGAGGACAAAACGAGATAGAAGTATGACATGAGTAGATTACAAAGAAAGGTGCGTGAACTGAAATGATAGGGCTGGTGTAATGTTTATAATCACAGGTGGAGCACTTGGAATGGTTCCAAAAATATTGGTGCAGTAAGAGATCCGGGAAAAATTATTGATATCTGGAGACATGTGTTGTCATCTGATCTGAACAAATGACCAGAACCGAATCATGATTTGAGTACGAGTGTCTCGCTCTTACTGCATCCAGTCAAGTCGATATAAGCTTCTATAACATAACAGATTTTTATTTTAGACGGATGCAATCATGCATATGTATAGAGCAATGTTTAGAAATAGATTCAGAGGCTGTGTATACTGACTTAACTACAATTGAAAAGAATCTGTGAGCGCATGCGTATCAAGATTACTCGAGAACTGGTCATTGTACGGAGTTGATATTCGCCAGATATAGTTGTCAGCACACAATCAGTGCAGTGTCAAGTTTGCTGTTTTTTTAAAAATTTTTATCAGTAGTTCTCGAGAAATCTGATATAAATGAACATAATATTGAATATTAAAGATATTTCTTCTTGGATTCTTCAAGTAATCTCCCTTGACTTCTGTGCTTTACAATTATCTAGATTTAGATATGAAATAACTTGTTTGGTAACACTGAAGAGGAGTAATTGAAATACTCCGAAGCTGTGGTTTCGTACACATTATTAAGTCCGGGCCTTTCCCGTTTTTATAGCTAGATAAAATGGTACGTATTTTTTATTCTTGTTTTTTTCTTTTTTTTCTCTATTTATTGCTCTTTTTCACACACACACACACACACACACACACACACACACACACACACACACACATACACATATGTGTATATACTTTCTCTTCGGTACTTCTTTTCCTTCTTTATCCTTTTTGTTTGTCAGGACCGGATTGAATTAGTGGAGGGCCTGTATCATGGGTCAAACGCCAAGTTATTCATAAAAATTGAAGGTAATATAGTGAGATAGTACTAGAACAAGTGCAGAATCATTGAATTGGAATCGATAGACGGCGAACATTTAGCGCGGAGCTGTCCAATATCCAACTTCTTTTTTTTTTCTCTTGAACAGTTTTTATAGAGATGTGTCGTTGCTCAACTGGTATTGGGCTTTTATTGTTTAGATCCAATTGACTTGAGTTCAATTCAAAGCGTATGTACTCTGTTTATGTCATACTCTATCCCGTTTTCTCAAGTACAGTAGAATACAGAGTAAGCCGCTTATTCTGATCACTTTTTTTAAAGAAAATTATTGAGAAACATGATCTTTTAGAAAACGATAATTGGCTCATTAAGCGAAGAATATGCACAGGAAACCCTTTATTGTGATAACTTCGAATGAATATTATATTTTAATATAATTAATTAATGATATGTGTAACGATTTACAAATGCAAACGTTTTTGCTTAACAAACTAAGGGGAAAAAACCATTAGTTTTATCTCCCTTACGAAGAATTCTGAGAAGTTTGCAGCTTAAAGGTGGTTTTCTTATCTAGTTGATTGAATCTTCAAACAAAGATGCCATGATGACAGCATCTGCTATTGAGAGACATTTGAATTGTAACAGCAGTCAGAAAAAAATGATTAGTACGTGGATATACTGCACTAACATACCGTTTTTCAGGATGAGTTTCCAATTCATGTCATTTTCTTTGCATATGTACAAAGTTGAGATTTGGCTATGTTTATTCTGCAAGTTGAAAAAATCACAGCATCAGAGGCTAAATCATTTTTAAGTCATTTCTTGAATATTCAAAGTATGTCTTGAAAAAAATTCCGTTTTTATTCAATTGTTGTGCAAACGTTCCAGACATTGTCAAGTTTGACATTTTCTGAATTAATGTCCTTAAAATTTACAACACAGACGAATTGACTCTGTCCATTATAAGCTACACAAGGTTGATTTTGGTATTATAGCTATTTACTAACCATAGCTCAGGATTATGACAAAACCAAATGTACCAAATAAAAGTAAAGATCAAATCGAACTTGACTGCATCAATGGTCAACCAGTTCAGTTTACGAATTCCTTTCTAACTATTTGGAAATGTCTTGAGTTAACGAATCCCTTGCTAACAATTTGAAAATGTCCTAATCATTAAGATAAACACATTTCGTAGATTTCACTTCATTGCTGGTATATCTGAGGAGCGTCGAGCGAGCAGAGCTACATTTTTTATAGGTCGTCTGTCTGGTTTCCTAACACGAAGTTGTTTATAAGAGTTGAAAGCAGTAAAGTGAGACAGTATTAGAACAAGATTTTCAAAGAGCCAGAGTTTATTGTTCGACTAATCAATTTGTTTATGTCGACCTCACTAATAATCAAAAGATACGAGACGCACTAGAATTCATGGCTTGTCTCAAAGGAAATTGCGTTTTCAACTGACCAGTTCGAATAAAATAATTCCTTTTATTTGGAAGAAAAAGAAAATAAGCCAGCCACTACTTATGATGTAAAAAAAATATCATTTTACATGCTCCCAATACCCTATCCTGCTCCCTGAGCTGGATTTTCAACAAAAAAAAAAAATTACATAAAATTATCGCAAACGTCAAATCATTTGGCATAAATGTGTGCGCAGATATTTGTATACATTTGTTCATGTATGCGTATATATTTGTACAGTTACATGCATTGATGCATACTCTACGTGGAACTTATGACAGTTACTTTAAACTAGACCTACACATTCTCTGTTACTGTGCAGAGTTGGTTAACAACTCATATTGTAATGTTTCATTAAATATTAACGTGTATATTTTTGAATTCATTTATTAAACTTGATAAAAGATTCTATCTTTTCTGAAATAAAGTCCTTCATTTGGTATGTATTCGTAGAAAAATGATTGCAGCTCATCTCAGATTTTCAGACAATATTCAACAGATTTCTTCATCAGCATTGATTCTTCTGGTGTTCGTTAACGTTCAAGCTACGATCTTTGGAGCTAATACGTTAGAAGACAGTGTTGAACAGAATCTGTGTCATATAATAAAGCAACCGACCAGCTATTGAAAGATGGTTCCAGCTGGTTAATAAATGATATATCAACACTTCTCAATTCCAGGAGAAAAAAGCGTCTTGTCGCAAATATAATCGTGTTTATTTTTTTATCAGTATTTTGAGATGTCATTCATTTCAGTTGCTTTCGGCAATCTTGAATTTTTTAATTTTTAAGACCTAAATGAAAAAATTTTTCCAGTTTAAAATTTCCTTACACACGGGTCTTCCTAATCTTACAACGTACGAGACTTCTTTTTTCTATTGTTTTCTTGAACAAGTTTGACGCATCTTATTTGTTAAGGTTCGACACTATTCTTTTTTTTCTAATTGAAACTTCCACTTTTTTTACTTTTACGTACTTTTATTTCTGTTTCTGAAAGTTTTCTCTTCCGACTTTTGCCTCCATTGCTTCAACATTTGAGATAAGTTTATTGAGCCTCTCTTTCAGATCGGAAAATTTATTCTTCATTTCCTTCATCTGACTGATACACTCAGATTCAATATGGTATCAGGTAAATTTTCTTTGCAGTTCTTGCTGCTGCCTATTCATCCATGACTTTTTTGTCCTTGTGTTTTGCGTTTTCAGTGGGTCCCTGCATGCTGCCATTGTACACAGGAGTAAAGTACCTACCTTTTTTTTTACCTTGACGATCTACAGACTTACTGAAGTGTCTTTTTTTCTGCAAGCGTAGCATTCTTCATTCTTGGCAGGACATTGCGCATACTATTGAGAGGTATCGAATTCATGTAGACTAAAATTTGTCCCTCTTGTTCATGGAATTCTCTTCCGGGAAGTTTGTCGTTGACAGACCGATTTGGTCTGTGTCGCCATTCCAATAGCCCTCTCCAACATGAAGTCCGTATCCATCTGCATAAATTATGACTGGTAGATATTGGAAAAAACACTAAAATCCTGTCCCTAATTGGTTACTCTCTCGGGGCTCCATATTTGCCATTCTCTGCGAGGTTGTAAAGTACATTTAGGTACAAATCTGCAGATGCTGTCTCAGGTTGAAATGAGCCTCTAATATAAATCACATTTTTCTTCGCAAAGAAGAAATCGGTGAACCCGTTCCTGACTTCTTTGTAATCTTCCTCATATCATGTGGTCAGCCTTAGCCCACTTAAAATGTTGCTAGCTTTGATTCCCATACAGTACATCAAGTCATTGACTTGATTCACTTGGGCTGTCAAACGTCGACTGCTCGCTTGCCTGAATCTCTCGATTTTTCAAATCCATCTTTTTCACCCGTGTGGTTGGGAAAATCGAATTTTGCAGGTGGCTGCATTGTGAAAGTTGAATGGCTTTCGATAATCTTTTTCCTGGGCTGCCGTCTCGGTAGGAAATCCTGCGTCTGACTCAATGTCGCGTTCAGAAACGTTCGAATTACTATATTCAAAACTAGTACTTCGTAAGACAGTTTTTAACAGTAACCGTTTCCGGTATTTATTGCTACTTTGAGGCGATTTTATCTGGTTACAAATCTGCGTATTCGACAATCATTTTCCTAATGTCTACATAGTATTAACCTTTGCATAGAGCAATGCTGGATTAGTTGAGTAAAAAAACTGAGCTTTTTCAGCTCGAAAAGGGAGAAAGACAAGGTGATACCACCTAAACCGAATTCTTCACGGCATGCCTCAAAATGATCTCCTGGAACCTGGACTGGAGAAATAAAGGAATCAGAATAGAAGGCAAATACCTAAGTAACCTCAGATTTGCTGATGACATCGTCCTTTTTTGCAAAAAGACTTTACGATCTCCAAGTAATGCTAAACGAACTAGACAAAGAGGGCAAGAACGTTGGTCTTCATACGAATTTCAGTGAAGCGAATGTCATGTACGACAAATATGTTAGAGATAAAGATACAAAAATAAAAATTTAAAACGCAGACCTAGAATTTAGCAGACCACTACAATTCCCTAGGACAACAAATCTCTATGGAGTTCTCGAAAGAAAGAAAATCAAACAAAAATCACCCTAGACTGACAAGCTTTCAGTAGAGCAAGTTCAACCTTTAAGAACAATTGGTCTTACATGGAGAGATCGCAAAACAGCACAGTAAATTAGAGAAAGAGCAGGACTCAGGAATATCATAGAATCCCCTGGAAAGATTTAATGGCAATGGGCTGGTCATATTGTAAGAATGTGAGACAACCGATGGGCATCACGATTCACAATGTTGATCCCCAGATATCACATGCGAAACTATGACCGGAAAAAAATATTAGATGGCGTGACAAATAGACAAGTTCATGAAGTATTGGCTTTGCGACGCCCATGATGGGAAGGTCTGTCGAATCCTGAATATAGTTTAAGTCTGATGACGGATGCTAAAAGCCTGCTGCTGCTGATGATGATGATGTCCCTACAATATAAAGGGCCCTGCGCTAAATGCTTGGATTTCAGTGATTTTGCTCTGTTACTGTATCACTATACTGCTTTCTACTTTTTAAACGACTCGGCGTTTGATATTGGCTATTTTACCCGTTCAATACAACAGTATTAAGATAAAGAAAATCAATTATTTAGCAAGAAAAATGTATGTGTTCCAACATAGATATCCATTTTCTTAATTTGGGGCCTGTCTATGACATGATACTGGCCCAGCACTAGCCTAGAACGACCCTAACACTGGGCCATGCTATTTCTTGACCTTTTATCATAGATACTGCTTTTCTACACCTTCACCTTGTAGCCATTATTGGAAATATATGAAGAAACCATTTAGAAAAGGAGAAGAAATTAAAGGATATTCTGAAATACTAAAGTAAAGAAGAAGAAATCAGGAAAGAAAGAGTGAAGGAATTATGTGAAAAATAAAAAAAAATAGAAGAAAGAAAGTTTATGGTAGAGGAGAAAAAAGAATGGAAGCAAGCAAAGAAGGAAAATCAGAGAGGAATAAAGAGAAAGTAGCAGAAATGTCTGTTCTTGTTCTTTGTTTTTTAGGTAAAAAAGCAAAAGAATCTAAAAGCAAAAACATATAAGAATGAAATCAAATTGAATAACCATCAAAGACGTTTGAAAGAAAGTGCATGAAGAAGGAGAAAAAGAAAGAGAAAAAGAAAAACTAACAAGAGATCACTCGATGGTAAATGGAAATTATTAAAAACCGGAATGGCAAGACGGCGGGTTGTTTTCAAAAAAAAAAAAAAAAAAAGGTGGAAAAAATATCAAAAATTCAATCAATAAATTATTGTTATATCTTGGCGGCTGTTAATTAAATCTTTGATGATTCCCACTTCTGAAAAACAACTAAAATTCGAATGATACAAATACGAAGAAAGCAAAAATAGGCGTGGTATGATCGGATACAAACCAAATATTCAACAGTCAAATCAATACGTCTTTTTCTATTACTCAAACCCTGAAGATGATTCGGTTACTATCAGTGAAATATCACTCTTTTTCTTATACTACCGACCCATGCTCAACGAGACAGAAAAGGCAGCTGACTAGTAATGTCGATTTGCGATTCCCATCGTAACCTCATGAATTGCCCAATTGTGACCCGCATAACCTAAACTTTGGTTCTCGTCGTTATACAATGATTTACTTAGACTGCTGCCCCCATCTTCGTTGTAAAGGTCACAGCATTTCAGCCGTTGTACCCCACATCAGCCATCTTCAGGTGTCTGTCATAGACAGTAACTATTGGGAACAACGAATCAAACCCGTATTCAATACACGGGGGTACATTGTTCCAATTTTGCTACCTATTCGTAAAAATATCTTGCATCAATTAATTTTTCTTGTTAATCAATCCTTGCAATATTTCTTCTCTAACAATTCTAATGAACCAGAGTATGACATTCACCCTAACCGACCAAAGAATCGAATTCATGACCGAGTCTAGCTTACTAAATACGCTTATCTAACGCCCAAAACGTCATTGCTATAACAAACAACATGAGGACATAATCACTATATAAAATGATTATGATAATTTCCGACCTCAATTCAGACAAAAATTGGTTCCTGTTGTTGTTGAGTGTTAACTTTCATTATAACACATTAACTTGGGAGAAAAATGAAAATAGAGGATGAACGTAAACAGAGCTTTTCTTTTTTATCTTCTTTATTGTACCAAAAACATTTACTATTAAAATAATCTCTACAACATAAAGGAGATGGGAAAGTCGCTTGTTGATTTGATTTTCTTATGTTTGGCTTACTCTCAATTATTCTTCATTCAAGCTTGCATAATTCGTAGATCTTTTATCTCTGAAAACTGAAAAGTCGACAAAGATTTAATTGCTGCTACGATATGACATTATCATTCATTTGGTATTCCTCTTGCTTCTACTCGCTTGCAATTTCCTGTTCAATCCAATTAACCTTCTTCCCACTTTTTCAAACAATCTCACTTCATATCTGGGAGACGATCTCACGATGGCTTCTTTTTTTCACCCTTCCCTATTCTCTACTTCCTTCTTGTAGTTAATGTTCATCATCATCATCATCATCATCATCATAATTTTTACACCGGCAGCGGCTGGTGGTAGTTTCTATTGAAGGTCAAGTGACAGCAAGCCTCCTCAATAGTTCAGGACTCTTTTTAACATCCTGGTCGATTTCAGTTATGCTGTATAGTCTCATTTTTACCCTGGACCCTAGTTCTTCGATCCCTTTTTGTTAGGTTCTTGAAGACCATTCCAGGGGCTTTGACCACTATTAGCACTACGGTCACCTTCATGTTCCATAACTTCTCCAGCTCCCTGACCAGGCTAAGATATCAATTAATTTTTTCATCTTCTTCCACCTTCACCCTGCAGTTTGCAGAGATAGTTAAATCAACTGTTTAACGTGTTTTCTTCTTTATCCACAAGATCTGTAATGTTTTTTTCAGCGTGGATTGATTGAATTTTGAAAATTAAGATTTTCGATACATTTCATTCTCTACTACAGATTCTAGTCAGTGCACATAACATTGGATAGTGTGATCAAAGTGTTTTTGCTTGTACAGATCCTTGTTGATCGCCCCTCTCCCTAATATATTCGTGTATGTCCCCTCTTGGCTAGTTTGCTATCATCATCATCAGTCTTTTAGCGTCCGTCGTTGGACATAGACCTTCCCCAGGATTTGCCACACTTCTCTATCATGGGCGTCACGGAGCCAGTACTTCCTGAACTTATCTAGTTCATCTCTCCATCTAATATTTTGCCGGCCTCGGTTGCGCATATGGTCTCGGGGAATCTATGTTGTGAGTCGTGATGTCCATCGATTGTCAGCCATTCTTGCAACATGGCCAGCCCACCGCCATTTGAGATTTTTTATGGCTTCTATGATGTCTCTAACTCTTGTCTTTTCCCGGATGTGTTGTGCTGTTTTGTGGTCTCTCCATGTGAGGCCCAGCATTATTCTTTCATGTGCACGTTGCATGGTTCTCAGCTTACGGGTCTGTTTCTTGGTTAAGTTCCATGTTTCAGCTCCATAAGTGACTATTGGGAGGATGCATTGGTTATACACCCTTCTCTTTAGGATTAATGGGATCTTATTATTTTTGAAGGTTGAGCTAGCTCTGCCAAAGGCTTGCCATCCTAGTGTGATTCTTCGCTTGATTTCTTCTTCTTTTGAGGGTCTCATGGAGATTCGTTGCCCTAGGTAGATGTAGTGGTCTACTTTCTCGAGTTCTGTGTCCTCGATTTCGATCTTAGTGTTCTTATCTCCAATGTGGTTGTTGCAGATGATTTTCGTTTTACTGAAGTTCATGTGTAGGCCGACTTTCTTGCTCTCCTCATTTAGTTCATCTATCATTAGTTGGAGGTCATGTAGGTTCTCTGCGAAAAGGGCTATGTCGTCTGCGAATCTGAGGTTGCTCAGATACTCGCCGTCTATTTTAATTCCTTTACTCTCCCAGTTTAGCCTTCTGAAGATCATCTCGAGGCAGGCTGTGAAGAGTTTAGGTGAGCTGGTATCACCTTGTCTTACTCCTTTCTGGAGCTGGAAGGGGTCCGAGTCTTTATGTAGCCTGATAAATGAGCTGCCGTGATTGTATATATGTTTCAACACTTCAACATATACTGGATCTACACCTTGGCGACTGATGGCCTCCATGACCTTAGGGATTTCTACTGAGTCGAACGCCTTTTTGGAGTCGATAAATGCTACGGCAAGTGGTAGTCTATACTCTGCTGCTTTTTCTTTCAGTTGATTTATCGAGTGCAGGTGGTCCATGGTCGAGTAGCTTTTTCTAAAGCCAGCCTGTTCACGTGGCTGGTTTTCATCGAGTGTTTTTGTGATTCGGTTGGTGATGATCTTTGTGAAAAGTTTATATACACAGTTGAGTAGGCTTATAGGCCTATAGTTGTTGAGGTCTTTCGGGTTTCCTTTTTTATATAAAAGCATTATGATAGCAGTATTCCAATCGTCTGGGACTTTACTGTGTTTTAGACACAGGTTGAAGAGGACGGCCAGTTTCCTATTGATGGTTTTACCTGCTTTTCGGAGTAGGTCGATGGTGATGTTGTCTGGTCCAGGGGCAGTTCCTTTCTTTGTCTGTTTAATGGCTTCCTTCACCTCCCACGGGGTTACTTTTGGGAAGTCCTCTAGTTGTTTGCCCGTGTCTTGCGTATCTTGCTCATTGTTTTGCAGTCCTTGTTTGGACGAATAAAGTTTTTGGTAGAATTCTTTGGCGCGTTCGACAATCCTGTCTCTGTCTGTTGTTAGGTTTCCATTTTCCTCGAGTATGCTAGTTATTTGCCTTCGTCCCGAGTTGAGGAGTTTGTTTATAGCTTTGAAGCCCCGACCTTTTTCAAGAGTTGATTCAATGACTGCCGTTGTGTATCTCCTTCTGTCTTCTCTTCGTTTCTTCTTGATTAATTTGTTTAGTTCAGCCTCTTCAATTTTCTCCCTCGTTGTTGTCGGTGGCTTGAGGTTTCTGCGTTTTTCCATGAGATTTTTAGTCTCATCCGAGATTTTGCTAATGGGTTGTTTGCCCATTGGCTTGAATGTAGAGGCTACTTCAATTATTGACGTTGTCATTTTGCTGCTTAGTTCGTTGATGTTGGTGCTGTCTTGTTCAGTAAGAATTCTGAATCTGTTCTTCAATTCGAGCTTGAAAGATTGAACGTGCTCTTTTGGTATGTTTAGAGGCTGCGGTTTTGTATGGAACATTTTCCTGCGTTCTTTATTGGTGTTTATTTGTACTTTACATCGTACCATTCTGTGGTCGCTGCCTACATTGACTTGATTTAGGACTTGGATGTCCTTGACGATATCGTTTTTGTCCGTTAGGATGTAGTCTATTTCGTTTCTTGTTTCGTGATTGGGGCTCCTCCAAGTCCATTTCCTACTGGGTCCCTTCTTGAAGAAGGTGTTCATGATTTTGAATCCATTAGCCGTCGCAAAGTTTACAAGATCTTCTCCTCTCTCGTTGCGTATTTTGTATCCAAATTTGCCGACGCAATTTTCATTTCCTTGTCCTACTTGTGCGTTGAAGTCTCCCATGATAACATTGAAGTGTTTTCTGGTGCCTTGGAGTAGGGAGTTCAAGTCATCATAGAAGTTGTCTATTTCTTGTTGGGTTGATTGCGAAGTGGGAGCGTAGACTTGGATTATATTGAGTTTGTATCGTTTTGAAAGTTGTATGGTGACGCTAGCTACCCGGTCAGAGACGGCTTTGAAGCCAGTTACATTGTCTTTCAGTTTCTTATTGATGAGAAAGCCAACTCCACTTTGTTTTGCTTTCTCTTTACCGTAGCTGTAAAGAAGATGCTTGCTTCTCAGTTCGATTATTTCTTCTCCGGGTCTTCTTACCTCACTAATGCCTATGATGTCCCATTTGACATTTCTGATTTCACTTTCTAGATCAGTTAGGTGCATGTCAGTTGACAGTGTTCTGACGTTGTATGTGCCTATGTATAAATTTGTCTTCTTGTTGACAGTCTTAGAGTTCTGTTGAAATGGTCGTTGTTTGAGCGGTGACTCAGTAGGGACAGAGGGTCCCTTGGTGAAGGATTTGGGTAGTCGCTTTCGGAGCACATCACCCCTACCCAAAGTAAGTGATGTGGCTGAGTCTTTTGGGGCCGATGACCCAGCAGGAACTGACGTACTCTTGGTGTAGTTTTTAGGTAGTCGCCCTTGGAGCATATCACCCCCACCCAAAGCAAGTGATATGGCTGGGCCTTTTGGTACCGAGGTCCCAGCAGGAACGGCCGATATAATATTTGGTGTGCAAATCATGGGGAGTAATGGGCCATGCCCTGCCACGCTGGCCCAAGACGTGTTGGCAGGGGGTCTAGTGGATTGTCCACTGCGGGTCAGTGGCAAAAGAGCTCCACCGGCTCTTGATACACATCCAAACTGTTCTTGTGAAAACAAGAGTGGATGTTCGGAGCACCAAGGTTGGAAAAAAAAAAAAAAAAAAAAAAAAGTTGGATGCAGATTCCGGTGGGGACGACTTGGAAGATACCTCTCCCTTATATATAAAGTTCTTAACTTAGATAAAGTCCACAGAGGTTTAAGTTTATAAGAACAGTTGCAACAGCATAGTTAGTCTGGGGACTTCATTTTAGCAGTTGAAAAAGTTTCAATTTTTTTCATCGTTCCTTGCTAAATAATTCGTGCCCGTCTCCCAGCAAGAGTTTACTACTGATAATAGATACAGCCTGG
>OY735199.1:53033869-53083869 GCA_963457665.1 Thysanoteuthis rhombus | reverse complement strand
CTCTTCTCCTCTCTCATTATTTCTCCTCACTTCGTTCTTCTCCTTCCTTTCTCGAACGAGTATTCTCAATTCTTTCATCGTTTCTATTTCTTCCTCCTTTCATTCCTGATTCGAGTCCCTGTTTCCTTTTGGGGTGTTATCATATTCAGCAATTGATATCTGTTAACCAATATTATTTGAACAAGAAAGGCACAAGAATGTAAAGATACATTGTGGATCCTGGATCCTGGATTCGATCGATCCTTCAATCTACGTGCCGACACGAGTTGGGATTGCATGATCGATCACTCAACAACCCTCTTCTATCTCAATTCAGGAGAGGAATGGATTCCAATTCTTGTTTTAAAATCAGTTGTCCTTCTCCTACACTGGTCTGCTTAGTTATTCCACTGATGGATAGGGGAGAAGAGATGCATCCAAATGCTATCCCATGACCATTACAATGAAGTGAAGGCAAACCTCGGTCTGGAATCGAACAAGGCTCCCCGATTCCATTTTCTGTACCGGTGACCGTTACACCTCTCTAGACCCCATAAAAGATATATCATTTAAGATTAAATCTGTCGCAAAAACAGTTAGTGTTGCAGTCGATACCGAACATTCCCCTTTTTCTTCCTGGACAAATGGAAAATTACTCTCGGATATTTCACGAATTGGTAATTTCTAATTGAATGCAATAACCATGACTCCTTTTATCACCCTGGTTAAATCAATCGTCGTCACCAACCATGACAATCCCCCTCTTTTCACTCACACTTCGATTACTGGTCAGCGCTTTCTTTTTCTTCTACTTTGATTCATGAGGTAGGTCGGATTAAGAAGAATCGACTGACCCATTAATGATGATGTCCATTCATTTTATTTTATGATAAATTCGTGTGCTGCTAGCGTAACATTAGAACAACCAACTCTACTGGGAATTCAGAGTCTAATAATAGCAGTAATTATAGGCAACTTTCATGAATTTGCCCGTGAATCGCCAACATGGTAGAATATGCGGATGAAGATAGTTCTTATATTCAATGGTACGCTGGGGACGACCCTGAAGATCTCAATGGAGAGATTGGGAGAGTAAGAGAGGAAGTAAGACGGTGCAAACTACAACACAGTCGACGTTGGTAAAAAGGAAAGGCCTGAAGATCTGAAGAGATTTTGCATTTAATTGATTCTTCGTAGAAGCTACCAAACGGATAAGAGAAATTCCAAGGATATTTTGATTATTATGGCCCACATAGAGTTTTCTATAACCAAAGGACAAATATATACTCTAGATATAATTCAAAAGAAAGCAATTCAAAGAAGGGTGAGGAACATATAGTAATCTTACTGGAAAATCCCTTATACTGTTGAATAGCTACCCTATATTCTCCAGATATTACAGATGAAGTATTTTATCTTTAATTTTGGACAATTTTTTTTTTTATAATTCTTGCATTTCATTATTAGATTGCCCAGCTTTCCTAACACTTTCATTCATTACACAGTCCCAACATTTCGAACAAAACGAGCGCTGCACCCCCCACCCCACCCAAAAAACAATAAAAAAATTAAAAGGAAAAATAATCGAAATTAATATTGAATATACTTCAGTTCTTTCAATTACTTTTAGAGATTTCTTTTCTGTTCTAGAATCGTTCAATTTCAAGATGTCGACGATACCAATTTGATTATATAAGATTTTTTAGCTGTTCACTGTCACGGACGAGATAACTCGTTTTAGCAAGTTTACGGTCCGTTTTACTGGGCTCTTACAAACTGAAAAGTAGGAGGTGATGTCCCCAATGGTAGTAGAGCGAATGATATCCTATGCAGTCCTACTCCACTGACTGGGTAACCCATCGCACAATACTGTCTTATTCTTCCCCTGCGTCAATTCTTACCTTAGCTAAGAAAACAAAACCCTACAAGAAAGTGTAAACCATGTAAACAAAATGCCTAAATCGTGAGAGAATAAATGCAAATGCACTAACTGGCATTGTCTCTCCATCTTGTGTTCGGTGTTTACTGTCCAACAGGCACCAAGCGGGCAGCCCTTTGCTCTATTTATTGGCCCTTCTCGCTACGTGCCATGCCCATCCCAATTTTCGCAACTAAATTACTTCTGCAATTTCCTTCAACTTGGTCTATTTTCTAATCTATGTTAATATTTTCCAATTGCAAAGATTTACTCCTAACATTGCTCTTTCCATATGCTATTCTGAGATCGCTTTCTGGTGGTTTTCGTAAATTTCACTTAATGTAAAAATGATGACAGAATAGACGAACGAAATCCAAAGTGATTTTGTACGTAGATCCATGTTTTATATACATGTTCAAATGATTAAAATATAATGCTCTGACGCATTTATGTAAGTACTACATCTATTAGATAAGCTATTGTACATATTAGTCGATGTGTATGAGAGTGGAATAAGCAATGAAGACTTTCAATTTTCATCACATTCCACGAGAAAAACCAAGAATAGTAGA
Organism: Thysanoteuthis rhombus; assembly: GCA_963457665.1. NCBI lineage: Eukaryota > Metazoa > Mollusca > Cephalopoda > Oegopsida > Thysanoteuthidae > Thysanoteuthis > Thysanoteuthis major. Next base: position 53,081,400 of record OY735199.1, on the reverse strand, counting down.
TACAACCTTAAAAATAAACTTAGCAGTGAACCGGTTAATTATTATGAGCGTTACAATGCTCGCCTCAAGTCGTGCGCTGTTGTTACTTGTGTGTAAGTAAATCTGATTGGCCTCCAGCATGGCTTGTTGAAGCGCATCAGGCAGTTAACAACACGTGATCCACTTCGCTGCTGTGTGATGACTACTCGGAATTCTGTCCCACCCGCTCGACATCGTGTTTGCCGTGATTTTCCAACGTGCGAGCGTCATGATTTCCAGATGCTTTTTTTTCTTTTATACATCTTGTTCGAAGGATTCCTGTCTCGCTTCCGCCAAGCGTTGTTGCATTTCAACTTCTAAATTACTCTTTGAAACCTTTGTTTACTATAACGTCGTATGGTCTTTAGATGACCTGACGTCGTTTTTACGAAAATGTACTCAGGTTTCACTAATTTATGACATGTTACAGCTAAATAAGGGTCGTATATGCTCATTTGTAGTGAATTTATACTTAAGGAGTGACTTACTGGAATAAACATGAGCGCAAGAGGCTACTTCTATCGATTCTTTCTATTTCCTTTTCTGCAAGTAGCAGTTCGTGGAATTCGTCTTGGCAGACGATAAAACGTGAGGATAAGATAATGCAAAAGTTGAATGCTACTCCATTTAAGGTAAAGATCAAGAAACGGTTAATAACAGGAAGAAGCTAGTAACGTATAGAGCAAGTCTTTTTTTTTTACCTGCTGTCCAAAGGTGAAATAGTCGTCTGCACAGACTAAAATAGTTGTTTGGTGTAAATTATGTGTTTTTAGACTGAGTTTTCATGTGGATAGAACGAAATTTGTAAAGTTCATCCGTGTGAATTTGAGGATAGCTCATACTTGGTCTTATGTGAAAGATCTCAAACTTGTTGAAATTCGAAAATATATTTAGCATCATTAATGATGAGTAGTTGTAAGACAACTTGTCTCTGTTGTAGAAAAACACGTGTTTCCATCGATGCACAAAAAATGAATGAGAAGCAATGTGCATCGTGGCACATGTGTAGGTCCGAGGAGAAGTTATTCATTGATAATTTCAATATTTTGTTAAAGGTACAAAAGCAACTTCAAAAAGATAAAGATGGAAATAACATGTGAAAACAGAGGCCAGGAAATGAATGGTTCAGAACAGGAATTTGAAGAAGATTTTCCACAAAACAATACCTCCATATACATGATTGGACGAGCAACCGAGTATCTAGCAACGCTGAACGAAATGGACCCTAAGTTCATTGATAGATCTTTTACTATTACCATCCTGCCTCGGCCACTGACGATATCTTGTCCATCTTCAAACTCCGTCTCACTGACTGGCTGGGAGTTCGGGGAAGATGTGACTGCTCCAGTCTCTTTGCCCCAACTGACCACAACAATTACAATTATCCTGCTCTGACTCAGGGTACTTTGGTCTTTGTTCGAAGAATCAACCAATGAAGAAAGATGTCTACTTTCAGTTTGTATGCTGCTTGTCTAGGCAAATCAAAACTCTTTGTAAGGGAGTGCAATTAGCTGTTCAACCCAACACCCAAGCCCCACTACAATTAATGATCCCTTCGGGAAAAAAAAAGTGTTTTCATCGTGGCACAAAAATTCGATGAGACGTTATTTGTATTGTGGAACATGCACAGGTCATACGAAATTATATTCATAGTAAAATTAAATAATTTGTTGAGGTTACAAAGTTGCTTCCAAAAAATAAGAGGAAAACAACACGCGAAGCAGCATTATTTCCCCTATACGATAAGCGATTCCCGCTCAACTTACGATCCCCTTTAGTCGATCTGCAATGTGAACATGAAAGAATCATGCTCAATATCACATGGAGGGATCAGAAGACAACACAGTATATTTGGGAAAAAATAGGTGTCTGAGAAATCATAGAATCGATTAGAAAAATCAAATGGCAATGGGCTGGTCATGTTGCAAGAATGGCAGACAACTGATGAACATTATGTTCAAATATGGAACTGAGGTCGGCAAAATATGTGATGAACTGGACAGATTCAGAAAATATGGGCTCTGCGACGCCCACGATAGAAAGGTGTGGCAGATTCTGGGGAATGTCTATGTCCAACGACGTAAGGTAAAAGACTAATGGTGATGACATGATGATACATACCGATATTTGCTGTAAGGACCATCAAAATGTAATGGTTTAATTGTATCTGTATATGTTTTAGCACGGTCTCTCTCTACTCAATTATTCTAAAAAAATTCCTTAAGCCTGAATTATCCACCTCTATCTAAATGAAGCCTCTCATTTTAGAAGATGATACATATCACAAAGCAAAAATCTTGCTTCAACAGGACTAACCCGTCCTAACTTTCTTTTTGGAGCACCTTCACAAAACACCTGCATCAAAAGGTAATTTTACCCTTTTCCAGGGAGCGAACCCGTCCCTAATATGACTTTCCAAAATGAGAGTGCTTCCAACTCAAGCCAGAATCCAGACGTAAACAAATAGTTATGATTTCAGTCAAGACAAACCACGAGAGAATTTCCAGTTAACTATTAATTTCACTCCCCGGGCCACTCATGTCGACCACCTGTGAAAAGCAGCAAAGAAGTGTTCAAAAGAAAGTTCAACAAACGAAAGACAAAAACAATTGACATTTCCTGCAGATGAAATACAGGAAAAATAGACTCCTCGTTCATTGATGTGGTGCAGAATTCCTTAACTAATGAAGGAAAAAGAGTGGAGAGTTTCCTCTAAGAGGGAGATATAGTGTTCATAGTCTTTAATAAAGTTCCAGTTCTTCCCATAGCAAACAAAATTCACATAGGCCCTTTTAGTTCTAAAGAGAAAAATAATCCGGAACTTCCAACAAGAAAAATATCTGAAACTCTTTCTAGAAAATGCAATTCCTTTTTTTCAGAGGAAATGTTTATAAGTCCCTCGTGTCTTGTTTTTTTTTTTTCATTATCATTATTTTATCTATTCACTCATTTATGGGCGGAGGGAGAAAATTAGTTTCTTTTTTTTCTTTTTTCCCTCATAGTTTCGCATCTTTGTCTGTTCTTCATATAATAGTAATAATAATTCCTTCCCTTCACTTGATTATTCGCGGTTGGATATTGTATTCTTTGCATATGTATGTCATCGAGCAGATAGAGAACCTTGTCAATATGAATGATGAATCAGTCCATTTCCCACGCTGACACTCCAACCACACACACACTTGTTGATAAGATCTATTACTATCCTTCAATAACCTCCAACATAAAGTTAACCCCCGTGGTCAGGTTCTATGTCTTCTGGGATTTTTCCTTTCCACTCCTTCATCATCCTTGCCCCTCTCTTTCTCTTTCTTATCTTCTTGATCTTTGATTTTCTCATTTTCTTCTTTGTTTGACTTGCCTTCCTTCTTCCAGTTTATCTTTCTTCTCTTTTTCCGGACCCTCTATCTCCGTCTTGGTATTTTTGGCATGTTCTTTTGCACTGTCAGTGACAATTACTCCATCAAAGATTGTTCCAGACTATACAAGCCACGAATCAAAGCCCACGGCGCAAATGGCAGTGTATTTGTGAAGACTGTCATCATTGTTTATCGGTCAATAGTATTTATTGCATATGCCAGTGCTAAGATACATTTCAAAGAATTTCTTGATGATTTATGACGAACAAAATTCACCGATTCTACTTTCAAAGGTGATGATCAAGGGAAATCCTGTGTTTATACTGAAAAAAACAGAGGTTTAAAAACCCCACAGGTCGCCAACTTCTATGGGATTTCTGCCAATTTGACAAGTTCATCAATGAAAACAAACCCCATGTTCTTTTGTATACTGTGAAACAAGAACAGAATATTGATTATGGTGGTAGTTATGATATATCAAATGGCACTGTTCTTTATCAGGAAAAAACTTCCGTGGCGACTTTCCGTAATTGATTATGTTTGGTCTTAATATCTGTGGACCGGGTACTAAGTTCATATTATCTCCAACTACAAAGGAAAGACTTTGCTGACCAAAAAAGATATCCGTTGTAAGGATGATCTATTTAATCACTTACGTACATTGATTGTAAAACCAGATAATACGTATGGAATGAGAATAGATGATGAAAAAGTAGAAATTGGTAACTTGGAATCTGACTGGAATTTCCTGCCACCGAAGAAAATCTAGGACGTGGACGCATAGGAGCCAGGGGACGGGGATGATTGTGAAAAATATGGATGACATTGGTGACAACTGGGATCAATCTGAGTACATCCTTGATCCCGTTGCAAAGAAGCCTGGTGATAGTGATGATGATATAGATGGTGGATGGGAACCCCATCCCAATCGACAATTATGCCTACCAGGGTGAATGGAAACCAAAGCAGATTGGGACCGCCCTGCATTCTCTACAAATACACCTCTACAATACATCAGTCTTTACAAGTAGACATTGGCACCTTGAGCGTTGATTTGAGGCAGGCAAAATCTTGACCAATCTTTGATAACGCAATGTCGCTGACAGTGTAGAGGAAAGCAGCAAAACGTGCCAAAATACCCGGACGAAGACGAGAGGGGAAGGAAATAAGAAAGAAGAGGAAGAAGCCAAAAAGACATAACAGGACAGTGAACCTGACCATGGTGGCGAACATTATAGTGGAAGTTACGTAAGGGTAGTAACAGATGTGTCATCAACATTTGTGCATGGCAGTCAATAAGGGTTGGGAACGGGCCGATTCATCATTTATTTTGGTAAAGTTCTTCATTTGCTCGCTCACCACGGATGACAGCCAAATAATAATAATAATAATAATGATAATAATAATAAGAAGAAGAAGAAGAAAATACGACAACAATAATAATAATAATAATGATAATAATAATAATAACAATAATAATTATTATTATTATCATTATCATCATTATTTTGAGAAAAATATGATGGACATGGTGAGGGGATATGAGAGGAGGGCTGGTGACTTGAGAAGACTTGTTGTCACTCAGTCTCCACTTGTGACCACCAGGCAACTGGTTTGATAATGTGGAACAATAATAATGATAGTGAATTTAGCCTTGAACCAATACAAAACCAGACACGGCGGAGTTGCAAAGGTTATGCACTAGAACCAAGGCAAACTGGTAGGATTTGACCATGTAGACAAATAGTATAAGCAAAAACCGGAATCAATCGAAGAAAATAAAAGTTACACATTGCTCTGTGACACTTACATTTAAACCGACCATCCAACGAGAAGACTTAGCAGTCATAGGCGAGGGAAAGAGAATTTGCCAGATAATACATGTGGTTGTTATGCAGATCACAGAGTGGAGACGAAAGAGATTTAAAAATCTTGAGAATTGCGATGACCTGGCAAGGCTGCTGGAACAGTATAGAACATGACGGTCAGGGCAGTGCCAATTATAGTAGGTACACTTGGATCTTACCCAAAGACAATGAAAACAAGATGGGAGGAGCTGGAGATAAGAGGAAGGATCAATACTATGCAGACCACAGCACTACTGGGGTCTACACGAAACTGAAGAAAATATTTGAAATATTAGACGGCCTATAGTCGTCAGCAATGGCTTAACCACTCTGAGACACGTGCAAATGGAGCTGAGAAAAGTTGAAATGGTACAGACCACAGCCCTGCTATGATATGTGAAGACGACTAAAGGAAGACGGGACTTGAGGAGACTTCCTACCACTCAGGCTTCAGCGGTGAAGCTACTAATCTGAAACTACAGAAAATAATAATAATAATAATAATAATAATAATAATAATAATAATAATAATAATAATAATATTAACAACAACAACAGCAACAACAACAACAATGAAGATGCATTGTTTGGAGCGATGGTTACAATATATAATCGTAATCCTGAATTTCCTATCCTCTTATTTCTTTTTATTTACACACCATTTTCAACATCAAATGAACGAAAGTGTGACACTTTAATAAGCTCGTTCAATGTGATCAATCCAAACAGATTACTCAACCCCTTAAGCTAAACCAATATTTCATATGAGCCAACTTTTCTTAAGGCAAATTGTCATGCTTTAACCTCTCGCGATTGTAAACACGCTCTATTCTCTACTAAGTTCCCTTTCATTGAACACAAATATTTTTATGCTGAACAAATTGTCAGGGTTTACTTCAAAAAATCAAAAGCATTTTAGATTATCACTTTGGTTAAAGACAATTTTCATCATCAAAGGAATTTGCTTTCGATGATTTTGGCTGCCTTTTTCTTGTAATCAAAATCGAAAGGATTTTCCGATACATTTATATATGATCCACAGATATCTATCTCGCTGTATTACGACTAACCAGTGTGGCTAGACTCGATCTCTACTCAGTGCTGCTACGCAAGATTAAAACCTTCACTACAGACCCGAGATCCAGTTCTCCACCCCTGCTCAACGCGGAACAGGGTTGATATAAAGTCCAAATTTAATGATATACTATTCAATCATAATTCGCCATATACCGAAGTGCTCAATTCAAAAGTTAGAAGAGCGTTGCAAATTTGCATTTTGCAGACGGGTGCCCTACCTTAGAATGCTCTATCGTAGAAAAGGGGAGCGTTACTACTACTACTACAACTAATAATAATAATAATAATAATAATAATAATAATAATAATAATAATAATAATATCCACAGATAACTGTGTCGTTGTATTACGACCCTACGGTATAGACTCGAAATCAATTCAGTGACGCCGGGCCGAATCGAAAGCTGGCTCTGATTTGTACGAATGAAATGCCATACAAAGTTTCGATTGGTAGGGTTCCGTGTAGATGTGAAGTTCCCAATATTAAATTGACATCAACGTGGATAGAGTGTGAATATGAGATTGTTATTTGTGGGAAAATTATGAGATTAGAGCTCTGTGAGGTTAGGGGTTGTTTAATCTAGTGTTAAGTCCATTTGAGGAGAGAGTTTGTTGATACATATATGTTCCTGTCTTTCCAGAATTTTAGAGTATATTTTTTCTATTGGTTGTGAATGTAGCGTCTGTGGCAATATTATTTGTGGGGTTGTGGATGTACGCGGTTCTACGGGGAGTGGACTGGACTGGTTTTGTGATTTAATACTTTGTCTATGGTTATTAGGTCCAATGTTGAATCGTCACTAGAGACCTACTGATGTATTGTAAGTTGTATCTATTGCACTCTAGAAGGTATATGATATTTTTGCTATGGTATACATGGAAAGTCTCGTTAGTGGTAGAATTAAAAAAGGTGTTGGCGCACTTAAGGTGGTAGGAGGATAGACTATTTCTTTCATCGCACGGTTTGAAGAGTTTAGTGGTTTTAGCGATGTTGTTATGTGAAACCTTATTGCTTGTCGTATCGTCGCTGCTAATCATATCTTTGATGTTTTTTAAGTCTGCAGTAGGTGTTGACACTCGGTTCAACGAATATTTCTTTGAAATCTGTTTTTTGTGTGAGCATAGTCCATCTCTTATTGATAATATGGGGTAAGGGTGGAAGTGTGTTGATAAAGGCAGTTATAAGTGGAATATGTTTAGGTTTACTATTGTTAGAGAGTTTATGGGTTTCTTCTCTCTCTATTGCTGTTGACTTTTTTTATTTGGTTATTTTTATCCTCCAGTAAATATCCTCGTTTAGTGAAATATTGTGGTAGGTTATGGCTGTGTCAGTTGAGTTCCTTGTATGCAGAGCAAATTCTTCTAATTCTAAGTGCTTGTGAAAATGGTAGTTTTTTTTTCAGGTATTTGGGATGGACCGATTTGGAGAGAAGGTAATTGTGTGTTTCTGTGGGTTTTGTGTTGATGATGATTAGGAGATTTCTTTTACTATTTATGCATATGCAAGTGTTTGGGAAGGCTATGGAGTCAGTAGATGTCACGTAATCAAATTTAATCGAATCGTACTAATAATTTACATGTGCAAAGCAATTCTTTTGTCCGGCTTCATCTCCTGAGTATATGAAAAAATGTCATCTATATATCCAGTGTAGGAGATGCAACTTTGTTTATCTCAGGGTATATGTGGGTTTCTTCGAATTCTCCTCTGGACATGTTAGCATAGGAGGGGCCCACTTCTGTGCCCATGGCACAGTCTTTCAAATACATATATATGTAGATATATCAAATACACATGTCAAATATATGTATTCTATAAATATATCAAATATTCATATCAAATATATATATAGTAAAATACGGCAGACCATTATTATGAATCAGAAGCTATTCCTTTTAAAATTCATTCAGCTATCCCAACTCCTAATGTGACGTGAAAATATAATTGTCCTAAAAAAGAAGCCGGGATTCACTAACCTTGACCTGACCTAATCTGATCAACGCATTCTGCAGCTCAGTTGTACCAGATAAAGGCTGGTGCTTATCAGAGAAGCATCATAAAAATGCATACTCAGCATATTCGAATAGCGGGCAACACAAAGATAGGCTGATTCTGGCTCAAAATTTGGAATCTCAGCACGAACGGCCCCACGAAAACCTTGCTGGTTTTCGCGACTCATTGCTCGCTTATATTCTAACACTCATTATTTCTATCATTATTAGTTTTTATTTCCTATTTTTCATCTATATTCATTGCCACTAAAAGTGCAATAAAAGGCATAAGGAATAAAATGAAAGAATGACGAGTGAAAAATGAATCCTCCGACTGATGAAGTGTGTGTGCGTGAATGTGTGTGTTCATACACCATGATAACTCAACAACTAGCTATTGTGCAACGTTGATATACACCAGGTACGATTGTCAGGACATTGGATATTGCAGTGTCAAGTTTGGAATTGTTTGGGTCGGCGGTTCTCGATATGAGGATATTCATGTGAATATAGTTTTTACACGAACACCTCACAAACGTTCACAAGAAAGAGAATCAGATTTTTTCCTACCGTAGTTTTCTGTAAAACAAGACCATGTTACTAGCATTCACGAGAGAATGAGATTCAGTTTTTTTTTCTGCCGAAATTCTACATTGAATTATACTATAGTTAAATGGCGTAACAGAATTAAAAAAAAAACAATTCTGTGTTGATCGTTACTATGAATGCCATCGTAAACAAATTTTATTACTCTTTTTTTATCAAACCCAATTTGAGGAATTATATTCTTTTTTTTTACTGTATATGAGAAATATTTGTTTCATTTAAGTGGAGTAATTAAGAGTATTTTCTTTCACTTTGTATTTATAAATATAAAGAGATATATCTGAATAGAAATCATCAAGAAAAATTAACCGAAATACCTCGAAGCCGTAATTCCGAAAATTTATCATTTGTCAATTACAGCAGGATACTCCGCACACCATAAATGCACGTTTTGCACGGCATGTCCAAATAATTGACAGTGCTTCATCTAATAAATTCGTAGACTATTACCTCATTTCTACTTATACTCTTGAACATCGCTTACCAAAATATTCTGGCACGTAAAGTATATTAAATATATTACTGGGGCCGTCTAACATCAAATCTATCAAGAATTTCATAAACAATTTGGGAAGAATAAAGAGATGTATTCAGCATACTAAATAAAAAGAAATACACATAAATATGGAAACATCTTTTCACTTGCATAATAATAAAATTCTTTAATTAGCTATACATGTATCAGATAATTAACACTCTCTTACGAGTTACTGTGTTAAAATAATTTTAGCAACTGTCGTTGGACATAGACTTTCCCAAGTTTCGCCAGACCCCTGTATCGTGGGCGTCACGGAGCCAGTACTTTCTGGACTTACCTTGTTCGTCATGCCATCTTATATTTTTGTGGCACCAGTTTTGCATGGGATCTTTGGGGATCCATGTTGTGAGTCGCGATATCTTGCAGTTGCCTGACTTTCTCATTTTATGATCAGCCCATTATCATTCGAGTTTTCTAATTGTTTCTATGATATGTCGGATCCCTGTCTTTTCTCTAATACACTCTGCTGTCTTGTGATCTCTCCATGGGAGGCTGAGCATGATTCTTTTTCGTATGCAAGCATTGTTCTCAGTTTAAGAGTCAAATTTTTGGTTAGGTTCCATATTTCAGCTCCATTGGTACCTATCGGAAGGATGCATTGGTTGAATACATTTATTTTCAGCAGTAGCATAATTTCCTTGCCCTGTCGAAAGCTTGCTAACATAGTGTGATTCTTCGTTTGATTTCTTTTTCTGTTGAGGGTTTCATGGAGATTTGTTGTTCCTGGTAAATGCAATGGTCTTCTTTATTCAGTTCTGCGTCTTCCATTTTGATCGTGTCTTTGTTCAACGCATTCATTGTACATGACATTTGTTTTACTATAGTTAAAAATGATAGATGACTAAAATCTAAAAACTTAAACACCTAGCAGTTCATAAAATTAAAAGCACTACTTCTAAAGTAATAGATCAAGTCCAAAGTTACTCAATCAGAATGGACATCTTGCGAGTATTTAGTGCGAGATAATTGAAAACGTGGGACCTATATCATATGCTACTTCCAATACATGGTTAATCCGGCACTGGATGCTCTAAATCCATGAAAAGTCACTTTTACTGGGCCGAAAAACCTTATTCCAAATGATTTAGAGTTTCCAACTCCCACTGAGCCTATAGTGATTTGCTCTGTCTTCTCTACTATGATATTTTCTTTGCCTTTTCTCTTATTAGAGCCTGTGTGCTTAGGCTATGTTTTAATGATATTTCCCAGTATTTAATCTACTAAGTGTCCTCTCTAGGTATCCTACACGTGTGGCGTAAAGTGAAACCAAGTTGAGCTCACTTAACATTGACACTCCGGGATTATGTGCATTATCAGAAACTAATCTGCCATATTGTTCAGTGGTAACAGCATGGCTATCAGATACAAGAGGCTTACGGGTTCGAATTACATCGAATGCAGTTTCTGTGAAATTCAGCATTATCATAAAAGATATCATTTGGAGGCAGTGTAGCTTGAAATTATCTTTCTATTAAGCTGTTATACACGTATTTTTTTTTTTTTTACATTTTTCTACATTCAAAGAGAATAATGCTGACAGCCTGAAAAGTTAATCGCCCTTTTTCTGTGAATTCATTGAACATAGAGATATAATTCATAATTACTTAGGGGCCCGTAACAGGAATGGTGCTTACCCAAGAGATTAAATTGATTTTCAAGTACAAATTCAAATTAGTGCATAATACTCCTTTTTCATTTCAAGTCTTTTAAACTTCATATCTTCATATCCTTAATAAAAAGTTTCAATACTAGTGAAGTCATAATTAATACGATTGCAGAATATGTGACTATAAAGCCAAAGAATTATGTCAAAATGGAACATCATTATCAAATGATCGTTGGAAAACGTTATTGTTTGAAATGGGGCATGTTTTAAAAAAAATATTAACCTTTCTGTTATTCATATAATCCTCTATCTATCCATCAAAAGCATGACAGAATAGTTGAATCAGTAAAACAAATTTATTGAAACTGAAACATGCTTTCTTTGAACGGAAAACCTCAGGGAAAAGTGACATTCATAATGCATTTCCAAGGTTCCCGGTAGAATCGTCAAAACTTGAAACAGGCATAATTCCTCTATTTGTCCGCTCATAAAAAATCTTTTGGTACTCTTCTTTTCCTGCCAGATTATCTACTTCAAACGATTTTTTACGATCCTTCTTAGCTCTTTTCATCTTATTCCTTGGTCTTAACGGCTCTATTGTATCAGATCTGTGCAATAAAATGTTATATATAATCTTCTCCCTGCACCATTTAAATCATAGATTCAGGATATGTTATAAATGTGAACCCATCGTGCCCATTGAATGATTCTGAAAGAATTCGATCCTCACCTCTCTGCAGATAATATGATTGAAATAAATGGAACTGAAGCAATCTCATAAATGAAAATTTGTTGTTTTTTTATCTTTTCACGGGCAATTCGCATATTATAGATTCATGAAAATGTGTATGCATACATATATTTATGAATTTTCATACACACACACACGTACATACAAACATATACATACACATATAGAGATAGAAAGATAGATAGATAGATAGATAGATAGATAGAGAGAGAGAGAGAGAGAGAGAGAGAGAGAGAGAGAGAGAGAGAGAAAGAGGAAGAGGAAGGAATTCATCATCAGCCTTTTTGCATCTATCGTTCGACAAAGATATCCCTCAGGATTCGCCAGACTTCTCTATCAAGTGCACCGTGGAGCCAGTACTTTCTGAATGACATCTTATTCTCTGCCGACTGAAAGTAAGTTTCGCGTATATTTGTCGTTATGTTCAGTGGTTGTCTGCCAAATTTCATGTGGAAATCATATTCCTATACATATGTATCTAAAATAACACACACACACACGCACACACACACACACACACACACACACATATATATATATATATATATATATATATATATATATATATATATATATATATTGGTCTTGGAAACTCTTCAGTTTAAAACACTAAACACAGAAAAAAACTTCCTCAAGTTTTTTGTGTCATTTCAGTCAATTTTCAGTCATATTTCTCAATGTCCGTTAATGTAATCTATGTTATTTTTCTCGGGGTTTATTCTTCGGTTTTAAAAATACTTTGGTAAAATACATGGTACTACGCATAGATTTTCTCTTGTTAGGATCATCGATTGTTCACCATTATATATATATATATATATATATATATATATATATATATATATATATATATATATATATATATATATATATATATGCACACACAAATAGAGGTACTAAATATAACAGCTTCAAGACAAAGTGTGGGAAGTATCTTTTAGTAGTGTCTGAGTAAATTTTCTTCAAGATGCAGCTAGGAACGGACTTTCCATTGAGTCTTGTAGCTTGTGTGACCGTATACCTAATTTTGACTATTTGATACAAATCCACGAACTTTCTGTGGGTACAGATTTGATCCTCAGGAAGTGTTTTAGCAAATGTTTTTTTTAAAAAAATAGCCCCATTTTTAGGAGGTTTCAATTTTGTGGGGGTCTATTTACAAGATTATCTATTAATGGTAAAAAGAATTTTCGACGATATGGTAATTTTTTTCTCGAATCATTCCTCGGAGATAAAAAAAATGACGTAGGTTGCGTTCTTTATTCAGAAAGAAGCACAAATATTTTTTAACATTTGTCATATCAGGATGTCAATAAATGGATATGTAGAGTAATGATGTTTTGATCTCTGCATATTTTGATGTTGTACAATTAAGGCAGATTCATTCCAAAACACAGAATTAGGAGATCTGAGGTTACGTCAGTCACTTGGAGGGAAGTTTAATTTTTTCTACTTTAAGGGATCGGAATCAATGAGGAACTTTCATTTTTTTACTTTTGGGATCAATATCCTGGGGAAATTCTTTTTTTGTTAGATTTCTAGGAGTCTAAATCAGGGAAGGAGATTTTTCTTTCTCCTCCTTTTCCTTTTTTTTCTCTTCACTTTTAGGAGTCAAAATCGAGGGGTAATATTTTCTTAGTCGGAATCAAATGACAATTTTTTTTTTTTAGGTAATTAATGGGAATATTTTTTCCATTCTTTAAGGTTATAATAAAGAGATGATTTTTTTCCCCAGGGATTTTTTTTTTTTTTTGCTTTTAGGGGCCAAAATGCAGAGTTGAGGAAGATCTTTTTCATTATCTGAAGTCAACATCGGGGATAAGACTTTCTTCCAATTTTACGGGTTGAAATCCAAGGACATTTTTTTTTATTTTAAGGGGTCAAAAAATGTTCCTTTCAATCTTTGGAAATCAAACTCAAGTGAAAATTTCCCAAATCGTAAAGCTAAATTTTTTGAGGTCCAAAATCGAGAAGGATCCTCTACTTTCGGTCAAAATAAAGTGAAATTTTTTGCTCTTTTAGAGGTTGAAATCTTAGAGGGAATTCATAATCATTTTTCAGTGTTAAATCAGGAGAAATTATCTTCCACCTTCAGGTTTTGAGATCAAACAACTTTTTTTCCACTTCTATGGTCGAAATCGAGAGAGGATTTTTTTTTTCTTCTAAGTGGTCAAAACTGAAGGGGTACTCTTTTCTCTTTCATTGGTCAAAAATAGGGAGGGGGTTATTTCCCCTTTTTGACATTACCCCATCACCCTTCTCAACATTAACCCATATGCATTTTCTTTTACAATGAGCTCAATTTTTTAGCATTAACTACCATTTTTAACAATAGTCCCCTTTTTTCTCAACATTACTCCTCAACTTATAACATAATTCTTCTACTTTAAAACTTCCTACCAGTTTTTTACATCAGACTCCTCCTTTTTTACACTAGCCACCCTCTCTTGGAGATAGCCCTGTTAGTTCCAAACAACAACGCCCGTTGTCAATTTTAACTCTTTTTTTTTTCACATAAGCTGAACATCCTTTTTTAACTTTTGCCCCCTTTTTCCAAACGGAGCAAAAGATGGTAGTGAATCAATTTGAAAACAGATTAAATCAAATGCTATCTGATTTCCATCTGGCTATCTCTTAATTTCTTTTCTTGGATAGCAATGAACACTGCCCGTTAGCGTAGAGTTTAGTCTTTACTTTTTATACTGAGAACGCATTAGACGTTCCACTAGGAGTAGGTCTGACGCATGCTCTGAAAGCGACGTTATTTTGGCCTCACACACATACACGCACTTTATGCAGGATACTCTGTTTGACTTGAAACTCGAAATTTTGGCTTTTACTCAAACACCGACCACAGCCGTCATAATGAATATTTCAACAATTAATCAAGCTCATATATTTTGCTGAGTGCTTCGCTGGAAAAGTAAACAAGAGATTAGAACAGGAATGGGATTTAGTGATATTTATAGCTAAATCGTGCTTGGGAACCAACACTCAAAACAAATCGAGAATAATAATGATAAAAAAAACAGCCTCAGAATTTCTGATGTAGGATAAATAAAAGCATCTGCTGTAGTTGTTGTTCCAAGAAGAAGAGCCAATATTTTTGATGAAGATGAAGCCGTGGTCGTGTACGGCAGAAAAGAGCAAGAGAATTTCGTTATATTTTACGTGAGAATTTCTTAAGCGATCTCTGAAACCCAGGGGCTAAATGTTCCAGGAAATCCGTTCGGTGCAAGAGGTAATCGAATAAAGTGGATGCAGGGTGCAGATTATAAGGATTACAAGAATCTTACATTTAATCGATTGTCAGTAGTAAATTCTTGCTGGGAGACGGGCACGAATTATTTAGCAAGGTACGATGGAAAAATTGAAACTTTTTCAACTGCTAAAATGAAGTCCCCAGACTAACTAAAATTGCCGCAAGTTTAGATGAGTACATAATTTTCTTGATTTATTGTTCATTTCCTCATTGTTCTGTGATAATCTTTAATGCCTGCCTATTCATCCAACTCTGTATTACATGCTTGTAAATGTCCTATGCGTCGAATCGTTGGTCAAATAGCAAAAAAAAAAAAAAAAAAAGAAAAAGTCTCCCCTAAATGCCGAAATCTAAATATCTAAAAGCTAAACTGAAAAAAAAAAAAAAAAAAAAAGAAAAAATCTCTAAATGTGCACCAATTCCGTATATTCCAAAGAACCCTAAATCCCCTCCCCCGAAATTAACCATAAATCTACAAGGAAAAAAAAAAAGGTAGAACCCTCCCCCAAATGCCGAAATCTAAATATCTAAAAGCTAAACTGACCCTATACTCCCCCCCCACTACCTCGACCTAACTTTGACTTGCCATAAAAAACAAACGAATGTAGGGTTGGATATATCAAGGCTGTATCTATTGTCAGTAGTAAATTCTTGCTGGGAGACGGGCACGAATTATTTAGCAAGGTACGATGGAAAAATTGAAACTTTTTCAACTGCTAAAATGAAGTCCCCAGACTAACTAAAATTGCCGCAAGTTTAGATGAGTACATAATTTTCTTGATTTATTGTTCATTTCCTCATTGTTCTGTGATAATCTTTAATGCCTGCCTATTCATCCAACTCTGTATTACATGCTTGTAAATGTCCTATGCGTCGAATCGTTGGTCAAATAGCAAAAAAAAAAAGAAAAAGTCTCCCCTAAATGCCGAAATCTAAATATCTAAAAGCTAAACTGAAAAAAAAAAAAAAAAAAAAGAAAAAATCTCTAAATGTGCACCAATTCCGTATATTCCAAAGAACCCTAAATCCCCTCCCCCGAAATTAACCATAAATCTACAAGGAAAAAAAAAGGTAGAACCCTCCCCCAAATGCCGAAATCTAAATATCTAAAAGCTAAACTGACCCTATACTCCCCCCCCCCCACTACCTCGACCTAACTTTGACTTGCCATAAAAAACAAACGAATGTAGGGTTGGATATATCAAGGCTGTATCTATTGTCAGTAGTAAATTCTTGCTGGGAGACGGGCACGAATTATTTAGCAAGGTACGATGGAAAAATTGAAACTTTTTCAACTGCTAAAATGAAGTCCCCAGACTAAAGAGGCCGTTGCAACCTTTTTTATTAATTTAACCTCTGTGGACTTTATCTAAGTTAAAAACTTATTATATAAGGGAGAGGTATCCTCCAAGTTGTCCCCACCGGAATTTGCATCCAACTCACTTCGAAAATTGATCCGATCTTTTTTTTTTATCGAACCGTTGTGCTCCGAACATCCACTTTCGTTTCACAAGAACAGTTTGGATGTGTATCAAGAGCCGGTGGAGCTCTTTTGCCACTGACCCGCAGTGGACAATCCACCAGACCCCCTGCCAACACGTCCTGGGCCAGCGTGGCAGGGCATGGCCCATTACTCCCCATGATTTGCACACCAAATATTATATCGGCCGTTCCTGCTGAGACCTCGGTACCAAAAGGCCCAGCCATATCACTTGCTTTGGGTGGGGGTGATATGCTCCAAGGGCGACTACCCAAAAACTACACCAAGAGTACGTCAGTTCCTGCTGGGTCGTCGGCCCCAAAAGACTCAGCCACATCACTTACTTTGGGTAGGGGTGATGTGCTCCGAAAGCGACTACCCAAATCCTCCACCAAGGGACCATCTGTCCCTACTGAGTCACCGCAGAAACAACGACCATTTCAACAGAACTCTAAGACTATCAACAAGAAGACAAATTTATACATAGGCACATACAACGTCAGAACACTGTCAACTGACATGCACCTAACTGATCTAGAAAGTGAAATCAGAAATGTCAAATGGGACATCATAGGCATTAGTGAGGTAAGAAGACCCGGAGAAGAACTAATCGAACTGAGAAGCAAGCATCTTCTTTACAGCTACGGTAAAGAGAAAGTAAAACAAAGTGGAGTTGGCTTTCTCATCAATAAGAAACTGAAAGACAATGTAACTGGCTTCAAAGCCGTCTCTGACCGGGTAGCTAGCGTCACCATACAACTTTCAAAGCGATACAAACTCAATATAATTCAAGTCTACGCTCCCACTTCACAATCAACCCAACAAGAAATAGACAACTTCTATGATGACTTGAACTCCCTACTCCAAGGCACCAGAAAACACTTCAATGTTATCATGGGAGACTTCAACGCACAAGTAGGACAAGGAAATGAACATTGCGTCGGCAAATTTGGATACAAAATACGCAACGAGAGAGGAGAAGATCTTGTAAACTTTGCGACGGCTAATGGATTCAAAATCATGAACACCTTCTTCAAGAAGGGACCCAGTAGGAAATGGACTTGGAGGAGCCCCAATCACGAAACAAGAAACGAAATAGATTACATCCTAACGGACAAAAACGATATCGTCAAGGACATCCAAGTCCTAAATCAAGTCAATGTAGGCAGCGACCACAGAATGGTACGATGTAAAGTACAAATAAACACCAATAAAGAACGCAGGAAAATGTTCCATACAAAACCGCAGCCTCTAAACATACCAAAAGAGCACGTTCAATCTTTCAAGCTCGAATTGAAGAACAGATTCAGAATTCTTACTGAACAAGACAGCACCAACATCAACGAACTAAGCAGCAAAATGACAACGTCAATAATTGAAGTAGCCTCTACATTCAAGCCAATGGGCAAACAACCCATTAGCAAAATCTCGGATGAGACTAAAAATCTCATGGAAAAACGCAGAAACCTCAAGCCACCGACAACAACGAGGGAGAAAATTGAAGAGGCTGAACTAAACAAATTAATCAAGAAGAAACGAAGAGAAGACAGAAGGAGATACACAACGGCAGTCATCGAATCAACTCTTGAAAAAGGTCGGGGCTTCAAAGCTATAAACAAACTCCTCAACTCGGGACGAAGGCAAATAACTAGCATACTCGAGGAAAATGGAAACCTAACAACAGACAGAGACAGGATTGTCGAACGCGCCAAAGAATTCTACCAAAAACTTTATTCGTCCAAACAAGGACTGCAAAACAATGAGCAAGATACGCAAGACACGGGCAAACAACTAGAGGACTTCCCAAAAGTAACCCCGTGGGAGGTGAAGGAAGCCATTAAACAGACAAAGAAAGGAACTGCCCCTGGACCAGACAACATCACCATCGACCTACTCCGAAAAGCAGGTAAAACCATCAATAGGAAACTGGCCGTCCTCTTCAACCTGTGTCTAAAACACAGTAAAGTCCCAGACGATTGGAATACTGCTATCATAATGCTATTATATAAAAAAGGAAACCCGAAAGACCTCAATAACTATAGGCCTATAAGCCTACTCAACTGTGTATATAAACTTTTCACAAAGATCATCACCAACCGAATCACAAAAACACTCGATGAAAACCAGCCACGTGAACAGGCTGGCTTTAGAAGAAGCTACTCGACCATGGACCACCTGCACTCGATAAATCAACTGAAAGAAAAAGCAGCAGAATATAGACTACCACTTGCCGTAGCATTTATCGACTTCAAAAAGGCGTTCGACTCAGTAGAAATCCCTAAGGTCATGGAGGCCATCAGTCGGCAAGGTGTAGATCCAGTATATGTTGAAGTGTTGAAACATATATACAATCACGGCAGCTCATTTATCAGGCTACATAAAGACTCGGACCCCTTCCAGCTCCAGAAAGGAGTAAGACAAGGTGATACCAGCTCACCTAAACTCTTCACAGCCTGCCTCGAGATGATCTTCAGAAGGCTAGACTGGGAGAGTAAAGGAATTAAAATAGACGGCGAGTATCTGAGCAACCTCAGATTCGCAGACGACATAGCCCTTTTTGCAGAGAACCTACACGACCTCCAACTAATGATAGATGAACTAAATGAGGAGAGCAAGAAAGTCGGCCTGCACATGAACTTCAGCAAGACGAAGATCATGTGCAACAACCACATTGGAGATAAGAACACTAAGATCGAAATCGAGGACACAGAACTCGAGAAAGTAGACCACTACATCTACCTAGGGCAACGAATCTCCATGAGACCCTCAAAAGAAGAAGAAATCAAGCGAAGAATCACACTAGGATGGCAAGCCTTTGGCAGAGCTAGCTCAACCTTCAAAAATAATAAGATCCCATTAATCCTAAAGAGAAGGGTGTATAACCAATGCATCCTCCCAATAGTCACTTATGGAGCTGAAACATGGAACTTAACCAAGAAACAGACCCGTAAGCTGAGAACCATGCAACGTGCACATGAAAGAATAATGCTGGGCCTCACATGGAGAGACCACAAAACAGCACAACACATCCGGGAAAAGACAAGAGTTAGAGACATCATAGAAGCCATAAAAAATCTCAAATGGCGGTGGGCTGGCCATGTTGCAAGAATGGCTGACAATCGATGGACATCACGACTCACAACATGGATTCCCCGAGACCATATGCGCAACCGAGGCCGGCAAAATATTAGATGGAGGGATGAACTAGACAGGTTCAGGAAGTACTGGCTCCGTGACGCCCATGATAGAGAAGTGTGGCAAATCCTGGGGAAGGTCTATGTCCAACGACGGACGTTAAAAGACTGATGATGATGATGATGATGATGACATTTAATCAGCAGTAGGGTGGGACAACCATGAGAGAGAAAGGGGCAGATCTTGGGGAAGGTTCATGTCCAACGACGGACATTAAAAGACTGATGATAATGATGATGATGATGATGATGATGATGATGATGATGGTAGTTGTGGGGAAAAAGTAAATTGGAATAGAATTGCATACAGACATAAGGGTATGCTGAGATTGATAGATAGATAAATAGATAGATAGATTTCAACTGCATAAATATTCACATCCATTTTTGAATTGTAGCAAAGAAACTTATCTCGACACCCATCCCCCACCCAAGAAAATTAACAGTGCAGTTAGCATATCAAGGGTATGAAAGGATCACGTGTTTGCTTATCATACATAAGCCACCTCCATTTTGGTTTGACTTGTAACTGATGGAGACGATGAGACAAAATCTTGGTTGCTGGGCCACAAGTCAGTTTTTTATTGTTTTTTTTTTGTTGTTGTTTTTAATTCTTTTTGATTTCTGACTGCCATGAGTACGGATTTAATCGTGCTAAATTATTACGCAAAAAGTTATATTATTCTAAAAGTAGTTACATGAAAGACGGAAAGAATGATTTGACTCAAACTTTGGCAACACCGATCGGCGTCAACCAAGAATTGAAGACATTCTGTGCATTAAGAATGGCAAATTATTTGGTAACCACTGTGAAACTATGGCAATGTGAGTCGTTAAAGTGATCTATCGCAGGATAAGTATAATTTTCTCATCACAGCTTTGAAAAAGCAGTGAAACCCCCTAATAGCAATAATGCTTAACAAGGACCGTCAAACAGAGCCAAAATACGTTAGAGACATTATTGCATCGTGTAAGAGATCGAATAAGTCCTGAGTATTAAAACAGCAGGAAGTATCTCGAATTAAGCGCACTGTCAGAAAATAGAACAAATAAGATATTTTTCAATATTTGATTCGAAACTCAGTAAAGATAATGATTCTTAAAAACATTAGTATTGACACGAATATAACAGAAGATGATAAGTATATTAAGAGAACCCATTACAATTAAATTTTTTAATGAATAAAAACATAAACGAGAATTTTACACGAAATTTGATCTGAGATTATCTATAACATGCATTAAATAAATACGTATGAGATAATTGCTATTAAACCACAACTACACTAATATGATAGTGAAAGAATTTTTTTTAAAAACTTATTACCACTATTGGATAATTACATTCATGAAAATACAAATTAACAAATAAGATATCATTAATTACGTAATGATATATAATCCAAATTATGATTTAACCTGAGTTGATCTATAATAGACATAAAAATACATATTAGATAAATTTACTTTTCCATACTAACGGAATATCGACAAAACATTATTTACTTGAAAATGAATAATGGAGTATTTATATTAATGGAGATATTGATAAATAAGTCAAGGATTGACAAAGCAAGAAACCTCTCCTACTTTTTAATACTCTGGAAACACCAGAGTAACACAAATCAGATTGAAAGTGGCTTGCACGACACATGATCGTGAATATATTGAGACTAGATATAAAACTTACTTAAATAATTTTTTTTTCAAAAATATAACATGAAATATCATGCACACACACACATATATATACGAAATATCATTTATATATATACGCACACACACACACATATATATATATATATGAACTATCATATATGTATGCATATATATCTATAAAATATCATATGTAGATGAAATATCGTATATATGTATATGAAATATCATTTATATATATATGTATATAAATGTAATATCATATATATATATATGAAATACCATATATATATTTATATATATATATATATATATATATATATATATATATATGTATATATATATATATATGTATATATATATATATATATATATATATATATATATATATATATATACACACACATTTATAAAATGAACGATAGATTACCTTATATTCTATAGAAACCTATTTGAAATGATATATCACTCACCCTTGTCAACGTAAATAGAATAAACAATTAAGGAAGAGGATTTTTTTCAGGGATCGAACCTGCCACCGATAAGGTAGCCGTTTATTTGTCTCTTTCAATGCACAGAAATGAAAAAATATTCACTGAAACTGAGTACTCCAAGAGCACTTCCACAAGATCCAAAGCAGAGCCCTTTGAATTAAAAATTCAATGTTTCTATTGTGGAAAAGAGTGTCTCAGCCCCAGAAGCTTTGGGAACCTGCTGCCTTTGTATTCCACCCCATGTGTCAAAAAATAGACGAGTACACGAGTTTCAGGCGGGGATAGAGAAATTCTGCATTCATACCTATTCTATGAATAAGGTGAAAACTAAGCTACATCATCCGTATGGTGGATAGGGATAGATAGGCATGGCAAAAGGTAACCCTATATTATTTGATACAGTCGGCCACATTTTCACCGAGAAATGGTATAAAGAATGTTTATTCAACACTGAAGCAGTCGTCTATTTCCCAAGCAAATCCACAGTAACAAGATCTAAATCGCTGATGCCATTGCAAGTTGGCTTAGCAATTTAGACTGATTATAAACTTGAATCGAAACGGCTGAAGACACAGCTGAACAAATTAGGACTTGCTCTGATACAAACGAAATGTATTGAAGCACCATTAATGATGTTGCTTGTCGCAATGACACTACCCTTCTGCAATACGTCGATGATAGCACAGACCACGTTTAGTGACCATCGACGAGAATAAAGACGCATCAATGACTTCGTTCAATTGCAATTGAGAATGGTACGTTTGGGTATAACAATGCAAATTGGGGCCGCCTACGTCATCATGAAAGAGAGAGCTAGTCTGATATCGAGTCGAATGAAGGTAATATACCAAGTTGGTTCACAAGAAGTTAATAAACTTTCATTTAAGAAAAAAAAAAATATAAATACGTATTAAAGATATGATTCTGATTCATTTTGCATATACAACGTTGTTTTTAAAATTGCCTTTTTGATTTAATTTGAATTTAGAATTAATTTCATTTCTTTTGGGATAGGGTATTCATACATGTAACGTATCTTATATTTTGAAAGGAATTTCTCGACAGGAGGCGTCACAATGTTGACTGGTGTGCATAATAACTTTATTGTTATTTTTGGGAAACTCATCATTTTTATTAGTGTACATTATTCGTATATGCGTTCATTTACCAGTTTTCTGCTGTTTAACATATTTTAATTCAACTGATATATACATATATATATATATATATATATATATATATATATATATATATATATATATATATATATATATATATACTTTGATTATCTCTTGATTTTATTTTGTTCGGGTTCTTTATTCCTCAAACGCAAGTCTTTTGATATCCATGTTCATTAATTTCCAGGTATATTCTATTCAACTCATGTGTAAATCACATGATAAACACAAATCACTCTCTATAACAATCGTCATCAAGTTTAGAGGAGTGATTTCTTTGTTTGTCTATCACGTCACGTCATACCAAAACTATAAATGAAATCAACATTCCCTACTGTGATTTGAAATCCAAAGCGAGTGAGTGGTGGCAGTATCCTTCCCAACTGAGGTAAACTGAAAGGTTTTATATATTTACGAATTTATTCATTAAATTGTTTCATATTGAACACTGCGGCACCCATGGCTCCATTAATGCACAATAGCTTCCTTTCAATGGTTTCAAAGATGAATTCTTGGTTAAGCAAACGAGAGACGTCTTGCTATGTAGGGACCAAGGACCCCAAAGTGGTGACAGCAGGAGTAGAAGTCCGCACAGGAAGGAAATGGGGCACAGCTAAGGATGTACGGAAGGCTATCATGGGGACAGTGGTAAAAGAGCGATCAAGCGATTGCCATTTTCTGAGCTCCCAAATAAATAAAGCAGAAAAAGGAAGTAAGACATCTCCTCCGGGAGAAAGCGCGGGCGGGCAGATGTGAAATTTGGTTTAGCAGATGATTTGGTTTGGCCTGCAAGGAGCCAGGATAAGGGAGATATTTTGCTACGAAATGTCAACACTTCAGATTCCTTGTCCAGGCAGTCTATGATGTCAACCAAGCTCTGCAAGGGGGGAAAAAGAGATTCTCCGTCATGCAGCTCCCTCCAGTATATCCCAGTAGCTGCCCCAAGGCCTTAGGTGATCGTCGTTTTCGCTATCGCTATGACCAAGTACTTGAGGCGACGGTCACGACGGCCATCCAATCCAGTAGAGACCCACCAAAGAGGAGGGAGATTAAATTTTATCCGAGTCGAAGGGACACATGAAATCTAACTGGCTATTTCGTACCCTGGTTGGCAAATGGATGGACTTTGGAAAATGATTAAAATTCCCCTAAAACATCATAGAAACTCCACCCCACCCAGACATGATTTTCTTCTCAAATAGTACCAAGAAGGTAGTTGTGTGAGAACTCACTGTGTCTCTGGGAGAATTCATTTGATTGGCACACGAAACGAGTTATCAACAATTGGTGGAACTGTGCCAATAAAGAGGATGGCAGGCTCATTGCGAGCTGATCGAGGTGGGATGCCGAGGGTTCGTTGGGAACTTGCTGCGCACAGTATTATCAAGCATTGGTACAGCAGGAGCAGCAAAAAACACTAAAATCAATCGCAGATGCAGCATAAAGAACATCCCGGTGGCTCTGGGTAAAACGCCCCAGTTGTTGGCAAGCTGCATATCGATTAAAAAAAAAGGTTGCATTCACAGGCATCAAAGAATTCATGTGGATAAGATTTCCTGGTTGTATGTTTGTATTTACATCGTTTTATTCACGCCGGGTCTTTTCCCTAATCCTAACACAATTTGAAGAGTAATGCCATCCAACCCCAGAAAACTTACGCATGTATTTACTTACATCGATTCTTTTCGGATTTACATCGTTTTTGATATTGTTTTTTCTTGTCCGCGTCACAAATCGAGAGGAAATAGCGTCCAACCCCGGAAAACTTAAGCATCGCAAATTTCAAAGCAAGAAGATCAAAAGGGAGAGTAAAACCTACGCGATACCAACTAAACGTTTGCCGGTAGTTGATTTCTTCTGCCATATTGGTTGAATAAGAGCAACAGAAGCCAGATGACTCGTGTCACCACATTAAATAAATGAGGTGGGACGGCGTGAACCCGTACGTTACAGCCATTGGCTGTCGTCCTGCTGGTATGCAGATTAGGAGAAGTGTTATTACACACTCTGAAGCGTGAATTTGTCACTTTTATTCCTTGCATGGTGGAGACAACCGTAGCAGAACGTCGTTAGGACACGGACTGCAACTTGGTTAGTTAAGGCTTGGTTTACTGAGCAAGGGAGTCTGATATCGTGAGACCCTACACTCCTGATAAACCCTGGCATATAAAATCACTGAAGACGTATCTCGACGTATCCAGAAGATGTATGAATCGAAACACGAATCGGAATAAGAATAGGGATGAAGTTTGATCTAGCAACAGCCAGGCTTGTTTCTCTCAAGAATAAAATGTCACTATTGGTTTTGTACATACATATTTCAGGATTACCATATATATATATATATATATATATATATATATATATATATATATATATATATATATAGTTCATGGGTAAAATTTACTAGTAAATTACCCATATAAAATCCACTGATATACTTGAATTTCCTAGATGATCTTTCGAAAAGAAATAGCACTCTTGAATATTTGATATTCCACCAAAACAGTCTTCAACGGATGAGTTCGAGATGTTCAAGCAGCAAAATTTTCACCTTTACGAGGGAAAGTCTGTAATACGAAAATATAAACAAAGAAACAAGACCATTCATATATATATATATATATATATATATATATATATATATATATATATATATATGTATGTGTGTGTGTGTATGTGTGTGTGTGTGTGTAATTCACAGAGAAGTGTTGAAATCAGTGAATTCAATAAAAAGCAGACTTCATTGACAACATGCACAACATCATAAATAGATAAAGAGAAGCATAGCATAACGCGTTATATGTAAATCATACTGTGACAAACGCTTAATTTCAATGAAAAGGTACAAAGCACAAAGATACAATTAAGAGAAAGAAGAATAATGAGCGGACAGCATGATGAATCAATGTTCAACTGGAACAGATGAAATTTTGATCTACAAAATGCACCATATTGACAACAAAAATAGCGTAATTATCTCTATGAATGCGATTATATTCTGTAAGTGACCGAAAATATTGACATAAAATTTTGCTTAGAGATAAAAAATATCGTAGTCAGTATTATTCGTGCTGAAATGAGCCATGGGCTTCAGAGCCTAAAGCCCAAATGCCTCTACTAGCAGGTGGGCCTTTAGAGATTAACTGAAAAGTCATTTCATTCGTTGATCCTGAATCAAGTATAAGTACTCAATCTATTTGAACAAGGATTCGTTTATATGTAATCGTTATGATTGGGGAAACGAAAATTTAGTGAAATCCTTGGATTTACTGAAATGAGGTCGATCTTCACTCGGTGCTCCAATTATTGTGGCCCTGTGTCAAACATAGCTGAACTTTGTAAAAGTTAAGTATATATTGCTTCAATATTTACAGTGTATATAGAATGTTTGACATAGGGCCCTAATAGAGGGACAGTTAGTAAGAGTAGTCTAAGCATCTTCCAGGCTTCAATGATGCAAAAAGGTGCGTAAGTCTCATTGTGATCGTATTCTTTATTTCTTATCTTCGCTGCTGTTAATTGACGGCATGAGTTGTGGTTATAAATAGCTGTTAGAACAATCGTTTTTCTCCATAAAACATCGACCCACTTATATGCCCTTCTGTAGACAGCTTATTCGTTTTCTTATTCTTTTGTTGTCTAATTCGTTTCGACGAGGCTTAACTTGAAAAACATTTCAGTTACATTTCCCCTGGGTATTTCTTGATATACCCACGTATATCTTGCGATTCTATTTATAACTGCATATCAGGTTCTGGGATCTTCCAGTATTCTCTTTCATATCTCTTTTCATTGGTGATTTCCCCTTACTAAGAAGAATACACAGTTCTATTACTTAAATTTCAGAGAATCACAAAAAACAAATTTAATCGTTTAGACCGTTCAGTACAATTATGACTGATTGAGTATGATTATTAAGAGCATGGCAAATATAAGTCTGCGTTTAAAGAAGCAAATTTACACATCACTTAATTGATTTGTTTCAGCTATGTAAGGAGATCCTTATACTTGGGACGAGAGACATGGATTAAAACAACAACTCTTGAAAAATGTCAGGAAGCATTTGAGATATGGTTATGTAGAAAAAAGGTTGGAAAAACCATGGACCGAGGAAGCAACAAACGAGGAAGTTCTCCAAGGAATGAATGGAAAAAGAAGACGGATCAAGATCTTTAGGGAACGAACAAAGATATTTCGGACACATGATTGGACTAAATAACATCTACAGAACACAACTAGAAGGATATATTGATGTAAAGAGAACTAAAGGCCGCCAAAGATATAAGTGGTATAACAAATTCAAAGAATGGACTAAGATGACTGCGGTATTAATGTGCAGTAAGAACAGCAATGGGCCGGAAAAGTGATAGACTACTGTACAGAGCCGGTGTATCATTGACGGGGGCAAAAGGGCAAGATCATGTGATTGTAACATGTAACTGCGACATATAGGAAATGATTGCGCATGGCTCAGCTCCAATGTAATCAAATCTTCTGTAACCTATTGTCCATTATCCACAGAATATCACAGAAATTAATTGAGAAATCTGGGATATGACATGTGGGAAAACATGGAATTATGGCTACAGCAAGTGATTTGGACACGCGACTACGATGTAAGGGAGATAACTGTACATTAATCCAGTCTGAAATTCGATCACTACCCACGTAGCCTATTGTCTACCCTTCCGCATAATGTCGAAGAAATCCATTAAAAACATTTTGTATATAGTGCGTACGCGTTTTGATATATGAACATATACGTAAATGTAATTGGAAAATAAAACGGAAAGTATCTCTCAGTCAAGAAGGAAAATTCCACAATCCACCCCAAAATCATACTCTCCCTTTCTTACCCCATTTCTCACGCTTTAACAAAATTCCATTGAAATTCATTTCGTACTTACGAAAATATCGTGTGGACAAACCAAAAGACAAAAATTCACCTCTTTTCAACTTTGTTGACAGAGGTAAATGATATTCGATTCCTATTCAAGATGATGCACAAAAAAAATATTGCGAAACAGCATGTTTTATAATTTGTTTACATTATCATGAAAAAAATAAACAAAGTTATTTCATTTGACTTGATGAACATAGTAATGGCTGACATAACATGAAGTCCCCATGAGAAATAATAAGTTTAATACGAAAATGAAACTTATTCAAATTGAGTGAAAACAAAATTAATGGACACAAAACAAAATTGGCAAAATTCTTTTGTGAAATATTACATAAACAGGACTATAACGAGAAGTGTTACCAAACTAGATACAACTTGTTTTTTCGCAGGTGTTGTAAACCTTTAGATGGTGTCTAATTAATTATATACATTTGTTTTATTCTTACGTAAATGTCTTTGGTAATCTCAATGCAAATTTATAGTCGGACTTGCTAATGAAGATAACACGAAAAAAAATTCCCATCTAAAATAATCATACCGTACAAATAAAACATTTTTCCTATGAAAACCTTTAAAATCTATAGTCTTATGCTACAGAACTTTCTGAAGATTTCGAAGTCAATAAGATTTGTATTTCGAGAGATTTGGTTGAAAGTGAAAAAGATATTTTTCTAAAAAATGCAGCGTACAAAATAAAATCGCTTTTCGGATCCCCTTACTTTTGCAAATCACTGTTTTCGACCATGAATATCAAAACAGTGATTCGCAAGGGAAGGTCGATCCAAAAAGCAATTCTATTGCCCTTTAAAAGAAAAATATTCTCTCATTCATCCAAAATCCGCGAATTAGTGCCTGATTTTCGTACAATTCCTTTTATAATTCAAAAATTTCTACTTCCAGATCTTCAGTTTTATTTGAGAGAGTCTTCCAATGTCTGCAGCTGTATCTGTTGTATCCAAGTGCCAGAAGAAAAGATTGAATAAGAATTTGATCATTAGCTCTATTATAGTAAAACCTTAGAATCTTTTTTCAAACTGCTCCTGGTGCAATTTAAGGTGGATTACAAATGGTGACGGGTGGAAGTCACTGTCACCTATCATTTTCTTCATACTTGGGTAATGTGTGAAAGTCTTCATCTCCAGGCGAGAAATCCATGAAATGATTTTTCCCTCAAATCAATTTATAGAGCCTATCATTCTAGCTAGTACCGAATTCATAGAGAGGCAAAAAAAGCAATTACTGCGAATATCTTTTATACAAAAATATAAGAAGAAAAATCAATTTTGCTAATAAGAAAAAAATAATCACTGCTTCAAATTCATTTTGGAATCGATTTCATAATGACGCTTTCAATTGTTTTTGATAAATTGATAAAAGTGATTGGGGCATGGGTTTGGAAATGAATTAGTCTTACTTAAAAATCTACTGGGAGTTTTGCTGGCTTTTATTTACATGTATGCATATATTTACTTTTGATATATATCTAATTTAATCATTCTATACATGCATAATTTCTTAGTTCCAATTACATGCAATAAATGGATTTGTCTGTGTAAGTTTTGCAATTTGCTGAGTATTTTGACTTATGCTTGAAGAGCACGGCAATCATTATGCGTCTACATAAAAGAAGAACCCCCAAAGACCTCAACGTCTACAGGCCAATAAGCCTACTCAATTGCATCTATAAACCGTTTGCAAAAATCATCACCAACCGGATCACGAAAACACTTGATGAAAACCAACCGCAGGAACAGTCTGGATTTAGAAGAAGCTACTCGACCATGGACCGTCTCCATTTAATAAATCAGCTTAAAGAGAAAACAACAAAATACAAAATACCACTCGCTGTAGAATTTATAGACTTCAAGAAGGCATCCGGATCTGTAGAAATTCCCATAGTCATGAAGTCCATCACTCTACAAGGTGTAGACCTTGTTTACGTCAAAGTATTACAACGCATATACAATCACAGTAACTCCTTTCTCAGTCTACATAAGGACTCTGAACCCTTCCGACTCCGAAAAGGGATGAGAGTAGGTGATACCAGCTCACTCACTCTTTGTAGCCTGCCTTGAGATGATCTTCTGAAACCTGGACTTGGAGAACAGGAATCAAAACAGATAGCAAATATCTGAGCAACCTCAGATTTACAGACGACACCATCTTTTTTTAAGAGAACCTACACGACCTCCAACTTATGCTAGATGAACTAAAAGAAGAAAGTAAAAGAACTTCAGTAAAACAAAAACCATGTGCAACAATCAAATCGAGAATAAGGACATAACTGTCATAATCAAAGATGCAAAACTGAAGAAAGATAGACCACTACATCTACCTAGGACAACGAATCTTTATGAAACCCACAAAAGAAGAAATCATACGGAGAATCACTCTAAGATGACAAGCCCCCGGAAGAGCAAGCTCAACCTTCAAAAACAAGACAATTCCAATAATTCTAAAAGAAGAAGAAATCAAGCAAAAATCATTCTAAGAAGGCAAGCCTTTGGGAGAGCGAGCTTAGCCTTCAAGAACAAGAAAATCAGATTATTCCTAAAGAAAAGAGTATACATCCAACACATCCTCCTGATAATCACTTATGGAGCTGAAACATGGAACCTTACCAAGACACAAACCTGAAAACTGAGAAGCATGTAACGTGCACATGAGAGAATTATGCTCAAACTCACGAGGAGAGATCACAAGACAGCACGATATATCAGGAAGAAAATGGGGTTCAGAGACATCATAGAATCCATTAGAAAACTCAAACGGCAATGGGCTGGTCATGTTGCAAGAATGAAAGACAACCGAGGAACATCACGACTCACAACATGGATCCCCAGAGATCACATGCGAAACCGTGGCCAACAAAATACAAGATGGAGAGATGAACAAAACAAATTTAGAAAATACTGGCTCTGCAACGCCCATAGAGAAATATGGCGGATCCTGGGGAAGGTCTATGTCCAACGACAGACGTTAAAAGACAGATGATGATGATGATGATGATGATGATGGTGGCACGCCAAACCTGAAATGCTTCGCCCCAAGGTCTAAAGACGGCCCTGCTGCAGTGTCACCAATCATGAAAAGGTATGAAAAATGAAGAAAAGGTTAGTAACTTTAAGCTACCTGTATATTTTTGCTTCCTCCAAAGATTTTCAGCTGAGAAACCATGATGAGAATTTTGCTAGCCTCTTTGTCTAATTCCAATGATCAAAGAAACTCTTCTTAGAGAAACGATGTTGAATCAAAATCAATTGATCCACATACAGAAACCATTATCTACCAAGTAATTGTGAACAATAAAGAAATAAAATGTTCACGAAATATTACTATTATAATATGCAATTATTTCATTTGTTTAAGCAACTCTCTGTCTATAGCCCATTCCCGTGTGAGCAAGTCTCTCAAACTATTACTAAAGTAATAAATGAAATACATTGGTTATCTTAGATGACAAAAACAATCTCTACTGTTGTGAGTTCGATCCTTACTATGTGTCTTGCACTTGACACCATGCTAAACTAACCGAAACTTAGTGATAGCCGACTATCTATCTGATAATGGTTCCTGTATTTTTAATGTGAACAATAATGTCACTTCTAAATGAAAACAGAATTTACAACCAAGCTCATTTCTCTAATTTTCTATTTGATGAATATTTCACGCTCCTTATTTAATTATCAAAGCAATTGAAATTCCTTCGTGTGCGATCATTTTCATTTTCAGCAGAATTTGTAAATAAAAAAAAAAAAAGGAATGCTTTTAATTTCCTTATGACGTGCTGAAAAGATGAAAACTGTTCAAAAGAATTATTGCACTTTCCTCTTCAGAAATTATCACATAGAATGTTAGAATGTCAGCATTCGATATTGATTGTAAACCTTATACACCCACACATTTGAAGTACCTCCGAGAAGTATCCAACCATTAAATATTAAGTGAAAATACCTTACCTGTACAATGGGAATCTCGCATTTTTATCTCCCCTTTCCAGGACTCAATGCAATTTTTTCCAGGTAAACCCATCTGCTGCTTCGTCGCATTCTCTTCGACCCCGTCCTCGGTGGAATCTTCCTCTTCTCAACGACACGAAAAGTTACAGGGGGCCAAATGTAGACTGTAAGAAGGAGAGTGGACATACCTGTGATGCTGTTCTACAAAAAAAAACAAAAAAAAACTTGTGCTAGACATAAATTATAACTTGCTCTGCAATTATGAATGCAACGGTTATTTAGTGCACTAGCTCAGTGTAGTGCTGTAACTAAATGTGAGTTATTTCCCATATGAGTTCTCTACAGAGAAATGTAGAATGAATAGCGACAAGAATAAGGTCTTTTGGGTGGTCCAAGTGGACAATCTTGGATTCTTGCCCGGGGTTGACACTGGTATGTTCAGTGCTTTCTAGTAGGCAAGAATGGGAAATTTGACCCCAAGAGATTGGTCGGCGGTCAGTGATGGCAGCAGAATGTGGACAGTGCAGTGAAGATACATGACAGGCAAAGGCAAGAAGCAGATTCTTTGGATCTGAAGTAATCAGGCGCACATTTTGTTTCATGTATCTATTACCGCGACCCGATGCAACTGCTTCGCGTCTTGGTAAACAACAAGATCCCTCTCGTATTTCCCGTAAAAAATAAAACGAGTAGTTTATTGTTATTATTTCACTCAACCTGCTTGGCCTCTCTTGGCCTCAATCCTCATGAGGTTGTCTCAGAAGGAAACGAAAACTACGGATGTCATGTATTTGAAAATACGGATGTGCACTACGTGGGTTCGGGGTGGGCATCGATCAACATCGGTTCTGAAAGGAATAAATCCTTATGCGTGGGACCAATTAAAAGAAAAACGTTTGAAGTGACGCCTCTACGCCACAAATTGGATAGAAAACAGGCTGGTTTCAATCCTGGAGGTAAGCATTCTGGACCCCATAATCTGATTGATGTGACCGGGGTAACTTTTTCAGATCTAAGTGGTAAAATTCTTTCCGTTCCTTTCTCTTTCGTTTTCTGGTAACCCAAAAGGAACATGTTGTGTAGTCGGGTGCACATAATTTGTCGGAACGGCGCCATCAAGAGAAAATGTACCATAGTCGTGAGATGGGGCACTGGTGTGCCAATTAGTGACGGGTCGGTTGTTTGGTAATGTGGATGCTGAAAGACTCCTGACCGAAGAGATGGAGGGATGAGTGAGAGATGCTCTCTCCTGAACTGCGACGGTGTTACATGGCGATAATTCCAAGTCCACTGATTCAGCCCCATCTGGCCAGGTAAGAACTTTTGCGGTGTCTCTTTGAGTTCTGTTTTTTTTTTTTTGTTTTGTTTTTTACTATCCTGATTTCTTTCTGCTTGTCCAAATATCTTTGACCTTATCAAAACCATTTTTGTTTTTCAGAAATTCCAATATTTCTTGCCATTACGTTTATCATTTCAGAGCCCTTATAGAATTTGTACAGACAAAAGGAGGTGACGTATTGTTTGTTTCCAATTCCTTACTTGTCTTTCCTTGGTGCACTTCAAACATCCCGGATATTGTATTAAAACCGTTCACTATTTTTTTGTATCTATCCATCTATCAATTGATTTCATCATCTATCTATCGAGATAACTTTTTATTTAATCACTCTACCTGTATCTATCTATTTATCCCTTTGCTTATTCACCCCCACCATCACCTTGGGATAACTTCAATCCACTCTGTCACCGATGGGAAATTTTAGCTTCAAACGAGGAAGTAACATAACAAATTATTTTCTCTGAGTACTTACGGGCATATCTTTGTAACACTTATTCACTATGAACATGGGTTTGCCTTATGATACAACAGCGCAGAACGCTTTAAAACCAAGAAAATAACGATTTTTTTCTTCTTAACGATTGACAACTAAACCAATTATTTGACATCTGTCTGTTTATGTGTGCGTTACTGTCCTGGCCAATTGATTATTAAGCACCTGTCTTCCAGAAATTTCCCGTTTAATATAAGCAAAATTGTTCGTATCGTTCTTGTAGCATTTTTTCCTATCAGTCTTCAAGGTCATTTGTTGGACAAAAGCATTCCTTTATAAGTTTAACACATGGGGGATGATAGGCCTTACCCTGCGAGGCGGGCCCACGGAGTGTTCCTAGGGATGGGGGAAGATAGATAGGCGCATTTCAGGGGGCGTTATTGCGAAGTGTGCCAATTCTTTGTGCCGTTGAACACACGGCCACGCCCACCTCCGTAACAATTTTTTAAATCTCTGGTTAAAAATAGACTGCAGGGAATGATGCTCAAATTGCTACTCTAGCAAAGGAGGATTTCAAAGTGATCCCCGAAAATCTTATTTTTAGCATAGCACTTATGTCAATACATAAACATTCGATTTCCTCGAGAAGGAAACTAAATACTTGTTTTTAGTAAGAGAGTTGTGTAACGATGTGTGCCTTCGTCGTCCTCTATTTGTTCCATTAGACTTAGTTAACGTGATTCAAAATAGAAATTCTATAATTTTGTTATCGCAAAACTTGATGTGCTTGTCTATTTATACTTTTCAGTGATATGAAGAAAAAGTTTATTTCTGGTCGATCGATTCTCCGTTTGCGCTTCGCAAAATCTTACAGTTACATAGTTTTTTGTGTTTTTTTTCCTTTAAAAAGTTAAAGCCCAAGGTTCCTAAATACGGAAACCTAATAAAAATATTTTGCTGCACTTTTTTTATTCTTGCCAATTAGAAACTCAGTTAATGATGTTGGTTTGGGGTAAAATTTTAATAGTAATTTGGTCTTGGAGAATCGAAGTATTTCAACCTTCCTCCCAAAAGTTCAGTCTCGTACATCTTTTTGGCTGGATACCGAATCAGTCAAGATTTAACACTCTGCAGCTTTGCCTGACGAAGTGGCTAATGCTATCAGAAGTTTGAAATGATAATAACAAAAAAACATTAGCACTAACGGACGTAGCATTTGGGGGCTTTTGTTTTTGTACTTTGCGAAATCTTGTCATGAAAGCAATTATTGATATTATATCCCTCAGTTGTCTTTTCAGCTTGGAAGTAATTAAATGCACGAAATGAAAAAAAAAATTGAAAAGTAAATAATGCCTGAACTCTGGCAACTGTTGCAGCCATTGTTGCTTGGGCTCGACTTATAAGTTTCTCCGTATTTATCAAAGTTTTGCAGGATTGGCGATATTTGAAATTGGAGAAGATGTGACAGGCACCCGAAGTGGTATCACTCATTTCAACTGCTACATTACCGATGGTTTGGATAAGAAGACATGGATTCATGCATTGCCCAAGGGCACCAGGGCGTAGTAAAAGCAGATCTTGGTAGGATTTTGAGTTCGGCTCACCGATTCTGTTTTCCGTGCCATAAGCCACTTGGCAGCCGGAACTTTCTTAAAAAAAAAAAAAATCGTATCCCAATATACAAATTTTCCCCTAGCACCAGAATTATTCTGTTTATTTGTGCAGAAATGACCCAAGCGGAGCGCAGTGTATCGGACTAACAGAAGAATCAGAGGGCAGAAATAAAATACTGATTGTTCTCAACGTATGCTAAGTTGAAGGCAGCTACTTACTTGAATACAGCCGTGATTATTGATTGATTTCTTCCCCTTCAAGTATTTGTTGTCATTACATTTGCAATGTTAAGAGCAAATCTTTAATATATGTGTTTATTAAATCTTGCCGGTGGTATTTTCGAAACTATTCAAAAGCTTTCAAGTACTTAACCACATGATAATGTGAGTGATGCATTTGAAAGCATTTCATTTTTTTTTCTCGGCATTTAATGATAGCTTATATTGAGAGATTTTACATGAAAACCTTGTGGTCCATGAGTAAGAATTCTTAAAAGTTTTCTCTTTGTCTTGATTGATCTTTACAGCGTAAATGTGCGGAAATTTCTATTTATACATCATTTTTGGTCCTTACACTCGATGGTTGTTGTATAAATAGGCGTCGATCCGATTATGGAGTTTGGAAGGAAAATTTAAAAGTTAATAAAATAGCATACATTTCATAGTCGTCAAATCGAGATGCAACAGAGAATGCAATCAGTAACAGTTTTTAAAAAAATATGGGTCTATGTAAAAGGCTTCAGCAAGACACAATATGCGTGCTTTAATGTATGCTATAAACGTCTCTTGAAAGAGATATAAAAGCTTTTTGAATCATATTAAAGACGATTTGTAGCCATTGAAGTAGGTGTTTTATTAATAGTTGGTGGAATTTTATGACAGCAACAAACAATGAATTTGAAACAATAGTCGGGGGAAAGAGTTTTCTCTCCATGCTCGCAAGAGGAATGAAGTGACTGAATGAAGAGAAAATTCTTTCAATCATCACATATTTATTTTTCAGGATATTCTTATATTTTTCTAACATTCAGGAAAATGACGGTTAACTTCTTTATATATTGAGAGAAATACTTCTATATCAATTTTCTCCCGCTTTTTATGTTCTTGTATTATATTATATTGCTATAAATATGTAATTTTATATATCAAGATAAAAAAAATAATTTTGATTGATAGGAAGATTTACATTACTCAGTCATAGAGTTACCCAGATCGAACATTGTCAAGTCTTTAGCTGGCAACTTCTGGAGGGACAAGTACAACTGAGAAACGGTACCGTGAACAAAAATGCACGCCCAGTAAACAAAGAGCTGGAACAACAAGTCAAACACGGTGTATTGAATTTTTTTTATTTCTTCATTCTCTGTAGCCTGAAGGAGAGAGCGAGAAAAAAAGAAAACAAAAATCCTTAGTTTTAAAATACGAAACGATACTGGATCTAACAGTGAGAAGGCACATCGAATAACAATCTTAGCCTTCTTAATTTAGTTCTTCCTATCCATCAGGAGCAACGACAAACTTCC
This sequence comes from Thysanoteuthis rhombus, assembly GCA_963457665.1. NCBI lineage: Eukaryota > Metazoa > Mollusca > Cephalopoda > Oegopsida > Thysanoteuthidae > Thysanoteuthis > Thysanoteuthis major. Next base: position 53,044,572 of record OY735199.1, on the reverse strand, counting down.
GCTCTATAGACTCCAGCATTACCATACCATTCGATAGTTGGTCACAAGGAGATGGTAAACAGATTCGAAACCTTATAAACATTATTGATGATCCAAGAATTGGTGCTTACCATTCATCTTTTCCCCTCTCTTTTTTTCCACAAATTCAGACTCTCCCACTGAAGCTAAAGGCGTCTTTCAGTTGATAAATGCCAGAAATAAAACCTGAGCGATATGAGAAAGGTACTTGTTTGCATGCCCTGAGCCATCTTACTCTACTGACATTAAGTAGAATTTTATGACAGAATAAATGTGTCTGTTTGGAGGACATGCAACCCAGCGTAAAAATAGAAGCATTCATTTGCCCCAAGAGGTTATACCATGAGTGAAAAATCCTATAAAAAATTATTTTCGTGGGTCAGGTTAACCAGTTTAAGGTCATGTCAAGACGTGGACGCATCAGCATATACAATGCTGCGTTCTGAGATGCAAGAAGAGGGCGTAATCGAATGACTCTTTCAGGGTAGATATGAAGCTTGCGTTCACACACACACACACACACACACACACACACACACACATGTATGGAAATACAAAAATTCTGCAATTAGGGTTAAACAGAATTGAGAAAAAGTGAAAAGGGAGAGCAAAATATTTTAGTAATGGTTTTGAAGTATGATAATTTTTTATTTATGGTTATGTGGTGTAATAGTTTTTAATAAGCCTTGACTGGTTTCGCACATATATTAAGAAGGTTAATGTGATTTTTTTCTGGTCATCACTTTCCACTGTCCGGTCACCATCATCACTGGCCTTTAATCGTCCGTTGTTGGACATAGACCTTCCTGTAGTTTTGCCACATCTTTCTATCGTGGGTGTCACAGAGCCAGTACTTTCTCTGGTTCCTCTCTCCATCACATATTCTATCGGCCTCGGTGTCGCATGTGATGTCTGGGATTCATGTTGAGAGTTGTGACGTCCATCGGTTGTCTGCCATTCTTGCAACATGACCGGCCCATTGCCATTTAGTTTGTTTTTGTTTTTTGTTTTTTTGTAGATTCTGTGATGTCTCAGACTCTTGTTTTCTCCTTGATGTAATGTACTGTCAAGGGATCTTTACATGTGAGATTGAGCATCTGTTTATTTACCCCTGCAGCTGGGCCAATTATTAATGGGAGAGCCCAAAGAGGAGTCCAAAGGCTCCCAATGCGCGTAGTAATGCGTAGCCCAAGTAAAACTTCATTGGCTAACACATTGCACCGGTGCTCTCCGTCTTTGATGCTCACCACAACACAATCTCCGGCCCATTCAGCAGGCAAGTGTTAGTACTGGCGCCTCAGGCTCTGCTGGGGAACAGATACTACATTTTAATCCATGCCGAAAAGGCCAGAAAAAGGTGAGGTTGTGTATTTTTTTTATTTGATCTCCCACCAGAGCAAAATGCAACACAAGGTCAAGGCTTTACGTGGGGAAAAAGGGCTACCTATCAAAAATAGCTCCAGCCACACGACTTTGGTTGGTAAGCATCTGAAGTTGCTAAAACTACTGCAGTCACAGAAGCGTTAGGACTATATCGACCTTTCCCTTCAAGTTCAATGGGACAGTGCTGCCCTGGGGTACCAATTGTTCCTGAGTTTTTTTAGAACTTTGTTTCCCTTCATCTTTGTCCAACATTGTTGGCGTTCATTTTGTAGAAAGGAAAAACTGGATATTTTGATTTTCGAAGAGAACATTGATGAATAAGCGAACCGATTCCGAGAATCTTTGTTAAAGGGTCCCTTCTTTGTTGCCTATGTATTGTCATCCTATTCCTAAGGAGAGAGGTTTCCTCTATGTGTTCCTGGTTGCAACCTCGACAAATTATGGCATAGATCATTTCTTCACGTCACAGGAGATGCTGAATTTGATTTCGAAGGTTGTGCCATATTTGAAAGTATATTCATCTCCTTCTATTAGGTGTATACATAAGCTGCAATGAGGTCTTTTGCATTTGATTATTTTTTTTTCTCTCTAGTTCTGTTTTCTCAGAGTATATGGCTTTTGTCACTAGCTTTTTTTTTATTTGGAGGTGGGTGTTTACTTTCAATTATTGAGGAATTTATGAAGATTTCGTTCATGTAGGAGTCTCGTTTCGGGATATGGATGTTTTGTATTAAAAAAAAATGAATGTTTAAAGGGTTGTGGGTGTTGATGAATGGAAAAATGGTTGTTCTGTCAAATTTAGTTTTATCACTAGCAATTGTTGTCAATCAAATTTTACTTTCCAGATCAAGCTCTAATAAGGCAGAGGGAATAGCATTTTTTAGTTCCTTAGGTCTAAGATTTAGAGTAGTCTGTTTGGATATTATTGCTTTTGAGCGTCGATGATAAGGGCAATGATATTCTGACTTTTTTGTATTTGGGTTGATATGAAGAAAACAGCACGTAAGTTTCACTGTCTGTGGCTTTGTAATTGTACCGGTTTGAATTTCTCTTCATACAGAAACAATTCCACAACTTCGTGGAAGAATATTTCGGTGTGCAAAATCTTTTCATGACGTTGGCGGTCAGAGCTCTCCCCTGAAAGTGAGCTACAGTGAGGTGTTTCCCCATTGTGTTCTCCATTACTGGTTGCTTCACAGTCTGAACGAGTCCTGTTATCTTACCCTGTAAAAGTGGAGGGGGCAAGGATTCATGCCTTCCTCAATGGTGTTAGTATGAAGTGAACGTAAACTGTCTCAGTCAGAGTTTCAACTCGCTTGACTGATCTTATCTTTCACACCGTTAAAACGCCATGCCACTCACACCTCTTTGAAAAAGAATTATCGAAAAATACAATTTAACTCCATCAGAATAAAGTTCATCAGTTGAAATGCGTGTACAAGCACACATAACTTGAATCACCAAAATTGTGGACTAATGAAAGAGAGAGAGACAGACAGACAGACAGAGAGAAAGAGAACGAGAGAGCAAAATATGAAAATAAATTAGCCAGAAATAGAAAAAAAAGAAAGAAAAAAAAAGAGAACGAGATATTTGCCGGCGCCAAAAAGCAGAAATGGAAGAATCGAATAAATACTTCATCTGTTTGCAGAATTAGAAACCGTCAATCGATACTGTCAACATAGGTTTCTGCAGTTTTTAAATCCGTCTGCCTGTTTCATTGGATGAGTGTGTATGTATCGTGTAGACAGGTCATGTCAATGAAAGTAGACAGCTGATACTTAAACATTTACTTATTGTGTCTACAGTAACGTATTGCATTCCGCTATGATAGGGTTTTAGCAGGGGTTCAATTTGCAACGTAGGTCTATGCTAAACTGATCACTTTGTGTCCAGCAGCATTCACGCTAGTTTATTTCCTTCAAAATCGCTGCCCAACAAAGGGCAAATAATAATAATAATAATAATAATAATAATAATAATAATAATAATAATAATAATAATAACAACAATAATAATAATAATAATAATAATAATAATAATAATAATAATAATAATAATAATAATAATAATAATAATAATAATAATAATAATAACGAAGTGTAGCTCTGTCATGATATGCGAAAGAGAGGAGACGTTAGCTGAAGACCTGAGGAGACTTATTGTCACTCAGCCTTCAGCGATAACCACTGGGCAACCGGTGTGAAACTGTAAATCGTAGAATTACTGCGACCTATGAGTACTGGGGGAGGAGGGCTGGAGACTTGAGGAGACTTGCTGTCACTCAAACTCCAGCGGTTACCACCGGGCAACTGGTGTGAGATTCCAAATAATAATAATAATAATAATAATAATAATAATAATAATAATGATAATAATAAAAACTCATTCACTGATCACCCCTTTATTGAACTTCAATTAATTACCTCCACTCGACATGCAGCCAAAAGACACTACTGACTTGACGGTTCCTGTTGAGTGATTAACCAGACCTGTTTTATTAATTTTTCATAAATTTTGATTAAATCGCAACTTCTATCCAAACTGACACGTTCAACCGGTTTAAATAATTGAGTTTCAAGGAAATTAGATTTGATAAATCTGAAAGAAATTTTCCTAAATTCAACGCTAAAGATTCGTAGTAGTTTGATATACGAATCATTTTTCGGCCAAGATATGACGGTTAATATAAAGATCAATTACTTGTGACGCGTTCCAAGAAAAATGAAAGCGATATCCTACTCATTTATATGCAGAACAGACGTAATACCTCAACGTGCTTTCAAAAACTAATCAGGAAAATTAAAACGACATCCTATTCATTATTATGCAGAAGAGAAGTGTTTAAAAAAAAACTGAACATTCATTGCTAAGAGGAGAAACAGATTTTCAATCGACATTTTAGTATTCACTCACATACCGTATCAGGTTTTCATGAAAAATATCCACATGATACAAGCCCACATGAAAATTCCCCTCAAAAAAAGGACGTAGTACTGTGGAAAAGAGCCCACAAGGGAAAAAAACTCTGTTTGGAAAAAAACAAAAACAGATAAAACACAGAGGAAGCCCACGTAGAAAACGAATTTTGTTGTGCTTAGATGAGACTCAAAATGAATTCAGATTTACAATTCGGGGAACAAAAGTTCTGTCTACAAAACCATTCATTTTACAGAGGTATTTGGGCAAATAATTTCTATTTACCTGCGCTTTTTGGGAAGATTTTCTACGTGGACTTCTTCTGTCCCGCCCCGAATCTGATGTACTCGTATAAATAAAAAAAAAAACTCATTTTAACCGGTAATGCCAGGGAAACTGCATTTCCTCCTTTATTACCTAGTTTAAACCCCTCCTCGTTCTGGTCAATTCGAGGCTTGACAACAGAGGTTACATTTAACCATTTTTGCAGGGGAGAGGGACGGTCTTATATGCCGTCAAATATGGTATATTCTTCTAGAGATTAAAGAAAAATATCGAATATACATATATATATATATATATATATATGTATATATATATATATAGAGAGAGAGAGAGAAAGAGAGAGAGAGAGAGACTGACCAACAGACAGACAGACAGACAGAGAATGTATCTGTCTGTGTGCGAAGGTCCTCTGTCATCAAATCATACCGCAAATTAACAAACAAAATTGAAAAGTAATCAATGGAAATGAAAAAAAAATCAAATAACATGCATAATTCGGAGTAAAATATCAATTTTGATGTATGAAATGAATGGAATGAATAAATTTGTGTTTTTGCACAATATCTGTTTTGCTAAATCCAAGACCGATGTCGTTTGATAAGAACATGTAAATACTCATTGATGAGAAAACTGTCCAGTCAAAAGAATCAATAATGATATCGCGAAGTGTGCATATTTCATTCACATAGATCACAGTGGATTGTAACCAGATTCATAACGACAGTTGCTCAAATATTGATCTATAGATCGATGAACTGATATATATATATAGAGAGGAAGAATACGAATACTCAGAGATAGTCAGATATGATCCAGTTGCAGTATATATATGTACGTGTGTGTGTGTTTAGACAGGTGGGTAAGGACAGATACTAACTTATTGTAGCAGATAGATAACTATTAATTGATTTCAGTTGATGGATACAGATAGATATGGTCAGACATAAATAGATTGATAGGTAGATAGATATGTTCAGATCTCTGCAGATGTATAAGTGTGTGTGTGTGTGTGTGTGTGTGTGTGTGTGTGCGTGTGCGTGCGTGTGTGTGTGTTCAGCAGATGTGAGGTGATCCGACAGAATGTCAATGAAAGTGACAATTGGAAGTTCAGTAGGAGCAGGAGCTGGTCTTTTTTATCTGTGTAGATGAGAGTCAAGTTTTGACTGAAATAGAAGAGGTTTGTGAGTAGTGGAAGTGTCAGAAGATGTTATACCCCCCCCTCTCTCTCTCTCTCTCTCTCTCTCTCTCTCTCTCTCTCTCTCTCTCTCTCTCTCTCTGGGTTTTGGGCTTGTTTAAGATGAGAATGCGTAGTGAGAGAATCCCTGTACGAAGCCTGACCAGCTGGAGTCGGTCTTTACTTCCCACGGAAAGAATATATTAACACAAGAGAGCTCTAAAACTGAATGTAAACACAAACTCTCTGTTTGAATATAAAAACATTCACGTCAACAATTTCAATTATCGCCAAGCCTATCCCATTATAAATATCCTTTTCCCGCTATTACTAAACAAACAGCAACTCAGAAATATCCCCTATTCTTTCCTCAATCTCAAACATGGGAACAGCACACGATTGTCTCTGGCTGCTGCAAGTTTTGTATGAAAAAGATGGTTGCCACCCATTGGATTGAATCGAAAGGTGCTCACGTGATAATATATTTTTATGAGATGGAATACCTGCTTTTCTCTTAGGTTTTTCCTTACACTTTCCAATTGGCACTTTCATCATAACACACACACACATTTATACATATATACAGATATATGCTTGCTGAATTCAGTAATGTTTATCTATGGTATTTTTCAACTCTTCCATTTCTTTCTATCTTTTTTCAATACTTTTCCGGACTGCTCCGAACAAGCGCTCCCAAGTATAGTTACATCTACTACCATCATATCCTATAGAATGGTCAATTCACTAGGAAGGTTCAGATATTTTGCAGCGTTTCGCTCTCTATCATATGTTCAGCACGGGCTGCTGGAGCGATAATATCAACACCTGGCAGATCTTCATTTCTATGTTTACGTTGACTAGATTTGGCCATTTGTTTGAAAGACCAAAATAGTTTTACTATTTTGCAATTACAAGAAGAGATTCTGTTTCTCGCTTATGAAATCGGCCATCATACTCAAATATCATTCTTCATCTATATTATTTATATTTTGTATATTCGTATGTAAACAGTTGGACCTTGCAGTTATCGCAGGACACAGAGTGACAGAAAGTGATCTCCTCAAATCTAAAAAAAAAACCCATTCCCAGCATCTACTCAAATCCTCATTTCCTCTATCAGTGTTTCCGTAAGCCCGGGCATCACTGCTGTCTGTATTGTTTCAATTTTCTCGAATTTCTCATTAATCTAATGTTTATTCTTGTATTATTGACAAAGTTCCAAGTGCCAACGATTTGCGGGGTTCTCTCTTGCTTACGACTATCAGATCTAGTCTATTCACTTGGGTGGTCAGATCTGGATGGATGAGAGTATCAAATTATTTGGTCGGATAGCTTGTGATTTTTGTCGATATAACTTGTTTATATGGTCGGAGACAAAACGTCTGCATGTCCTAAATTATCACCGTTCCTACTCAGCCGTAACTGCATTTGTGGTCCTTCGAAGCCAGCTTACGTCATTATTAATCGTTGATTTTTTTACGCCCGAAGTGACTAGTGACTTCCGCTGGATCAAGTGACAGCTAGTCTCTCAAACACCCCCAAGACATTCCTCGGTATTTTAGCGGATTTTAGTCGCGCTGTTTACTGGTAGGTCTTGGTTCATCTGCAGATCTATAGTTCCTCCAGCATCTTTGTTAGGCTCTTCTAAACTGTTTCTAGGGCCTAACTATTATCATTAGTATAACTGACACTATCTATGATTTTACTATTACAAATGGCAAAATCATGGCCCTTAGTGTTCCTCATACTTTCCATTTCCCTCTGTGGTCTACTGAAACAATAAAATCCACCCGTTCTTATCCTTTTTATCAGTCTACATCCAGATACGGTTTTCTAGCCTTGATTGGGTAATTAGATTGTAATAAATGAAAGTATCAGTGGTAGTTTTAATTGTAGTAGTAGTAGTAGTAGTAGTAGTAGTAGTAGTAGTGTCACAATCATTGTTGCAACTGTTTTTTTGTTGATGTTTCTAAGACTCAATAACCATCTCTATAATCATCCATGTATGTTCGCTTGATGCAGTTATTCTAACTGATATAATTTATCGTTAATTGTCATATTCCCACCGGTGATGTCCTTTCTTCCGTGTGTTTGTCTAATAGATATTGGGAAAACAGAAAATTGAAGGGAAGGGAAAAAGAGGCAACCTTACGTGACTTGGAAAGTCTGTTGACACCTACTTGGAATAACTAAGATCAATATCCACCCGCAAGCCCCTGTAGACATGGCACCGCGGGGCCGATGTTTGTGTACAGAGCTGATTGATGGGCGACTGCACAAACTGATCGAAAACACGAAATCAACTGCTGAATGATTATTTGATAGGGAGAGAGAGAGGGTGGAGGAAAGAGAGAGAGAGAGAGAGAGGGGGGGGTAGAAGCGTGACGTTAAATAAGATAAGGTCACGCTTTTGGTGTTTGAGGTCTGAATGTTTTAAAGGAAATGGTTCAGTGCCCACTTGATGGATCGAACTGTTCGTAGACTGATACATGTGAGGAGTCTAAGCTAAGTTCAGTCAGGTAGAGATATGCATAAATATGAAGAGACAGAGGCATATATATATATATATATATATATATATATATATATATATATATATATATATATAGAGAGAGAGAGAGAGAGAGAGAGAGAGAGAGAGAAAGAGAGAGTCAGATATGAACAGACATTAAAATTTCGATAGATATAATAAATTTAGATAGATATATAGATACATGTACCCGTAGAACAAAGCTTCTATTCAGTAGTCCTGATATTATATTGATACATTCATAGTTAGTTCCTATCATTCTTTGTGTGTGTGTGTGTGTGTGTGTGTGTGTGTGTGTGTGTGCGTGATACTTTTCATGTCAGTTGGAACGAAATTCAGGGAACATAAAAAGGAATATCTATCTCTTCTTTCAATCTCTAACTTGAAAAGTGCATTGCGTAAAGAGACTTGTAAAAGAGACAAGCATCTAAACGAAAGTTCCACTATACCTGCCAACGTTCCATGGTAGACTTATATAATGTACAATGTGTTTTTCTTCAGTTTCGCTGTCCGTAAAAATGGACTCTTCCGCTTAAAAGATAACTGTTTTTTTCTGATGGAATATCGTCTACCCACCATTTAGAACTACGTAGTTCTGTAGTTACTCTTCTAAAAAAATCATCTCAGTGAAATTCATATATATATCCAGGATTTTCAAAATTCCTTTCCCCAATGACATTAGTACGAAGTAAACACAATTTTGCTTATTTGAACTCTGTTCATCGATTCCATTTCCTGTTTTTCCTACCATTAGGCCACGCGCACCCTCTAAATGTAAATTTGGTTAAATCAGGATTTGCTGTTCTTTTGCATACTTTTAGGTTTACATTAAACCATTTTCGGAATATCTCTGACAACCAACCTTGAAATTGGTTTTATGTTTTATCTTATGGACACTCCCTGCTTTAGTCTGGGGAAGCCATTGAGAGATGCACATTAAAGTGCCAGAAAACAATAAAGATTGAGTGAGATTTCATGTTTCCATTACTCTAAACAAAAATCTATAATTTGCTCTCTTAGTTTCATAATGTCCTCTGTCTGGCTGTACATAACGATCTATCTATCTATCTATCTAACCAACAGAAATTATATGTTCAACAAGGTTCTTAGAGACTGTATTTTCTTGTTGAAACACGTGATAAAAGAAGATGACATCAGTCTGCGAGTACATATTGCAAATGTGATCATAAAATCATGAACCCAAATGAGATATTTGGTCGCCATTTTTTTCAGTATACTTAAAAAATCATTGATACATTCTGCTCAGTGGAGGGTTTCACTTGTATGTCGCCCCATGAGTGATGTCATTATTACGCAATGTTTTTAATAAAAAATGCATGAACAAAGAATTGCTGCCCAAACACACATGTGCGAAACCACTCACTTTCACACATACACATACACACGCACACATATATACATACATTGATAAGTAGAGGTATTGCAACGAAGAACATAAAAACATTTATGAAACAAAATCATCAATAATCAATAGTTTTTGGACATAACTGCCATCTATAGGTCTATACACTTCTGAAGGTGATATTACCATCTCCTTAATCTTCAGAAGAACTCTGCACTCCGTGATACACACCATATTAAAATGGCAGTTTTAGCATCATCAAGAAGCTCAAATGGTGTTCCTGAAGGACTGAAGTCTGAAGGGGTGAAGTAAAGAATATTAGTTGGATGCTGTGAGGTTTCCAAACCAAATCCCTGTAGGACAGCTCTTGGTACCTTCAAAGAATGAGCAGGTACATTATCGTGATGGAAAAAATCCCCTGACACAATTTAACTGGCCATTTAACGTAGGTCTAAATTTTCTCTCGTCTAGTGTCCGTCGAGAAAATCTATGAAGATCATCCCTTTGGAATTAAAAAAAAAACTGTTGATATCACCTTCTGAACTGACCTCTTTGCACTGAATGTGACTGGTTCAACCAGCCCCTCAAACCCATGCACACACAAATACCTGGAAGATACTGTTCAGATTGAACCTTACTCTCTGATTCGTATTGGTAGATACAAAACACGCCCCGGGTAAGGGTCGTCCTGTAAAATCGTCTTCATTTGCCTTGATCTTAAAACACTGAAAAAGATCAGCTCTTTGTTCTAGCCAATTGTGTGCAACGCTTTTTGACACACATCGAACCGAGAGATTGCTGAGACAAAGATATCAATATTAATAAAGCTGAACTATGTGAGATCCTAACTTTTGTAGCAATCACATAAATGGTAATTCGACAGCCTTCTTACCTTATTTTCGGCCACCATGTCTTCATTCGTGGAGCTTTACGATCTCTCCTCCTTTAGACGATCTTGGAGGTTTTTCCAACCTTCCTCAAAGCCCTTGATTCATCTGAAAACTATGTTTTTTTTGTTTATTCTTCATCCC
>OY735199.1:52981369-53028869 GCA_963457665.1 Thysanoteuthis rhombus | reverse complement strand
TGAGATAAAGTGATATGGTCACTGTTGAAATCCCAAAGTCTCCACAGAGTCCTCAAACTGTTGTTCACGTGTTGATAGCCTACACTATTGATGATCATTCATCATTAATTTTAGATAAACGTTGTGACCATGTCGGGGGACTTCTCGCCCGAATACTTTTTTACAGGGACCGACAACCATGTCTTCTAATGTCGGCTGCGTGGTTTCTTGATGCATAGTGATAGTTTAAAATCGAAAATTGGTCTAAATTTTGCTTTCGAAGGGTTTAATGACCTCAAAAATAGCAATTTATAACTTTATTTATTGTGAATCTGTCAAGAATAAATGCAATTATTAATTATGTTTATTCTTTCCCTTTTAGCATTATTCTCTGCGTTGCGAAAAGAAAAATAACGGCATTTTATGTGTAGCACCTCAATACTATTGTTTGAACGGTGTTAATATCCCTTCTAACCGTCTGCTGACTCTGTAACACTGTGTACTGTACGCATTTGTCCATCCGGGATATTGCAGAGTCTATTGAAAATTGTCACAAATAAAGTTTTGAAAAAATACAATTGAATGATACAATAACTACATTACAGGATTCAAGATAGATACCTTTAAAAGCATGATTTCATTCATGAATAGGTATATAGAGTTTTATATTGCCAGCATAATCCTTTACAACATATACGAATTGTGAAAAGAACATAGTCATCTCTTGTAAAAGGGAAAACGTTCGCCAAGCTGGAAGCAAACCCGCCACAGTAGCGTCACTTTCATGCGATGCTCAGATTGCAATCTAAGAATGCAACGTTGTATCTGAATTACAAATCGGCTCCAAACTCCGAAGTGTCTTTGGCTTTTCAAGAAAATAAAAAACTATTCGATGAAAAGCAAGTGTGGTTAATCACTCAATAGAAACCGTCAGGCAATCGACGTCTTTCGCCAGTATGTTGTGTTTGGGGTAATCAATTTAAAAAATTGGAAAAGTAGGTGATCAATGGACAAATTACTTTCCTTGCCCTTTGTTGGACAGTGATCACTTTAAAAAAATGTCTGAATTTTCAAAAAGAAAAGTGGACACAAACTAGGGGGTCAATTTAGCATGAACTCAGAAAAACGAATTTTGAAGGGGGTTGAAAAGAAAACTAAAGCATTTTTCCAGACATGATATGTTTAATTTTCAGCCCTCTAGCTTCATTAGCGCAGAGTTATTTAGAGTTTTTAAATTGTTTTTATTTTATTTTTTTTTAAAGATTTTTCAGATTATTTCTCAGATTGTTAGATATGTAGATATATTGCGCCTCCAGAGCATCTGTACCAATGTTACTGCTTGAATATAGAGGGATGTCATAGTAAAGATGGCAGGATATGAAATATCCTTATTTCGAGACACCTGGTAATTAGTGCGAATTCAAACTAATAAAGGCTTTCAAGCTACCCGACAAATAAGTAGCCTTAATCGTTTGTAACTATTCACTCGGTCGGGTGTCTGATCGAGATCCAGGTTATTAAAATCATGGAATATTCCAGTAATTTGTTCATTAGCTTTTAGTATTTCCTCCATTTCATCTGCGGTGATTAAATCACTATATTTATCATCTACAACGTGGCTATTCATTTTTGCTCCCGGGTTAGCAATTCTTGGATACGTTATATGTAAAACTGCGAATTAGATGCAGTGAATGGGCAAACGTTTCTTTCGAAAAGTCCTAATGCATTGGCCCGTTTGGGGGAAAGAAAGAGAGATCCAAATGTATTGGTCTGCTTAATGAAATTATTCTGACGCCTTCCGCGGCTAATTTGTTCTCTGGGCGTTTGTATGGGCAAAGGTGGGGGGGACATTTCTTATCAAAATCTCTTTATGCTGCATTTCATCACTAATTCATTTCTTTCCTCCCACTCCTATTTGTGTACGTATCAATTCGTCTTCTTTTTCTCATCTTGCTGAATTTTCAATTTATTATTGAAAATATCACTCCTTTCACCAATCTATTTATTACCAAAAGTCACATTCTGTTTGTCTGTTTGTGACCTCCAAGTTGCCGAAATGGTGAATTATAACCAGGATTATTGAATCAAGGTACCCTTAAAATTCGGTAACTTAAAGAATGCAAAAGAAACCTCACGTTATTTGTATATTAATAATTATAGTGAAGGATCTGGCTCGTGCTCATTCGTATGCATATCACGATGACCAGTTTATCAAGAAAGTTAACTATCAGACAGTAAACTCCTCCATTTATTTACTCACTGGGGTAACTGGCGTTACCCGGGGAAAAAGTAATCAATATGCAAAGATCTTGTAGTAAATTCTGACACTGAGATTTTTAAAATAGGGATCGTAAACTTTTCAGTTGGGTCGAAAATGTCGAAATTACTTATTTTTAATGCTAAAATTGACCTTGAATTTTTCATTAGAGGCAAACAGAGGTCAGTGCCACCTATCATGTGTTCATTCTCGAGTCAAGTTACCAATGTACAAAAAATTGCCCTCGATAGGGTGCAGCCCTTAGTTTTGAAAATGCTTAAATTGACATGACATGGATTGACTTTGGTGGTCAATTGATGTCAGCGTCACATATTCCATTGTCATACTAAAGTCGTCACCATTGTACCCAGATTCAAAGCCCATAGGGTACCGCCGTCACCGATAGATTGGTAAATGCAAAAATTAACCTCTTTCAGAAATGGCAAATTGACCCTACTTTCAGTTGATATTCAGAGGTCACCAGAGGTCATCATCGAGTATCTCTTGTTCATCCTGTTTACATTTGCATACGTATTTACAGGCCCTAGGGCGCTGTTCTATCAGTGCAGCCGTCCCCGTTAGATTGGAAAATGCAAAAATTGACCTGTCTCAACGAAAAATGACCTGATTTAAATTGACTTTTAGAGGCAATCAAAGGTCAGAATGACGTATCCCATGTTCATCCTTTTCACCCAGTTACTCTTGAACTCAGATTTGCTGCCATTAGGTCCACCGTCTCTGTTTACATTTAAGAATGCCGATATTTGGGGACCAGAAAACATTCTTCGTCTTTATGATATCATATTTATTTTCAAATGCCGAAAACCTGGATTTATCTGGGTCACATCAGTTTGCAACGATTTTCTCTCAATGGGAAATTCAACGGTTCACGTAGTGGTTTAGTTATTTCTAAGCGTAGATTTGTACGACACGATACCAATTTGGTAGGAATAAGTGTAGAGGGATTGATTTGTGCGATGTTCAAAGTAGGGATTTTCTTGTTGCCTTGTGATTCGGTATTAAGAATATATTTTTTAAAATATTGCTTGGACACCAACCATAGGTGCCTGTTGTAAAAAGGCAACTACCCACGCCACGAAGCAACCCTGTGTGATTCATAAAGGAAGAAATAAACTCACTTCAGCAGTATTTGAAACCAGCTTGTTATCAATAGCTACGTAGTGATGCTCCCATTTCACTAAGCTTAGATTTGTCTAGAACAAGGCTTCAGTTGCAGATAGCCCAGTGAGAATCAGACTCTTTACACTTGAAAAATTGTCTGCCAGACCAGATATCACGATAGGCACTTCCTCATTCTCTCTTCTTCTATTCTCTTCTTAGTGCCCATCAATAATTTTTCACGAGTATTTTTTCTATCATCTTAATTTCAGTTTCTATTTATCGCATCTACAACAATGAGTAAACAACGTACGCTGAAAAAGTGTTAACGCAGATAGATTTTGAAAATTACTCCAAGTCAATACACGTGCAATAAATCTCAAAGTAATATTAATCATATTCAATCATACTTTTGGTTCGAAACAAACTGATGAATATATACCAAGAAATTATTTTTAAACAAAGTAATTTTTCAGGCTGGTCGAAAAGTGCACTTTTTTTCGGTGTGAAGCATATAGGAAGAATAATCTCTGGGAGGTCCTCGAACTCGCAACCTTGTTATCTCGGAAAGCTTTACGTAAGGACGATAAATACTCTACTAATTGAGCAACCAGACCCCATACGGCGGGAAATGATCAAATGATATCCTAGAACCCATCCTTGGAAATAAATCACGATATATTCTGAGCTAATTTCCTCAATCTTTTTCTCGTACTACGATTTTTTTTCTAGAAACATTTAATCTGATATTTTTGTTCTTCGATTTTCTTTATTCCACCCTAACCTCTAAATTTCCTCCACGTTTTCGAAAATCCATCACTCAAATGCATTTTCCCACCATCTTCCACAAAATACACAGATTGTTTGTTTTCATTCTTTCTCATTCTTCTATCATTCTCTTTCTCATTCCACTCCGTTATTTCTCTATTGATCCTCCTATTTTTCCTTATCTTTCTTCTTTTCCTACCTTTTCTTTTTTGGCAGATGGTGTTTTCTCAGCAGAATCAGAATTTGTTTAATCTTGAGAGAATGCTATTCACATTGTTCTTTTAAATTTGTATTTTTTTTCATTTACATATATACACACACACGAGCGCATGCACAAAACATACACACACCTTTCTGCTCATTTCAATTGCCCCTGAGATGTGTGAGACGAGGGGGTAATGATTTTAACTTTCGAACGATCCATGGTGATCTTATCATAATGTCACAGTGGGACCAGTTGTTATCAAAACACCTAAAATAGACTTCCCTCACCGGGATAAAAGGTTTCAGCTGCCCTGCTATTCGCCAAAGAAAGGGTGTAATACCTTTCCAAAGGACTAGTACAAAATGAACACAAACTGACCCAGGCAGTGTTTTAACCCTCTCCATCTAGTCCATTCTCCATGTCTTTGATCGTTAAGCCACCAACCCTTCCCTAATTTTTCCGAGTATCCACATTGATTTTTCATCTACCCCCTCCCTTGGGGAGTATCTCAGCCCAATTCCTCCTTTCTCTCTCAATATTTCACTCTCTAGGTTTGCTAGGTTCTTCTCCTGTTCAATCGGTTTACATGACTTTCTTTATTTTACCTCATGCGACTTCAAAAATATGTTTTCTTTATAGAAGAACATTATTGTGCTCCATTCATTTCATATCAAATCATTAGAAAAAAATGGTGCCATCATCGTTTGCATGGATAGCTCATTTTCAAGTTTGTGTTTACTAAACCAAATCGACAAAATCTATTCCAGCACATATTCATGTACAACAAACAGGAATACTGATGATCCAAGTAAATTTCTTTCATATTGATTTTGGACGTTGAAAAGCCATAGCGCACCTTCGTAATAAGTAACTCTTCTTAGACAATGAGACTTTATGTGAGTCAGCCTGGGGGGGTTAACAAACCAGAAAAATGCTGACGGCTAAAAAGATGTATGATATAGACATCAAGTATACTTTCACTGTTGAACTGGTCATAGCGGCGATATTGGAAAATCGATTCTGTCTTAAGGGGCTACAAACTTTGGAAAATAATTGCTGAGTTCATTCACCAAGTCGCCAGAATTTGGTGGAATAATTCTATTTTAAAAATAGATTCATATGGCTGTCTGTTCTTGACAATGCTGAGATCCACAATGAAAAATGAAAATAGAATTACTATCGAGAGCCCATTGGTGAAACACCTATGAGCTTTCGATAGTAATTCTATTTTCTTGTATGTCGTTGTTGGTCTTGATATTATCTATAGATGTTGAATTACATTAAATTCTATGAAACAATTCAGCTCCTTTTATGATGAAGGGAAACAAAATCGGACGCACTATGAGTTTGCATTCGTAAAGTTATCTGAAATTAACATAATGTTTCATTCTGTCATCTGTTTACCAGGAGGAACGTGTTTTAATCATGTGGGTGTCTCGCAGGCGCCGTGTGTGAAAAATAGAATAGGAAAATATAATTTAATAAAAGTAAAATAAGAACAACAGCATGCAGTTGAAACGGGTTTTTCGAAACGCGTATATCGATCGTTTCTTTTCTGAATTTCTGAGATAAGGAAATGTTAAAATAATATATACATTGATTTACTTGAAACATTAGTTTTAAGACCCAAATTTTCTACCACCGTATTATCATATGGAGCGATAGCATAGTGAATAAAAGCCTTAGCTGTAACTGGTATCTGATAGCTTGTTAATCGGGTTTTGCAAGAAAGACATATACTCTCCCATGGAAGACAAAACGATATAACAAGGACTCAATGACAAGAAATTAACTAATTCAAAGTTCCCTCTTGTGTGGACTGCGGGGTGAGAAGAATATACCCATGTGCATAGAATAAATGGTCCGGCTCAAAATTCCCTGAAGGTTACAAACAACAAAAGTCTAATGGAAATCGACTATTGGATTGTGTACTCCGAAAAGAAGTTCTTTCTCCTTACCTCCCAGTTTCTGGTACCTTCACCCCTCCAACCTCTGAGGGACCAGCATCACATACCATCATCATCATTTTTGGCTCTGGGAATGCTCAAAGACTTCCTCATATGAATTGATTGTAGTTACTCTTTTGCTTTATACCATTTCAGCTTACAAAAGGTTTTTACATCTCGTCATCGTCGTCGAGGCTCTCCCTTGAGTTCCTGGATGATAATTTGAATTCATTTCAATGCTGTCCAATAGGACAAAGACGCCTGTGCATGTTTATGTTCAACTTGTACTTGTTGCACTTTAAGAAGCATACAATACTTCACAAATCAGACAACTTAGACCTAACACATCTGTTATATTGACTTTAAAAACCGCAATTCTTTAAATATTATATCCGTTAGCACCGTTTGAAAATGACGTCCATTTTTTACTCGTCAGAACAAGTCCTCTCATCAATTTCTCCCCCCCCTCTCTCTTTCTCTCTCTGACAAGTGCAAGAGGCAACATTGATAGAGAATCCATGAGTGTGAAAAATATATAACGCCAATAAATATATGGTGAAAATAATTGCAGTATGATACGCGACTGAAGTGTGAGTTGAGGGAATGAGGCGTGGATTGTCAGCGAACACTGGTAACGTATAACTCGGAGAGTTTCTCGTCATCAGAAGCTTCTTATTGACCAACATGTCAGACGAATTGTGACAAAGAACGTGTTTACAAGGTCGACAAACAATCTTGGAATCGGAAGACATAAAGAAAGAAGGAAATGAAAAGTGAGGAAAATAAAATAGAATACTCTATATTTTTTCACTTACATACGAGATATGTCCGGAAAGTATTGAGCTATTTAATATTAGCAGCATACTAATAGCAGGCAAAATCTTTCGGGTGTCTCGGCAACCTTTCTTACTTTAAAAACACCCTTTCCAGGATTGCTATTAGCTTCCTGGTTGCATCCTCGCACATCTCGTCCATGGTCTGTTTTTAGATTTGGAAAAAAATAGAAGTCGCAGAGAGGAAATTCTGGGCGGTAAACTTGGTTGAAAAACCTAGGTAATGTGATTTTTTACCGAAATCCCTTCAAGGGAAAGAATAGGCAGGCAGAGTCATTGTGAATGCAATGGTCACGTAATACACCAGGTCACTCAATGGCGTATCACTCCCAAATGAATAACCCTATGAGATGATATTTGTTTGTAGATGCGCAGAGAGGCATCCTTCAAATAATTGTCAAGTGATATCAAGTCTCCGCAACGGATCCTCGAAATATTCAGACAATCTGTACACTCTCTTGATACACCTTGTACTGTTTTTTTGTTGTTTTTTTATTAAAAAAAAAAGATATTTTTGAGGAGACATGCTTTAAATTTTCAAACATACCATTTCATTCTATATTCATTTTTTCTTTTAGCCTGGTCTCCTTTTTTTTTAATGTGATCAGTTTAGTCTTTCTTTCCTTTTGTCCCCAGTAGAGAAAAACTGGGGACTATCATTCACTACGAGTATCTGTTATCGGTGAGTTCCTTTTTGTCTATTGGATATTTTCGTTATTCCTTGATGTATTTTGATTTCATGCATAGGTTTCTGAAGAGTTTCTACGTAATAGGTGGTGAGTTATGGCTGATTCGATTGTTTGTTTACATTTTATAAGCTGAACGTTTTTTTGTTTACAATCGGGGAAATTTCTGAAATCTTGACCAAGTCTACTGAAATTTGGTTATAATTTTCACTAAACCCAAAGAATTGAAAAATGATGAGTTGCAATCAATGCAATTTTTAGATCAAATTTTATATGTAAATAGCCATACGTCAACATGCAAAAAATATCAAAGTATAGTATTGCAGAGCCGATTAGAATGGAAATCGTCACACAGGGTCCTGGGCACCTAATTACTGAAAATATATAACGGTGTTAAGAATACTAAGGTTTGAATAAAAGGGAACAGAGTTACGAGTCCTGATAAACAACTAAAAGCTAGTCTGGTAGTTCAACATACCGTATATCGATCGTGAGAGACAAACAATAATCAAAATGAATTATTACAGATATTACAGCAGGAATAAAAATGCTTGCAAAGGTAAAATTTTATTGTTCAATTAGTTGTATCACAAGACAGTGCAGTATATCAGGAAAAAAAAAAACGGGGGTTCGAGACATCACAGAATTTATTAGAAAACCTAAATAGCAAAGGGCTGATCATGTTACAAGAATGGCAAACAACCGATGGATATCACAACTCACCACATGGATCCCTAGAGATCACATGCAAAACTGAGGCCGGCAGAATACAAGATGGAGAGATGAAGTAGACGAATTTAGAAAATACTGGCTCTACGACGCTCAGAAATGTGGCAGATCCTGGGGAAGGTCTATGTCTAACGACGAATGATTAAAGACTGATGATAATGAAGCAATCATACAAGATATCCTTCGTTCGTGCTGAAAATATTTCTGGCAGAAAATGAATAATCATTGTTTAATTTGTTCAGGGGCACCCCAGATTTTGAATTATAGGTTCATTTTTTTGGAAAAAAAAATTAATTCATTTCACGTTATTCTATCATTTATCGAATATTAACCTTTATTGATAATCAAATTTAAGAAGTTTTAGATGGTCAAGTTTTCTGCTATCATTTGTTCAGTAATATATTGGAAATAGTTACCTCCCTTACCTAATATGTTTGTTGTTCTCTTTCGAAATACAAAAAATGTATACTTGATTTAAAAATCTCTGAAGTTCCTAGTAAAATTGAAAAATGTTCCCCAGGCTACTTTTTATCCTGGCATGGTTTTCATCTTTCTGTGGGTCATTCTTGATAATCATTTTCTTTCAATGTAGCTCAATTTCATACTTTGCCAACAGGATCTGGTTTCAATCCTGAACTATAAGTACATTTTCAGAAAGTAAAGCTATGGATTCGCAAGCGATATCACTAATACTGATAAATCATATTTATCTCTCAAATCACCCGCTGCGCTTCCCCAAAATTATGTATCTCACCCATCACCCTTTTCTCTTGCAGTGTTGCCCCTTCCTCTCCCTCCCACCAAAAAAAAAAAACATGAAATAATTTACTAGAATCTTTGTCTAAAAATATTCTCCAAAGATTTATGAGAACCCTATATATAAATGTTCCACTTATTCTGGGGATAGTACGCTGTGGATAAGTTCAACCAACCACGAAAAGCCTTTCATTTTTTTCTTTTTTTTTTTTACTTTTCTTTCACTCTTACTCTTTTATGTCATATTTTATTCATATCTGTTGATTAGTAGATCGTACTTTTCCTTTGGCCTTATTCTTGCCTCTTCTTCTCTAATCTGCAGTTTTATCGTTCTGGTCTCAATTCGTATCATCATCCTGTTTCCAACACAAAATTCAATGTTCAACAATCACGATATAAATTCTCTGCAACAACAACGAAAACCACTACTAGCTTTCGTTCAGCAAATAGAAATTGTTGCAATGTAATTCCCTCTTGATCTTTTTTTTTCATTCCTCGGAGGGCTAAGTAGATAGCATCAAACGAAGTATGGTAAGCTTTAGAGCATAGATGGTCTGATAAGCACTCAAAAACATTTCCCAGTAAACAAGGTGATATCGTTACTTGAAGCAACTAAAATAATCTATACCATTATCATTTTATTAGAGCTATCAATATTTCTGAAATCATTACAGAACTAGCATTTTTGATTTCACATCATTACTTTAGTTTCTTGTTCTCTGATGTAAGAGGTGTGTGCTGAAATTCCAAATGCTCGTTTTTGAAAATTAGTCGCTGAATCATCATCAGCAGCAGCCTTTTAGTGCCTGACGTTGGACATAGACCCTCTCCATGATTTGACAGACCACTCTATCATGGGCGTTGCAGTGCCAATACTTTCTTAACCTTCTTGCCGGCAACAATTTCTCTAAGGACCAACATTGTGAGTCTTGATGTCTAGCGGGTGTCTGACATTCGTGCAAAATTATCTGTCCATTTCCAGATAGTTTAATATATCCCCGACCCCTATTCGTGTCCTAATATACTATGTTGTCTTTTCATCCCTCCAATTGATGTTGATCTTGATATTCTCCTATGCACATTGCATGGTTCTCGGTTAGAGGGCCAATCTCTTGGTTAGCTTATATGTTTCAGCTCCATGTGTGACTATCGGGAGGATGCATTGGTTGCATGATTTCTTTCTAGACGAATGAATAATGTTAATATTTACAAAGGGGTGCGACAAGGTGATACCAGCTCATCCAGACTTTTCACAGCCTGTCTTGAGACAATCTCTCGAAACTTACGCTGGGAAGATAAAAGAATCTTAATAGACGGCAAACATCTGAGCAACCTCAGATTTGCTGACGACATCGTTTTTTGTTGTTGTTTTTGTTTTTTTTTGTTTTTGTTTTTTTCAGAAAAATTCTACGACCTCAAAATAATGCTAGATGAACTGGATGAAGAAAGCAAGAAAATCAGCTTTCACATGAGCTTCAGCAAAACAGAGGTCATGGGCAACAATTACATCGGAAATAAACACTCAACGATCAAAATCGGAAACACAAAGCTGGACAAAGTATACCATTACATCTACCTAAGACAACAAATCTCCATGAAATACTCAAAAAAAGAAGAAATCAAGCAAAAAATCACTCTAAGAAGGCAAGCCTTCGGGAGAGCGAGCCCAAATTTCAAGAACAAGGATATCCCTTTATTCCTAGAGAGAAAAATATACAACCAATGCATTCACCCGAAAATAACCTATGGAAATGATTGATGAAACCTAACCAAGAGACTAACCCCCAAACCGAGACCCATGTAACGTGCAGATGAAAGAATTATGCATATATCAGGAAAAAATAGGAGTCAAACACATCATTGAATCGATTAGAAATCTCAAATGTCAATGGGCTGGCCATGTTGCAAGAATGGCAGACAACAGTAGACGTCATGACTCACGATAAAAAAAAAACTGATGATGATGATTAATCTAGCACAAGAGTAATTACACCCTTATTTTGGTTAGGGTTGTTCTTGATACGGTAGGACGACAAACTCAATTTCAAATTTTGTACTGGACTTCACCATACAGCCTACAAATTTTTTCAAGAAACGTTCATTTACGTTATTACTACGTTATTGATATGTAGTAATTTTATCTTAATGGCCAGATGAAGGGAAGACGATTGCGGTAGGCCGATCTTCCAAGTGGAAGGAGCTTGTTTCCATGGGAAATCAACAAGTCAAATTCTCGCTTATACCCGGGCTTGTCACTGAGAGCAACAAGCCTGGCAGTTGCAGTGTAAAATTCAAATCTTACTTCTATTCTAACTGAAGATGATTATTACAATATTTGTATTGTATATACAATGAATGGAAAAATTATAAAATTATACACTTAGTATAAATGCATTTATTCATTAGAATGGAATAAACTGTCACGTATCAGTGAGATACATTTGCGTAGATATGTAAAATTCGGCTTGGTCGGTATCGGAGCCAGCAACTAATCATTTGGTCATGTTTTCAAATCATAGTAGGTATATCTATTTATTGGAATGAAATAAGACCTTACACATTTCTAACATAATTTTTGGTATACATGGATCATTTGACAATTTGGCCCAGTCGGTGAGAGAATCGCCTACCAATTAATTGGTCATGGTTTTTAATGACAAGAGGGGAATGTTAATTGTACACATTAATTTGGTTAAATGTGGTGAGACAGACAAACAGTTTAGAATTTACTTGCCTACGTTTGATAAGAATTATTCTTGTTTTTGTTGTTGAGACAGAAAAACAAAGTTAACTCCAGATTTGGATAATTGGATGATGATTGTTCTTGATTTTGTCTTTGTTCCGATGGAAAAAAAGTCGACTAATTAATTTACAACTTCAATCTAATAGGGTATATTCCGGTAGTACCTGACTTAATGACTGCACTCGCAACTTTCAGGAAGGTAGATGGGCTTTACCAGCGCGTTTACCCATACCGGAGAATCAAATAAAGAATTCTGTTCGAAGTTCCTTAATGGTTATCGAAAGCAACAGACACCTAAGAAATGCTAAAGGCCAAAATGCTGTGAGAAAGATAACAAAGCCAGAGAAACTGGTCTGAAAGGATTATGGTATATGAGTAACAACACCTCAACAACACCCGAAGAATTCAGGAACTAATTTACTTTTATTTCATTTCTCGAAAGTTTCTAATTAGTTCTCGACCTGGTTTTATAGCAATCATAACCCATCAACATAAGTGTTGACGTTTCTAAAAAAATAGTTCATAGATTCTTCTTAGACAATCTCTCATTATCAGCTCTTCTGCATGGTTATGCATGGCACGGTCGATAGCCTGTTGCCATGATGGAAAGCATTAAATAAGGATTATGATTACTATAATAGCCACTGGTTTTCACCTCAACAGTCACAGTAACCAGACCGCTGCTCACACCAACTGTGCCATTCTCTCAACAGCAACTGCATCCAGCACCCCATCAAAGCCACCGCCACCCCTGAAAAGGAAAAAAATATGATGTATAAGACAGCAACTACTCTTTAGCTCTACTTTTCATTGTAACTAGTCCATGACCCGTTTCTTCGTTGACAGTCATCATGATCGTGCAACAACAAGCTCATTTGATGGCTGTTACTGTTACGATAATGTAGGAAGGGAGGGAGAAATAAAGTTGGGTAGTTTTATGTGAAGGTAAGAAATAAGAGAGATATATAAAGTTTGATAATTTAATGAAGAGACAGTGGAGAAAAAAGAGGGTAAGTTAATGGCCGCTACTGATACTAGAGGTGTTACACACGTCTCTCAATATATATATATATATATATATATATATATATATATGTGTGTGTATGTATACACACACACACACACACATAAATATATATGTATATGTGTGTGTGTGTGTGTGTGTGTGAGAGATTTACTTCTCTTTCACTTTTACTTTCACTTTCACTCTTGAAACCGAACGAACTTTTTGGGTAACCCATTACCCGGGGTCTATCTGCACTCCATTACTGGGTTCAGGTGCACGAACATGCACGCACGTGAGTTACCGTTTTCGCTGTCAGTAGCGGTTGGAGTTATATTCGGGAAGGGTGATAAGAGTGTTTGTGTACCGACAGAGCAACATAGTGGGTTGTGATAGAAAGATGGCATAGTACTGTACAAAAAATGAGTATAATGAACCCAATTTATTGTCATTTTTGAGAGTGAACATCTGCTATTGTCTACAGCAGTTATAGTTGTGCTAGTTATAATAATTACCATATTAACACATATTAGTTGTTTGGTAGTAGCATTAGTCAAACAACTGGGAATGTACACGATATCATTGCTGACAGACTATAACGATGATATTCAAAATGATTCAGAAGATCGGGGGCGACTTGGTGTCACTTAACCATCAAGAACATCAGACAATTAATCCGTGAATAATAATGATAATAATAATGATAATAATAATAATGATGATGATGATGATGATACTACAGCTACTACTACTACTACTACTACTACTACTAATAATAATAATAATAATAATAATGATAATAATAATAATAATAAGAAGAAGAAGAAGAAGAAGAAGAAGAAGAAGAAGAAGAAAAAATTTCCCTATATTATTGGAGATGATGGCAAGAAAAAATGAATTAACATCAAGAATATTTTGTGAGACTCCTTTTCACACCAGTCGTCGTTTTAATGACAGTTTGAGGAGAAAAGAAATTATTGTGGAAGAGACGAGAAGAAGAGGAGAAAGAAAAGCTGAAATTTCGAAGAATAACTATGGATAACAAGACGACAAATTGAAAGAGAATAGAAAAGGAAGTAGTGATGATGATGAGATGTCTGTGGCAATCAAAGCAACGCCCTTTCTGTTGCTACAACAAAGATTTCTGCTCCTGCTACAATCACTACTGATTCTCTTCTTGTAACTCCGTCTCCTTGGTTGCTGCTTTCCAAAACTCGATGCTGTTTTTGTTGTCAAAAGATTCTATTACGTATAGTTGCCGTTCTTAGAATACATTAATTTCCCCTACTGCTGCCGTTCGTATATTTGCAAGGAACGACTTCGCTCCGAGCCCGGCTCTGCTGTTCGCTGATGGTCTTTGAAAAACTTCTCATCACTGCTTTCAGCAAAAGAAACGAGAGGAAACAACGAGCTTATCATCTTATTCTTTCCCTACATTTCATTCTGTCTTTTGTCCCTTTCTTCCGAGCCAGTTTATCACTCTTTCCCGTCGCTGTTTATTGAATCTTCTCTATACCTCATTCCTTTGACATCTCTTATTTTCGTTTTTTTCTATTACCTTCCCTTAAACCCAGTCACTTCGTATATATTGTCTTACACATCAGTATACGGAAACATTCCTTAAGTTGAAGCGATCTACTTCCAGATGGTTTTTCTTCTCCTTTCTTTGTCATTAGTTCACCATTTTTTTTTCATTTCGATTATTTTTTTGTTTTTCTTTCGACGTCATTTTTTAAGTCTGTTTCCTTTACCTAACTTTTCATTTTTTAAGAATTTCCTTTCTCTTCCTTTCTTTCTTTCTTTCGTTTTTTATCTCTTTATTTCCTTTTCCTGCCATATGATGCTTTCTTTCTTTTTCTCCTTTTAAAACCTTCTCTACTCTTTCTCTAGTTCTTCCTCTCTTTTACCATCTCCTTTTCCCCTTTATTTTTCTCCCTTTTCCCCATTTTATCTCAATTCCCATTCAAACATTAGTTACAAGAATATAAAAGATGAATAAATATTGTCTTTTTACCAAATGTATATTGTGGCACATTCTGGTACAGTATGAATATTATTATTTATTCAGAGACCCTGAGCTTTAACTAGTACAATTAAGTATCGTAAATTATTCTCATAGATTGAACAGCATTTGAAGTAGTAATACTATTGTATTGCGTATAACCATTGGTTTAATGAATGTAAAGATTCTAAAAATAGTTTTCTATAAAGCAACCCTAAATTCATTCTTAGCAAATTACATCTAGATATTGGGTTTTTAGATAATAATTTTTCATACAAGATTGTATATATTTTACATCTTATTAAATGAAGCACGTTTATTTTGTCTCAATAGCAGACGTTTTGATCAGAGTTAGGAGTCACTATAACAGTAATGGATACTAAGTAAAATGGAAATTGATAACAATTGCTTTTAGTTTAATCACGACAATGGACATCGTAATAATAAGCAAATAGCAATATATGTACATGTATATATTAGTATCATTATTTATATACATTTATATTTTAGAAACGTTGTGCTCATACATTTATATAGCAGTAGCGTTGATAGGAAACAACATATACATGTTACTTTGAAGTCATCTTTTAGAATTAAAATTTGTCAAAAATTCCGTTTCTATATTTTCTTCTACAGGTTTCATATACGACCGAGCCGTTCCACTTTTGTTAAGTTGTCTTTCGTCAATGAGATCTGCATTTTCGAGACACAAAAAATTTTTAAGTAAAGAACGTACCTCCATATGCTACATAGCCCTTTTAATACATACATTAACACAACTATAACAAACAGAAGTTTATTGTTAAGTTGGGAAGTAAACAGTGTTATCGGAGGCTTTTAAGGAGTTTTTGGAATAAAGATCTGTTAGAAAAAATTAGACGCTATTTCCATGGAAGTGTAAATGGTTCACTTGACTTTCAGAAACAGTATTACCTGGCATATAAGAAACTCGTTTGAACTAGAAAAAAAAGGGACAAAAAAAAAAAGACAGTTCCAATATTACAAAGCGTTCAATCAAGCATTATGACTAGTGACAGAAGCACCGTGTGGGACTTGCAAACCACCCAACCGCGGGATGGAGCGGAGTTCTTGGGGTGCAATATATCCGAAGAACCCTGAAACGTCTCCCCCCCCCCCAAAAAAAAAAAAAAAATTAAAAAACTTTAAACTAAAAAATGTGAAAAAAAAAAAGATAAAAAAACAATCATTAAAATTTTGCTGGATGGCGCACATTCGTACCTAGCGCCGCCACTACCAGGGGGCTGACTACCAAAGCTCGAAATTAACCCCTACGGGGCTTAGTCGAGCTGCACTGAGGGATACATCCAAATACTTTTGTTGAACATTTGTCTTAGAGGCAAGAAAATATGATAATTCAATTGTGAATAATTGCAGATTTGATTTTACCATTTTCTTCTGAGATGATCTTCTCGGTTTCTTTCTCTGTGATTTCAGCAGAAACTAAAGCGTTGTTCACCGCTCCAATTTATCTTAATTCAATGAAATATCTCTAATTAATGGAAACATAGTTTTCCTTAAGAAAAATAATAGTTTAGTACTCCGATATTAAGCATTAAAGTCATTAAATGATAACAAGTCTTTGAATAATGATTGGCATTTCTAATACAGGAAAAGTCGCTTATTATAATCATAGATAATCTTATTAAACGATTATTGTTATAAAAAAATTTCCGTTCCAAACACTTTTTTATTTCTATTTGAAGCGTTCACAATAAGCAGATTTGACTGATTTTGATAACAATAACCGTTTGATATCATCATCAATGATTATTGTTGGTGGCATCCATCCTATATATCAGAAACTGTCAACTGGGACAGCCATCGAATCTGTTAACATAGGTTTCTTCAGTTTTCAAGATGATCTCTCTCTCTATCTCTGGATATGTATGTATCACGCGTACAATCCACACCAATGGACCCGGGAAACTGAAAGTTTAAATATTTACTCTTTATTATGTTTATAAAAAAAATTTTTTTTTAATTCCTCCCTGAATGAGTTTTTGGTGAGGAAGTCAATTTGTATTGTAAATTCATGCTAAATTGGTCGCTCAGTTCGTTTCCAGCAGCATTCACACTTGTATTTTGGAGATTCGGTCTTTTTAGTTATCACCACCCAACAAAAGGCGAACGAAGCATTATTCATGTATCACGCACTCTTCTAATTCTTTTTAAATCTATTACCTTAACACGGTATACTGCCTAAAGATGCTGGTCTCGCACGGGTTTCTATCGAGTGAATTAGCAGACTTATACTTGTTTTCTTTATTTTTATTTCTCTATCAAATAAATAAATGATTTTCCAAATACCAACGTGGGTTGACCATTATGATTCCATCCATAAAGTGCTTGTTGCCGAAACGTCTCTCTTCATGATCTTCAGAAGAAAAACAAATCAAAAAATTAAATAAATGCATTGTAGTAGTTACCAGACTTTCGATGGCAACTCTAACTACAGCATCGGATTCCTAATGACCACATTCCCGCCTCTTGTTTACCGTTAGCAGAAGCAGTAGCACAAGTAGTCAGTAGGGATAATATAAGCAACGATTCAATTGCAGTTCTGAAGCACGATTTTCCTTATCATTCTTGAAGCTGATGATTTTGCTACAAAAGCCACGAGACGGAACTAATAAACATTTAGTTTGTTTTTTTTTAGTTCAGGAGCTATGTCAACAAGTACATGTTGTGATTCTCGACCGTCACAGACGTCTTGTTTGTTTATCTATTTGTCTATTTTTAGAGCTGATGCCGTTGCAAGAGTTATCGCTTAATCTCACTGTCTCTGTTTATCTTGTCTGCCACAGTTAATCGCTTCTTCTACATCAGCTCAATGTATAGAAAGATAATGAGGCGACAACAGCTCATATTATTTTCCTTATCTTCTTCCTCTCCCATCGTCGCCCTCATCGTCGCTTTCTTCTTCTTTTTCTTCGTCTTCATTTTCTTCTTGCCCCTAATATCATGAGCACCACCCAGTCCCCTAGTTTTCACAGCTCCCAGGCTAGATCCTGATACTTTTCATGCTTCTCACTTTTTTGCATATAATATGTGGTCCACTTGTTCAGCCATGACTACGATCTGGCATTGTCTCTTTTTTTCTTATTCACGACTGCCACATCCGACCTTCCTGTTTGGATATATTGTATGACTTATACTCCCTTGGAGAGTCCCTAGTTTGTGCTGATACTCTTTGTCTACATGGTCGAACCCTAGCTATTTGCACACTTCCCAGTGTATGGCAGTTGCTATGCTATATTTGCACTCCTACTGGGCCAGTTTACCACATTCGCTGATTATTTGTTTTATCTTGGGTTTCTTGATCTCCGTCTTGGCGTACTTTGTACTGATGCACTTGTTTTGGACTGCTATGATAAGGAATTCTGTTTCTCTCTTCAGGTGTCCTCTGGGTAGTCTCGTCTATGATTGTTCGTCTGCGATATTTCCTATTTGGCTTTTTAAATCCTCCGTGACATTTTTCAGTTCCCAGTTTTCTTCCTTGTTTTCTTCATTGCCCCATGGTCTGATACCTTTTATTTCCCTTTGTACTGTTCCGAGAACTTTTCATAATATTTTCACTTCGTGGGGTACGTTTTTCTTTTCAAATCCAGTGTAAGCCAGTTGGACTCTCTTCTATGCTGACGAATCCTCAACCAGTTTTCTTATCACTTCATATACAAACTGTCTGTGTCATCTCTCAGGTGTACGGCCTTATACATGGTCAAACCTTTCCTATTTCACCGGTCCATTGGTTTGAGTTCATCTTTTGTTCAACCAAGAACTGGCTCTCATTATTATCATTATTATTATTATTATTATTATTATTATTATTATTATTAGTAGTAGTAGTAGTAGTAGTAGTAGTCTCCAACCCTCCTCTCAGCGTCATCCCCTACTACAGTAGCACTGTGGTTTGTAGCATCAGAACCTTACCCAGCTTAACGTACACATGCTTTTTTCATTCTAGCTGTTACGCCATCGTCTCACATTTTTAGTACCTCACTCCGTATTCTTGCAGACCACAGAAGTGTAGAGGTGTGCATAGTCTCAATTATTCTCCAGCTCCTCAAATTTCGATTTTTAATGTTTTTGGTACAATTCCCAATGTATTTACTGTCATTGGCATTGCCCTGACTTTCATTATCCACAACTTTTTCTAGCTCCCTACAAAGTCCTCGTATTTTCCTAATTTTTTAATCTCTTTGATATTCATTCAATGATCAGCAAACACAGTCACATCTTTTTTATTTCTTTTTTTATTATCTATCTTTCCTGTCCCAAGCTACAAGCATATCGACGACTACTTAATGATTCACACTTTCAATGACTCTCTCCAGTTTGTGCTGGTGCCATTTGTCCAGGTGGTCCAATCCCAGTTGTTTGCATAGTTCCCAGTGTATAACCGTTGCTACCGTTAATGAGTTCTTCTACCCTCCTTTTTCGTTCCCGCTGTTCGTTTTCTTGTATTTTGAAGATGTGTAACATGATGGGTTTTCGTCCTGATCACTGACATACCGAATAAGTGTTTCTTTCAATGTAGGCGTCTACTACATGTGTACTGTGCACGCGTGCCAATGCAACTTATTGAAGAAGGCCCGTTGTTATTCAAACAGGTCGGTGCATCATTGTTTACAAGTCTGGAAGGGAAACTTATCATCTGAAATGCATTAGCAGTGGATAAAAGTACAAGGTGTGATTATGAAAACAATTTATGTTTTTATTGGCTCTCTCGTGAAATTTCACGAGTTACTAAAACCCGAGCGGTGTGTCAATCTGCTTGCAGAGTGAGATTCAACTTAGTTCTCATTTTGTATCTAAAACCAAACCATAAATCGATATTCAAATATAGTCGACTTCATTTGACTAAAGCAGAGAGTCAATGCGTTGTAGGCTTGAGAGAGCCGGGTCGTAAACTAATCTGAATGCAAGGCATCCCTTCTTCACTCTTATACCTGTTCCAACACATCAGCTCACACATACACGATTTGTATCGATAGTGAGTATCATAAGACACACGCATAAACGTACACACACTACAAGGTGTGAGGTTCACCATGCTTATCAGCCTGCCATTGTTCATTAACGCATGTATGTAGATACATCCAGCCCGTAAGATTCCAGTTTTTTGATACACCGATGAATGCCTGATTTTTCTTACAAAAATTCACTCTACTTGACTTGCAAATTTTTTCCTGGCGATGGGGAATCAGATGAAGACACACACACACACACACACACACACATATTTGCACACGACTATGTTTTCATTGTCATAAACACACCCAAGCACACAAACACTCTCAGAAGCAGGCGCTTACATCCTTGTGATGCATAACATAAACCACAATTTACTGGCCTTGTGCCTTCCATGTTTCTATTCTCCGGCATATGTTACATTTTTGCACCGGCGTAGATGAAGTTGTTGAGCTCAGTTATATTGTTATTTCCAGTATGCAGTAAAGGACAATGAGAGAATATTCGGTTGGGTCCATTACTTTCTTCTAATCCTTCCCTCTTATGAATGGTAGAGTTTTTTCTTTTCTGTATTGATTCTTTCCAGGGTCTGTTTCGAAGCCTTTTCCTCTTCTGCTATGGTGTCACTGTCCTCTTCACGTCTTTGACTTTGGTCACAGTTATTATTCATGATTGTTTCAATTTGGTCATATATCATGTAAGTTGTACCGGCGTATCTATATGAAGGTGAGCCCAATTCTCCTCATCCTATGTTTTTCTGCAGTTCTATTTCCGATAGTTTTTTTTTAAATTTCAGAATTTGTCTCACTTGATTTGATAAACGCACAATCGATGCCTTTGCGTTGAACTTTCCCTCCATATTGTGAGCATGTGTCATCTGTTATACCTATCAGGGATTTGCTTTTTAGATAACAATACATATATACTTTGCTATCATCTTTCGTTCATATTTTCTTCTGGTTTTGATTAATAGTCGATTGTTAATGACTATCGTTAACAACTGTGTTCCTCTGGCAAGCCGTCGTTGGAAAACAAGCCAGAATTTTGGC
Organism: Thysanoteuthis rhombus; assembly: GCA_963457665.1. Classification (NCBI taxonomy): domain Eukaryota; kingdom Metazoa; phylum Mollusca; class Cephalopoda; order Oegopsida; family Thysanoteuthidae; genus Thysanoteuthis; species Thysanoteuthis major. The sequence continues at coordinate 53,007,802 of OY735199.1, read as the reverse complement.
TAACTAGTTCCCTCTTCGAAGCCTACAATCTGCTTTGGTTGTACTGTCATATTTTGTTGGTTTGTGGATCTGCAAGGTAGCATCAGTCCCTAATGAACTGGTTCGAACTGATTTCATTAATAGGAGGACTGTGCCGCCAATATATTAGTACGTCTCAAAACATGTACATAAGGCCATTTCTTGGAATGACAAAGAATGACCTCAAATCAATGAGTCAACTGAATAACAGCAAGTCTTTCCATATCTTCAACACCTTTATCAGTATCATTGCAGACTCCAACGATGCTGTGGTCTGTACAGTATAAACATTGTTGGATTTTAGACTAATCCAAAATACGTTATAGTGGATTCCATATAGTTCAAAGTGCAGTTGCTATTACGAGCAGTATCCTAAACTTTGTGTTTCACATTTTCTCTCTACTCCTAGCAGACTCTTTGTATTTTTCTAATTCCTAATTCAGCTCGACTTTCACTCTGTGGTCTTCTTCCCAGGTATGTTCATGGTTCGATATTTTTACTTGGATGGGGTGATCAGATGTCAAAATTCCAGAGTATATAATGGCATTTTCCGTAACAGTCTTTGGTTTGTGCTGATACTCTTCGTCGGTATTGCCAAACCAAATCATTTGCACAGTTTGCAGAGCATAGTTGTCGTCATACTGACGTACATATTGCTGCATGTGATCTACTGCCTAATCTCTTTTTCAGGAGAGGTTGCATTTACTACTTTCTGTTTAATCTTTTTTTTTTAATTTTTATCTTCGTATTTGTACTGATGCACCTGTTTATGACTGCAATTCTCTTTCCAGGGTAGCCATGCCCATGACTGTCCGTCTGTGAAAAGGTGTTCTTTTGTCGATTTTTCTTCAAATATCTAGCACCTTTTCTCAGTGTCCCAATGGACTCTCAGCTTCACCCTATAGTCTGCCAGAACATTCCACTATTCGATGTTATTTCCCCCTTTATTACTACATCTGGTCTTCTGGTTATGTCTCTTTTTCGGGACAGATTGTGGTCTGTGTATATACCGTTGGTTTGTATGATCAAAATGGATTTGCTTGCAATTTTCCCAATATATCGCCCTTCAGTGATGCCTCTTTTGGTACTCATTGTTGGCTGATTTACTGCTCTCGCTCGCTTTTCGGTTGTTTAGTCTCCCCGACACCCCTGAATAGTCTATGTTTACCGTCCTCTTGCGCCTTGTTTATCTTAACCTTTTTTATAGTTGATTCTAACTGTGTTAATCAAAACTTTAGATATTTGCCCAGCCGTTCATTCCCTTTCAATTCTATTCTTTGGTGTTCCAGTGCAGCGACATCCATTACCTGGCAGATCTACCCTTTGTTCTGGAAAATGTTTCTTCTTTATTCTTTAGAGGTGCTTTTGGTTTGTCCATACACGTTTGGTTTGTATGGTCAAATCCTAGTCTTTCGCACAATTCTCTGTTCCGAATCAATCATGCCTATTCTGTACATTTATGTGGTCCAATTTACTTCATATATTCTTGACGGTTTTTATCTTTGTCTCCACACAGACGATTTATTATCCTGCTGTGAATTGATAGAGACCGCCCACTAAAACTGTCTGCATCAACATAGTCCATATCAACATAGGCTTCTACAGTTTTTGAGTTGGTCCGTGGTCGCACCAATTGACCTAGACGACTGAAAATTGAAACATTTACTTCTTATTTTGTCTAGAAAAAGTTGGGGTTTCGAGTTCGACCAAAACTGTTTTTTTTAGTGAGATTTTCGATTCGCTAAAACTTATGCTAAATTGGCCCCGTAGTTTGTTTTCACAATTGTTTCTTTTCCTTTAGATTTGGAATTTTCTTTAATGATCACTGCACAGCAAAAAAACAGAGAGTAGTTACTACTTGCTTTAGATTGATCACCCAAACATGGTAGGCAACCGAAAGACGTTGCTTGCGTGAAATTTCTATTGAGTGACAAACCTTAGACCTATACTTTGTTCCAATACATTTGTTCAGTGCTGTTATCCAGACAATATTTAGCCGTTAGCATCAAGTACTTCAAAGTATGTTTTCAATTTAAGAATAGAACAAAGTCATTATTATACATTTATGTCCCCATCTTGACTGTATCCGCCGGCCTTCTCCCGATGTATGTCGTAGTCAGTAACCTTCTTGATATCTCGAACCGAATCTTTTTATTCAATGTACGGAGATAGATTATTCTCACTTCGTCGTCATGCCAGAGGATATCTTTTTATCAGTTAATTCCTCCAAATTAATTCGTTTCGGTTCAGTGAAATAGGCATGCAACATCGCAAGGACTACCAGATCTGCTATTCTTGCTCAAATGGAGTGGCTGAGGTGGATCTCAAAATCATAGTTGGCTTCCGTATCATTTGTTCACGTGGTCGAAGCCAAGTCTCAGGGAAATGTATTAGTTGTATAATCTCTTCTTTTTTTTTAGGGTTAATGGGATCTAATTGTTTTTGAAGGTTGAGCTTGCTCTGCCAAAGTTTTGCCATTCTAGGGTGATTCTTCACTTCAGACCCCCCCGTCCCTGCCCAAGAAATAGTTTTCCAATCAGAGGAGTCAGTTTGCTCAGTAATCCATGCTTAATTGATCCCTTAGTTTGTTTCTGGCTGCATTCATGTTACTTTTTTTTTTAATCAGATTTCTTTTATCGACTGCCACCCAACAAAAGGCGAGAGAAGTAACTCATCAATTGGTCATCCCTTTCCCTTCTGTTTTAAATTGATCACCTGCAATCCAGCATGCGGCCAAAAGACATTGCTGACGTGAACGTTACTATTGAATAACTAACCTGATTTGTTTTTATATCCCCTTTGAGCCAGTTTGCTACATAATTCTAACAGATTTTAGTTTTAGAATAAATGTAACAAATTGACCATAAGACATCTGGCGTGAAGATGTAAAATGGCTGATCTTGTTCTACATGTTTAAATTAGATATCTGGTGGTTATCGCTGAAAACTCTCCCCTCAGCATCCTCACGGATCACAGCAGTGCTGTACTGTTCCAACTTTGTAACGCTCATGCTATACGAGGTTCGTTAGTCTCCGTATATAGTATTTCGCGGCCCCCAACAGTGGTCTACATAGTCTCACTTCTTCCAACCGTTATGTTGTAGGGATAGTGTCGACTAGCGTTGAATTTGTTGTCTTCCGCGTGTTGTTCAGTATTAGTGGAACTCACGTCATTATTTTGTTCTTGGAGAGGACATTTCGATTCATATAGAGTGCAATTATTGTAACAAAGTCAAATATTTTTATAACAAGTGATGTTTTCGTTTGAATTAGAAATATTACAGATTGGGAAAAAAAAGGAGAGAACAATATGGACATGCGAATCGATGAATAGATGGACAGATCAAAGGGGCCGAACTCTCCCGTATACAAATGTCCAAAGTAGTCGGCTGTGGTTCCGATGATATCGGATATCATTTACTGTTTAACGTTTCATTCCAGGGCTGACTTCCTCCTCTCCAAATGATGTCATGTATGATAGCCAGTGCAAATGCCACCATGTATGAAACACGAGACAGTCTTCAATGAAAATTACGAGTGAGAAGGGAAGTCGAAAATGATAAAGTGTGTTTCAATGTCAATTGAAAAATCTGAGGAAGGAAGTAGATCCAAATAGAAAACCCCACTGTTTTATTGAAAACTATTTGACAAAGTTCAGCTTTTTACGAGAAAAAGGTTGTTATTTTTTAGCGTGGAAAACTTCAAACATCAGCCACGTTTGCAAGATTAAAGAAAGTAGAGACTTCCCTTTCATTAAATCTAGTAATTCATCGAAGTAGTGTGAAGTTCATCTCATTTGGCGAGTTGCATTAGTGTGATGAAAATTGAAAATGTATCTGTGGTGAAGAGTTGGGTAAGGTGCCATGTCACCTGAGGGGAAAGCAGCTCCGTGTTGCTTGCGTTTTTGGCGGTCCTCATGTGGGCAGAAGTAAGTGCAATCACTTGGGAAATAGTTTTGCACCATCAGGAGTCAGGTGTGTGAGCATGTTGCAAACTGCCGAAGCCCACAAAACGTTAAGACCCAGCAGGCAGTGTGAGTTTCTGATTCTCTCAATACTGCTAATCGGTGAACTCAACGAAAACAAATGTTTTGTAGCCTTCCCGTTTCGATGTCAGTGTATTGAACTTGCTCCGTTTTGGAGCCAGTGTCTTGCAGTCCTCCCGTATTCAGCAGGGACATGTGCTATTTCGGCCAAGATGGCGGATGTCTAGTGGATTAATCCCCGAGTTCGACGGCTCGGCGTCCAATGTTGGGCGAGTGTAAAAAGTTGAGCTGGTTTGTATCCTGTGCTGGATGAGTCAGTTCGAGTCACCCCCACCCCCATCCATCTGACTGCAGAAGGATATTTCCGATGCGACCCGGATTAAAGATGCTCTGGACAGCGGCTGGCTGCTGTCGTATCCCAAGGAGGAATTAGGTTCTCCCAAAAGTTTAATACTGCTCATGGCTGCGATGCTTGCAAATAAAAGGAATATGCGTCATGTAATCGACAATCGTTATCGAACGTGTACTTTGATACATTCACGGCTTCTGTGCAGAAAAATTACGGGGGTTGAGTCAGCAGGTAACAAACTTATCCATCCTAAACCTCAGGAAAGCCTACAAACAGATATATCTCCAGAAATCTTTGTGGCTATACCAGACAATCGTGGTTAAAGGAAGAAGGTATTGTCTCAAACAGTTGGTATTGGGCCTTAATGTTGTACCTTTAATAATGAGGTTGGTGGTCAAAACTGTTCAGTCCCAAGATGCGTGCATCCGGAAGGCAAGGTCGGCATTTATCGATGACATATACGTCAATGAAGAAGTGGTGTCCTTAGCGACTGAAAAGAGTCAACCTGGCACTGGTAGATAAGGGTGTTACATATGATGACCGACTCCTTACACGTGTATCGGTGGAAACCCGTGTTTTTCGGTCTTCCCGTATTGAGGAGGGACGCAAATAGTTTCATCAGAGTAAATTCCTTGGTTTTTCTTTTTCTTTTCTTTGTCTTTTCCACCCCCCATTCTATCCCAGTCAGATGGATCCCTGACTGCCCTTTCACCCCTTTAAATACGGAGCTTTGTGCATCGCCATAACTTTCCTAGTTCACCAGTCCATTGATTCGAGTTCATCTTATGTCCATCCGAACAATGGTCTTGTGTATCTTATTATCGGTATTGCCTATGTTTTCATCTTATTTATTGAATTTCTGCCATTTTGCTTAGTTTCTAATATTTTATTTATCTCTAGTAGAGTTTTTTTTTATCAATTTTTTTCTTTATTTTTGCTTTCTCGATTGTGAGTTTCCTGTTCCTGTACTCTTCCTCCTTTTGGTTTGACTGCAATCATTTGTCTTCCATGAATTCACTTTGCCTTGTCCTCCACGTCAGTGGTTTCGAAAACAGAGACCCGTACGTGGAAATTTATATAAAAGCAATCGATTTAGAATAAATATGATTATTAAAGGTCAAAATTGTTCATCATTGTAATTCATAGATTACAGACTAAAAGCTAAATGGTGAAAATAGGGAACTGCCAGAATATTTCTGTTATAATAGGGGTCTTTGAGTTTTCAAAGCTTTGGAAACACTGCTCATTGATGTCAGAATCAATGCATTATTCAGTGATGACGACCCCTCTTATTCCTTCGTTCCTTCCAACAAATAATATATCGACGTTATCCCTCGAATGCAAGGCTTTATGAAATATCATTACCTCCCTTGTTTTTCTCTTGTCCCATCTAGGAAGTGTCAGAAATATATTGGTAGATACTGTTCGGTTATTTGATCCAGTTTCTTCTGTTGAGTTAAGTTCTAATATCTTTATTGCTTTCCTGTGGTACTTTTCGTTAGTTTTTTCCTTCATCTTAAACCGTTTTATTGGGTCTGCTTCCAGCATTCCTAGACATCTGTTACTAAGTCCTGTTCACTGCCCTGATTATTTCCTTGCTAGGTATTTCAATTTTTATTGTTTCTCTTCTTTTTTTCCCTAGAGCATCACCGAACAGGCACACATATTCTAAAATCCATTTCAAGTCACATTCGAAATACCCTGAATGTTTGTATTGTAGTCTCTAATGTCCTTTTTTTTCTTTTTTTTTTTTTTTGACGGTTACTTCAAAGTCAACCATACACATGAAGAGTTTAAAATATACAAAATATATATCCTCTTTCACAATTTTACAAAATACAACTGAGCAGTGTCTATGATGATTTGGGAATCTTTTCAGATATTTGGAGAACACTTTTGAAAATAAAGGTGACAGAAATACCTGAAGTTGTCGGAGCCCTAGTAACATTCCGGAAGAAACTAGCAAAAACGTTTGAGGAACTCCAGGGATGAGTCAAGCCAACTCAGATGACTGAACTACTGAAACCAGCTATAATCCCGAGGAGAACCTAAAAGTATTGAGGAGACTTGCTATGACTGGATTTCAAATAAAAACTATGTCATTAATGATGTGAAAACTCTACAAATAATGTGCCTTTAGTAGTACTATTAATATTCATATTTGATATCCCAATCATTGTATTACAATTATTAAAAATTCTACATATAATTGAGGAATGTTGGAAATACATATGTGTGCGGGGGGTTGGGTGTGTGCGTGTATGTGTTTGTACGTGTGTGTGTGTGTCTGTATGTGTGTGTGTTCATGTATATGTGAGCGTGTGTGTCCTAAAAATGACTCAGAACCTTCTCGACCAATCTCGACCAAACTTGGCAAGGATACCGAATATCATAAAGGGATCTTAAATATGAATTTCGGCGTTGTATTTACGATGCTTCGTCGCTACTTGGCCCTCAAAATGTATAATTCAAAACAACAAGGTTGATGATCGCTTTTTGAGACCAAAATGCCCCATTTAGACCGTGTATTTTACTGTTGCTATTTGATCCAATGTAATTGCCTTAAAGTATTATAAAACAAATATTATTTATTTCTACTAGCTCTTTTCACATTTCCTTTAGTTATATTATTGCATTTAATATCAAGCTATGCAGTTCTAGGAGATGAAGGGGTGAACGAACGATTAACGGCATGGAGTATGGCGAGCCAAATTCAAACTCTAGTTCGGACAGTTCGTGTTCATTTCCTTTTAATGCCATCGAGAGAGGTAAACATCCATCTTTTCTCCACCCCAAGCTATGGGTAAAGTGCCAGGACATACTGTATTGTTGGCAACTAGTCTAGATGACCATTTACACACCAGCAATGAAATCATATGCACCAAACTCTTTTAAATCTCTTTATTTTCTTATTTTTGGAAAAAAAGCTTTTGTGTGTGTGTGTGTGTGTGTGTGTGTGTGTGTGTGTGTGTATATGTGTGTGTGTGTGTGTGTGTTTGGGGCTTTTCATGGTTCATATTTGGTTCATCAGTCTTTTTATTTATTCTAAAACTCAAGTTCATACCGTTTTGCCGAGATACTTGAAAATTGGCATCAGCACTCCACTAGACTTCTTTTAAATATGTTTGTTTTTGAAAGATGGAAGTCCATTCTGACTGTCTTGGCTCTTGTTTTATTTGTTTGTTTGTTTGTTCCAACACTCCTGGACACGTCGTTTTGACTACAGACATAGATATTGGTGCCAGTACCTCACTACACCTTTTCGAAAACTGTATTTTTTTTTAATTTTGGAAAAAAAACACTTTTTTTCACCTTTTTGGGGACCTCGTTCTGACAGGTTCTTTAATAACATCTATATTTCCAAAAATGTGGATGTCTGTAGACGTTTATTTCTAACTCACTTTTAAATGTTTTCATGTGGAAAACTCCAGTGATGTCATGAATATGATTTATTTCGACTATATCTATTTTCTGATGAAATTTATTTTACATGACGCTACGGTTGTTCTATCATTGATTGTTATGGACAGTTTTTTTATTAACATTTCTTTTGCTAATTATCATCATCAGCAGCATGTACTCAAATTATTGAACTATTACCGCAACAATGTGTCATGTATCGGACTACAAGCAAGGATCGGACTAACTATGGTTATATTGTCTGTCCAATTACCTTGCTAAGCATTCAGAACAGGAATACTGTTTTCAATTTCATCTTTATCATTTTGTGATTATTGATCAACTTTTAACGATTCGTTTGTAATTATTGGTTTGTTATTATTGAATTGCCGTTGTCATGATCACTGATTCGGCCAAACTACAAATAAGATGACAAATTATTATACTCTTTCCACTCAGTTCATTTAGTTGTGTCAGCGCAGCCGGACATACCATTTCCCATATAATCTTGAAAATTAGCATACGCACTTAGACATCCTTTGAAACTTTTGGATTTGTTTGTTTTGTTTTTTTAATGTTATAATCTTTTATCTCTTTTATTTTTCAAACTTCTGAAAAAATCTTTTGTCAGCGCTACCAGACACACCTTTTGGCGTAGAACCTTACAAATGTGCGTGTGTACAATTAATAGACACTCCCTAAAATCTTTTTTTTTTGTTGTTTTTTTCATTTTTTGGACTAATACTTTTTTATTTGCGAAAAACAAAAGCAATTTTGCGGTATGAAGTTCTTTTAAATGAAATAGAAGCACAAGTAAGCTCATACACTCCCGCATGCACTCCTTCCCTGTTTTCATGCAAGCAAAATCAGGCTAAAAGAATTGACTTTTTTTTTTAATTTCCCATTAGATGAAATATTGAAAACAAAGGCCTCTAAAGGTCGAGATCAGAACACATCCGGAGTCTCATGAAGATTATTGTGATCGTAGAAATATTATTTTTTTTGTAAAGAATAATTTTTTGGGGAAAAATGCTTTCTTATCGTGAAAAAAATCATTGGCTGTCCTTTCGGATTTACTTGCTACTGAGCATACCATGGTGAATCACTTAATGGCTGATGCTGTGTGTTTGTTAGACATTTAAATTTCTTTTTAGCGTTCAGTGGGGTATTGGGGGGTCTAGTTGAGTTTTCACACCGATCGTGACAGCAATTCCCCCAAATACTTCGGGGCCCTTCTCAGTAATCTAGTCGATTTCAGTGGTCCTTCCATCTGGATGATTACTGCTTTTCCTTGGTTTCTTAGTTAATCTAATCTCTCTGTTAGGTTCTTTGGGAATTACCCTGGGCCCAACCACTATTACTACCGCAATTTATTATCCTGGTCTGGATTGGGGGATCTGCCTGAGTTAGAAGGTCATCGCTGCAGATTGAGTGACATTGTCTCCTCAGGTCTCCAGCCAGCCTCTCGGCAGTCCAGCAGTCTACAACAGTGCTGTGGTTTGCTTTTTTTACATTAGATATCTGACAGTATAAGTCTCCTCAGGTGTCCAGCCGTCCTTTCAGTGTCCACGCATACCACTTTCCCGCCTTTCAACACATGCCATCTTAATTCTTGCTGCCAGGCCATTGCTAACGATTAGGGGTCGTTTGGCTCGCGTTTTCAGTAGCTTTCTTAGTATTATAGCAGATTCATGAAGTGCTGCGGTTTGCATAGTCTTGATCCTTCCTTTCACTTCTATTTCGTACAATTACCATTTCAATGTCTTTGACACTGTTCCAAACGTGCCTACTACTATTCTGACTACTTTGTTTTTCGTTTTCTACACCTTTCTCATCTCCTGGGTCAACCAAGATTTTTGTCCTCTTCGCTCCTAACCCTATGTTCCACCGACATAATCCCATGTACAATTTGGCAGGTTATTTTCCCTTGTGCATATCTATTAGATCAGGTGATTGTGCATGAAGTGCTTGGTTTATATGTTGAAGTCCAAGAGTCGTTCTCGTATTGTTCCTGGGCAAGTTTAATACATTCGCTGGTTATGTGGTTTATCATCTCGCTTCCTTTTTCCATAGAAGTAGTATTTGCTGCTTTTTGGGACTCTGCCGATTCTCAACTTGTTCTGGGCTGCCCTGCTGAAGGATACTGTCTCTTTTTTCAGGTTCCCTTTGCATAGCCATGCCCATTATCTCTCGTTTGCAATATTTTCTATCTGTCTCATGAATTACCCATTAATCTTTTTTGCTCACTGCTGTCTTCTTTGCTACTCACTTGTTCATTTATTGTTTGTTGCATTATTTCGAGTTCTGTTCATTATATCTCCCCTGCATGCTTGCACATGCTTTTCTGATCCCTTGTTGGACATTTGGACACTGTCATCTATGATGATGAGTCCTTTGGCAACGTCTTTCTTCTTCACATATATTCTATCCGTCTCATTTCTGGGATGTAGTGCATTTTACATCGTCTTAAGTTGCCTAGTTTGTCAATGTATTGTTTGGAGTTAATCCTTTGTCCATCCGAGAAAAGGTGTTGTGTATCTTTTAACGATACTCTTCATGTATCCATTCCTTTAATCAAAGTTCTGCTATTGAGCTCAGTTTCTAATATTTTCCATTCCCCTAAAGTATTCTTTTTTTTTTCATTTTCTTTCATTTCTTCCTGTTTTATCTAATCACATTTGAGACCCCCACCCGTATCTATAGCGGTCTTGTGCTTAATTTTGTATGTAATGTTTCTGATGTCTCGGTCAGTTGATTCTTTCTGCTACTATGAACCTTTTCCAGCGCATTACCATTAGCTCGCATCTTTCTATTTTGGATTCCATTCCAAAGTCAGCACTGTTTTTCTTCAACTTTGTTGAACAGCATTTCAAGTTATTTTCTGTTAATTGTAAATAGTTTTATGCCATCTATATACATTGATTGGTTAACTTTTCTCTTTTTTTTCTGGAGAATAGGTATTCTTTGCTGTTTTTCATGATTTTTTATGATTGGTATAATCATCATCGTCATCATCCTTTTAGTGTCTGCCATTGGACCTAGACCTTCCCCCAATATTCACCAGACAGCTCTATTATGGGCGTTGCGTAGCCAATACTCTCTGAACTGGTCTACTTTGTCACACCCTCTTTTATTTTGTTGGACATGGTTTCGCAAATGCTCTCTAGGGATCCATATAGTGAGTCATGATGTGACCCATTGCCATTTGGGTTTTTTGATAGATTCAATGATATTCCGGATTGCTGTTCTCTCACTAATATATAGTGTTGCCTTGTTATCTGTCCATGTTAATTTTAGCACGAATCTCTTCAGTGCATGGTTATCAGCTTGTTGGTCAAAATTTTGATTAGGTTCCATGTTTCAGCCCCATAGTTGACTATCGGGGGATGCGTTGATCATATACCCTTCTTTTTAGCACTGGTGGGATTTTCCTGATTCAAGGTTGAGCGTGTTCTACTGAAAGCTGTCAACCTAGAGTGATTTTTTGCTTTGAGTCTATTTCCTTAAAGGATTCCATAGACATTCGTTATTTTACGTAAATGTAGTGGTCTACTTTTTCCAGTTAAGTATTTTGAGCATCACATTTGTTTTACAAAAATTTTGGTGGAGATGAACTCTTTTCGCTTTTTTCATTCAGTTTTCTGCAAGAATGACTACGTCATCAGCAAATCTGAGGTAAGGTAATCGCTGTTTATTCTGATTTTAATTTTCTTTTCATTTTGCCAGACTAAGTTTCAGAAGAACATCTTGAAGCAAGCTGTAACGAATGAGTGTGAGCTGGTATTGCCTTGTCCGACCAATTTTTCAAGCTGGAAGAGTACAGTGGCTTTACATAGCTGTGTCGGTAGATATGTTGCAATAGTCAGAGTGGGTGTCACGACTCACAACATGGATACCAGAGATCATAGGCAAAATCGTGGCCGACATAATGAACTCCGCAAGGCCCATGGCAGAGATGTCTGGCAAATTTGGGGGAAGGTCTAGAATGAGACTATGGTCAGTCTAAATAGTAATGGAGATGGAGAGCCCCCTGAAAATTTCCTCTGTCAAGTCTAATTTCCAGATTTTCAGAGTTGGCTATGAATCTCACCACTGAATCGCTGATCGTGAGTATTCGAGTATCTAGATACGAGGGATCCTTTAGTATGTTTTTTAGATCGATCCAATTGCAAAGTTGTTTTTATTTAACATTTCCATTACTTCTTTTAGAATCATGTGCTCATTTGGCCATTCGCCCCTTCCGTTCCTTTCCTGCATCTTTTCTTTTCTTCTGGTAAGAGTCCTTTTCTTGGAGATATATTCTCTCTGCTATGTGTCCAGTCAGAATTTTCCAAATTAATCGTAATTAGGCACGTAATTGGTCTATAGTTTCTTGTCTGATTCTCTTTTTGAGCGTCTTTTTGGATGAGGGTCTTTCTGCTCCTGGTTATCCATTCTGGGACATCACCATTATTTTGGCACCTTTGAAGTTGGTAGATCAGTCTGTCATGTAGTGTGGGGAATTTCCTAAACCAATATATGGGGAACCCATCGGGACCTGGTGCTTTGCAGCTGGTTATTTTTCAGAAAGTTTTTTCAATTGTGGTTGTATTCAATATAATGTTTTCCCCGCATGTATTTCTTGGAGTATTTTTGTTTTAAATATGATCTAAACATTCTAGTAATTCGTTTTGACTCTTTTGCCATCCCCATAAGTCATCCCAGAAGTTCTTTGGGTCTGGTGGCATTTTCTGTCTCCTTTCAGCATTCAAGTCTAAGTAAAATTTTCTTCGGTTGTTTTACAAAGTGCATTTCTATCTTTTGGCAAATTATTTTGTTCATATCTCTATCTTTGCTCCTAAAAGATGACACAATCTCATTTTCCTCTTGTATAGATGCTTTTAGGGTTTATATCAGGACTACATCATTCGTTGAAGCGTCGATGTCACGTTTCTGTTTTGACGTGTTTAGGTCAGGATTTCTGTTTAAATTTACTACTACTTCATGGTTTATAATGTTAGTTGCGTAGGAGTTTTCCTCTTAGGGTTTTGTCACGTTCTCCTTTCTCCATAATCTTGCAGATTTTCTACAGTTTTAACTCTGAAAGCCATTTTATTTTCAGAATTAGTTTTGCTAGATCAGCCAGACGCTGACTTGATGCCTCTGTTGTGGATTTTCCCTTCCATATTGTGAGTCTGTGTCCAATTTTTTTTTATGAATGATTTGTATTTTGGCATTTTGATGGTAGATTTGTTGGTGGTGTGAAGTCCGGGTGTGGGGGTTAAAAGTAATTTCAGAGCTCCACCGGTCCTTAGCACCTATGATATTCTATGTGGGTGAGGTAAGACATGAGTGTGCGCGTTGTTGCAAGGGGAAAACAACAGGAGGACTGTGCACTCCAGTTATCGTGGGCTAATATCACTGTTTTTAATATGCAGCTCTGTTCCTACCAACAACATGTGCACGTATTGCAGTTTTCGAACAGTAAGAAACTATTAAATGCGAAATAAACGGGGAAATTAAACGCACACCAATATTAGATGAACACTATTTAAAGAAATATTATCATTATTATTATTATTATTATTATTATTATTATTATTATTATTATTATTATTATTATTATTATTATTATTATTATTATTATTATTATCATCATCATCATCATCACAAGTAGTAGTAGCAGAATATTCGTTGACTTTTTACACTGTGGATCAAGTGACAGCAAGAACCTACAATATTCTAGGGCTCTCTTTAGTATTCTGGTCGACTTCAGAAGCTGTACCGCGTGGATAGGCACAGTTATTCCCCAGATTCATGATTTATCAGAGAATTTATTTCTACTCCCATCACGACTGCGACTATCACTACTACTAGATCAGCATGGGCTTCTACCTCTAATGCCATTCTTACCACTACAACTGAAACTGCTGCTAATGCTGCTCACAGACTGTTGCTGGCACCAACCAACCAACCACCACTTGTTCCATCTACAATACGACGGCTTCATCCAGCATCACAATACTCACAAATGCATGCTGGAATCCACGCATGCGTGTGTGCATGCGTGTGAGCGTGCACGTTCGAATGTCTACGTTTGGAGCTTTTTTTTTCCCACCCATCCCCCTTTTTTCCACCCCTCACTTTTACAATGATCGTCAGTGTAACTGCTGCTAGTAGTTCTGTTAACGGCCGGTGCATCAGCAGTCGACAGTAGAACGTCTTGGTTGTGGTTCCCTTCGCACCACAATTGGTGACAAAAAGGGTCGACTATGAATGTACACGCGTGCTGTCGTTTAAAGATCACTTCACTCTTTGTGAGTTCCTTCCTTACGAGCAGTCGTAATGATAGGAATGATAAAAATAACCTCATGCAAACTTATTACTACTAAAAATAGGCGAAACGTACTGCTATACACGTATACATGCATGCGGACAAAGGATCAAACGGAGTTTAATATCTAACTTATATCCAGCCCCGTCTGTCTAATTGTCTGTCTGTCCATCTGTCTGCCTGCGAGTCTATCGGTCCATCTATCAGTCTATCCATCTTGTCAATTCTTTGCTCTCTATCTCTAACCCCTTACATCATTTTTATGGCTTTGACGGGCGCAAAAAAATATTATAATTAATTGGGGAAGAAAAATATCATTATCAATAAAAGAAGAAAGGGATGAAAAGGTGAGAAAACCAAAGGAAAAAGCAAATGTAAAAGCAAGAAAAAAAAAGAGAAAGGAAAAAGAAAAAAATTGAAAAATCATAAGACAAAAAAAATAATTGTGTAAATTAAGTTTCAAAAAGTTACAAAATAACTGATACAATTTTAAACTCTTGTAATTTCGATACTATAAAATGATAAAATTTGCGTTTGAAAAAAAAAAAGTAACACCCTCACCAATAATTAATGTTCGCTAATTAATAATGATTTTTTAGTTCTATTATAAGTAATCATTACCGATTCTCCTTCAATGCTTGTTGAACAAAAACATCTCACTGGATCCTACCACATTTGAGCCCTTCATGCAAACATAAAATAGGACAACGGTAGCACAAAACAAGCAAGGTAGGTGAAATTATTTTTTGATTCATATTTTGTTTTATAATTGAAAGAGTTTTGCTTTTCAGGTGTTTATTATTCGACATATAGTCAAATATGAAAAGGTGATGTGCTTTTTATATCAACACGTTGACTCCGTCGTTGTTCTCAATGTTTATGTTGAAAGGTTTCGGGAAGCCGGAAGGTAGCAAACAAAAAGATTACGTCTTTCTTCAGAATAAATCTTGTAGGTTCATGTCTGATTCGATGCATCTAACCTGTGTAGCTAACAAAACAGTCCGTCCACACATGCGCGCAAATATATACTACACATAATTTGATGAATATTTTCACAAAGATATATATATACATATATATATATATATATATATATATATATATATATATATATATATATATATATATATATATATATATATATATATATATATATATATATATATATGAAAAAATATTCATCAATCTATGTGTGATATTTATATGTATATATATAAGCATATATATATATATATATATATATATATATATATATATATATATATATATGGGGGGGGGCTTCTGCACTGATTGGAATGAAGTGGGGTGGAGGCAGAGACTAGTTATATGGTTTTTATTTTTTCTCTAACCCATGTCCGTTTACGCGCGAGTTCGAATTCGCTCCAAATTATGTGTCATTAGATGCCAAACGGCGAAATCGGAAAGATGAATCTGCCTGATAACGACAAAAATGACACACCCAAAAATGTTCCTTTATGACAGTAAGGAGTGTGAAAGGTTCGCAAGTACATGTTTATTCAGATGAATTCTGATTCTGAAGATACGATACGGCATCACATCATTCTAAAATGGTTTTCTTATACTTCGTAAAGATAATAAATGCATACGAATGTACACACATCTATCTATTTATCTATCACTTTCTCTTCAATCTCTCTCTATGTATCTCTCTCTCTCTCTCACTCTATATATGTATCATACATCTCTATACCTTTCTTTTCATCCATATTTACGTGAATACATTGATCAGTCAATCGATTAATCGATCTATCTGTTTGTCGTTTCATTCATAAGGCTTCATTCATCAATCACCCAATATCAGTTAGAGCTGAGACAATCTATCATTCGATATTATATTGACTTATCGATGACTCTTGTAGTGACGACTTTTTGTCAAATCATTATTAAAAATCTCTAAAATATTGGCCAACACACACACATACACATATTTATATAAAAGTGAATACATAAATTTTCGTTTGTTTTCTTTTTCACATATTTATCAATAATACAATTTTTCCCATTTGTATACTCCCTGCTCAAAATTCTGCACCCCCTGCTCAAATTTCTTGATCTTCTACATGTATGTATGTATGTATGTATGTATGTATGTATGTATGTATGTATGTATGTATGTATGTACTTATCTATCTGTGAATATCCTTGTTTATTTGTATAAGCACTGATTTTTTGCCATTGTTGTATGAATATATCTTGCGAGACCGATACCCATCCAACAATTAATCAGAAAAAAAACTGCCAAAATAATCAACTGTTACTAGATAGATACTGGAGTGGATCCAGGATTTTGAGCAGATTGGAATCAGAATGGAAAAACATATTTTTTTCACGAATTAATATGTAAGTAATAAGTAATATATGTTCCGCCAGTTTTCACATACATTTGAGTCGTTGCTTTTTCAGCGCTAGAATTGACAAAAGAGTAAAATGAAAAAAAAGAAAATTATTCAAAGGAATTCACCACAGAATCAATAAACAAAAAATATGTAAATAATAAGACGGAAGGCATCTCCCTCATATAAGATGAAACACTGATTAATAAATCAATCTATGATTACTTCAGATTCTTTGTTGTTATCGTTTTTTTATTCATAGAATTTCTGTGGGCATTGTAAAATAAATACTTAATTGTGCTTTGCCTGAGAGTTGATGTGGGGTCTGGACCCATCATCCTATCTGGATCCGCACTGGATTATTTTAAACACCCCCTGAAACTCATTGAATATATCAGACACATGGTAACAGCTAGATGTATTTTTTTAAAATCCATTTGAGCAGTGAGGATGCCAGAACCTGTCCCTAAATCCTTGCAAAATTTGCTTATTTCATAGCGTATATATCACCATGCATACTAATGTGTATGATATGAACCTGCACGTAAGAGTTTGTGAATTCACATGCTTATTTCCTTGTAAATATTCGATGATGATGGATACCACCATTTGGATAAGATTTTAAAGGAAGCTACAAACTGAGACAGTCTACTACAAAAATGCACCCCTTACTCATAGAGCTTATAGTGAATAGCGGCCTAATCAAATATCATAAAAGGTGTCGATTTCGATGATAACGAAGAAATGTGGTCGCAAGATCTACTTGACACGTAGAATGCTAATTCCTCTTACGAGGCGTTATATAAGAAAATCAATCAAATGTTGTTTTTCTCCTTAAAACTTTGATGCCTTTTAAACTTGTTTGTTCTGACGTACTTTTTCGTGAGAAAAAAAGCTTGGAAATGAAAGCAGATTGAAATTATATTAAACTTGATGTTTCTTGGAACAAGCAGATCAGGCAATGTTATTTACTAAAATATCGCCCCAAGGAAGGAGGTTTTGATTTCACATAAATCTGATATGGCTTTCCTCCAGGAACTTAATCTGGTGCCGGTAAAATCTAAGATAATGTCGTGGCTTATATATCTCTAAGTGTACCCATGCCATAAAAAATAACGGCATATTAGAAATTGATATTCTATCAAGTCCTTGCTATTATCAGAAGAGGTTAACATGTGAGTCTCCAGATATTGACAGCTGAAATGATTTTGTCGAATTAATTTCACTTTTACAGTTAGTGTAAACATTTTACAGTTTATTGTTTAATTGATTCGAGGTTTTACAGGTGTATATACTGATACACGTGGCATATAATTACAGTGGATATTGACTTGCATAGTTCACGAATTTTACCAGACAGTAAAACGGTTGATGAACAAAAAAACAAACAAACATCATGATTATGTTGATAGTAGTTTCCTATTCATTTCTAATAATACTAATTGATATTGTGAAACTCCAGTACGAAGTCTGGATTCGAAATTGTTTTCCTACCGTAAGAAAAACAATATAGATAATCCTCAGCAAAATCGATGTGCTGTGATTTGAAATCAAGAGCAAGTATTTGCCAGGAGGCTGTCTTACCAGTTGAGCTAAATTGACAATATATTAACGAAAGTGTATCATGCAGATACCAACGGGCGTATTTAATTCTAATTAGATTTCAATAAATCAACGATTATACATATATATATATATATATATATATATATATATATATATATATATATATATGATTTTTCAGTTGATTATATATACAATACAAAGGGTGCAGTAATCATCTTCAGTCGGAATAGAAGTTAAAGTTGAGTTTTACCCTGCAGTCGCCAGTATTGTTCTGATACTAATATTGATTCAAGTAAGTGAATGTTCACACGTAGGCCTGTAAGTGCATGTATTCATATGACATATGTTAATTTGTGTGTATGTGTGTATCGTGGGATTAGGTGTAACTAAAAATGGTCACACCTGGATAAGATGTATTTTCTCGCTTGCAATTAAATTATACATTTAATTTTGCCAGCATTTTTTTATTTAGTTATTACAACTCGTACCAGAGTCACCTGATGTCTCCCAAGCCCAGAAAACTGTGAGAATAAGATTTTCTGTGGGCTTTTTTTTTCTTTAGAAGCGAGAAATTACTGACAAAATGCATTTATTTCGAAATCCAAGAGAATTGAAGCAGTCGGCTTGAATCAACAACTTCTTAAACATTGGGAAAAGCCATCGATTGGCAGATATTATTTTAGGAAGTAACGTCTGATTGTGAACAAAACTCAGTGGTTCAGTAACTGCGATTGTCTGTGGATACCGTGTTAATAGAAAAAAAAAGAACGAATTAGAATTTTGTCTGTCTAACTGCTAATTTTGGTATTGCCAGGAAAAAAGAGCTAAACGTAGAAAAATACAACGTGATAGAGGAGCAATATGAACGTTGGCCCCCGGCAGCAGATTGTCATCAGTGCAAGTGACCGTGATTTACGGTCAAGTGAATGTAATGCGCACTGGAAAAGAGAGGAAGGAAATAATGCTGTCTGCTCTCAGGAGAGAAAGAAATTTTGGTTCCCTCGATAAGAGCGTTTCAGTAGAAAAAAATATTTGTAGGCCGAAATCACGTATAACGAAAAACAATTACCATTGATTTATAAGCTAAACAATATTGAACGTTCAAGACACCCAAAATGGGATCGATATGTTAGGTTGAGTCGTTGGAGGTTGTGTTTTTGGTGGAAAAGATAAGGCTGAGATAGAGGAGTAAAAAAAAAAGGGGTGATGGGCGCTGCTTCAATGCCGGTCCGATGCAAAACAAAAGCTGAACACTATCATCACTTTTTGCCTAATTTCGAGGCATTAGGCAAACTTTCGAAACGTGCGTGATAGCTATATTTCAGTCGATATTCAAAATCATTTGTGTCAAGCGCTTTCTTGAAAAAGTCGGGTTGGGTATTCGGATTTAGATACATCTTTGATATGAAAATATCTGTCTCACATCTGTCGCGATTTTCATGGATTTTCCAAAAAACTGATCTCATCCATGCAGCGCTTACGTCAACAATTATTGATTCACGCAAAGACAAAGACATAAAAATCGAAATCGAAAATTCAGACCTGAAAATGGTGAACTACTACATCTAACCAAGGCGACGAATCTCCATGAAACTCTCAAAACAAGAAGAAATCAAACGAATAATCTATCTAGGATTGCAAGCTATTGGTAGAAGGCTCACAATTTGAAAGCAAGAAAATCCAACCGGTTTTGAAAAGAAGGGTATACAATCAATGCATCCACCTGATAGTCATCATAGAACTTAAGCATGTAACCTGACCAAGACACTTGACTTCAAACTGAAAACTATGCAACTAGCACAAGGGGGAATCGTGCTCAACAATATATGGAGAGATCATAAAACAGTACAGTACGTAAGGGAAACAAAAGGAGTCGGGGAAATAATAGAATCGATCAAAAGTTCAAATGGCAATGGGCTTGTCCTGTTGCAAGACAACCTATGACGTTCATCACTCACAACGTGGGATATGCGAAATTGTGGCCTGCAAAATATAAAATGACATGACGAACTAGACAAGCTCAGAAAGTATTGACTCCTCGATACTCCAGAAAGGCCCAGCGAATTCTGGGGAAGGTCTATGTCCAACGAAGGGCTCTAAAAGGTTGATGCTGCAAGATGATTTGTTAAGAGAACAAGAATTAATCAACCAATAATCTAAGAAAGAAAGGAAGGAATGGAAGAAAGGCTAAAAGTTGATCAGAAGGGAAAAAAACGAAGTAAATTCAATTAAGTTATTCATTGAGATAATGGTGAATTTATTATAAGAATACTGAATGTGATTGATAAGAATACTGTATGAGACCCATATTATTTCAGCATTGATTATAAAGGAAGAAATGCATTCGCTAGAATTCTTCCCGGTTATCACTCACCGCGACGATCATGATAGATAGGTTCTGACGAAGGCAACTCTTCCAACAACGGGCCGCTAAAAGGCCGACACTGATGATGGTGTGCAAATGATCCCATCGATCTCTTTTTTAAAACTAGACTGAATAAACTGTCGGGTTTTCGTTGACAACCAATGTTATGTTTACCTTTGGAACCATTTATTTGGGAGGGAAATGGAAGGGGGTCTTATATGGTGTCAAATACAGTGTGCATGAATACAAGAGAATTGAAAGTAATGAAAATAATGAAGGAGTATTGAAGAAATCTTTCGAGAAGGAGGAAAACGAGTAAAATAAAGAAAGGGGGGATCACGGAGAGGAAGTTGAAAAATGATTGACTGAATGAATGGGAGAATCAATGAAAGAAAAAAGAAAAAAAAATTTGAGAGAACTAAAAGAGTGCAACACAAATGCAGAGAATATTCTTTTGAAATAAAATGTAAATAATGCATGGAACAGTCGAAAAAAAGGATTTTGTGAGAAATCGAATAAAAACAGGAAAGAATGTATAAATTGAAGGAATGAAAAGAATGCTGAATCTACAAGTAAGAATTTTTTAAAAATGATCCACAAATATAAAATGCGATGGATATATATATATATATATATATATATTTATATATATATATATATATATATATATATATATATATATATATATATATATATATATATATATATATTATATATATATATATATATATATATATATAATATCATAAATTGCGTTATATTGTATTGAACCGATCTACTCCTAATTTTCTTTACTTGTTTATTCTATTTACGTTGTCTTGGTCAAAATATACTATTACCATGTTATAACGAAGATAATTTTGAATGGGAGTTTCAATATGATATAACACAAATCATAATCAAAACGGCAGATCCTACATCCATTTCTTAATAACTCTCACTCACACAAACTCACTCTCACACACACACACACACACACACACACACACACACACACACACACATATATATATATATATATATATATATATATATATATATATATATATATATATATATATACATATATGTATTACGTTGATTATATGGAACACTACACTTTGGCATGATTTTTGTATGCAATGGGCATTTTTTCAAATAAGTTTTGCTTTACTAGCGTAGGCCCAGGTGTAGTGATCCATATAATGAAATTAAGCATTATACGTCCTCCACCTCCATCTCTCTCTCTCTCACACTCTCTCTCCCTCTTTCTCAATCTCTCTTTCTCTCTGAGTATATATGCAGAGAGAGAAAGATAGATAGATAGATCAATAGATATCAAATGCGAAAAAGTGTGAGATAAATTCGGCGTGAGAAATCCATTATATATATATATATATATATATATATATATATATATATATATATATATATATATATATAGATAGATAGATAGATAGATAGATAGATAGATATATGTTGTTATTATTATTATTATTATTATTATAATTATTATTATTATTATTGAAGAAATGATATATTTGAAGATAATATCTATAAATGCATTATGTTATTTAAAACTCTCTTTATAATAGAATGAAAATCATGCTGTCTAGACCGAGTGAAATTATTCAATGTGTAACAACAGGTCATTTTAAATTGACAATCAAATAATATGACTCTTTCGTAAATATTCTGTCGGATTATATATCTATTCTTTAATGATATAATTGCCCATGTTAGTAACAACAGTGTAGACACGGACAGTGAATGAACAAGATGAGAAACGTGTGGATAAAGCGTTAATTTGGGGGTTCGCCTTCCCGTCAGGCTGATAAATGGAAGTGTCTATCTCATCGGTGGCAAGTTTGATTCTTCCAGCAGTCCCATTTTTCTTTAATTGTACATTTTAATTGCGCTGTCTTGGTCGAGTGACTCATTATCCGTGTTACAACAGGGGGAGGGGTCATTTCAAATAGAGTTTAAAATGATAATATAATGCATATATATATATATATATATATATATATATATATATATATATATATATATGTATGTATGTATAACGAGAAGCGGAAAGGGAGAGGCAAATATGTACCTTGCATAAATGAACCACTGAAGCCTATGCGTGGACCAGATCTAATTATCGAAAAGAAACTCCAAGAATTATCTGAAGTTATCTAAGAAAAAAATACCAGCATAAGATTTCGGCATTTTTGTCCTGAAATAACAACATAAACTGCCAAAAGCACCTAGAAAACACAACAAATGAACTGTTTTCAGTTGGTGTCAAGAGGCGTCCTTATACAAATATTCAAAACTCTGACGAGATTCTCCCGGACACTCAAACATGTACATTCACACTAATAGACAAAGATAAGCTAAAAGAGAAAGATCTACAGCTCAATTATTGCAGAAACCTCACAATTTGTAACGAGGATTACATAAACAGTACCATTTTAGAAACGAAGGAAAAAAGAACAAATCATCCAACTTCCAAAATAAAAAGAAATAAAAAAAATGATTAATCGAATTAAGTTGATCACGAATAATTTACCGAAGGTGATCACATCTCAACAATAATCGAATATTTCATACGCACTAATCAGTGACAGATATGAACATAAAAGCGATGTATTGATAACTATCTCATGTCAGTAGAATCTATATTTTTATCCGAGTCTGTAAATAACTGGCCTTTACTCCTGCATTGGGTATTCATCAAATACCATGAAATCGAATTACACAAATATCTACATCCCGACAAATGCAAGAGATATCAATAGATATAGTTGAGGCACACCGATATTGTCAATTTCGATGAACGTAGGATGTTCCATAGCTATTCTTACGCAGGAGAATTTATCGAAAAAAGAGGATGATGAATTGATCCCGTCGACCATGCCTTTCAATTAACATACAAAACAATCAAAATATAGTGTTCAGAGAATGTTTGAAATCTTTTTCGATTTCAAAACACTTCGTTGGCTTTAGGGCTCTTACTAAAATATTATCTCTCTGCAGAAGGAATGCATTGATAATACTCAGCAAGTGAATATCTACCCATCTATTTTACACACACACACACACACACACATATATATATATATATATATATATATATACATATATATATATATATATATATATATATATATATATGTATATAATTGTGTCATCCACAGACAGTTGTTTCGATGTATTACATCTCTTCAGTGTGACTATAGACTTTCCATTATCCAATCCAGCACCACGAGGCAGGATCGAAATTTTCGATTCAGACTCGAAGGCCGATATCCTACCTCCGAGCTACGGAAATGGACGGCCAGTAAGGCCGAATTTAAGCGATATATTTATTTAAGGATAAATTCCCCATCCACCAGAGTGTTCTATTCCTATGGGATGAAACGAGTTTTCTTATCGTCACTGGTTATTATTACCAAATATTGTGTTCAATGCGTGTTCAAGACGGACTGGCGCTGTTCGAATTTCCCAAACGTTTCGTAGCAAATTACATATTTACTAAGGTGCATCTCTAAGTTCGTACCGCTGATAGGTAGTTCCTCGCTAAATCTTTTCCTGAAATTTCCACACTGTGATTTGGATCAATGTGATTGATATTTACCTCTGAATTAAATGCAGTAGATATTTGCTGTGTTAAATAAATGGTATTTTCGTCATTAGTATAGCGACTAATTGATATATCTACACACAGACACACGCACACACACACACACAGATATATATCATACTAATGAATGTGTGTTTGTGAAAAAGATACCGGTTGTAGGGCAATGAAGCGAGCCCTAATAGTATTGGACATTGTGAATGTTTCGAATTCGATCCTCAGTGAGAGCTCTGCTGTGATGTCCATTCTAGGCTAAGCTTAATGTAAACACTGAATACTTTCCATTGGTCTCCCCCTTTCATATATGTGGTTGGTTTGCAGGCAAATGTGTCCACTTGTCTGTGCTCTCTTGCATTCCAAGTGAGGCCATCACTCAGTTTCTATCTATCACAAACCATGTCCAGCGGACAGAATAGAGCGATGATAATAAATCTCGGCGTATCCGAAGAAGACATTCTTGTTTAATCGTTGCTTCTGAGGCACTGTTACTCGATTGAGTATTGCAATTCATTAAATGATTACCCATATCTTTATCTTGTGTTAGTTAACAACCTTATTCGTATATTTGAATCCAATTTATTGGGCTAGATCTTTCGATGTAATCTAAGGAGTTCACCGTTACGTAGTCAATAGAACACAGAACAACAAGCAAGCGATACACCAGATGTAAAAACCAAGTATTGTATGGTATATTCTACTAGAACTGCCAATGAATTCTTAACGAGAAATATTTGTATTTGCAGGGATTTACCTTTGCGTCTTACCTATACACTGACTCAGTGCAGGGTGGTTGGGGCATCACAGATGACTTACAATTGACCAACTATATCCCCACTGCCCTTTGTAGCTCTGTAGATTCGCTGATTCTAAACTCTGTTCACTCTTTGATATTGTTTCCACCCACCCACCTCTGACTCTTTCCCTATCCCCTGGTTACGTTGCCTTGCAGGATGATATTTCCAAGTCCGCCTAATCTGAAGAGCTACTCGTATCACTCCTGCTTTCTGACGAAAGATCATCATGGGGTTCGATGGTTAAATTGACCTTTATGTTAGTGACATGAAAACAATAACACATAGCAATGATTTTTTGGTAGAATCTAGTTTCCCAATGGCTTGGATTTTACTCCGAAACTAAGATCCATGATCCACTTATGTATAGAAGTTTTAGGATAACGTGAGCGCATATCTCATTTGGGATCCCAGAGCATTCCAGATTGACTTCACACTAACGCTGCTGTTGTCTGCCCTATTATGGATAGGATTTCCGGTATTAAGCCTTTGTCTGAGACGAACTTTGTACAGCACATAAATACAAATGCACAGCATACTGTAGTGAAAATTTGCTATATGCTAGTTTGCCCATCGTTACTCTACAGAGAAACCTTCCAAATTTACTAAAATAAAATCTAGTCTGGCAGTTGGCCAAAGTAGTGGGGTTCTCTGTGCAGAGCGAGTTCACTACACTAGCAAAACGATCTACGCGACAAGCTTCGTTTGGTAGGTGCATATTGATTTTACAAATAGAGTATTTTAGCTGAAGCTTGGTGCAACGCTGTAATGAAACGATGAACATTTTGACTTTGATGCTCGATGTTTTAAGCTCACACAAGGCGATTTTTTGTTAGATTTCATGAAATGTATTCCATAAGCCATAGAATATGCTGTTTAGTTACATGACCAACTGAGGTCGATCCCTACGCGAGGCATACGATAAATGGATAATTAATTATCCCAAATCAAGGGTTAAACTATAAATGAGATTAACTACATTTTCAGTTTATGGAAACACAATCAATACTATCCACTAGGCCCAAGACAAATTGTTGCAGGAATTTCAAAATCTAATTTCATTAGTCTAACCGAATTAGACAATCTGCTGGATGATCAGAAGCTAGGAAATCGATTGTGAATCTACCGTGCTTTGACTTGTGGATTTAAGAGTCCCAGGTCATTTCCCTCCCCTTGCGATTCTAGGTTTTCTGAATTACCCCTTAAAGTTGAATTGCCATCTCGTAGTTTTTCTCACCATTATACTTTCTCCCCATAGCTAAAATTCCTCCTCTGACAAAGAAGTCCACTTTTTTATTTGTTTCAGAATCACTTACTTAAACGATTCAAGAGATTATGAATTTGTGTCGTTAATATCGTGAATCAGTTCATGTTCAATCCAAAAAAGCTTGCCCCCTAGCTGAAAAAGTTACGTATTCCCAATGTGAGAGTGGGGTGTTTGTACCAAGGTAGGGTCAGGATATCGAAGCTACTTTTTGAGACAGGCCTGCCTTGGCCTTGTACCATAAAGCTTAGTAGATTTCATGAGGCTGTGATCTGAACTCAGAGAAAAATCTCATCATCACTTTCTCGACGTAATTTATTTGCCGGAAAATTAGTTTAATACACACAATCGAAGACGAACAATAGCTATTTTTCTACCGTAAGGTTGATACAATTGAATAAAACTATACAAGACACGGTGGTA
>OY735199.1:52971369-52978869 GCA_963457665.1 Thysanoteuthis rhombus | reverse complement strand
GGGAAGGCCACTATTATAAAGAAGATAACGTTATCAAACGGTTTTTATCAAAATCAGTCAGCCCCAAACACTTTATTCAGAGTTATCACAAGCTACTTCCATTATGTTATGAATGTTATCAGCCGGTTTTCTGGAATACCCTGTTCTAAAGTGAATTCAATTAGCGGTTTCCCCTGTATAAGTTCAGTTGCTGGAGATCAGCCTCTCAGCAAGTACTCTTCCATGGCACTAGAACTGGTAAGGTCAATGGGCTCATTCTTATATAGTCAGTGATGTCGATGGAACTGCTAAATCTTTGGTACTACTCACGCACAAATGTGTGTGAGTTTTCACGTTTAGCAGAGACTTACTGTCTATGTGGGAAGATGAATAGATAACATTTCATATTAATGCTAGTAAGATCTGCTATACATTAGACTGAAAGATATTTTGATGCCAAATCTCAGTAAGTTAAAATAAATACAAAAAAAAACATTTCCCTCTGCAACTATCATTGTAACTTCTTTGATGATCCAAATTATCGCATGTCGTGTCGAAACCTTTCAGTTGTTGGTTTCATTGCTCTGGGCATCTGATGTGACTGCGCGTTTTTATTGCTAGTCTGACACTCCGGTGATCTTATGATAGGAACATTTATTGCATCTATTATTTCATGCAAGCGTACTCGTTCAAACCCCAAAACGGCCAAGAAAGTAGGGAAAAAAATTGAACGAGTAAAGTAGCACACTTTTTATTGCTGGGTGAGTGTTTCTTTGAGCATAACAGATTGTATCGGCCAAAAGAGATAAACATATATTTCTTACGTGACAGAAGATATTAGTAGACCAGCTTTAGGAAATGGTTCAGATTACCAGCGTGAACCATGATGCCCCCTGAAAGCAAGGTAAGATTTATCACAGTTTCGCATTTATTAAAGGAGCTATCCCACTGTGAACATTTGATCATATCGTTCTGTGGGGTTACGTTATTTGTTTTATGTCAACTCTACTTATCTTAACAAGCAGGCTGTCTAAGGAAATATTAGAATATGCAGTAGGTACGGTTTATCTTTGTGTGTATCATACGAAATGCGAAGCTTATATGAATTAAAAATTATGTAAAATTACTGTTTCAGGAAAGTCGAAATTCCTCATTTTTCCTTGATTGAAGTTACGTTGCTTAAATCATATCCTGCTTCTCAAGTTTTTGTGCCTGAATAGAGAGGCGCTATCAATAATCATCACTATCATTCTTTTAAAGACGGTCGTTGGGCTTTCTTTAGTTCTGCTTTTTCGATTTTGATCTCCTCAACACATATGAAGAACTGTCTTAAGTTTTTCATTCAGTTCGTATAATGTTATCTTGAGTTCATGAAAGTTCTTTTCAGCAAATCAGAGGTTACTTGGGTATTCACCATCAATTCTGATTCCTTTATTTGTCCGGTATGAATTTTAGGATATTATTTTGAAGCAAGCTTGGAAAATTTTGAATGAGCTTGTGTTGGAAAGGTTCTGAGTCTTTATGCACCCTGTCAGAAGAACTGCTGGGCCACTAGATATGTTTCAGAATCCCCGAAATAGGAACTGACCTTTATGTAAGAAAACCTAGATCACAGGAATCAATGAATAATGCATCAACCAAAAAATAATATTAGAAGAAGTTGCAAGCATCTAACATAAATGAAAAAAATGCAAAGCTTTTTAGTATACCTATGCTTCAGGTATCCCTTGTGTAGCACTAAAAACGATCTTGTTTATACACTGATCAACTGAATCAGACTCTTGGGTTCGACATAGACCTTCCTAAAGATTCGCCAGACATCTCTATTTTGGGCATTGCAGAACCAGTACTTTTAGAATTTGTATAGTTCATCATGCCATCTTACTTTCTGTCGGCCACAATTTCGCATATGATCTTTGGGGATCCAAGTTGTGAATCATGATGTGAATCACTAGTCTGACATTCTTTTCCAGTCCATTTCCATTTATTTTTCTAATTGTTTATACATCTCAGATTTGTGTCCTCTCCCTAAAATACTCTGCTGTCCTCTTGTCTCACTATGTGAGGATGAGTATGATTCTCTCATGTGCACTTTGCATGGTTCTCAGTTAGAGGAGTAATCTTCTGGTTATAATCCAAATTCCAGCTCAATTGGTGACTATTGAGAGAACGCATTGGCTGTAGACCCTTCTTTTTAGGACCAACACTTTTTTTTGTTCTAGAATGTCAAGCTTGCTCTACCATAAGCTTGCTGAAGCTCTACCAAAAGTGCGAATCTTTACTCGATTTTCCCTTCTTTAGAGAATTTCATGGATATTTTTGTCCTATGTAGGAGTAATGGTCCTCTGTGTTTTCGATATAGATCGTTGTGTCCTTATTCTCAACATATTCTTTGTACATGATATTTGTCTGCCGAAGGTCATGTGGACGCTGACTTTCTTGCTTTCTTCATTCAGTTCGTCATGCATTATTTGGAGATCATGAAGTTTCTCAGCAAAATAGATGATGTCATCAGCAAATGTTATGTTACTTAGATATTCGATGTCTATTCTGATTCTTTTATGTTCCCAGGATAGGTTTCAGAAGATCATCTTGAGGTTGGCTGTGAAAAGTTTAGGTGAGCTGGTATCACCTTGTCTCATTCGTTCATCTTTTTGGAAGGGCTCAGAATATTTGTGTAACCTGATCAGGGAAGTGCTGTGCCGGTAGATATGTTGCAGTATCCAGACATATATGGTATCTACGCCTTGTTGCACGATAGCATCAATGACTTTGAGGATTTTCCTTCGAGTCAACAAATACTACAGCAAGATGGCCATTGGTTGGGTAGCTTTTCCTGAAGCCAGCTCGTTCCTGTGAGTGGTTTTCATCTAGCCTTTTGGTGTTTCGGTTGGTGACCACCTTGATAAAGTTTGAGTAGGCTTATTGGCCTGTAGGTTTTGAGGTCTTTTACATTTGCTTTTTTTTTTACATGATAGCACTATGATTGCGGTCTTCCAATCTCCTGGGACTTTACTTTGTTTGAGGCATAAGTTGAGAAGAATAGTTAGTTTCCTAGTGATGACTTTCCTACCTCAATTGAGTTGGTCGATGATAATGTTATCGACTTCAGGTGCTGTTTCTATCTTTCTTTGTTTGATGGCTTGCTTCACTTCCTGTTGAGTAAATCCGAGGAAACCCTTGAGCTGATTATTTTTGGCTTGTGTGTCCCATTCATATTTCTGTTTCTTTTGGTAGAATAGTGGTTTTTGTAAATTTTCTGAGCCAATTCGACGATTCGGTTCGTATCTGTTTCTAGGTCTCCATTTGTTTCGAACACACTAAATACTGGCTTTTTCTTCCTGTACTGAGAGATTTTCCGGTAGTTTTGAATACCATACTTTTTTGAGAATGCTTTCGATGACCTCTGACGTGTATCTTTAATCTTCTCTTCGTTTCGTTTGGATGATTCTGTTCAGTTTTGTTGCTCCGATTTTTGGATTGCTGTTGTTGGCAATGGATTGAAGTTTCTACTTTTTTTCATGAGATTACTCATTTCTTCTGAGAGTTTACTTATGCTTTGTGTGCTCTTTGGCTTGAACTTATTGGTGACTTCAATTAAAGAGGTTGTAATATTGTAGCTGAAATTGTAGATGTTTTTTTCTGGTTTAAGGAGAAGTTCATATCCGTTTTCATTCTCATATGAATGATCACGCAAACTCTTTTTGTACGTCAAGAGGTTGCAGTTTGGTGTGAAACAGTGTCCTATGTTCTATCCTAGTATTAACTTGAATTTTGCATCTTGTAATTCTGTGGTCACTTTCTAGATTGACTTGATTTGGGACCTGAATATCTTTGAAAGTGTCGCTCTGGTCTGCTACGGTGTAGTCTTTTTCGTATTTAGTTTTGTGATTAGGGCTTACTTAGTTCACTTCCTGTTGGGTTGGTTTTTTTTAAAGGTGTTAATGATTTTGAACCCATTTGCTGTTGCTATATTAACAAGATTTTTATTGTCTCGTTCCGTATTTTATATCCGTACTTGCCGACGAAACTTTCATTACCTTGTCCTACTTGGGCGTTGAAGCCTCCCATGATTATGTTAAATTACATTTTGATTTCTTGGGGTATGGAATTCAAATCTCCTCTGTTGACTGTGAAGTGGGAGTGTAAACTTGACTGATGTTCAGTTTGTACCTATTTGAGAGATGTACGATGACACTGGCCATATAATCTGAGATGGCTTTGAATTCTACAACATTTGGGTTTAATGAATAAGAAAGCCATCCTTTTTTTTTCGTAGTCGTATATTATGTTTGCTGTTCACTTCAATCAGTACTCCTCCGGGTTATTTTGCTTATAGCGATAATGTGCCCATGATATATTTGATTTCATTTTCTTGATCGGCTAGGTGTATACATGTTGAGTATGTTCTGACATTGTAGTTGCCAATGTACTGAGTTATTTTCTTGGTGACGTTCTTGGGCTCATGTTTGATTAGTCCTACTTTAGGCACATAATCCCCAACCAAAGCAAGTAATGTGACTGAACATTCTGAGACCAGCTGAAACATGGAACCTAATCAAAAGACTGATCCCCAAACTGAGGTCCATGCAACGTACACATGAGAGAATCGTGCTCAACCTCACATGGAGAGATCATAAGACAGCACAGTATATCGGAGAAAAGACAAGAGTCCGAGAAATCATAGAAACTTTTAGAAAACTCAAATGACAATGGGCTGAACATGTTGCAAGAATGTCAGATAACTGCTGAACATCACTTCTCACAACATGGATCCCCAGAGATAAGGTGCGAGGCTGTGGATGACAGAAGGTAAGATGGTGTAACGAGCTACATAATTTCAGGAAATACTGGCTCTGCAATGCCTGTGATAAAGAGGTATGGTGAATCTTGGCCAAGGTCTATGTCCAACGACGGATGCTAACAGACTGATGATGAAGACCCAGCAGGAACGGTTTTCCCCTTGTTACAAACAAGTTATGTTTGAGTAGGAAATGCCCTTTATTTTTGATCTTTTAGATCATGAGGAGTGTTGGGGCATGTTCTGCCACGGTGGCTTATAGTGGGTTGCATTTATTTCTTTTACACGGTAGTGGTTGATCTAATATTTGCAGGTTCTCATAAAGGGATTTATCTGTAACAATTGGTATCTATACCTACGTGTAGCTTCATGGGTGATATTGGATTATTTATACCTCTCCTTCATTTCCTTTAAATCTTGACTCAAAGGAGTCCTGAGATTTGTTAAAAGTATCTTGATAACAAGGTGACGAAGACGAAGCAGGTATTCTTTATAAAAAAAAAGAAGAAAATCATTGAAATCAAATGATGGCGTATTACCGATTTTACGATAAAAGATGATCCAGCAGACTAATAATCTGCACAAAAGTATGAATTTATTGCAGCTCTCAGATTAGCCCCAGGTAACGTTGAGTGTGAATCCACCTCTTACTTGTTTATTCTTCAATAGTGGTTATGCTCCATCGACTTTGTGAAATTCTTAGCTTAATTTGCTTACATTCATCTCTAGTAAAGGCCTGTAGGCCATGTTTAGGTGTCAGTGGTGGTGTAAAGTTCATATTCAAATCCATATCGACGCAAGAAAGGTGTTGGGAAAACTCGATAATTAATCATGGGAGGTAATATTTCCAAATTCTCTGATTTATGAATATGCCTGTACCTGTTTCATTCATATCAATAAGATATATTAAACTATTGCATTTGACCATCTAATCTATATCTAATATTTGTTTGATTCAAGTTTTTTTAAAGTCCTAATGCTTTATACATATGAGATGTTCATTGTTAGTGGACCAGAGGTGTATTATTGAATTATCATTACGTGACCTCTATTAGTCAAGGAAAATGGATAAGTCCACATAGTTCTTGAACCAAAAGTGCCGGTATAGTGGTAGAAATCAAGGAGATATCTTTCATGGTTGAAATCAGTATGATAAGGTCTTTCAAATTTTAAGCCCTTCATGATTGGATAGTTCAAATTTGAGAGACTATTGGAAAAGGAAAAGTCTCAATATAATTCAGGGCGCCACACACAAGACATGAAATATTTATTTCAGTGATTAATTATTGCACTTCAGCGACAGAAAATACACTCTATTTTATAAAATCTAATTATGATCATGGAGCCGTCTGGTTGAAAATATACGTTTCATTTTCTGGTATCTAAGTATATACCTGATTCATGTAACATCAACTACTATTTCCTTATACGTTGTTAGATATTAGATGAATACGTCTGTTTTGACAGTTGCCAAACTGCGATCAAAACCTGTTCCTATTTTGAGGCAGTTCTTATCTTTGAATCTAAAAGAGAGCTTCTGGATAAAGATATCATTTCTTTGGTGGCTGCAAATATATAACGTAGAAAAATGGTTTCTGTTACATTTTACAGATCTGAGAACTAGGCAAAGAGATTTGTTATCACCAGGTTCTTCTGGAGTTCATCTTCTGAGAAATGATTTATGTAATCAGGAATTGGATTAAAGATAGCCTTGTAGCAAGTATAAAACAATGGGTAGGATTTTATGGTAGATTTCAAGAAAAGTGAGGCTCCCCCAAAGCGAAATGCTGATTCAAATGATCATGAACATTTTTATGTGGAGTTTACCTCCAGCAATAGAAATCTATGTTGGATTCCCGGTGAAGATGATAATTTCGCTTAGTGTTTTTCTTTGGAGAAATTCAAGGTACACAACCTTCGTAAAAATCACATAAATTTACCAATGAAGCGTGCTTACTAAAATTTGCTTCTCCTTAAAAATATAGATATATTTCTGCTCTCTATTTTTTCCGCGTGTATATGTTGCAGTATTCAAAGCTATGTACATTTTTATGTAAATGTTACGTACATACGTACGGAATACATTTCTCTTGAATCATGTGTATGCACTTATCTCTGTAGTTCTAAGATCGCTCAGAGGCGGGGGGGTATTTTATGTCTTTTGACGTAACATTGTCTATATGAAGCGCCATCTCCTCAATTGATCAAGATGAGTATTCCGATTCTCTGCAAATCAAATAGAAAGTTGTATATACTTAGCAACTTCCCGGAGACAATCTCCATGAATAACTGAGTCCATTCAGTGCAGCAGAACTATAGAGCTCTTATTGCAGACAGTTGAATGGAACTTTTATCTCGTGGTATTCAATAACAATGTTCTTTTGCAAGGATTGATCAAGTTCAAAAAATTCCAACATGGCAGATTATAAGTAGCAAACTCTTAGATAGGTTACTCGAACTAGCATCTTCATTTCTATCGTCACGGCCAGAACATTTTGGCTGACGTGCTTTGTATGATATTTCATTCGTACAAATCAGAGCCAACAAACTTTCAATGAGCTGTAAAGATATTACATATGAAGTTCCTCGACCTCATCGCCCCACCATCTTGACTATCCCCACCTACGCACACTATCTAATTCTAAATCACTACCCTTCAATCTTGACTCCCTATGGCCTTGCCAAGATTTACTATTGCTGCTACTATCACATCTTGCCAC
>OY735199.1:52956369-52968869 GCA_963457665.1 Thysanoteuthis rhombus | reverse complement strand
GTTGATTTTTTGTCGTTGTAATGATCAGTTTACCATGTAATCATTTTGGGGATTTATAAACAAAACAGTTGTATTACCGTGGCTACCTCCTCTTGAACTATGATTTTGATATTTAGCTTTGTTTTACTATTTTTAGGATCATGTCATTATACGTGTATTTTGTTCTTTGCCGGGTATTATCATAATGTATTATATATGGATGTTGGTTTTTTTATTTATTATACACCATTTATTTGGTTGAAACGAAGGGCTTGCGTAGGTTACCCAGTGAGCATATTTGACGACGTCATTAATAAGTATGATAACAGATGTGATTCATTTCTAATGTTACTTTAGTAGAGTGTTCAGCTATATGGATTTTAAATCCGTTATGTTGGATCAAATCTCGGAGTGCATGCAAACCGACTTATGATATCATCTTTAGGAATACAAGTAAGACAAACATTTCCTCAATTTAACTTTCTACCAATATATTCAACTGAAGAATTTATATGAAACTTATATATACACACACACACATATATATATATATATATATATATATATATATATATATATGTGTGTGTGTGTGTATATATATATATATATATGTGTGTGTGTGTGTGTGTGTGTGTGTGTGTGTACATGCACTTATATTTACAAATATATCCATATAGCTGAAATCAGCGGAGATCTATAGACATATGTGAGTTTATTTTTTTCAAAGGATCTTTGCTCATAAAGTTTTGTACAAATTACATAGATATAAGACGTGCACGTGCAATGATACCTTAATATCTACGAGGGAATTTCGATACGAGAATATTTTGTTCTTTTGATGTTCTTGTTTAATAAAGATTTGTGACTTTCACTTTTTTAACAATTTCAGAAAAAATTACATAAACACTGCTACCCCACAAAAATAGATACATAGACAGACAGATGTAGATCAGATGGTGTTTAATTCAATTTGTTTTTTAACAAATGATATTTGCAACTTTTAGAGCTTTTTTCGATCTCAAAAAAATGTACTGAAAATGGTTTATTCCAGTCAAAAAAAGATAATGAAATACTTAGTTCGATGGAACTCAGAAGAAGTTCAGTCAGGAACCATAAACCAAAATAGGTTTCTTCAGTTTCTATGTAGGTTTAACTGGCTGGCAATCAGGCTGGCCGACTTGATGGCTAGGTATCACGCACTATTGGAGCTAGCGGGCTGAAAATCCAAATATTTGCTTCTTATAATGTCAAACTGGGAAAAAATCACCCTAAAAGGTTATCAGCGTGTGAGGGGTTCAAATCACAATGTAAGTTAATGTTAAACTGGTTCTTTAGCTTGTGTCAGACGTGTTTTGGGTTTTTTTTTTTATAAATTTGGACATTTTAGTTTTCATTTCACAACGGAAAGTGAGCGAAGTAATTGATCGCCCCTTTTTCCAATTTTTGATTGATCATCATCAACATGTATGGTGCCAAAATACGTTTGTCTCAAAACAGTTTCAATTGCAAAACTAACCAGACATTTAAAAAGTTATATTAGTAACTTTTTGAGTTTTGTTTTAAATTTGCATAAACATCGCTTATTACTGTCAAAAAAATATGGTAGATGAATTGATACATCGTTAAAGAAGATAAAAGGAGTTTAATTTCAACATCATAAATCTTTTATCGTCCGTTGTTGAACTAACCTTCCCCCGGACTAGCCACATCTCTCTATCATGGGCGTCGCTGAGCCAGTATTTTCCGAATTCGTCTAGTTCGTCTCCACATCTTGTATTTTGCTGGTCTCGGTTTCGTATGTGATTTCTGGATCCATGTTGTGAGTCAACTGGTCGTCTGTCGTCTTTCAAAAAAATGTTTTAGTCTTTTAAGAGTTTTTTTTACGATCTCAAAAAAATTAATTGATCATAAAAACCGCTGAAAATAAACGGAGTCATCCTTCTCTACACTCCATTCTACAAAAAATAAGTCTCCCTTTCTATCTTGATTGTTATGATTTTGAAATATTAGCAACTCAATTCTTAAAATCAAATTTGAAGTTTCAAAACCAATCAGTGCTTTATTTTAATTTATGAACAGTCTTGTAAAAATTACCACGCAAAATGGTCCGTGGAAAAGAAGTCCCAAATTTAGTGACGTCGTACAAGTAGTCCCTTGCTATAAAAAACAAATTCCATATCTCTTGGCCCATTTTTGACCTATAAGTCAACGTGAAGCCCTAATAGTTTCCAGGGCTATGCATATCCTTTCTCGTGACTTGAATACCGTTCTTTCTGCCTGCTTCATCTACCGACCAGGTTTTCTTTCTGTTATATTTCCACTTGTGTGCTTTTCGGCTATTTGAATTGCCTCGTTAGCTCTACGCAAATTCTTCCTCTTTTCTCAGGAATCACCTCAGCCCACGAAATTTCAGGCCTTATCAAAACAGCACAATCCCTCCTAATAAGTGCTTCTCAATTGATCTGGCTTGCATTTAGGTCGCACATCCTTTTCTTTTTTTCACTACAGCTATTTTGTTTTCTTTCACACGTACGCATTCATTTGTATTAATTTCCATTTCCTGCTGCCTTGATGATTATTTGTCATTAAATGTTCGTTAAATGTATCCAAGTATTTATATTTATCTTCATTTCCTATTTGATTGGACCCTCTTTGTTTGATTTTATTAATCCACGTAGATTTCGATACTAATCAAAGATTGCTGACTATTTTACTCATGTGGTATTACTATCTCCCCTACTCCAAGATAACTGACAACACTTTCTTCAACTTCATCCTTTAGGATATCTACAGATTTTGTCACCCTTGACGGGGATATGATCCCAGGCACGCGGGACTCAAATAATTCCTGACAATATTGACCAGCGCCAACCTACATCTTAAGCTGGGCATTTAAATTCATTATGGCTGGTGATTTGCCGACAAACACGCACTCACTTGAAATGAACATGCACAAACAATAATCATACCTCATTCTACAAATCTAATAAAAATAATGAAGATCAGAGATAACAGTTTACTGAAAAACATATCCATTCATATATAAATTCACTTAAATTTATATTTATATTTACCTGGTAATAATCTTAAATCTGAACAACTGGACTTTTAGATAACTAACTATAACCAAAGAAATATCTGCATGTGTGTATGTGCATTGCAATTACTCAAGAACTGTTCATTTACCGAAGTTGAAAGTCTCTGGATATATCAAACGGCACGCAAATAATGCAGTGTTGGGTTTGAAGATTTTTTGATCAGCGGTTCTCGAAATGTAATAAAGTATAGGCTCTGGGAGTCGTCTTAATCTGAAATGAACGATCTTACTCATGATTTTATTGCTGTATATATCAAGACCTTTCAAAAAAAGTTTTGGTGATACGGAACCCTACATGATGGAGCTTACGGTGTGATTCTAGACCTGCCAAAATTGAATAAGGTTGAATGTGCATTACAAGATAGGTCTGATTTGAGAGAATGAGCACTCATGATATCGGAAATCTTATGCTCTACACATTTCCTTTTTTTAATATAGTAATCAAAGTTTGATTATGTCAAAATGTCAAAAACTTTGACTGACGCTTAGAATCTAATCACTTATCAATAAAAACACAAAACTTCCCCCAATGACAGAAAATATTTCAACCAAAATGAGTGAAATGAAAGTCAATGTTTTATTAAGGCTACTTATTATAATAAAAGAGGTACTTACTTGCTTTAGAGTTATGGTACAAAACTTTATCAGGTATGTGTTTCAAAAATGCTACTTTTAGCCTATTAAAATCGGAAAATTTGAAAAACAAACATTTTATGCTCTAATGGCCCGATTTTTACAAATAACCACTGAGAATTTGTTTAGTTTACGTTGAGCTCCCAAGCCAATTTCTTCAAGAGCTCGATGCACGCGTGGAACAACCTGACCATCCGATTTTGTTCAAGGGAAATGAGGAATTCTACGAATTTGATCGCTAAGAAAATTGTATGCTCATTTAGCTGTCTTAATATCGATGCGAAAGGCAACCAGTTTTCTCACATTATCTTCCTTCCATTGCAGACAATGCCATCTTGGGATTCTTGGGTTGTTGTCTGGGGAGGTGAAAATGTTCCACTCAAACAATTAGTAATTCTATCTGTTTTATCATGCCCCATTACACACAAATGAAGACTGATGGCAATTTTCTCACAACTAGGAAAAGCTCCTTGTTTGTGCAAATGAAAAAGTGAACTCCATGGCAAAAGATACCCAGCTTCTGCGACCAGTGGAATTCAAGAACCCTGTACTATGTCTTGGTACATTCAACACAGTCGAGCAATCGCTAAAATTCTCTAGAAAGAGTTTGGAAGGAATTAGCACAGAGAATGTGTGGCTAGATATTGAAATATATGGGCAAACAGTGACATAGAACTCTATTCTCAATCAGAGCCTCTACAGCCATTCACTAGATTGCCACATATTATGCACCAGAGAGTCAGAAGTTGTTGGACCCGTTCGAAAAGTCATCTTCGGAGTTAATCGATGATCTGGAAAATCCCATCAAGACATGATCTTCCACTAATGAGAACTTCCAATTCTGGCGTCAATCCCTGAAACGACATAAAATAACTCGATCTGGTGATAGCTGATCGAGAAGGGTTATGGCATTTGCAATGTAACGTGTCTTCTATGAGCCAGATGCTTGGGATTCAACGGAGCTCCTTCCCTGTGGCACAGTCTACCAAGAAGATTAAAAGAACACACCTGGAAAGGCTCCATCTCTCCTCAGAAACATCCTCGAGGGACAGTCCGTCTCAATTAAGGACAAACCAGGTCACTCGTCAGCAGTTGGTGGAGACCAGAGTCTTTGGCAGACAATCAACTTCTCATCAAATTGAAGTGATGGTGTCTCTGGGAGTGCCAAGCAGAAGCAGCATGGCGCTTAACGTGATAAGATCTACTATGAAATGACAATACTGGGAAAATTTGAAACGTGAGTATACTGGCGCCAATTAGAGCATGTCCGAGGTGTGGCAAGAGCATGAAGCATCACAGTTAACCACAAATAGAACATAGAAGAGAGAGGGGTGTCATTTTCGATGAAATGTCCCCAGTGCTACAGAACTTTATCAAAACGCACTGATGATAGGGAAGATGAAAAAAAATGATATCCTGTATGCATCTGAAGACAAGAAGAAATATCAGGCACTCTTCAGTGAAAGGATCATTAATTAAATTTCGAAGCTGTTATACTGTTCATAGAAAGAACCTCAAAACTACGTTATCATCCAAAAACAGGCCCCAACCAAAATGACCTATGAAATAAAAATGACTGAAAAACCAATCGAGGTACAGCTTGTAATGCAGAAGATTCTGTACTTGATACTCTGCCCTTCGTGTTGTTCAATAAAGATGGACTCATAACCATGCCTGAAAAGAATCAACTTGTTCGTAATACTGAGATTTTAGCTATCGTACTGTTCTATGCTCCCATCTTTCTTCCGGGGGGGATTAAAGGAAGTGTGATTACGAGAAGGAAAAGTCACCATCATCCATTTTGTACCTCTTTCACATTCTGCAGAGGCGGCTGTGTCCCGACTTGTACAGTCCTTTCAGCACTGCACTGCTCACCGGCTGTGATATTACCAGTTAGATAGGTACCAAGAAAGCAGCCCTGGAAGCTAACATTGAGATCCACCTGCAAGGACAACACTGACTTCTGCAATGATTAAGCATTCAGAACAATATTCAGTGAATTATGTAGATGCTCGGAGAAAGTCCAGGAATTTCCAAGAACGTATCAATTTCACTTCTTTAAATCAACTTCACATCAAATTCTGACTCCGACCAGTCAAGGTCTTGAATCTCACATCTCTTGTGCAATCTACAATATTCGACGATGCATGTCCCAGATAAGCAACTCCACATTGAAATAGGAAACTTTGATCCAGATTTACATTTGAGAATTAGCATAGTTTGCCATCAACATCATGGAAAAACCTGTAGACACGTTGGTCCGTAGTGTGTCATTGTAGCAAATGCGCTTGTGTAAGGAGTCCCACAGAGGAGCACGAGTAAAATATTTTGTGTTCAGAAAGAGATAGGAGATAATAAATTATAAAAAACCTTACACTTGATATGATGCATTTTAATCTGTAATGACAAAGTTTAACATCTTTCAATAGTTCGATCTGTACGGATACTGTTCAAATATATTTCAATTCAAGTACAATTTTGGGATCTTATTTGCATTCCGATGGCATCATGATTACTCCAATAATAACAAAAACGACCTTATCATAATCATTAATCCATAGAGCATAGGTATAGCTGCCTTTCTAGTTTAATCTGGGCGTTCATGAGCAGTATTATTGAGAAAATAAGATTTTTTTTCACGTACACGTCGAGTGGGTTAAGTGGAAATCTTTTGGAGGCTCTGAAGCAAAATGTATACAGATTTGTGCCTGTTACCCGAACTTTTTTTAAATATCGTATGTACAACATTAAAATCATGGGTGACATCGTATATTTGCAATTACCACAACCGACTCCCAGGGACTATGCTATACGCTGAACACGACATGTATATATGTATATATATATATATATATATATATATATATATATATATATATATATATATATATATATATATGTGTATGTTTGTGTATGTTTGTGTGTGTGTGCGTGTGTGTGTGTAGGTGTGTGTAAATATATATATATATGTGTGTGTGTGTGTGTGTGTGTGTGTGTGTAAATATATATATATATATATATATATATATATATATATATATATATATATATATATATATATATATATATCTGAAGCAATTTTCTACGCCAACTCAAAAACAAGCTAGGTCATTTTTTAAAAATTTCGATAAATAGATTTAGGAACATATTGAATTTCCTCTCATCCATTCGGCTAAAATAATCCAGTTGATGGGGCTAAAGTAGTATTTTTATTAATGAATTATCAGTTTTCTTCTTTTTTTTAAATTTGATATTTTAGCCTCTGGTAATCTATTTAAATTTTGAAAAAAAAACATGGATATGTACAGCATAAATTTCCCAATATTTTGAATGGTCATTTTTAGAAATTGAACCAATATTTCAAGATATATTGCAATTTATATAATTCCAATTCTATGATTTTGGGTTTAGGATCACGTGGTAACTCACATCTTTGTTTGGTCTATAGCGACCAGATTTCGTCCTGTCACCAAAATTTCTTTGAAGGGTTTTGATATTTACAACAATAAAATCATGGGTTAGTTAGGACATTTGGGATGAACACGTTGCCCCATAGAGCCAGGAGTAATAGAAATGAATCATAAAAACAAAAATCTCAGATATTTTGTCATAAGATTCTCATAATTACCTCCTTCGAATTCTGCTACACTCTTTACTAGAATACAATTTGCATGATAATTATCAGTAAGCTATTTTAGCTTACTGATAATTTTTTTTACAAATTTTAACAATTTTTCGACATGGAAAGACTACTCTATTTTTCATCTAACTGCAATAATATAACTCTGTGTGTGTGTGTTTGTGTGTGTGTGTGTGTGCGTGCGTGTATGCATGCGTGTGCGCGTGTGCGCGTGTGCACAGCGATCTCTTGATAAATTTCCATTGTGCAAATTTGACTCCTGCCGAATAAATTAGTCAACACACAAACAGTGCAGTGTGGAATTTAAAGTTTTGGGGATCAGCAATTCTTGAGAAGTCTAATGAAAATAAAATATTTAGAATTATCCAAGTTTAGATGTAAAATATCTAAACTGGCTAAACTGAAAAGAAATAAGTTTCAAAAAGGGAGTACATGCGTATTTGAACATTAATTAGAAATATATTTTAAGCAGTTGAAATTTTGAAATCTATTCGTGCGAAAAAATCCCATTTCCCTAATTGTCACTCCCCCTTCTTTCTGTCTGTCTATCTGTCTGTCTGTCTGTCTGTCTTTCTGTCTGTCTGTCTCTCTCTCCTTTTCTCACTTCCTCTATCTCACACTATTCTTCAACAATGGTTACGGGCTCTAGCTACGTAACAAATCGTAGGCACAAATTAGTTCTCTATTTCAGGATAGATTGATCACCCCTTTAAAACATATATGGGATTGATTCCAAAAACTACTTTC
Organism: Thysanoteuthis rhombus; assembly: GCA_963457665.1. Taxonomy (NCBI): domain Eukaryota; kingdom Metazoa; phylum Mollusca; class Cephalopoda; order Oegopsida; family Thysanoteuthidae; genus Thysanoteuthis; species Thysanoteuthis major. Next base: position 52,960,773 of record OY735199.1, on the reverse strand, counting down.
CTAAAAACCTTAACTGGGATCACATTAATACACACAAAAACTTTCACTGCATTAGGTTGTTTGGTTTTGGGTGAATTATGATAAAGATGAATTCATCCGTAACCAGATATGAGATACTTTTGAAAGATATATTTACGTGTGTGCGTGTATTGTCATTTGTGTCTGTTTGTACGCGTCTGCGTACGTATGCATGTGTGCATTTGAATATAAGTGAGCGTGTTTATATGTTTCTAGGCCAATGCGAATATCCGGCCTCGCGTAATTGATTCCGTGAGTGCGTGCGCGCGTCTCCTTTTCTTCGAGTTCTGTTGTAGATTTATTTGAAGTGTCTCAGCACGCTTGCAACTACATTAACAATACGACACAGTTTACATTTGTACTCGCTCTGTTCAAAAGAATATGGACCACAACAAATTCCCCAGCACTTGAAAACAAAAGAAGACATTTTCGTATGATCATTCGGTGGACCGTGGAAATTCCCCGGGATGCAGGGGGGGGGTGTCAGCAACTACTATTATCATTTTCTTACTCATCCCTTCCAATTTTCGTGGCCTGACTATATTTGAAATGTTATACAAATAATGATTAGTTTTCATAGTGTGAACTGCATCTTTCTCTCCTACCCTTTCCTCTCCCCCTCTTATCAAGCACCTAACTTTCTTTGCCCTCTCCCTCTCTATCCCTCTCCCCCTCTCCTCCCATCTACTCAGACACTACAACTTTTCCTTTCTCTCCTCTCTTCTTACCCTCTTATTAAACTAACTAATGCTTCATTCTAACTACTTCTCTATTACCCTCTCTAGTACTCCTTCAGGAGACAACATAACACCGTTTTCTTCCCTCTTTCTTCATACCATTTTATTAAACTATCTGACCTTCATAGTAAAACATGTATATCCTAATAAAATAAGTAATATTTTTAGTTATTCAACATATAGTAACAAAAATACGTTGTACATATTTTTTAAAAAATACTGTTTTGCTTATCAGAATCTTTACCAAGATTTTTTTTACAAATTTGTAATTTCGTATAAGAAAAAATCAACCAAATCCTAAACTGTAACAATTCATTTTATATTCGGGCGGGGGCTTATATCAACCTCATGGATATATTGGGAGGAAGGGGTCGAATTCAAGTCCAATACGTAGTCTATCCCTTTTCAACCCAGAACTTTCTTTCGGGAGAATTTTTTCAGAACCAGAATCAAGACCGTGTGTATATTTGGTGTTTGTTTTGGAATAACACTGGGGTTGATTTCCGATTTTTATATCAAGTCTGATTATCATTCGTGGAGATGGTACATCATCAGCCAAGGTTTTTCAGATGTCTTTTGTTGCACAAAACAGAATTTCAATGTTTCTTGGCCCTAATTAAGAAGGTTCAGTATCAAAATAATCGAGTAACCTTAAATGCACCCTTAAACCAAACTGGCGGGAAAAAATAGATTCAAATGAAATATTTTTAATCTATTGATTCATTTTATTAAATGAAGTAATATAAATCAATATTCATTATTCTCTCCAAAGATTTACCGCCTGCTTTTTATTGCAACTGAACTCAGACCGGTTCCCCTTTGACAATGAGTGAAAAAATTAACACTGCGGATTGCAATAAAGAATGAGTTCCTTGTGAGAATAGAACTCACGACACTATGCCGTAGAGTTGCTCGATTAAAACCTGACCTCTCCCTTCATTGACTTAAAGGATTCGGCAGCAATCACGAAAACAGATAAAGAATTACAACTCGTCCCCCATCACGATCTCTTCTGTGCCATGTTTGTTTTTAACGAGTAGTTCAGTATTGGTAATCCAATTTTATTTTTTCATTAGATGGAGTATTTTCAATTATCATTAATAGTTTTTGCTTTTATTGACTCACTTCTTAATCTTTGTTGATTTTGATTTCAACTAAACTCAGTCTGGTTCACCTTCAGCCGTGAGTAAATAAGATATGATCAACGATCAGAATAATTATTTTCAGGTGAGAATCGAAATCATTAACCTCTATACCAAAAGGTGGCTCAGTTAACGCCCGGCTATTGAACTACGGGAACCATTATTAGTAGTAGGAAATCATTAGTTCAGAATCATATTCATTTATTTTTTCTATCTGATGGTGTATTGTTAATTATTGTTGATAACTCATTGTTGCAATTAACTTTCATCCCAATGTTTGTTGATTTCACAACTGAGCTCTGAGCTGTTTCCCACCGACATTGAGTGAATGAATAAATACCACGAATGGCAATGAAGAATAAGTTCTGGGTAATGATCGAAGTCACGAACAAATGGATTTATTTACAGTGAGCCTTGAAAGCGTCTTTCGGAAAAAAAACTAGCTGGGAAGAAATGGCACAAGATGTATCAAAAGAATTGCAAAACATCTTAACTGATCTAAATAGGAAACCAAAGAAAGTAAACTCAAGGATGATTAGGACAAAGACAATTAAGTCCCCCAAAAGGCAATAAGAATAAAGGTGGAAGCTCTTCAAGAGGTTGATGAATTAATTTACCTATGACAGATAATAAAGTTAGAGGCGGACCATGAAAACGAAATAAAACGACACTCAATGTTCGACTGGTAATACTTTTTATATGATTAATCAATAGCACCGTGTCAAAGTGCATCAAGTATGTATCACATTATACCAGCTATGACTGGTGATGATGATGTAAATGATGATGCTGACGATGAAAATTGAAAATGAGAATACTACGTCACATGGTTTTTAGTGACGGCAATAAATAAAATCCATGACGACTTTTGTAGTTGCTAATTGAAAGAGAATCTTCACATTGAATCAAAATTCACGAAGGAAAAAACTGAAATACAATCATAATAGCGTTTACAATTGCAAATGGTAAGTAATTGTTATGAACTGATATTACACTTTGATCCGTATTTACTCGCTTCCAATCGAGAGCAAGATGTGATAGGAAGTCGCTTTAATGTGGGATTCCGTACGGAAGGTCAAAAATTGCTCCTGTTCCTGCCTCTGGTGTTGAAAAGGCGTCTGGGTTAGCCCTACTTTTGTCTCAGAAGACGGCAAGTTCTGGAAAGGAGACTGAATTACCGCCCCAGATGACACAAACCGTAGGAGGAATGCCACTGAGAGAAGAGAGAAAAAAACAATTATTCATACTTGTCATTAACGTACTAGCTACTACTGAAGATGTCATTAAAAAATTCAACTTTCAACCTTAAAGATCGAGAAGATCCAATTGATCCTAAAAAGAATGGTATACAACCAATGTATCCGTCTATGGAGCTGAGACATAGAACCTGACTAGAAACTGACCCGTAAACTGAGAAGCATGCAATATGCTCATGAAAGAATCATGCTCAGACTCTTATGGTGAGATCTCAAGGCAGCCCAATAAATCAGGATAAAAACAGGAGTTGGAGACCCCATAGAAGCGATTTGAAATCTCAAATGGCAATGGGCTAGCCATGTTACACGAAAGCATGAATCCCAAGAGATCACACGTATAACTGAGACCAGCAGAATTTAAGATGAAGAGACTAACTAAACAAATTTAGAAAGTAATGCCACCGCAGCACCCATGATAAAGGTTTTGTGAATTCTGAGGGTCCAAGTCCAACAACGGCCGTTACAAGACTGATGATGATGATGATGATGATGATGACGACGACGACGACGACGACGACGTTGAAAAAAAAACATGAACGGAATTTTAAATTTTGATGGAAATATTTCACTGAATTTTTACAAATTTTAATTATTTATGAAATAAAAACTAATCGCCTTTTATCTGCGCTAATGATGAACATAATGGGAGCGTAAAATCAAAACATTAGGTTTTGGTGAAGAGATGTTTTATCTTCGCTTCCTTTCTTTTCTCTCCTCCCACTCTCTATATCTTCACTCCCCTTTCCTTTCTTTCTATAGCCGACAACGCATGATGTATCCCACCTCTATGTCCTCCCTTCAATCTTTTTTTTCCTCTTTTCTCTCTCTTTCTCAGCCTTCTTTCATTATTTCTCTCGCGCACTATATTCATTTTGATTCTTTTTCTCCCTCCTTATCGTTTTTTCTTTCTTTCCATTTCATTGAAGCAAACGACAACGACGTAGGCCACTGTCTCATCTGCGAGTAGATTACATCCGTGCTGCTATAACTGACAATAACTAGCAATAGTAGTTTTAATAAGGACGAGGAGTGTGAAGCCTGGGGGTCGGGGCTTCTTGCTGCCTCAGTGATCAGAACGCTATGTCTTGCTAATGTAAAATAAAACTCACAGTCACAAAGCATGACTTGCTTTCGTTGATAGAGAGACAAATTAAACGTTGAATGGTTACAAAGAAATCGATTAACTGATTGGTTCAGGAGACAAAACTTAGAATGCCAGAGAGAGGGAGAGAGAGAGAGAGGGGGGGTCTA
>OY735199.1:52946369-52951369 GCA_963457665.1 Thysanoteuthis rhombus | reverse complement strand
CAACTTAAGCAACATTGAAACCTGACTTAAGAATGTGATAAGCTCGCACTTAAAGAAATTGATTCTGACGAATTCAAGATTTGGATGGAAATTCATTTACGATCACATTCTTATGCACTTCAGGTGTTATGACTTGACATTTTGACAGGTGTGATACCTCGTAAAGACAATTCTTTATGAGCATAGATACCTAACTCAGCACAGTTGTTAGCAAGCTAATCCCGCAGACAGAGGTCGATCTTCATTGAATATATTGGGAACAGGAAGGCCATACTTACTTAGCCTTGTACCAGACTAAGCTAAGTTAAATAAATGCAAAAGTTGGACTCACAGTCGATAGCTACAGATGTCAGTTCAATCTTTACTCGTAGCATTGCACTGCACTGAGCTAAGTTTTGAAGTATCCTTCTCCAATTTTAACTGTGCACCAAAAAAACACAAAAAAATCACACAAGCAGATCTGAACTCCCATAAACAGGTATTTTTATCGTTTTTTTTTTTGTTGTATATAAATAGTTCTAAACGCAGCTGCCCACACTGGTTCATTGACAAGATAGATATACAGAAAATATCATTTGAATACTTTCATTTAAACATTGTATTGCACATCGGTATGAACGATCCAATATCTACCGACGTGTTTATATAATCATGTATACATGAAGTCTGCAGTTCAAAAGATGAATATGCATAGCCGTAGAGTAACAAGAAATAATACTGGAGGAGAAAATATAAATAAACTAAATGGCAATTGTATAAGCAGCAACAGATGCCCTCTGCAGAACAAATGTCTCAAATCAAATGTCGTAAATCAAGCTGAAATGTCAACCCAAGGGAAACCCTCAGAAGCAAAGTATTATATAGGGATATCTAAAACGCACTCAAAACTAAGATTAGACTATCATATATCATCATTTACAGAGACCAAAAAATGCAAAAAAACTCTTTCAAAAAACATAATTCAACGCCTCGCATTTCCTCTCGTTATCAATAATTACAGTAGTTGCATTTTACTATCAACATTATTATTATCATTATTAATATTATTATTATTATTATTATTATTATTATTAATGCTCAGCCACTTTAAGAACAACTCAATCACCTTTTCATGATTATCTTAGGTTTAAAAAACAAAGATTGCATAAAAGAATTACACGAAAACAACTGAGGTCGAACAAAAGAGAACCCAGACATTTGGGAGCAGATTAAAGTAAGAATACTTCCTGAGAGGAAACATACCGCAAATAGCTGATGGTTTAACAACAGACTGATAAAGAAAGTATCTATAGTATCTCCTGTTAATTTATGATCACCACACAGTAGTTTATCTCTACTATGTAAAACAAAACAAGTATTGACCAACACCTAAACAAGGGAAATAAAAAAGAATAGATACATAGATAGAATAAAACGAAAGTACTCCACCCATAAAAATAGGCATACGTCCTAAAAAGGGGTAAAAAATAAATCGAATCATTTACCCGAAGAAGCCCTAACAGGACAGCAATATAAACGTATAGGTGTAGCAAATCCTTTATTTTATCATATTCTAAGCTCTACTCTAACTGACTTAATGTTTAATGTTGAACGTATAGAGCACTTTATGAAATGGACCCATCACCGATCGGAAATTGCATTATATTGTATTTTATTGTATTCCTAATTTGTATTTTGTAATATATATATATATATACATACATATATATATATATATATATATATATATATATATATATATATATATATATATATATATATATATATATATATATAAAGAGAGTCCAATCAATGTATTAGAATTGACTATTGTTTGCTTTTAGTTTTTATAGTACATGTGTTTCGGTTATCAAGAGCCTCTTCAGGTATTTTTTTTTCTTTCTGCGTTGTTCTTTTTTCTAAATTTGAGTTGGGTTTTTTAATCAAATTTGTAGGAGTCGTTTCCATGAAGATATGTATATTGTGACCACTGGAAATGTAGCAGTAACGGTGCTCTTTGTGAATTGTGATTTTATTCTTTTAAAGGGTCATATATCATTTTGTTGAATGTTCCACCGTCTGTATATGTTGAAAGAGCTCGTATGATAGAAGGAAGTATCTTGTTACATCTCTTGTGGTTGATCAGAGTTTGATATATTTGACTGTCGTTGTCTTTGGTCATCGGCTAGCTTGAGATGGGTTGGGTTCCATCATCATCATCATCATCATCATCATCATCATCATCATCATAATTCTTTTAACGTCCGCCGTTGGACATAGACCTTCCCCAGGATTCTCCACAATCAATTCTCTATCATGGGTGTCGCAGAGCTAGTATTCCCTCTATCTGCCCAGTTCATCTCTCCATCTTGTGTTCTGTCGGCCTCAATTTCTTATGTGATCTCTGGGGATCCATGTTGTGAGACGTGATGTTCATCGGTTGCCTTTGATTCTTGCAACATTTCTATTTCGATATCTTAAAAAGGGAAATATTTGGTTATGTAAAGTTTCACAGTTTATTGATAAATCACGGAATAAGAATATTGAATAAAAACTATTGAATAAAAGCTATTTTCTATGGTCTGTCAAACAATGACTTGTAGTCGTCGAATATTTCAATATACATTCACAATTTACAAAAAATTGAATCGATTTCTTTGTAAAAAAATTATTATGTATAAGTAAGGGTATTTACATACTTATGAGTGTGATTTATTTGATCACTGGAACGAAGAACGCAAAATCAGAAAAAATATATTTCAATGAGCATTGAACTTTTATTCAACATCTTGAAATTCTGTCTTTCATAGACGTCGCTTTAACCAGTCCAGCCATGGAAACCTCAGTTGAATTGCAAAGCAGAAATCTGTAATCATTATGCTGCCCCTTTCTCTCCGGTTCTTGTCGCATCTTTGTTTTACAACTTGGCATCTATCTTTATTTTTTTTTCCAGATGAAGTGATTCACTACGACTATTATTATTACATGACAAATTCTACGCCGTCTTGTTATTATTGCTATTGCAACTCCCGGATCGACACATACCTCAATCGTTGGAGAAAACATCGTAAAATCAAAAATAAGGAGGTGATGAGAAGCAACAGTAATAAAATGAAGTACAAGTGCAAATAAAATCATAAGAACAAAATGTTTATGTCAATGTAAATGCAGGTGATATTTTCTAGCAAATTCAAGATGTTATTTCTTCGTTCAAAATCATTTAAACTCTCTGCTGTATGATATCATTTAATACAGATGCAAATAAAAGCACGCAGAAAGGTATGCGTACACACATTTCCATGGTCATTCAGTTTCGAGTTCAAAAATAGCCTCAAGAAGAAAAAAAAAGAAATATAGGCGCGGTCTACTCAAAGCGTAAGCTGCAAAGCGTAAGCTGCAAAGCGGGTTGGGTCTAAACGATTTTATGAATGACTATGACGTAAAAGGACTTGCTGGATTTTAGAGTAGAACTCCTTTTTAGGGGTTGAGAATGCAGGATGAAAATAGATGTTACCACGCATGCAATCTGCTTCAGATAATTTGGATCGAAAAAAGAAAATAGAATCAAGAATTGAAGTAGTTCGCATTTGGTTAGCAGTGATGTCGTTCTCTGTAAACAAAAATCTTCAATCAGAAAAAGAAAGCAGTAGAAAGAGAGGTCTTATTATATGTTACAGTTTTATTTTCACAGTGGATATATATATATATATATATATATATATATATATATATATATATATTCAAGAGAGAGAGAGAGAGAGATAGAGAGAGAGAGAAAGAGAGAGAGAAAGAGAGAAGAAGGGCGAAGAGCACGCGCTAGAGGGCTTAACAGTTTTAAACACTAAACATTAAAAAATTCTTCCGTATCACTTCAGTCAGTTAAATCCCAATATCTGTTAATGCAATTAATGTAGTTTTTTCAGTGTTTTTTCCCCTTTTTTTACATGCACCACGTTATTATGGGACAATGTATAATCCTTCCTTTGCTGGGATCATCAGTTGTTTACCATGTCACAGTTTCAGTGATTTTAAAAACAAAGCAGTCATATTAAAATGGCACCCAGCTGTGTTGATCAAACATCATCCCTTCCAGCTATTATCTTATTATATAGCTTGTGTCATACATGAAGTTTGTTATTTTATATACGGTATTACCATGATGTATTACATATAGATGTTATTTTATACTACATATCATTTGATTTTCATGGAGGTTACCAAAAACAACGTTGATGGGCGTTGATGGATCGCTCTTTGTGTCATTTTTATTGGATATTAATAAGCGTGTGTGTGTGTTTGTATATGTGTGTGAGCGTGCGTACGTATACGATGAGAGTAAGTAATCAATATTATCTGGGCGTTTCGGGAGACCGTATTATAACCAAATGATGACCGGGAAGGGGCACAGAATTCATTGAGTAAAAATCATTAGTTTTTTTTGTTTTGTTTTTTGCTGCGTATTATAATCGCAGAACAGAAATAAACTAATAGGATCCCAACTGAACCAAAGGCACTTGACCGCGGATGACCTTTGAGGGGGCTGGCGTCCGTTATCATCATTTGAGCCCGCCCCGGGTCTTGTTCCGTATTTTTATGTTCTGACATTTCCAAGGACCCAAATGCTGTAGGGAATTTTCGTTCGAATGATCGAATATAGATAGAGGCTGGAAGATGATCACATGACCCTTGTTAGTCAATACGAGCGTAGCTTTTCCTCGGGGTAATTTAAAAAAATAACACGTATAAATGAGTCGCGTTTTCTCCTCCAGGCGAGTAAGACTCTTGGCTCGCAACTTCCCTTCCCTCACTGGGGTTGGAGCCGAGATGGTACAAATTTGAGATGAGTGCCTCCTCTCTTCGCTCCGTCTGTCCGTAAAATCAAGTGGCCATGAGTAATAATTGTAGGATATTGCCACTCTCTTTTTATTATCAAAAAAAGGTTGCGGCTCCAAAGTTGTGGTTTTTCGACCGCTGTGTTTTGCAGAAATCAATAGATCGAAACCATTATCTACCGATGGGGT
>OY735199.1:52758869-52943869 GCA_963457665.1 Thysanoteuthis rhombus | reverse complement strand
CAGCTTCTTTAGAAAGAAAGTCGCTCCCGAATCACATGATCGTGATTTCAAGTCACAGTGGGAAAATATCATATATATATATATATATATATACATATATATATATATATATATATAGTTTGGTTTAATGTGATAGTGAAGGGCCCTAATTTGAATTTCGATTTGACTATAAAGTCAGGTACATTCGGGACAGAAAAGAATTTTCCCATGTAATAAAAAAGGGTATGTTTCTACCACTGTTCCATGGTGTGACACTGTATCAAGCTTTTTTGGCCCTGAGATGATGACTGTGCAGACTGTATGGTCGGTCTATCAAGAACTTATACATGCTCTAATGAAACAATTTAACATACCACGGAGGCGATGGCCACGATTGAAAGAATTATTATCCTGTTCTATGAACAAACCAGCTCATTCACAGAAATAAAAGCGAAGAGGAAGCTTCTTGTGGAGAGGTAAAATGTGCAGTCAATTCCATTGGAGTATGTTTGGAGTGCAGTTTACCCGGTGGCACACTGAGGTCCCCTGGACATTTTTTTACGTTAACTGCGCTTTAGTTACAGATCATTCTAGAATTATTCGCTTCGATCCCGAACAAGACATTTACTCCATAGTTAATTCGTCACTAGCACAATAGACATTACAGGAAGTTTTATGCCCCTTCGAATCGTGGGGATTTTTACCTTTGGAAAGAAAATTTTATAGATATACTGATTCGTCCACTTGAAGAGTCCATTTGTTTCATATGGTTTGAAGGAGATATTTCTAACAGCAAAATTGTCTCCTCAATTCGAAGTGGCTGTGGTTACAGACCGATAAACATGAAAGACTAAACTCCTCATTATATAAGGAAATGTATATTTCTTAAATGTCCCACTTGTACTCAATGTTGATAGGGAGTGGAGACGGCTGTCACATTACTCCATCTGCTTTTATTCTTCTTTTGTTTTACTTGAGCAATTCCTTATAATTTCCTTCCGTCTTGCTAGGCCCGTCGAATCACCACCGTTAACCACATGTTTCATGGACACGTTCCCTATTCCATCCGTTATCCACCTCTGGACGAGGGATTGGACTTTCCCAACTGGAGTTGAATCTACACTGCCATTCACCCATAGCTGATGGAATAAGAGGTTCTTCTTTCCAAGTGTATCAATGCAGAGAGAACACAAACTGTCTCAGTTAGAGTTGAAATTCGATTCGCCGATTCTATTTTCCGTGATGCTAAATGTTAGGCCACATGTATCCTCAATTGATAGATAAGAGAATGAGAAAACTATTCTCAGGTGTCGGTTTTTTTAATTGTTTTTAAAAGATCAGGATTCCAATGCTGAATATGAATTTCCTTTCTCCTTCTGTTTCTTTCTCATCTATCTGCTCCTTTGTCCTACTTTCTCTCGCTCTCCCTTTTCTCTCTTCCATCTCTCTCTCCCCTTCTCTCCCTTGCTCTCTCTCTCCCCCCTCTCTCTCTCTCTCTCACTCTCTCCTCCTTCTTTCTTTCTGTCTGCTTTTTCCTCCCTTATTGTAAGACTGGAAAGAATACTACACTGGTTTCTATCGTTTTTTTTTTCTTTTATGAGGTCGACTTTTCAGAAATGTAACTAACCCCAAACCTAGCATCGAACCTAACCCGAGGCCATAAACATCTATCATATGCTATTTTTCCTGATTCATATGATTACTTCTCAGTCGTAAGTTGTATCAGATTTCAAGAATTCCTCTTGTCTTCTAGCTTCATCAATCTTACTGATACTCGCGATGGATTCTGGGAATTTCGTTTCCGCCTTTATTGTATCATGTAATTGGTACACATTCCTCAGATTTATCTATTGCCTTAAGACGACTCGTTTTTATTGTATTCCTTTCTCGTTCTGGAGATCTCTTCAAATACTCATGACTGTAGCGTGTTTTCTATATTGTTGTAGATATGCTCAATCGATATTGAACTCTGGCTTTCTCAGAGAGGTTATCGTCAGAAATCTTCGGCAGTTGAACCCTCCAGCTTTCTTCAAGTTTCAGCTGTTGTTGATTCCCTTCTGAGAATTTCAGGCCTATTGTTAACATTACGCAGTTGACTCTAGAGGATATTTTGTATTCTGATTCGAGATTTCGCGTTTTATATCGTTTTATTTTTCTGGTGGTGGATAACAGTAGCCAACAGAAGTGCGGAGATAAATGCAGTCCAGGGGGACACATAAGTGGTGGAATTATGGAGCCTTAAACTAAACGTCGCTTGTCTACCTCTTCCATTGAATCGGACTTTATGACTCTTTGCATTAACTGTAGTGTAATCAGGAGATGTAAATTTTAGAGTTTTAAGCTCAATTAGGTTGCCTGGAGATACAGCCGACGAAAAGTTCTGACTATAAAGACAGGAATGAGGACACTGGTCTGAATAAATCAATGTATACTAATGATAATTCATGATGTAGTCAATAAGGACGATAACTCAAAAATTATACCTTTCTAGTCGTTAGACAGGAAATGCTATCAAGCATACTAGGCAACACAAAAAGACTTCTGAATAAAAACCCATCTAGAGTAATTAATGAACGAGTAATGGGTATTCTAAGTATTGGGCAGACATCTTGGATGACATTTTAAAAATCATACTCACCAGACCATAGGAAATATTGGCACCGTACATTTGTACATTATATATATATTGAAGATTCATTGAAAAGTCTTTACGTTTCTGATAAAAAAGGTTACATATCAGCTCACACTATTTGTGTCGTAATCGCTGTTAGTACTGCCCCATTTATCATTCATATTCAATCTTATACATTTCTGTTTGATAATCTGTGTGCATCGTAAATTATAATTTGATATACATTAATGATCGCAATAGGCAATTCAACGCTATATCTTGAACAATAAAACGCGTATGCATTCTAAGCAAAGTGATCAACACTAAAGGTCAATAGCTACAACAAACTTAACGGGCACAGTAGGGTAGTTATTAAAGAGCTATTCGCTATTTGATAATTATTACTGCTGTAGGTTCGATCCTCGCCATAGAAAATATGCAAATGAATCATTTCAGGGCACAAATATATTTATTGCTTTCTTATTAACATACTTGGTTGGGTAACGGTATTGCTCAGGAAAATAAGACCTCAAATCAAGCACTACAGGAAAGCAAATGATATTTTATAGATTTTTCATATAAAGGTCATATAAATTAGATTGGATGGCAGAATGCTGCACACACTCCAGGGCAACCTTACACAGGCCAGTGTTATTCATCGGGCACTCTTCTGAAGTTATAATGATATTTTTTTAAAAACAGAATTCAAGTGCTCACTTTTAGTATAGGTCCTTTGCACGCCGAAGAAGATTTGAATCGTAACCGATTTTAATCAATGTGTTTGGATACAGGTAAGGGTCAGAGACAGGCATAAGCACTACAAAGGGGGATTCGCATACTTGGTTCCCTACCATGGACTGAAAGCGATGTTCCAGTTTAGCATTTCAGTTACATTGTAAATAGAACCCCTCTCTAAGACCTTACATTTTTTTCTTAAAATCGACGAATTTCCAGAAGCTCTAAAAGGTGTAAAAGATTGATCTTTTGAATTCAAAAGGAACTTTCCCTGTCGGGACTTGAACAAAATATTCAGCGCCTCTTCACTCGGGTATTGGAGTTACTACGATTTTTAAAGAACAAATTTAATCGTTAAATAGAAGCTTATGAATTGAGGCGGAAAGAGAAATTCAAAATGACGTTCGATCCCCTCTCATAAATGATTAAAAATCCCTCATCGATGATGTTATTATAGTTCCATGGGTGTAAGTATTATACTTTGTGGCGGGAGGGATTCCAAGATGAAAAAGAAGAAAAAAGATGTTTATTTTGGTATTCCCTTGTGAGCGTAGACGCAAGTTCTATACAATTTTTTTGCGAAATATTTTCACTAAATTCGACCTTGGCATGTGTGCTGTGAGCAAATTGATTTCGAAAATACCTTTGTTATTCCTCTGAGATGCATAGTTCTCGACTTACAAGGGTGCAAACATACTTAAACATCCTATTACTTTATTATACAGAACCATTAACGACTAACGAACTGTCCAAATTTACAGAGGAAAATATTCCGTAAATAAATATGCTGTTAATGGAATTCAAGCCTATATGATTAAAGCCTAATTCCTGCCAGCAACTTGTATTTCTGTCTGTGTCTTTCAGCATCCCATTAAGATGTCCTTAGAATCAGACAAGTGAACAGCCGAGTTGACAATGAAGCAATACCATTTGCTTCCCGTGACAGTGCAATGGCTATTTCCGATCCCTTTTGTCAATGGTTTGGCTATTTTCACTGACTGTGAGGTTCAATTGAGAGCTTCTCTTGACAAAGGCCTACCTAATTTGAATGGACAATGATACAGCTACGTTGGCTCAAGTTCGAATGAGATTTTTCTCTCCTCTGGGGGGAGTTTACGCGTGTTACTTCTCAGAGAATTCTGATATTCTGGTGCTATAAATATCTACTTCCCAGAGGAAGTAGTGAGACTATTCTTGATAGTTTCAATAATTTTTCCATGACATTTGCTTTATTTTAGATCTTGCATCTATTCTCGACTTGGTATGTTAGTTATTTTGGAATAGATTAAGCAAAAAACGTTGGTTTTCCTTTTGTTCAGTTAATCTGCATTTGATCCCAAAGATTTTTATGCAGCTCACTGAATAAATGGAACATAATCTCCCTATTTTCTAAGTTTTAGATTTTTAAAAAATCAAATTAGATTAAGTGACTCAAAATTAGATTAATGGGCATGTTCTTTACGTATGCACAATATGAATATAAAATAAATTTTTGTTCATTTATGTATGTGTGTTATGTTGATATAAAATAATTTTGTTGTCAAGATATGTGTTTTTTATTGATATGAAATAGTTATTTGGTTCGTATACGAGTGTATGTTATATTGATATAAACTATTTTCTTGGTTTATATCTACAAAATATGCTCATATATAAGCACAAACTCAGTGTGTCTTTGTCTATAGCTGCATTGCTTTGATAGGCGTATTGGTCTAGTTGAAAGCAATTTAATTATTTGCTTGGAATATGGTTCCAAGATCGACAAAACACGCCTAAATGCATGCCTTACTGTGCTGATTGCGATGTATTTTTTTTCTGAAGTAAAGTTCCTGTTTTTAACTCTCGAAGCCAGGCTAAAGAAGAAAAACACTATCAAATACTTATTACATGTAAAGTATATAGAGCTATTACTCGTCCAGGTATGACACTCGTAATTCGACGTAAATTTTCAACCTTGATTGCGTTAATTTCAGAGCTTTTGCCGGGCACATGTACGAGATTCTTCGCATATTCCATCATGCTGAGAGTTTTGAGAACATCGGAAGGAAATAATGCAGAAGACGGAAGCTAAAAGCTAATCCAGTCAGAAGAGCCATTTTTTCGACAGATAAATTCAAGCGGCTTTTCTTCCTTCCTTCCCCTCAGTACAACTTCCGTTACCACTTTTATCGATATCAATGTATAAAAATCACCAAAAACAATTGCTGCCTTTTGTTTTGTTCATTTTCTTCGTTTTTCTGGGTTTTTTTTCATTCAGAACCCGTCCATCAAATCATCCTACCCATGTAAAATCCCCTGCCAAGCACATCCCTCCAAGCACAATTCAGAACTTGACCCTCACAAAGAGAGCATTCAGCTTCAGCCTCAGGAGAAAGCAGTCTTTACAAAATCGGCTTTTACGTTCGATTAAGGCGATACACACGCGCCACGGATTGCAAAATGGAAATGGATTCCCGTTATCTGTTACAAACATTTTTGTACGCATGATCAATCCTACTGACAAACTGAGCTCTGTCTGTGCACGCATGCGTGTGTGTATAATTTTCATTGTGAAAAATAGAAATAGAAATCAAGCTGACCACGAGATTCTATCATCTTCTATTCAAAATTTACACAATACTAAAAGTCTAAATCTGTTTATCCGTCTGTTACCTCTCAGTAGCCGCACCCATGCATTTTACGAAGAGATACACACCTTCTACCAGGACTAAATTTCCATACTCCAAGATACCAAAAATATTTCAGCATATGAGAAACTTCAACGCTCAGGTAGAAGGTAATGAAGGTGGTGTCAGCAAGTTCGGACATGAAGTATGAAACGAAAGGGCGTAGGGGTGAATATCTTATCAATCTTGCAACTGTAGTCAGGTTTGAAATCATGATCACTTTCAAACTGAAAGCCGATAGGAAATGGTCGTGGAAGAGCCCCAACCATGAAACTAAGAACGAAATTGACGACAGCCTCGGCAGGCAAGAGCGATGCCGTCAAAGATAATTAGGTTCTAAACTAAGCCAATGTAGAAAGCGATTGCCGAATGCGAAATTTAACTTAACACCAAGAAAGAATGCTGGAAAACGTTCCGTAGTGACCCACGACTACTTAGCGCACAATCCTTCAAGCTAAAACTGAAAAGTAGGTGTGAATTTCTCTCTGAACCAGAAGAAAACTTCAACGACAAAATAACAACTTCCCTAATTGGAGTTGCCAGTAAGTTGAAGCCAAAGAGCAAAGAAACAAGCGGTAAACCCTCGGGAGAAATCGAGAAAGTCATGAGAAAACGCAGAAATCTGAAGCCACCGATAACAAAAAAAAAAAACAGAGTGAATATACACAACAACAGTCATCGAAAGCATTCTCGAAAGTTACAAAACTATTACGAAATCTATTAGTCCAGGCAAAAGGCAAATAACTAGTATGCTCGAAGAAAAATGGAAACCTGAGAACGGATAGGGAACGAATTGTCGAACGTGCCCAAGAATTCTGTAAAAATATCCAATCCTCCAAACAACAATGGACATAGAACACTGAACAAGATATACAAGTCAAGAGTAACCAGTTCGAAGATTATCCAATGGAATATAAAGCAAGCAATCAAATAAAGAAACAAGCAAGAAAAGGGCCAAGACTTGATAAGATCAGCATCGACCTACTCACAAGAGTCATTATTTTATTCAACTTATGTTTCAAACAAAGCAAAGTTACTGAGGGTTGGGACACCGCAGTTAAAATGATGTTGCGTAAAAGAAGGAAACCCGGTAGATCTAATCATCTACAGGTCAATGAGCGTTCTTAACTACATCCACATCTTTTTATCATCGTGATAACCAGACTAATCACCAAAATGCAAGATGAAAACAAACGATGAGAACAAGCTGGCTTCAGAAGAAGCTACTCGATCATGGACCGTCTATATTCAATAAATCAACTCAGAGAGAACGAAGCAAAATATAAAATGCCACTTGCTGTAGTATTTGTTGACTTCAAGAAGGCCTTCGACCCAGCGGTAATCCCAAGAATCATTGATGCAGTCTGAAAGCAAGGTATAGACCCTGTGTCAGAGTATTGCAAATATCTGCCGACAAAGCAGCTTGCAACTGTTCCTTCCCCCCTCAATTCTATGACTAATGTCAGTATTAACTGAGTACATGTTATAGGTATATATATATAAACTATTTAACAATTTGGTTTTGTCAGCGTTCATGCAGGGCAAAAAAATATAAAAACTCAAGATTGGGAAAAATAGCTAGTTTCACGTTTTGGGATGTAACTTTTCATGATCAACAGATAAAAATTGACAAGATACATGCCTGGTAAGGTATCTCCATCAAGAATTAAATCAACATTGGACTATGAGTTACACGCATAATTGAATGTTTCTTGAAAATGCTTAATACCTATGTTTGCATTTTAGGCTTTTGATGTCCGACAAATACAAATTTACATGATGCACTGTTGCAGAGCTGATAAGACTTACTTTTCAACCATATGTGTATGGATATACATCCACCATGGGATAAATCAACAATCCAAAGATTGTCAACTATGGGGTTCACACATATTTACCCTTGAAGAATGCTGAAAATCATCGTTCACAATTTTGGCATTACCTTTTCATACACAGCAGATTCAAATTAAAATAACTCCCTTTTGGGAAGCTGATAAAATTAGTTTTCTACGATACATATATATATATATATATCTATATATATCGATCTATCTATCTATCTATCTAATTATATATATATATATATATATATATATATATATATATATATATATATATATATATATATAATCATCACCTGAAACCCCAATCCATGGACTCAGGGCGATAAAGTTCACATATATCTGCATTTTCTTTGTAAAATGCTATAGATACACACTCACACACACGTGTGTATATGTGTGCGCGCGTGTGTGTGTGTGTGTGTGTGTGTGAGTGAGTGTGCACCTATCCTGAATTGAATTTAAAAATCTATAGATTGTCGAACATAAATACTTATTACTCAGGTTCTTGTTTTTGGCTCTATCTTTCCATGCAACACAGATTCAAATAAAAATAACTAACTGATAAAAATCTGATAGAATTCTCTTTTTAACGACTTATATAATCACATACTGTCATTCAGAATTAAATCATGCCTAACAGATAAAAATTGACAAAATTCACTGTTACAAAATGGATAAAATTCCCCTTTCATATATATATATATATATATATATATATATATATATATAAAGTATATCCACAATCCATAGATATCTGTAAAAATGATAAGCTCATCAATGCCTTTCCAATTATGTATAACATGACCACATTTAGTTCTATTGAAATGTATAGCCTATGGAAGATTGGGTCCGAATTCCAATCGATGTCCAAATATGAAAAATAGAATTAAAACAACCAAGCATGTTTTCTACATTATGCTCATAGGAGCCAGATATTGGGGAATGGTGCCTTAACTAATAAGGATAATCGTATTTTACACTCTTCCGTGGTCACGTTGTCTACGAAAAGAAGCTAAGATATTTCTGGTATTCATGGAATCGAAAATTCTATTTTGATAAACCCCAAAGTTAGATGTTAGTTTTATAATAATGAATCGAGTTTTAAAAAAGTTAAATATACATTTTTGTTGAAGCCTGCATATATTTCATCCAGTGAAGTCACTGTTCTGAAGTACAAAACACGCATTAAGAGGATTTTACCATTACAATTACACTTATACACGGTCAATAATCAATTTTCAGTTGCTTCAGAACAGGTTCTGCTACAAATAAAACGCTGTACATTTGCCAAACGTAAGACAAGCAACGAACAATTTATCTAATTATACACATGAACATCACTGAAAGTCTGCGACTAAATTAGATTTCGATCACTGGAATTGTCTTCGAAAACATTCTTTGATGTGAGGGTTTTTGAGACCCCAACTGGAAATGTATCGATTTTAATTACTGAGAAGGGGAGTTCCCCGCAAAAATCTGAGCGACAAAAGATCCAAGTACGACTTATTTCCGGCCTCGACTAACTCTTAACAATCACAGAAAGCAAGTGATATTAAATATAAGTAAATAATGTTGTAGAAGAAAAGAAAAAAACATTTCTTCTATCCGTCAGTCATGACGTACACTTGTCACGCATGCGTACACTCACTTTCCCGCTGCTTTCAGTCGGAAGAAACTTAGCGGTAGATTGTCTGCAGATTCAACCTCAACGACTGCATGATAATATTTTTCTATTTTTGTCTCCAACGACTGTCTGGCCTCTTTGATTGGTTAAGATTTCAAAGTCAAAATGTCCTTATGCTTCGATCTTCAGAGACAACTTACGATCGGTGCTCACAGCGTGTGCAAAAAGTGCTTGATGCATTTCAAAAAAATATATTTCAACTTCCTTATACAACTTTCAAAATGATAAAATTTGGGCCAAAGATATCTGATTCTGGTACATAACTTTCCATCATTTAATGTTGTTTCCTTATACTTTTGACTTTTGTATTTTCAATCTGTAGTCCAAACTCTGTCTCGGATGTTAAAATGATCTTTTTGCAATGTCATTTTTATCATTTTCTGGCACTATTTACCCTCGTCTTGATAGTTGCTGTTTTTGTTTGTTTTTTTTTATCGCATCTGAACGGACGTTAAATCCCCATCTGTTATGAATAAGTAGAATATCCGCGCAAACGTGAATAAAAAAGTCTCAGGTGAGAATGTAACTCATATCCCTATGTACCAGAGGGAGGCTCTCTCAACGTACGACCACTCTCACCACTGAGCTCTTGGACCTCACATGCAAGCTCAAGGCCAAATCAAACCCTTGAACTCATCCCACATTCTGATTTATTCTGAACCATGTTTTTTTTTTTTATCAACCGGTATTTCAATATCAGCAATCCAATTTTATTTTATAATATTTATTACATGGAGTATCTTAATTGTTGTTGCTGTTGTTTTTTGTTTTGTTTTGTTTTTAGTTGTTTTTTTTTCAAGATAAGAGAGCTTTGTGCATCGTCATATTTTCTTTTCCGCCATCCCACTGAGTGGACTGATGTCCATCGAAGGAATAGAATTCTGTATCTCACTACCGATACTTCCTATATGTCCATTCCTTGTATCAAATTTTTGCTTTTCAGCTTAATCCCTAATGTTTTTCTAATTCTCTCAAGGTACCCCTTCTTTATTTTCTCTTTCATATCTCCCAGTTTTATTGTCGTATCCAAGAATCCCAACTATATATATTTATGCGGTTCATATTCTAATATTTCTGTTGCCTGTTATATGCCTTCCACATGTGCATTATCATATTATACTCAAAACTTAACCCCAATTCTTTAACAATAGTTTGTGCTCTTTCCTATTCTTTGCCAGTAGCTATATGCCATCGATATTCATATGGTATTTGACTTTCCTTTTTTTTTTAGAGAATTGGTATTCTTAGCTGTTTTCCTATATTCTGTTATATAGTTTCGTGGTTATTACTAACAGAAGTGGGGATAAAGATTCTCGCTGAAACTTCCGCTCTCTATACTTACCTCAAACTGTAAGATTTCTCCTACAGTTGTCCAGTCTGCTTTACAGTTTTTCAAAGATTTAGTTATAAATCTCACAACTGATTTGCTCATCTGGAATATCCTAAGCCATGCAGCGTCATGTCGTATGCCTTTTTGAAGTCTATCAATCCAAATGCAACATTTTTCTTCTCTCCCTTATTTCTTTCTGTTCTTGTGTAAGATTCCATACATTTCCATGGAGATATATATTCCCTATGCTATCTGCCCTGTCAGAATTTTCCCATTCAGTCGTAGACACGTGATTGGTCTATAATTGCTTATTGGATTCCGTTTTTCAGTGTCTTCTACATTCAGCCTGGGATCTCAATTTTGTCAGGGTAACTTTGCAGATGGTTGATTTGTCTGTCATTTAGGGTTGTGAATTTCTTAAACCAATATTCGAGATTCCCATCAGGCCCTGGTACTTTCCAGTTGGCTATTTTTCGGAATGTTTTTCAGTGTGGTTGTACTCAATTCAGTTTTCCTCTCTCATCTATGCCGGGGAGTTTTCTTCAATATTATCTAACCATTCTAGAGATTTGTTGTGTCTTTTTGGCATCCCTATATGTCGTCCCAGAATGTCTTCGCCTCTGTGGAACCTGGTTTTATATTCTGTCTTCTTTCCCCATTCGAATCATGGTCAAATTTTCTCTTGTTTTAGAAAGTGTGGTTAGCGTCTATTATTAATCCGTGACTACAATTCATTTTAATATAGATTAACTAAAATGAAAGTACTTAGTCATCAAGAATAATAATTGGTTACAATTCTTCATCTAATAAAATAATTATCATTATAGACGCCTTTGCAACGATAAGTATTTCATTGGGAATTGCTAATACTAATGATATTTCATCAACCACAGTAACATACTTATTGAGGTCAAGAGATCTATTCAAATGGTTCATGATTGCGATAATGAGAGCAAAGATTAGCTCAAGAGTCATTAGAATATAATACTGAAAGAGAATTGTTCATAAAAGTTACACAGGTTATTTGATTTAATCTATAAGAGGAAAATACTGCAACTTTATCACCAATCAGCAAAAATACATATTATTGCTATCTTTCATTTAAGTTATTAACCATTTATTCAGAAGATCTCTGATTAAAACAGAAGTGAATAAACCTAAATAGTATATCTGGATGATATTACAAATTTAAGAGAGTACATTCATGTTGCCCTCTCTTATGAGGATAGATCCGTTATCTCACACAGTTATTAGTTGAATTTTGATACAGAACTTCCCCTGCATAATTTTCTACGCACGTGAATAATAAAATACATTGACAATACAGGAGATTATGGTGGAAAGTAATCGTTTGCTGGGTAAAATAAACTTTTTTTTATATATCATTAGGTTACGGACTTGCTGATCTTTCAACATAATCACAAAGTTATCCGATGAATTTGTCGAGTATAAGAAGAATCAATAGAATTACATTCGAGTGCAAAATAAATATCCAGTATCTATCATTCTAAGATGAGACTTTCAAACAATTAGAGCGAGGAAGAAATTTCGAATACATCTTTTATCTTTAAAAAGCTGAATGTTTTCTTTCAAGACATACATATGAATATATCCTGACAGATCCGAGCACTTTGAAAAATGCTTCTGTCATATAAATCTGCGTTGCTCAGCATGCTACTCAGGGACGGATAAGTTGAGCAAAAGGAAGAAATGTCCTTGTAGAAATCCTTGGTAGATATATTAAGTAAAGACTGCTTCAGACGTTTAGGTTAAGCTGTATTAATGGTGCTGCATTAATCCTCATGTTGTTACCTAAAGCCACCTGGGCCAGAATACCTAGGATTCTGATGACAATATTCTATATCCATACCAAGTAATCCAGCTTTAATCAGTGGACAAAATGTAGCTTGGGATAGATACTCTGAGATCAGCTCGGAACATGATGTGCGTGAGTTTCGTGGCGAAGAAGTTGAATCAGTGAAGAGATGTATCATATCAGATATCCCAATACTTACTAAAACGTTCACAGCCTCGACGGAAACGGGGAATGGCTCTTCGAATTTCTGGCCTTAAGAAATCAAGGTATGGCCATTAGATAAAAACATCATTAGTATATTCAACGATAGATTTGTCCTATAATGATCGAAACACACATGATGGAATTTTCCTCTATGATAAGGTTGATGATGATCGTGGAAGAGAAGGATTTAAGAAGGCCCTTATAAGATTAATTGATACGTGTACTTATCATTATTGTAAACTTCTTTGAAAGATTGAATCTGGAGGAGGTTATGATAGCTCTATGGGTTGATAAGAACAACAAATATATCACTGCCTATAATATCAGTAGTGGATTTGATAGTCTAAACACAAAGGTTTACTGATGTCCCATGCATTATCGAGGTATGATTTTGAGTCATTCTTCCATTAAAATAGAAATGAGTCAGCACTATCAACCTGGAAAGTATAAGCTTTAGTTACAGATGAATCCCTAGCATTCCTTGAAACGCCAAATGATGTAAGGTTGGATAAAACTGAAAAAATTGTTGTTGTCATGTACAGTAAAATATATTCGTTGAATAAAGGTAATACAGCTTCGATAAAGGCTATTTGGCCATGGACTGTATGTCATTGAAAGTATTGCACCTACTCAAGCAGCACTTGTACAGCTCATAAACGTGCAGCCTATCAAGCATGATATGTTTGATGCCAAAGTCGTATTGCTCAGCTATTTCTCCCTGATCCTTTTAACTGGGGTGACTACACTGATTCAACCTACCCGAAGCATCAAAGTCCTGAGACGAAATGTGTTTGCAAAGTCGCATAGATGCTCTCTTAATGCACTGAGAAAAGCCTGGGTCAAGGGCCTTGCTGATATGTGAGGAGATGGATCATGTCAAGATGAAGATGCAAATGAAATGAAATGATATTTTGAATCAATGATTTGACCGTGAACCATTACTCTGATCACTTGTTTCCTTCTCTTGTTGGTGTTAGCATACTTGGGAATGGTTTACTTCAGAATTTGATGATTTCATCTCAACTTTTTCTCTTAAAGGCTGGATTACATAAACATATTACTTGCTGTTTATTTAACGTGAAATTGGACTGGAAAATTTTACTTTTATGAGCCATCAACATTTTCCCCAGAACCTGAAATTTATAACCTCCTTGTTGAACTGACAATCAATGAGCTCGTTTTTTTAGTTCAGCCAGCTTAGCACACACACACACGCATACACATGCAGTCATGCACATATATATTTAGACATATGCTTAATATATATATATATATATATACACACACACACACACAAATATATATATATATGTATATATATATACATATATACATCTATATATATGTATGTATGTATGTATATATATATATATACATATATATATACATATATATATATATATACATATATATACATATGCTCAATATACACACACACACACAAATATATATATATGTATATATATATACATATATACATCTATATATATGTATGTATGTATGTATGTATATATATATATACATATATATACATATGCTAAATATATATATGTATATATATATATATATACATCTATATACATGTATGTATGTGTGTATATATATATATATATGTGTGTGTGTGTGTACGTATATATATATGTATGTATGCATATATTCTTGAATCGCTTATGTATCTATCTCAATATTTTGCAATTTTCCTGGATTCACCTTAGTTTTCGTGGGAAGGGAACAGATTGAATCTCCGACTGAGTAAATTTAGCAAGTATTCCGGAGGCGCGCCAAATATGGCAGCTAATCATTTCGAAAAGAAAAGAGAATAGTTAACTGACCGTGAACCGTTTGTAGAACAATTTTGAGATAAATAGTCGGTAATTCCGAATTCGAAAATTCCAGATATGTTCCGTTCACGGTAGAGTTAATGTCAAATATCTGGACTGTGATCGATAGAATAGCACCATCCCCGCCATCTTTTGATACCCGTAGGAAACCAAAATAGGTCTGGAATATTGCTGCAATATCAAAAGCAACATGAATGATTATATCAGTAGTACAAATAACTATCTGAATGATAATGGCTTATTGATAAAAATTGCAGAAGGTACTTACCATGTCGATTATACCCCTAAAAAAGACTATAGAATGCATAGGCCCAAATTTTGTAACAACAAAAGCGGGAAAAAAATAAGAACTGCAGTCTTTACAACACTTGAAATAATAACAAATCATCCCAAAATTATTGGAGAAATGTTTGAAAACAAAATTAATTCAAAATTAGTATATGCAAAATGGTATTTAAAATCTTAGTAAAAGAAAAAATTCAAGCTTACAAAATCTTAGTAGAAGAAAAAAATGCAAGCTTACAAAATCTTAGTACACGAAAAAATGCAAGCTTTCAAGGTTGGGCAATATTTATTGTATAATGCAAAAGTCTAAAACTAAAGGTTCTCTTAATACTCTCTGTATTTCAAAAAACCCCTCAAAACTATTGAATAAAATTGATCATCATGGGGGAGAAAAAGCTATCAATATAATGTAAAAATTTCAGTGACTACAAATATAGAGCTAATCAGGAAAATATCGTTCAACCTATGCTGGTAATTTTCTAAGATCAGACGTCCAACCCGACTCCTCATTCTGTATGTTTGTTGGTTTTTTGTTTTGTTTTCTTACATTTCTATTTCCAAGTAGCCTTTTCTTAGAGAGACTACCTTACAGAGCCAAAGGAATCAATCTGACCGGCTATTTTACCTATATACAATGTTAATGGTATATTACAGAAACATCTTCCAAAAACATTTAACCAAATCATTCAGGAATTTATCGATAAAGACCACCATAGTACCCGAAATATGTTATGACAGTTAGATATAATATCACCGACAGTGCTTATATTTTGACATTTAAAACCTGGCTAAAATGCAAAATTGTCAACTTGTTTATGTATATGATAACACACAGTTCCACTTGGGTAAATATTTGGATCTTATTCAAAACGTAATACCAAACAAACCGTTCAGTAAAACGCCACGGACACCAACCAAGGAAAGTGGTGTTTTCAATACCTGTCTGTACAATGTAATCATCTTGGCACGTTCTTTAGAGACATAAATAAGAAATGCAGATTTGTATAGCTTCAAGTCAAAACAAATAATCAAAGGAGAATACGAACCGAACGGTCTGAAGAATTCCCATACATAAATTCACAAGTTCTGAAGCAGTGAAGCTAGTACGAAACGTAGTTATATAAATTCGGTACACTTGCCTCCCAAATATCTTCCTAAATCCCAAAAAACTCCTTGAAAGAGATATGGACAATATTTTTGACCAAGTATATTTGCACAAATAGTCTCTCTCGAGACAGACACAGACACACACTCAGCAAGATACACACACACACACACACATACACATACACAACACACATCTCTCTACCACTCTTTCCCTCTCTCTTCTCTCTCTCTCTCTTTATATATATATATATATATATATGTGTGTGTGTGTGTGTGTGTGTGTGTGTGTGTGTGTGTGTGTGTGCGAGGATGAATTAATTCGTCCGTAGCCTGAAGAACTTATCATAGGTATTTCGATCTGAATTTTCACAATATAATGTTCAATCTCTGCGATCCATGGAAAAAGTTAGGTCAAGTGCAGTGACAAGGAAGGATATTATGTTGGAAAATAATTATCTGTCGTATGAAATAAATGCTTTCTTTCGTCATCAGGATACAGACTCATTGATGTCAACGAATATTGAATAGGACCTTGTATATGAGTGTGAAGCTTTAGTAGTAGCTATCAATAATCAGGATATTTTTTTATCTCAATTTCCCCTATCAATATATATATATATATATATATATATATATATATATATATATATATATATATATATATATATATATATGCTCTTACTATTGAGCTACGCAGCCGCCGGCAATGCAAATAGCAATTTTCATACAAGTGCTCATCTCATTTATCTTCGGTCTATATCTGCTCTCTTCGTGATACATTAACCGTTTTCTGACGCGAGATCATTTCAAATAAGAGTTTATATTTGATATAACGCAATTCATAATCATTCTGTTAGATCATACACCCATTTAATACATAACTGTCGCGTTAAAAAGAACGAATTGAGTAAATGGAGACTGAGAATAAACGAGATGAGAATTTGGAGTAAAAACAGTTAGTTGGACCTGTTTATTACCGGCACCTATTCAACTCCATGTTAAAGTGTTTTGGGTTTGTTTGTTTTTTGGGGTTTTTTTTAATGCATTCATTAGGAGCAAATATTAATAAAAAGACAAAAAAAAAACTAGCAGAAACTACTCAATACTTTATTTCATGTGTTTACTTCCCGTCCGGTATAAAAGTGTTAACTCTCTTTGCTTTGAATTGAAAATTTTAGGCCCTCCTTCGAGCAGCAAACATTTTCCCGAAGGTGCATTTTTATAAAAGCTGTTGTTTTTTTTTTTTTGCATTTTTATTTCAGCTATAGCTTAATGGTTAGGTAGAACTAATTGAAGGTTTGGAGTTGTGCTACGATGATCAATAGTTATCCAAGTTTCAACTATTTATTCATTCATTAGTAGAGTGGTATAAAATCGGGGTTACACATGTAGTGTGTGTTGAAGTAGGGGAGTTAAGAGTTCTCTATAAGTCGAAGTTGTTTGTGATGTTCGTCTTTGTTCATGATTTGTTGTTGTTTATTAATATCGTTTTCCAGCAATATTTTATTATTTTGATATTTTGTTGTGGTCTGTTGGTGTGTTGTTTGGCAAAATCAATTGCATCTTCAGATTTATTCAGCGATGTATGGATAGAAATCGATGATATCAAACTGGATGAGCGTGGTTTGATGCTCGCTTTTAATTGCACGGATGCAGTAATCTGGTTCAAGAATATTAATTAACCGACAAAATGTAAACACATTAGTGTTGAGAATTTTTTCCGGGTCCCTCTCTCTCTCTCTCTCTCCCTCTCCCCCCTCTCTCTCTATACATATATGTATGTATATATTTATAAAAACGATATGTATGTATATATCTATAAAAATGATATGTATGTATATATTCATAAAAACGATATATATATATATATATATATATATATATATATATATATATATATATATAGAGAGAGAGAGAGAGAGAGAGAGAGTGAGAGATAAATAAAGAGAGAGATGGATGTAAACACTAGCATTAGTTAGCTTGTCTGTCTAGTGTAAGTTTTTCAAATCATAAATATATCTAATGCACAAACATGTCTGTCGATTCAATGACTATTTCTTAGCATAAAGTTTTATCTATGGAAACCCATTAGATGTCATTCTGATAAATCATAGACCATTTCTGCTTGTGTAGCTCTGTGCGTGTATGCGTGTATGTACGCATGTGTTTATGACTCCTCAGGAAAAGTTTATCAATTAATTGATCGATTGTTTTCTTCATCCTGTGAGTCTTGTGGACAATCGCACAAATTCAATTATACACGTTCAACTTAAGACGGAAAAACAGACAAGCCTTCCCCCACTCCACACACACACGTGCACATACACCCCCACAAACAGATACATACACATAGGCACATATGCCTAGTTTGCCTGGGAGACATTATGTCTCCACAACAGCCTGTTGTCAGCTTCTGTTGTCTACTGGTGATAGACGATTTCACAAGAGACCCTCATCAAAAGACACATGTTATTCTTGACTATTGAAACCAACTCATCAAACTACGCATCACACATATACACACACTTGTGTGTGTATATACATACACAGACACACACACACACACATATATATACATATATATAACTTTACTAATCAAACATTGTTTGCAATACACACAAACACACACTTGTGCAATTATGTATATATATATACATATATATATATATATATATATATATATATATATATATATATATATATATATATATATATATACATAATTTAAAAAAACATTGAACAAGAATATACTAATATTAACAAAAAAATTGTTGAAAAAATATCAATGCAGTGGCAAAGTATCTTTCAATGGCATGCACATACATGTTACTAAACTTAGTAAAATGATTGAATACGTACTTAGTTGTAACAAAACTTAGTAATACTGTTTAATTTTTCCGATGCATCTGATTTATTTAAGAATATCCTTAATCAGTGTTTTTAAGAGCTTTTACAATTATATCAGCACTTTGTTCAGCGATACATTTTTCCTACTGCTCCTATTCTTATATTTTCTATAAATGTTTGATATTCACCACTGAATTGACTACATTCCAAATGGTTGGTATGACGTTGAGAAATAAGTATTTGTTTAGGAATACAAACTTTTTTGCAGTAGCAGTCGTCTTGTTAATTTACCTATATATATATATATATATATATATATATATATAGAGAGAGAGAGAGAGAGAGAGAGAGAGAGAGAGAGGAGTGAGTGACGTCAGCCAGAGTTGTGTTTTTCCGGCAATTCATTTCATTAGAATATTTGGGTGTTGACCCTGTTATCATGATCTCATTTTGTCTTTACACATTCGCTCAAAAACATTTCATCAATTCATATGATGTACAAACAAATATAACAAGTGTTTGTTAGTACGTGCCTGTTTTTGGATGGTCGAGTGATTTATTCTGCGACAGACCAAAGTAAATAGATGTGGAGCCAAAGCAATTTACAGTATGAAAAACACTTTAAAGTAATCATCGCCCAGTCTTACCAGATTCATTTCAATTATTATTGTTCGATTCTCCGATGTGATGGCTCATTTTCAAGAACAAGACAATCCTTCTTATCTCCAGAAAAAGTTTGTACGTAACACTTGAATATATATATATATATATATATATATATATATATATATATATATATATATATATATATATATATATATATATATATATTACTTTTGTAATAAACACGAGGAAAAGCCTGACGAAACAAAATGCTGACAGTTTTAAAAATCTTTGTTTTCGTGCAATTTCGGAAGGAAAATAGTATAGTGAATCACCTTTTTTGAGATTCATTCTACAAAGTTTGATTTCGACCTCTGACAAAAACTTATGTCTAGAATCAATATGATTTTTTCAGGATTACTTTTCCGAATCGATATTTTGACCAAAACCGGAAACTGGTACGTTGTGTTCACCTTTATAATATCATCTGCTTTGATTCATGTTTGCATTCTTATGCGAAACAATGAGTGCGAAGGTTAATCCTCATGCGCACATAAGTATTCAGAGGCAGATAAGAATATACACCAACCCATGCGCACGCGCACTCAGACATTATATGATATTTCAAAACGCGAAATGCAGTTTGATTGTCGAGTTGAGGATCGAAGATAAGGCCTAGCTAATTTTGAATTATTGATAGACATGTGCAAACCAAAAGTACTAGAATAGAAATAAAGAAGTTCTACTGTTTTATGTACCAGGTAGGCAGCGTCTATCTTGCTGGGACACGTTCAAAATACTCTTTGCATCATAATTACCTTGTTTTCAAGCATAGCAAACTCAATTCATTTCCAATTGTCCCTTTTAAAGCATAGTACCAATCTAATGCACGTATTCTGTCTTTAATAGCGTCTCTGAAGTGCGTTTTCCTTTTCTTCCTAATTTCCATTAAGCTTCTTTCGTAACAGCTTCTCAACATCGTCCTTTTACAAAGTAGATTGGCATTATTATTGCGAAATGCGACCGAACTTCAGACGGGAAGCCAGTTTCCATCTCCAATTATAGTTGGCGCTAAAGGCTAATTGTCTTCTCTATAATATTGTATTTGTGCAGTTTATCTTAATCTATTAACCGGGGAATTTGGTCTCATTGAGTTGCTTTGAAGTTCTATAAAAGACATTTAAGAGCTCTACTGTAAATGATACGTCTGTTATAAATTTTCAAAATGTAATATGATACTATTTTATGCATATTAACATCCAGGGGGCAGAGTTTGGTAAGTGCCCCCTCAAATCCAGGCAAAACATGTTAAATTTCGGGCAGATTAGTGTAAGTTGGGCTGAAATGTGCAAAATTTCAGGTATATCAAACCTGCTGTCCCCATTAATGGAATAATTCGCTATGTCCTTACATATAAAAGCCCTATCTTTGAAAATAAAGCCTGCACTGATTTCTGACAACTGACAATGCTTTTTTCTGATTTTTAATAAATGTTCAAGGTAACAGTTCGCAGATTATGCGTATGATGGCCCTACTCTGCAGTAAACTCGCTACAATAACTAACTGTTATGTGGAACAGGCCTGTCGATCACTGAACAACTTTGGGCGCCCGATTTACTAGGCTTAGCTAAGTTTGGCACAAGGCCATAGTAGTTGCGTACCCATTTAACATCAAACTCACTGCACTAGCAAATTGGTTCGCGAGACGCCTTTTTTAACTCTATTTTCAGTTCTAAGATATTTCCAAGAAATAATGACCAGAAATAATTTATCAAAATTACATTTAATGAGTTTCAATGGATAAAACTTCATGCTGAGAAATAGTCATTGAATCGACAGAAATGTCCGCGTATCAGATATATCCATAAATTCAAAAAATTACTCTACCAACACAAGATATGCCAACATATATACATTTTATGTCCGTCCAAAGACTCTCTGACAAAGGAGTACATCACATACGAATTCGTCTGAGGTGGATTAAGTCGACCAGATGAATGATGTTTGAATATTGACGTTTTGTGATACGCATAAAGTGTAGCATTGCAGCTGCATTTAGAGACGCTACGTTTGTCTCCAAACAATTGCATCGTTATCTCCAAGACAACCCTCGACAACAAATGAAATCTGGATAGCCGAACAAAGTTAAAATAGTGGACAAAAGAGTCGGGGAGGAAAAGTTTCAAAGGCAGATGGAATACCTCCGTACTTTTCTGTATTTCTGCTGTAGTGAATTGATTTGAAGGAAAGAATATTTCAAGTCTGTGTTTCGTCAACTAAAGTGCCATTGCTTTATTCTGGTTTGACGTTTCTTGATTAGGACACTGAAATTAACTTGACGCTTCATAAGTTTAGGTGTATTCTAAAAATGTCTCAAATCCACATAGCCACTGGTGTTCCTAGGGTTAGTGTCACCCAGGATAGTAACTTGGGATTTCACCCGATCTCTCCAGCACTTGCCCTCTTCCCAGGATACCTACAATTTTGATAACCTTCTTGCACTACTGGTATGCGTACCTCAGAAAATACACATTCTTTCTTTTCATTGAATTTGAGGGATTTTTTCCAAGTATGTCTCAACCCAGTGAAATTCATTCTGATGAGGTTTAAATGTTATAAAACAATGAATCATACTTTTCGAAATAGGTTATTAAAGAACACGGATGAATCCATCCCTAAATTTCAGAAGTATTACTCTTAGATCAGTATTTTGTATTTGCTTTCCATTGCACTACTTTAATAATCTAATTAACCCTAAATGTGTTGAAAAGCAAAAAAGTGCTTAGTTAGTACAGGTTATTGAAAGTTATAATCTTTTATAGACAAGTTTTCTATGTATCTCAAAGGATATCAAGATAGACCTTTTTTGAAATATGTTTACCATTGCGTACTATGAATCACTGGGTTCTTTTAGAAATAGAAAAATAAATTTGCGAACTTGAATCCATGTTCCGAAATTTTGCGAGCATTTAGGTGAAACATATTCTTATCACCCCCAAAAAGTCTCCATTCCCCGCCTCTGATTGCAACAGAATAAATAAATACTGTAGTCAGCTTTTCCCGAGAGAAATAACTGTGAATAAGAAATAACAATCAGTTTTTGATTTAATGTTATTTTTGTCTTTGTATCTTTTGAGGTAACATGTTTATATATATATATATATATATATATATATATATATATATATATATATATATATATAGATAGATAGATAGATAGATAGATAGATAGATAGATAGAGAGAGAGAGAGAGAGAGAGAGATAGATAGATAGATAGATAGATAGATAATTAACGCTCGCAATAACAAACTTTGGCTTCAACGGATACGGACCATAACAAGCTTTCTACTTATTTACCGAACAAAGTTTCAGTAAATGCGTGAACCAAAACGAATTTGATGCCAGTTTCGTGATCCAGCCTTTGCAACCTTTAGATCAAGATCATAGAGTTGTATCTGTTCTTCTAACGTCAACGAAACACAACATTCCTGTTATCAATCTAAAAGTTATCCTGGTCGTATTTCAATTGTTTTCTCCGTGGAGATGAATACTTTTTTCCGATAGACAAAAAACAGTTATTCTATGAATTTTATTCATTTTTGTCTAGGAAAACTATGTGACGTTGCATTTTAAATTTTAAAGTTTTCCCCAAGTCAAAACAAGTCCTGTTATTTTATTTCACAAAATCTTTTCTACTTGTCACTACTCTTCATTACTCTTTTTTGACTCATTAATTATCATCAGATTTTATATCAGAACAATTTTTTGCAGTTTTGTAATTAAATTATGGTGTTTTGTATGTAAGTCATTGTATTATGAAATTCAAGAAAAACATTAAACAATTAAAATGCAGCCATGATTTAACTTTCGTTTATTTTTGTCGATTGAAAAAATTCAAATCGAATCGAATTAAGATTCACAAGAAAACAATTAAAATTCAAATTCAATAATGGGAAGTTAAAGACATGTTTTGTTGACGTCAGAAGAACAGATTCTATTCTCAGATCTTGAAATAAATACTACAAAAGCTTGGACAACGAAACTAGGATATTGCCATATTTTTGTCTTATCATATACCGAACAAAGTAAGGTAAGGCCTGGGATAGAACGAAGTGCATTGTTGGATTTACTGAACGATGCTCGTTAAATGCGACAAATTATCGAACTTACTTCTTATTTACAGAACGCTTTCCACCTGCCGACTTGTCCTTTTTTTCTCACCTGGGCTCTGGTTGGTTAGGTTTTTGACCATTTAACCAATGAAATGTCCCGTCGGAAACCCACTGCATATAGCAAGGAACTTGTATATATTGTGCTGAGCGATAATATGATGTATAAGTTTAAGGGTTTAATCTGATCCTCTGCTAATCGTGAAAGCTATGGTAGTTCAATCTGTTGAGCCGATGCCGTACATTGGCAGGTTTCCAAGGTACAAGAATGCAAATTCGAATTCTTTATTTCCAATCTGTATTTTTTATTCATTGCCATAGACTGGTAGTCTGAATGGTCACGACGAAAAGCAACTAAAATTTATTTGAAAGAAGTACGAGCCAAGCATTAATAATGACTGACCATACTTTATCTAAGAAAAATAGATTAAGATAAGCTTAGTGAATATTGGGAAAGAACAAATAATTTGGGGAAAATTGTTTTCCAAATTCAACATCATACCGAAGACTGACCATAAATTTTATAATATTCATTGTTCAAAGAAAATGACAGGGCGTCGAGGTTATGTTTATTTGATAGATTTTTTTTCAAATTCAAACAAGCAGGTTGGAATGTAAGATTTTAAAATTATCCTTCGTTTCCGTTTCGGCGTTTTTATCGTAATTCTAAGTTTTGAATAGGAAGACTATGGTTATTCTGTAAAACGTAGATAGATTAGAATCTGAGAGAATAGTTTGAACTTCAGGCCTGGAATTTCTATTCTTGAGTCCATGGAAAGAGCAGATCCTCACTGACTTAGATGATACAAAGCATTAAGAAAAAGTTTCTTTTCAAATTTCAAATTCAAGATTTCCTTCCACTGTGGAAAATGAAAAACATGTAAAAAAAAAAAAACATTAAAAGAGGACTGCCGACTTTGCAGCCTTTTTCACAATATTGTAAGCACACACACGCCAT
Source organism: Thysanoteuthis rhombus (assembly GCA_963457665.1). Lineage (NCBI taxonomy): Eukaryota > Metazoa > Mollusca > Cephalopoda > Oegopsida > Thysanoteuthidae > Thysanoteuthis > Thysanoteuthis major. The sequence continues at coordinate 52,919,189 of OY735199.1, read as the reverse complement.
ACTTACTGACATACACTGATGAGCCATAATGACCACTTGCCTAATCAAATGTTGGTCCTCTATGCGCCTGCAAAACAGCTTCTACTTGATTAATAATGGACTCTCCAAGACCTTGAAAAGTTTCCTCTTAGATCTTGTGCTACTATATCAACATTAGGTCACAAAGGTGCTCAATTGGATTGAGATCTAGGGGCTTTGGTAGCCGAGGTAACATAGTGAAATCGTATTCATGTTTCAAAAGCCATTTCCGTACAACTAATGCAGTGCGAGAGGGCACATTGTTCTACTGGAAGACGCTTCTGTTATGTCTTCGATGACGCTGAAGCAGATGTACGCAACCAAGTACCTTCCATGTGGATAAGAAGACCGAGTGTATCCAAGCATAACATTGCCCAAACGATTACATTGCCTGTAACGGCTCGTTGTTTTCACCCAGTGCACCCTGGTACTTTCTCCCTCGGAGAACAACGTACATGTACCTTTTCTCAAAACTTTATTTGGAAAAAGCAAAACTCATTAGACCAGATGACTTGCCTCCATTGATATAAAATCTGGTTCCGATGCTGTAGGTATGTTGAAGACGCTTTTGGAGATAGACGTTGGCTAGCATGGATACTCCGTGTGACCTGTGGTTACACCGCTCCATACACAGCACGAATTAATGTGCTGAGTATTTTGAAGCATTACTTCTTTCCCTTTCTATCAAAGCTATCTGCAGCTTTCGATACACTAGCCTTTCTGTCGATTCGTACTTGGCAGGGGAGCCTCTGTTCACCTCTCACATGGATAAGCCTTGTCAGCAGTTATTTCTCATTGGACCATTGCCGACACAACTGAACAGGAGCACTCAAGTCGTGCCTTTTGGGAAATGGTCTGACCTTGTCTTCTGGCCAAACAATATGGCTTACATTGAAGTTGCTCAATTTTTTGTTGCCCAAAACTGCGGCATTTAACAAATCAAACTGAGAAATTCGAGGTAGGCTTACCTGCTTATGTACCTCGTACCCTGGAATGAGAAGTTGTTATGGGATTTTGGCTGTCACTCTTGCCACATATCGCTGGTATTTGGCTAATCGGTGTAGAAACAGTTAGGCGCATACAACAGACTTGCATTTACACAGACGCCGATCGTCGATAAACATATAAACTGGATCCAATTAGTGCTATCATAGGAGCATTCATTGCAAGTTGGATGTGTCGGCATTGAAAAGAATGACATTTTGAGAAGGTAATTGCTAGACAGCAAACAAAATTTGACTGAAATCCACTTTCCAAGATTTCTATGAAGACAGCGCAGGAATTTCGCGCTTATCCAAATTTCCGAAAATATAGAGGCTTGAACAGCCAGTCACGTTAATGCGTAAAATACGACGGCAAGTAACTACTGGGTGGGTTATTGATTTTGTGAGACTTCAAACAAACCAGCACCGTTTGATATTGACGTTGTTGCGTGCACACACGTTCTTGCGTTTGGTCGCGTGCATGAATTAGATTTTCCATTGTATGTTTATGAGAAGAAAAAAAAGAAGAAAGGGTTAAATGTTCACCTCTGCCAATTTACCTCTTTTTTATATATATATGTATATGTATCAATCACGTGCATCTGTTTACCAACACAATATTTACAAAAGTTCTTACCCCAGGGCCATAGGCTGAGTAAAGATCAGTTATGTTTTGGGTCGAGTCCAAAATTTTGTGTTCACATTAAGAGGAACTTTATTATATACTAAGACAATGGTCTGAAATATAGAAACTCAAAACTGGCTATGTATGAAGTTCTGCTTTTAGTTGATATACGACGTTAGTTAAAATGAGAGAGAGATAGACAGTTGGTGTTTTAAACTAAATAAGTAGATATATGTGATCAAGTATTCGATTATGCTGAGTTTATCAAAGAGAGAGAGGGACAGACAGACAGACAGAGCGTTTACGTGTATCATAACGTGGTAAGTGAACATAAGTTCCTGCGTTCATTTTTATGTGTTTGTAGGTTTACCAAGTACATTTAATACTCCGGTGTTTGTTTTAGTCCATGGTCGCAGGAGAGACTTCGTGTGAATTCCATCTGTCTATGTGTTTGAGCAATAATAAATATTCGTAGGGTGGCTACCGTGATGTGATGATTAGCAAGACCGTCTCGTAGACCGATTTACAAGTGTTGAGAATTCAATTATCAAGGGTACGTCGCTCTTGTGGCATTATGCCCGACTAGCTTGTTAACCATCGATTTATGCACAGTGCCCAAGAGACAAGAGACTGGACGTTTATTCCAGAATGTATTAGAGTGGTTTGCGTACACAACTCCGGTTAGTGCTTGATCTAAAAAAAGATGGCACTTCCTCGTAGATTCCTATTTCTGTTTCTCCATGAGTCCAAATAGAAGAAAATTATCGTTAATTGAAATGGTACGGGGTATACCTATTTTTGAATTTCCAGGTTATTTTAAATGTTAAGTAATCACATTGTGGTTTGCTTAGTTCCCAAGACCCAGTCTTACAGTTTACCGAGTTCACCAAAAAAATCCATTTCTATAACCGGATATGCTAGTCTTTTAGCAGGGTATTGTGAGTTTGTGTGAGTGTGTGTGTGTGTGTGTGAGAGAGAGAGAGAGAGAGGGAGAGAGAGATGACCCCCCCCCCCCGAAGGATAAGAACCGAGGTAAATTCAAAGGACAAGCAAAATCAGGTAGAATTATGCGATCCCTACCGTACGTACATCCATGAACTCCATAAAGAAGAACGCGAAAAGTCCGTCCTTATGAACAATCTTCAAACAAAAGGTTGCAACTTATCTTTCGTCAGCAGAGAAGGAGAGTCATTTACTTTTGCCTTCACATTTCTGTACGTGCGATATGAGCATAAGTCAAGAGAAGTGAGTTTAAAAGAGGCAGACTTGATATAAGCAATTGAGAGTGAGGTGCACTCCTCTTGCAAGCCCCTCAGAGCGAGTTTAATTTCTTTCCAGTATTTCATACACGTTACTCCCTTTATTTCCCCCTTTCACTTCTTTTTTGTCTTCTTTTTGTTGAATAACATGTTACAGTGATCGTAGAAGTGTCTCCGCGTTTAATCATGTGTATATACGTCGGTCACTTTCGGGAATCGTGACTAGGTAACCCCTGTAACATACGGTATAGTCTGGCGAAGGGCATGGTTTTAATGGAAAAAGAGAATATAAGAAATAATGGAAAAAAAAGGAACAAGAGAATAATCAAGCGGATAAACTACAGTACGAATGGGGAACCGTAAAAGTGAGAAAAAGAAAAAAAAGAATAAGATTGATCTAGTTAGTCACTCAATAGAAGCTAGAATCTTTTGACAGCATTCCGTGTTTATATCATCAATTGAATATTTGGAAAAAGGAGTTATTAATGAAGAAGTTATATGTCACATTTCTTGCTGGGTAGTTACCACAAAAAAAAAATTGAATTTAAAAAAAAATGAATTCATAAATCCACCCCCAGCTTTTGTTGAATAGCATAGGATGGTGTGAATGGTGCAATTTTTGGTGTTTGTTGCCTCCAAGTTGTACAGCTAACAGGCTGTAGTAGTTATGTGATATGTGGATTCGAGGCAGGGGTGACTGAAGCTGTAGCCAACGCAAGGGCACTACTTTCTTTACTTAATTTACCACAATATCTGTAGCTATTCATTAGTGACTTTTAACCATGCAACGTGAACATAAAAGAATTATGCTGGGCCTCACATGGAGAGACCACATGACAGCACAGTACATCCGGGAAAAGACAAAAGTCAGGGACATCATAGAATCCATTTAAAAAATTCAAATGGCATTGGGCTGGCCATGTTTCACGAATGGCGAACAACCAATGGACATCGTGACTCACGATATGGGTCCCCAAAGATCACATGCGCAACCGAGGCCGGCAGAATATTAGATGGAGGGACGAGCTAAACAAATTCAGAGAGTGCTGACTCTGCGACGCCCATGATAGAGAAGTGTGGCAAATCTTATGGAAGGTCTATGTCCAACGATGGACGTTGAAAGAATGATGATGATGAAGATGATGATGATGATGATGATGCCTTTCTCAAGGACATGTCAGGTTACGGATCTGTTACGTCAGCACTTTTGAGATCGAATGTTTACCAGCGTGGCTTTCAAGTGAATATTTATACCAGTATATGCAACAGTATATACAACAGGGTAATGTGAAACCATCGATGAATTAGGGAAACCATTTGAAGTCCTATAAAGACAGTTCTCTTCAGCACAGATTAAATACCGGTATAAAACTATGGCTTGGATCTCGGTGTTGAAACTTTTCTCCCATACCTATGTCATTACCTCCGTTTGACTTGACGTCAAATGAAAAAAAAATCTTATTAGTCTGGCAACAACACGTTGCAAACCAAATTTGCTAACATGGAATTAATTCAGTTTTTGATATTAATAAAAGATGAATATCATTTGCTAAAAATCGTTGAATCCTAATTCCATTTGCGACCACCTTTCTTTGTAGATTTTCGGGTGCGTTAAAAAGCAGATATCATTCTAAACCAAAGTTGAAACGAAAAAAGCGGGATCTGAGTACAGTTTGATTCCAAGATTTTAAAAACTGTTCATACTAGTAATTATGATTATTAAAAGAAGAAACGTGTATGTTTATGAATTTGAATCACGTGATCGTTTTTGTTTATTCAACTTACCTGACCAAAAGAACATAAATGCAACTATTAAATCTTTTCCTAACGCCGAATGAAAATAACCCACACACCAAGGAAACATTTAGGGAGCCATAAGAAGATTCACTTTCGCCTCCTGGCACCTTGTTTGGTATCGGTTGAGGCTTATCAAAGATTACTATACCTGAAAACTATATCGAAAAGGTATGGCTTTGCTTCTGCCATAACACTATTTGACCCTTATTGCAGAATTTATCAACCTATTTCTCTATGTATATATATATATATATATATATTATAAACGCATGATATAACCTTTGAGCGATCTCCAGAAAACATATCTATGTACATAATTATAAACTGCGTAATATCATATTGGAACTAAATTCAAAATTTTATACCATTATTACACAGTGGATGTATCACTTGATCCAGACAACGTAAATAGAGGAAACAATTTTTTTAAAAATGGGGCTGCAATGGGAAACGAACCTGCTTTTAAGTAGCGTTTCTCTGACCATTGAGCTAAACAGTCGTCAGTAATGCAAAGGTGCAAATAACAGATTTACTTCCTTATTCTCATTTTGTTTAGTTGCAGTCTATACATGCTCGATTCGTTCCTTTCAACGAGGACAATTATGTTATTTAGAGCACATACACACAGTCGCATACATTTACATATATATGTATAAAATGATGAATGAACAGATATTAACATACTTGCACGCACACGGACATGCTCTGAAGAATAAACATATATTCACATTGCATACACATACTCATAAAAACTATACATATGCGCACGCGCACACACACACACACACAAACACACACACACACACACACACACACACACACACATACATATATATATATATATATATATATATATATATATATATATATATATATATATGAATTATGAATGATTTATAAGTTATTCTGTCGGACCAAAATGTCCATTTCCGATATATATATATATATATATATATATATATATATATATATATATATATATATATATATATATACGTAAAGATATTTATATGAATGAATAATGATACCTAAAAGAAGGTATATAATTCTATATTAATAATGATACATATATGGATATATACATATATATTTGTATATTTACATGCGTATATTTTCATGAATAAAATATATATATATATATATGTATGTATGTATGTATGTATGTATGTATGTATTACTAGAAAATCGATCTACAATCCGACAGAAATAATAATAAATACATTATATTACTTTGAAACTATTTGAAATTATTTCGTTATTACAAGGTACATCTATTATTTGGTGTAGACAGCGTGAATAGAATAAACAATTAGATAAAGAGGGCGTTGCTCTCACCATTGAGCCAAACAGCTGCCGGTGATGCAAAGGCCAAAACAACTACGTCATTGTCAAGTCCTCATTTTGTTTATTCACTGTCTATACCCGCCCCATTGGTTTCTCAAGGTAGACAATTATATCATTTAAAAACGGAAAACGCATTCATAATTATTTCTGTCTGATTATATATCCGTTTCTTAATAATGTTATTCATGTTAATTTACTCCACTCACGTTTTTACTGGTGGCAGCCATCTTGTTTCACATAAACTTATGCTAAGATGATTGTCATGGGTTAATTAGTCACAGTCGATCAAGCACGTGTTCCGGCTGGCCCTTTTTCAAAGCCACGTTAATATTTCAATACGTGAGTAGTGAATTAAAACCAATTACTGAACCAAAATCAATTTCCTATGGTATTATTCAAATAATCACGCAAAAATCATACCCATCCCCTTTGTAAGTCATTAAAGTAAGCCTTTTCGGGGAGAGCAATTCGTCAATTATAAGTAATGCTTGAATTTGATCCACGCCAAGAAGAACTAGATTTTCAAAATGCAGCCGGACTGGAAACGACTAATTCCCACAAAGCGTCGTTAGAATTTTCTAAAACACTGTGAATCCAATTATATTTGGGCAATCACCAAGTATACATTCTCAAGTAGTTTTTAAACAGCGTCTTCCCTTGTCCATTTATTGGTTGAAAATCTTGCTTTCGGATCAAGTCTTCACAAGTCTTTTACACGCTTTGTTGATGATTGCAATATCTACTTCCGAGACAATTCCACGCCTAATTTAGTCTTTTCTTTTGTGCATTCGTGTATCATCAGAATGTGGTTGAGAATTTCAGGTGGTCAATAACCTTTGTTTTAAATGATTCTTCGTTCAACTGCTATTTTTTGCTGAAAACTGTTTTTTACGCATTTAGATTTAGATTGAAATGTACTTCGACATATTATCAGGAATGAATAAAGAGACAAACATTCTTGCACGCACAAAATGCATGCACACCCAAATGGAAAAAAAGGTTCACAAACCACACACGCTCTCTCTCCCCACCACACGCACACACATATGCACATGCTTAAACTACTAATTTTCATTTTTTTCTCGATTCACTGTCTATATCTACTCTTCTTTCTGCCTCTTTCGACGCAGACTATAATATCATCAAGAAAAGGATATATAATAAGACAGAAATAATTATAAATTACGTTCTATTGTTCTGAAACTCTATACAAAATGAGCCCCCCCTATCATATGGTAAATATCACTTGGCCTAGACAACGTAAATAGAATAAACAATTAAAGAAAATGGGACTGCTGAAGGAATCAAACATACTACTGATGCTTGTAATATTTTCGATAGGATATGCCAAAACTTGCCTCCATTTTGATCATTATGATCATAGTGAGACAACGTCAGACGGAGAATGACACAATATTCATGGTTGTATTTCAGTGATGACTGCATTTAAACCTGATACACTGTTACTTCACCACTCCTAGCTTCAACCATTTTTGCGCATAGAAACTAAATATTTCTGGTGATTGGGAGACATTTTTTTATGTTTGATCATCGAAGCTGTCTATTTTTGATCAAAAATTTGTTTTAGCAAGACGGCACTTGATCAGAAACATTCAACCAAAATTGTCTCCAAAACAATTAACACAGGCCTCTTCAGTTTTTAAGCTGCCCTAGCTGATTGGCTGGCTACGTATGCATCATACGTACAGGCAGCACTGATGGAGCTGCAGGGATAAAAAGTTAAACATTTTTCCATCATTATGTCCAGGAAATCTTTTTTCTTCTGAATTAGTCCCTACAGCAGGATTCTAGTGGTGGTACAATTTACAATGTAAGTTTGTACTAAATTTCTCCTTAGTTTGAGACTGGCTGAGTTCTTGCTTGTTGTCTGTAAATTCAATGTCCAAGAAAAGGCGACAGATTTAGCTTATTCCTTGATTAGCCTTCTTTCCCAAATTTTGATTTATCACCCCATACGGCAAGCAGCCAAAAAACGTTGGTTATGTGACAGTCTCTTTTGAATGACTAACCAGGCCTGTTGCATTAAAATTTCAGGAAGGAAGGAGGTGGCAGGAGTCAGGCTGGTTCAACCATCGATATTTAACTCATTGCTCTGGGTTTTGTAAATGTCATCTTAAGCTTAAAAAAAGACCATATCGAATTTGATGATACATAAGTCGCATTCTTTCTAAAATTGACGAGAAAGTGAACGCACCTTTTGTTTGTCAGCCCCACTTTTGCAAGAATATGGAGAGATGTCAAAAACTTGGTAATGAATAAGAAGAATCGAAGAAAATATGTTTTTCCTTTAATATTTCCTGATGAAATAAAGGTGGACTTATATGCCATCACATACGGTATATTCTCTTTCTCAATATGTAATCGTGTGTGTGTGTATATATGTTGTACGAGTATTTTTACGTGTATGGATGTGTGTGCACGCGCTCAAATCTATCTGTGTAGAGAAGGATAAAAAACACCAAGAGAGAATTGCGTAATCCTATGAATAATAGATTAATGTGCAAGTGAGTGTTCCAGGTTTATAATTTCGAATTTTGTCAATTCCCAAATACTCCAAAGATCATTACAAAAACTTTCTAATCCCAGCTATGCCAGATCAGAACGCACGAAACTGTGAAATAGTAATATTGATGACTCTGATTAAGCGGCTGGGGGATAAAGGGCTTGATTTTCTCCGTTTTGCCTGGATTACACTGATTTGAGCTGGAACATGGAATCCAACCAAAAGGCGAACCCTCAAATTGAGAAGTATGCAACGTGAACATAAAATAATCATGCTCAGCATCACACGAGGAGATCGCAAGATAGCAAAATATATTAGAGGAAAAACAGGGGTCCGAGACATCATAGAATCCATTACAAAACTCAAATGGCAATGGGCTAGTCATGTTGCAAAAATGGAAAACGATCGACATGGATACAAAACCATGGCCGGCAGAATAAAGAATGGCAAGACAAACTAGACAAGTTCAGAAATTATTGGCTTCACAACGCCCATGGTAGAGAGGTTAGGCGAATCCTTGGGAAAGTTTATGATCATCGACGGACGCGAAAAGAATCATGATGATGATCCGAAAGTTAGCACAGTTTTACCCGATTCGGGTGGTATCCTCCGTCTAGCTCATACACCGATGGAAGATTTGAAGTCAATGTTTGAGGCTTATATTACTCTTTGACGTTCTGTATGATTACGAAACATACTGATCTGACATTAGTGCTTATCCTGTGAACCTTTTTATTTTATCTTTATATATCCGGTAACCCAGATCAGTGCCGCTGAGGCACCACTGATGACTCACATTAGACTACATCTCAATATCCATCCCTGTACTTTGTAACTCCCTGAGATTCGTCCATGCTCATAACTGTCCTCTCTCTGATCTTGACCAATCACCTTCCTTTATCTGCCTCTCTCATCAAACTGCTCTTCTTAATCATATTTTATCTGCCATTATGATGAAATAAATCCAACTGATTTTATTCTGATTCTGATTTTTTGTTTGAGCAAGATGATTTTCGGAGGATTACGCTGTTGACGCATTCCAAAATAAGACAACAATGGCGTGTAGAATGTTTTGCTTTGAAAGCTATGTTTTTCCCCGGGATTCCGATGTATTTCAGGACTATAAAACCTTTGTCAAAACAAGTAAAAATCGGCCTGATGGAGTATTTCTAGCTTTGATGACAGGGGTTCCAATGCTTTTCAGGTTTATGTCATATTTGATATCTAATCTCAGTATATTGAATTAAATCCAAATAATTCCATTCTCATTATGATTTTGTTTGAACACGGTGTCTGCGATATTTAGCAAAATATATCCATTTATACATGAGCAGGCATACTCATGGCGGTGGTGGGGGTCGTATCTAGAGAATATGACAAGCATTGAAATTGCTTCTCCGTGTCCAAACATCTGACGAATTGACGGTCATCTCTCAGATAACTTCACCCTAATATCGATTCAAAAATACATGCCTCGATAGAAATTCTCATGATTAGTATTATCCGAATATTCTCTCCTGGTATCATGTCGAAGGAAAGGAGATGAAAGCTAAAAGAGTTTTGATGGTTCCAAGAACGTAACCATCATTGTTTTCTGCTTGAGTTGAATGAGTGATCATTTCAATTTACAAACACTGACAGATTTTTTTCTCGCTTATGGGAACACAAAGGAATCAGGATAGACCGAAAATACCCAAGTAAACTCAAATTTCTGACGACATCGTCCTCTTTCCTGAGAACCTACACGATCTCAAAGTGATGTTATACGAAGTAAATGGAGCAAGCAAGAAAGTTGGCATCCACATAAACTTCAGCAAAACAAATGTCGTGTACGACAGGCATGTTGAGGACAAGGTCAAAACTATCGGAATCGAAAATGCAGAGCTGGAGTAAGTAGACCACTATATCAGCAAGGTTCAATGAAGTCATCAAACGTAGGAGAAATAAAGCAAAGAAGCACACAAGAATGGCAAGCTTTGGGTAGAGCAAGAACATACAGATCCTGCTTGTCCGAAAAAAAAAGGGTATAAAACCAATGTATCCGACTGATAGTCACCTGTGGAGCTGAAAAATGGAACTAACCAAAAGATAGATCCTCAAACTGGGAACCTTGCAACATGCATATGAAAGAAGCATGCTCAACCTCACATGGAGATATCATAAGAAAGCACAGTATATCAGAGAGAAGACAGGTGTCCGAAACACCATTTGAATTGTTGGAAAACTCAAATGGCAGTGGGCTGGATATGTTGCCGGAATATGAAACAACCGTTTGACGGCACATCTCACAACGTGAATTCCTGAAGATCAAGTACGAGCCTGTGGTCGACAGAAAGTAAAATGAGCGACGAGCTAGATAATTTGAGAAAGTACTGGCTCTGCAATGCCCATGATAGAGAGGTCTTGCGAATCTTTGGCGAGGTATGTGTCTAATAAAGGACGCTAACAGACGATGACAATGATGATGATGATTCTCCACTTATCACTCCCTTCTGTGTCCAGTCATCATACAGCTGAAAAAACTTTTTTTTTTATATATTTGAGGATGGATTCTCTAACTTCAAAAGAAACTGTTTAGTGGCGCCCAGGGCACGTGTAATACCTGCTACACCCCATGCCACTCTGACAGGGTGTACATATGCATGTGAGCATATGTGCGTGCTGGCACGTGCTTTTTCGAGATAGGCAAGTATTTTTTTGTTTTTTTTTATTCCTGTAGACTTCTTGCGAAGCAGAAGGCCACAACAATAACACGCTGTTGGGTTGTTGCAGCAGTGGTTTCCGTAACAATTAGGGTTTTTTTATTGGGTGGAGTTGCTAGCTCCACGCCTAATCCTCTGCTTTTACCCGAACTGGGGATCGGCAAGTGGTTTGGATTTGTTGTCTCCAAAACTGGTCGCTATCCGGAACCAAAGAGCTCAGTCTACAATGCTGGGAGTAGATATTGATTCATAATTTCCTTAAGGGAACTAATGTGAGGTGAACACTAACAGACTCAAATGGAATTTGAACTAAGATTCGCTGATTTTGTTTTCCAAGCTGCTCGACGCTAGGCCACCTGCACCGCCTTTTTCTTCAAATTCCGGTTAATGTTCATCAGATATGAGATGTATAAGGTGGAAAGTGCTGTCTGCTTTTTTTTCAACTTGGAAAAATCCATTTGCAGACGATGTTATGCAAACTGCCCTCGGAGAGAGTGGCGATAGCTATTTTCAATTTTCGTCGTCGATGGCCGGAAAATGTCTGGAATATACATCCTAAGTTCACTGGTTATACTTCCATGTAATCACACGAACACTAGAATCTGAGTCCATAATAAGAATGCATGGATGTAAACAGTAGAAAACGTCTTGTAACCAACATCTTTTTGCAGCATGCCGTGTTGGGGGTAATCAATCAAAATTTGGAAAAAGGAGTGATCAAGGAATAAGCTACTGTAGCAAACCATGTTCTCGTTCATCGAATAAAGGAAGACGAGTGATTAGTTTTAGCGGTAATTAGTTCTGGGTTTGATCGTCCAATTGCAGTTCCCCTTACGAACAGTTTTGAGAGCCAACCAGCGTACAGCTTAAAAGTAACCCTCTCTTATTGGTTGACGCTTCAAAACTCAGACACCCTGAGCCCCCATGTCAGCGGGAGGGGAATGTGAATTGTAGTAGGTTGTTAGAACAAAGGTACTGGAGAGGACACATCTCCCCTCGCCAGCAGCCTTTTGGTGAACGTGGGGGAGGACTAAATGAAATAGCTACCAGGTCAGTGTCCACATGGGATGGATAACTGAACGACCAACAATGGACAGAAGTAGTTTTGAATACACGATTCCAATCAAAGATTTGTAGAGGTAATTCTCCCTTTGACATCTATACATCTGTCAAATCTGAACCCTTCATTTACCCCGTCAATTCTATGTATGGCTTTTGTTTTTGCATTTTGCTTCCATTCTATGATTTTCGAAAGCAGTTTTCATGACTTCAAAAGAGCTGTTTAATTCATAATAATTTATCCTCGAACCTCAACGTTTGCCACAACGTAGATAGGCTTTCTCTGAATTTTTGTGCCACGATGGAAACATGTTTTCCACTAAAAAGCTATTTAGGGGCGTTATTTAATACAGAAATAAAAAATGTGTTTCCTATTCATAATAAGAGGTCTAGCTCCATTGGTGTGGAATGCAAACGTGAACTGAGTTTGATATTTGTAAACTGTGTTGTCTGTTGATGCTGATAGAATCGCAAATTAGTTTTAGTACACACATATATAAGTGTATATGTTTGTACGTGTGTACATCATTCAAGTGGTCAAACCCTGGGGGCCATGTGAAAAGGGAATGTGTTCCATTGCACACATATATACGGTAATTAGCATTGACGCCCAACAGCGCTTATCAAGAAAGAAGTGTCACGGTATCAGTCTTTGCCAAGTCAGAAGTGAGACCCATGTACTTATGAAGAGATAAGTTTTGTTTGTCTTCCCAGAGTTTTCACTATAAGTGCAGATTTATTTAAACATAATATTGTTTGAAGTGATAAGCTAAATCACTGTAAGCATTTGGTGTTTGTTTATGTGAAGAGGAGCAGTCCAGTCATGTAATCCGATGTAAGCTGTTTTCCGGTACATAGAGCCGACGAGAGTAAGACGAAGAAAAGATGGTATTCTCTTTGAAAAAAAAGGCCTGCGGTTTATTTGGTTTTTTTTTTGTTTTTTTTTTTTTGACATGAGATAATTGCGTAACGGCTTTGGATGACGGCTTAAAAACAAAAGTTGTTTTTTCATCTCGGAAAGCCAGAAACTCGGGTTTAAGCTCCGGTTGAAGACATGAGTGAATTTATGTCTATGATTTGGTTGTGTTAATGTATTTTGTGTAAAGAAAATGAAAACCTTGAATTATTATTTGTTAACTCCAGTGACAAAGTTTTTCAACAATTATTTCCTGCTGATATTATGTCTGTGGCATTTCTGTGCATTTTTATACTGGATGCATTTCAGAGAGATCGTTATTATAGTTAGAGAGACTCTGAGCTAACGTTTCGGGTGCGTATAGAGATGGAATATTATCCTTAGTAGCTAGAAAAATTATTTGATCAATTTTAAAACAATGAACTTTATTTGAAATTTTTGTCTTTGAAGGCGTTAAGCGATTTTAGACAATGGCACACTGGGTAGTCACTTGGCACTGATAGAATCGCAAGTCGATAGCAGTTAGTTTTAGTATACACATGTATATGTGTACATCTATATTTGTATGTGCATGCATTAAGTGGTCAGACCAAGGGGGTCATATGAAACAAATGTGGTAATGAACATTGACGGCCAATAGGGACTAGCAAGAAAGAATAGTCACGGAGTCTGTCTTTACCAGGTCAGAAGTGGGACTCTTGTGGTTTTGAAGAGATAGGTTTTCTATGTCTTCCCAAAATTCGGACACATGGATTCAATAAAATTCTAACGAGAAACTATGACATGATGGGTCAAAACTGAGAGTTTAGCTGGCCGCTTTGAAATAGTTAAAACTTCTTCAGCTGGGTGAAGGATTTCTCTCTGGGAAGCCCCAGGCGTGTGCCGATGTAGCGTGTTTTTAAATACCTCCTAACAAAATCATACGCGGAGTTTAAGTGAGTTAGCGTCTTTTATATCCCAGTGTATATTCTAGGCTAAGCCAGTTTATATCCCGAGGTATAAAACTGTCTATTTCTTTGACCAGATTATACTCTGGGATATAAGCAGGCTAGCTCGATGAGGTTTGCGTGTATGTGAGTGTTAGAGGTATATACGTGTATTTGTGAGCATACATGTCATATCTGTGTGTTCATAGCATGCTTATAAGAGTGTATGTTGCAAGTGTGTGTATTAGAGTGCATATGAGTTTGTGTGTTTACATAATTGCGTATGCATGTGCTTATATTTATCATGTATGCGTACATGATTGCTCTTAGATATGTCAAAATCTTAGTGTCATTAGTACGTTGCAAGATCGGCGAAAATAAAAGCTGAAAATTGATTGTTTACGCCTTATATAACAGGAGATATTTGAGAAAAAAGATTACGTAAATAGTAGCAACGATGTGAACAAAACGTCTGCAGTTGTCATTTGCATTGCTAGGTTTCTCAAATATTCGACAAGCAAAAACGGTGAGACTTTTTGGAATACAAAAAATCGTCTACAAATTGGATTTTGATAATAGTTTTCAGTACTTACTTAATAGAGGACGAAATTTGATTTGAATACCTTTCTATTCAAAATTTCGGAAAATATTCTTTTTTACTCTATTTTTACCCTTAATCATTTAATGATTTTTTTTTATTCTATAATAAAACACCGATGATGAATTTTCAACGTATTGAAGTTAAATCAATGGAATAATAAATTCTTCTTATGATCCGTTGGGGTTTCTGAAAAGAACGTCTTAATTACGAATTAAAAAAAAAAAAGAAAAAAGTCAAACACTGCTTTTATTGATGACATTTTCATTCATTGTATTCTTATGGACTTCATTCTTTCTAGCAAAAACAAAGAAAAACTTACGAATAATATTAATAAAGATAAAGCCCGAAGAGATGCCCAATGTGCTCTTATATCAAAAATTCCAAGCAACGTTTTTCTCGATGTGAATAGTACAAATTAATAAAGGTGTACATGTCTTTACTCGATTAGTTTACGACGACAATGAAGCGATTGAAAATATGCATAATAGTTTATAAGACTGTCATAAATGTGTGAAATAAAATCAGAATTCGATTCTGCACGATCATTTAGTGTATATGTGTGTAAGGGTATAACGAAATACAGACCTATTCAAGGAAAACAAAAGGGTATAACCTGGGATAATGGGGAATGAAATAGGCTTGCCAGTTTTATGCCCGAAGTCAGAAACGTGACTAACCCAAAATATACTCGTGGTATAAAACGGGCTGGCCCACTTTAACCCTAAGCATAATCTGTGCAGGGGGGGGGCAGTATGCTTTGTACTGTTTGCCTCGAGATGATTCCCCAAAACCCAAATTGAAAAATTAAAAGAATCAGAAATGACGGCTAAAACCAAATTAATCTCAGATTTATTGACGACATCGTTCTTTTTGCAAAGATCCCCAATTAATGCTAAACCAACTGAATAAAGAGGGCAAGAACGTTGGTCTTCATATAAACTTCAATAAAATAAATGCCATGTACAATAAATTGTTGAGAACAAAGGCAAAAAATCTAAACCGAAAAAGATCTCTACATCTAACTATGATAACGAGGGCAACCTAAAAATCAAGCGGAGAATCATTCTTGGATGACAAGCGCTCTGTGGAGCAAGCTCAACCTTTAAAAACAAGAAAACCCCATCAGTCTTTAAAACAAGGGTCTACAACCAATGTAATCCTCCCGATAGCCACCAATGGAACTGAAAAAAATGGAACTTTATCCAAACTGAGAACCATGCAACCTAGACAAAAGACAATCATCCTCATCATCACATGAAGAAATGACATAACAGCACAGTATATCACAGAAAAAAACAGGAGTTATCGTAGAATCCAAAAGAAAACTCAAGCGGCAATGGGCAGGTAATGTTGCAAGAATCTCGGACAACCAATCGACATCACAACTCAAAACATGAATCCCCAGAGACCATATGCGAAACTGAGATCGGCAAAATATATGATAGCGGGATAAACTAAACAAGGAAAATGCAGAAAGACAGCTTAACTACATTTTAAGAAGTAGTAATCACAAATAAGAGAGCATCTTCATCTTTTTACCAACATAGTGCAAGTTCCCGAACTATTGCGTCGCAGCACATAGATAGATAGATAAAAAGTTTGTTGGGAAGGTATCCTTACACACACACACATACACACACACACATATATATATATATATATATATATATATATATATATATATATATATATATATATATGAATTTAGTTGTCCGTAATCGTGTCTGTGTTCACGCCTGATAGTGATTAAAAAAGAGTGCAAGGTAAGACAAGCAAACTTGACATCAACATTAGCACCATCAGCAACCATTAATTCTTTGGCGAGAACCTGCCTATTTATCTCTATCAGATAAAGTTTCTTAAACCTACGTTTTGCAAGAAATCTCCGGTGGGGTCGAACAAAGATTGCTGGGGTTTTGGAGAAACAATGGAATCAATTATATAACTAGAGTTTGTTTTTTTTTTTCTTTTCCTTACCTCTTTACAGATACTCACTTTTATTGGTGTTAATTGGGAAATGCCTGGATATTATTCAATAATTTTATGAGCACAAATTTCGTTTTGGCTACATTTTAGTATTTTTATAATAATAAAGAGTAAATACCGTAATTATTATTTAGCCATTTTTTCAGGGTTGAGGTAAATTTGTTTCTATGTTCAGTTACAGTGAGACAATGACCAAAGACTAATAACACTGAGTTTAAGGTTGTGAATAAGTAAAACGTTTGGGAAACAAGTACGTATGACAAATTCATTTTCCAAAGAATTTTTTTGGTTGCTTCCGATCAGTAACGGTCACATCATTTTTGGATAAGTGTCACTTGTTGAGAAAAACAATTTTAGCTTCGGGATGCAATTTATGGTGGAAATATAATGCTGAACTAGGAACTTACATCAGTCAATCATACGACCGTCTGAAATCAATTTTTTCGATGGAATCAATAGTCTTCAAAGCCACACTTTCATAAATCTGTACGGATGTAAAATAAGGTGCCAGGTCAGCTTTATATTGAGAACTTGAATAGAAACCCCCGCTCTCCTCAGAAGTAAGATTCTCTTTCTAAAAACTGATGCAATCAAAAACGTAACAATGATTGAAAGTAACAATAAATACCCCTGAATAAAAAGAAAATTTTAAAAAATAAATAAATCTTGTAAAGTTTTTTCGTTTTTGTGGTTGAACGAATATTGATATTTTTTAATCATACCTTAAGTCAGACAATGATTCAAGGACATTTTGTAAACAGCGCTTATTGTAATTAAAAAAACAATTTCTCGGTGTGAAAAACGTTTTTTCTTCAATCTGTTGTTTTAAGTACGGGTTAATGCAAATGTATATTAATATTAAAAACGCATTATCCACTGCGTTGTCACATTTGAAGTTATTACACCGTGCAAAGCCGGGTATCCTTGCTAGTATTTATTTCATTTTTTTCATCGATGTACGGGAACTTTTTTAGATAAGGGGGAACAGGTAGCTTGATTTGCCCGAAACCTTACACTGTTTTGCCTGAAGTTGGGGGGTTCAATTGGGATGGGGGCTAGTAGATATATTTTATCATTTCGATGATTACGTTGTATATTTTAATATATGTATTTTGAGAGGAAAAAAAAAGAAAATACAATATTTAATGTTTTTGCTTTACGTAAATTGGTGAAGTTTGATTTGAAATTTGGATGAAAGTTACGCATCATTTGAGAGTTTGACGCTTCATCTAATGAGAATAAATTTTTCCCATGAAAATATGATTCCATTATCCACGAGGTAGAAAAATGATTGGATAAGTTTCCTTTATGTGTTTGACTTGACAATCAGGTAGAATAGGATGGTCAATGGTCAGAATCTAGTACAATGGTTACTGATAAAATATCTAAAACGTAAATGCATTTCTCTGTATTTTACCATATCGAACCATTGTAAAAGATTTTTCAATACAAATGCATTGGGAATCTATTGGATTGTCGGTTCTCAAAAATTAGAGTGAGAGCTACTGACAGAATAGGGTTCTAGTTGATATAATTATATTGAAGCAATTAATGAATGATTATTATAAGAAATTACATCAAATCAAAAAATCGTAATAAGACCATTTGGGCCATGAAAAAAGTATTGCAAAAGAACGGGGGTATAATTAAGAGTTGATCAAAAACGTCACTTGGTTATTTTTGGCTTAAAAATAGAAATTGATTTTTATGGAAAGTTGAGTCAATCGTCGTTTTTAAAGCCTCATCGCACCATTCTGAAATTGCTGTCTTCAAAAGACTAATTATATAGAATTTGCACTTGGAAAATCTTTTGAAATCAGGGCGTAATTATCTTTGGCTATCAAAAACTGCTAACACAAACTCAATATATCTTTCTTCGGTTTTTAAGCCGGTCTAGCTGGATAAGTTACAATATTCAGACGTACTGGGGAAAGTAGACCATTACATCTACCTGGGACAACGAATCTCTATGAAATCCACAAAAGAAGAAGAAATTAAGCGGAGAATCACTCTGGGATGGCAAGATTTCGGCTCAGCAACCTCAACCTTAAAAAACAAGACGATCCCAATAATCCTATAAAGAAGAGTATACAATCACCCTCCCGATAGCCACTGGAACATGGAACCTAACCAACAGACAAAGCCGCAAACTGAGAAGCATGCAATGTGTGCATGAGAGAATCCTCAAATGGAGAGATCACAAGAGAGCACAATATATCAGAAAGAAAATGCAGGTCAAAGACATCATAAAATCCATTAGAAAACTCAAATGGCAATGGGCTGGTCATGTTGCAAGAATGGCTGACAACCGATGGACTTCACGACTCACAAAATGAATCCCCTAACACCACATGCGAAACTGAGGCTGACAAAATACAAGATGGAGAGATGAAGTAGACAAATTCAGAAAATACTGGCTCTGCGACGCCCATGATTGAGAATGTGGCGGATCCTGGGGAAAGTCTATGTCCAACGACATCCGTTAAAAGTCTGATGATGATGGTTTGATTGCTATGCATGAAAGGATCAAGCAAACAGGCTGCATTGATAGAGCTAAATGGCTGAACTTGTCAACATACACTCTGTATTATGTCTATAAAAATCTGTTATCTTTTTAAAATTCTCCCATAATGAATTTCGGGTGTGTATAGAGATGGAAGGCTGGTGTGGGGTTCACTTTACAATGTAAGTTCATGCTAAATTGGAACCTAGTCTATATCCTGCAGGGCTCATGCTTGTTACTTCAAACTTCATTAGTGATCATGGTGCAACAAATATTGAGAGAACTAATTTATTTATTGATCACCCTTTTTTCCAATTTTTAGATTAACCCAAAACTCAGCATGCTTCAAAAAGATTTGGTCACATGATAGTTTCCATTGAGTAACAAACCAGACCTGCTTTCAAATGTTTTGTCTGTAGATTGATGACACTCTATATGTACAACAGTTTTACTGAACTTTGTTTTTCAATTAATGGTTTTTAAATTGAACCTAAATCAGACATTTATTTTTTAGCAACTGACAGTAGACAGTTCTGAATTTTTGGTTTCTAAACTGAACCATTTGGCTTATTTTAGACATTTATTTTTAGGAACAGATACTAGACAGTTCTGGATTGTTGGCTTTGTAAACATTTTAGGTTTCTTTTTTTAGAGAATGCCGGGACCATGGCGTTGGAAATATTTGGAATACATTTTTTTTTATAACAAATGAACAATTTTTAAAACAATTATCTTCTGTCTTTCTACTGTTATCGGTTCAAGATTTTTAAATAATTAATATCAGTTTTAACTGACGACAGCCTGAATAAATTTGTGATAAACAAAACAACTGTGAACTAAAATGAAGGAAACTACTCGTCAAAATGAATAATAATGGTTAACAATACTTCATTCAATAAAAAGATAATAATGCTAAAACAAAACTGGTTTACTGATACTATCCGTAGAGAAATTAATATAGCGCCGGTTTTAGGGTTATATTTGATCTTGTACAGAGTCTAATTTCTCAGGCGGTTAAAATAGACTTTTCAGAGTAAAAAGAACCTGATTTTGAATCTCACCGGAGTTTATTCATTATTACCGACTCCCACCGTTTATATAGTGCCATAGACCGATGGGCTGAGTTAGGTTGTGATAGAAAACGAAATCTAAAATTGACATGAAGGGGAATAGTAGTCAAAATCATTAATAACTGGACTAGATCCTGTCAAAAAAGACGGATAACATTTTGCTGTATTATGGTAACAAACCAACACTTATACAGAATTTAAATCTTTAGGTTTATCAAAACTAAAAGTCACCGAGCAAAAGCAGGAACCACGTCTGTTTTAGTGTTGATATTTTGGCTTTCTTTTTTTAGCCTTTTTCAAGTTTCATGCGTTTTTTTTTTTTGATTTGCAGCTATTTGAGGATGAAAATAAATCTGATCTTTAGCTACAAAAAGTC
Organism: Thysanoteuthis rhombus; assembly: GCA_963457665.1. Taxonomy (NCBI): domain Eukaryota; kingdom Metazoa; phylum Mollusca; class Cephalopoda; order Oegopsida; family Thysanoteuthidae; genus Thysanoteuthis; species Thysanoteuthis major. The sequence goes on along the minus strand of OY735199.1, from coordinate 52,898,500 downwards.
GAAGTTACACATTATTCGAGATCACATCATACTCGAGTAAATACTGCAACATGATAAATGTTAAACTAATGCAATTAGATATCAAATCAATAACCATTTGGCAATTGTGGCCTATTCTATCCTTTTTTAATCCCACCGTATTTGTTTGTGATAGTGATCTACGATTTCCACCGATATATTTTCGTTTTTGATTATTTTTAAATTGGCCTCTGTCTACCGACTTCCACTGCTTTGTTATCTGCCAACCAATTTGACTGACCGATAACACGTCAGGCTTGAAATCCTGATTTATTTGATTTTTGCGGTTCAATTCTTTGTCATCGGTCTACTTAGGACTATGTCAAGCAAGTTGCAGCAAATCGGGCAGAACAATGTTCTCAGTTTCAGATCATCATCACCAGCAGCAGCAGCAGCAGCAGCAGCAGCAGCAGCAGCAGCTTTTTAGCATCTGTCATCAGACATACACCTTGCCAAAGATTCGCCAAATCTCTCTAAGATGGGCGTAGCGGAGCCAATACTTTCTGGATTTGTCCAGTTCTTCAAGCTATCTTATATTTTGCCGGTCATGGTTTCGCATGTGATTTCTGGGGATTCGCGTTGAGAGTCGTGGTGTTCATCGGTTGACTCAGGACTTACACTATGATCAGCCCATTGCCATTTGAGTTTTCTAATGGATCCTATGATATAGCTTACACCTGTTTTTTTTTCTTTTCTGTAATTTAGTGCACTGTTTAGTGATCTCTCCATGTGATATTGAGAATGATTTTCTCATGTACACTTTGCATGGTTCTCAGTTTGACGGCCATTCTTTTGGTTAGGTTCCATTTTCAGCTCCATAGGTGACTATCGGGAAGATAATAATGGTTGTAGACCCTTCTTTTCAAGACTAACGGGATTTTTTTTTGTTCTTAACGGTTGAGCTTGCTCTACAGAAAGCTTGCCACCCTAGAGTTATTCTTCTTTCAAGAATTTAATGGAGTTTCGTTGTTCTCGTGTTTTATGCTTCTATATATCGCTTCGAAATACTCTTGCAGTCGAACAGAAATCAGCACAAAAAGTGTAAATAGTATTTTTACTAATAATGAGCAATTTATAGTTTACATTTTGGTTAGTGCTCAAAAGATTTCCTTCTTCTATATTTGGGTCACTTCAATTAATAAATGTATTGGTAATTCTAAACTTTAGTTACCGAATACGTTGTACTCGGACAAATATGTGGCCGTATTATGGTCGTTTATTAATGTTAATCTATAATTTGAACTGACTCAACAGCCTGCTCACAATAATGTTGGACTTTCTATTAGTGAACGTAAGTCCGAAGGTAACCATGTCTTTTAGCTGTGTTAATATATATAATATCAGTAGAAGTCGTATACATATGAATGATTTGTTGGTAAAAGAAGGGGGAATGTTGCAATAATGGTAAAAGGAGAAAGATATAAGATAGACAAATTGGCAGACAACAATGTACGAATGAAAAAGTCAAAGAACATGTCATTAATATTAAATTAATAGTTGTTTTATTCATTGTAACTAAGATACAAAAGATACTTGAATGGGTGTCGCTAAAATTACTTCTTTGAAAATTATGAATATACTTCAAACATCATGCGATAATACTAATGAAGTTGAAAGTTTTAAGATGTAGAAAGTGTCTCTATTGTATTTAAGTGCGTGTAAAGAAAGTATGTAGAAGTCCTTTGTGAGTTGTATCCAATTATCTGTGAGTGTCTGTTTTCAGAGAAATGAATTCGTATTTCTCGTAAGGCTGTGTATTTGTGTGTACGTACACACAGAAGGATGAATGTGTGTGTGTGTTGAGAGCTGCCAATTTTTCTCACGTGCGTCTTCAGAGAGGATTTCTGGCTGTCTGCCTGAGTTAGGTTGGTCGCTTGCTTCTATGATAAACAGGTGGCCCAGGTTAGCTGTGTAATGACTGGCACAAGCTAAGGTTTGTTAACAACTTTTTCCAGCCAAGTGATGACAGTGTAAACTAGGTGTGAGAAGCTGTAGTTTTATTGTTTAAAGTATGGATGGCTAAAATGTACATAGTTGCTTATAAAAAATTGTTGATTTTGTTTCGCAGATATCTAGAATCTCGACAACGTGGGAGAAAAATCATGCATTAGGATTTAGACATTAAGTTTACTTTTCGTTTTAGGCATAAGTTGACTAGAATGGCTAGTTAGATGATTCAACCAGCATGTTTGAGTTAATAAGCGACGACGTTATTCATCTAAAACAGTAGAAGATTCCAGAAGATTTGAACACTGCAATCATAATGCTATTATTTTATTAAAGGAACCCAACAACTACAGGCTGATGAGTCTACTCGACAGAATCTATGAATTTTTCATCAAAGTGATCACGAACTGAATTACCAAAACACTTGATGAAACCAACCCCGGGAACATGTTAGATTCAGAAGAAGCTACTCGACCACCAACCATCTTCACTTGGTAAACCAAGTGAAAGAGAAAGCAGCAAAAGAAAAAATGTAGCATTTGTTTACTTCAAGGAGGCATTCCGACTCTGTGGAAACCCCAAAGATCATTGATGGCATCATACAACAAGGCGTACACCCTGTATATGCTGGAGTTTTTCAACATATCTACCAACACAGCGGTTCCTTTATTAGGCTACATAGAAACTCTGTAAAAGGAAAAGAAATAAAGCGAAGAATCACTCTAGGTTGGCAAGCTCTCGGTAGAGCAAGCTCAACTTTCAAGGACAAGAAAATCCCATTAATCATTAACCGAAGGGAATACAACCAATGCATTCTCCACATAGCCACCTATAGAGCTGAAACATGGAATCTGACCAAAACATCTGGCCCTCAAACTGAGAACTATATTACGTGCTCATGAGAAAATCATCCTTAACTTTACATGGATAGATCACAGAACAACACAGTATATTAGAGAGAAAAACAAGTGTCAGATTGATCATAGGAACCATGAGAAAACTCAAATGGCAATGGGTTGGTTATGTTGCGAGAATAGACATCACATAGACATCACACGCACTACTCGGATCACCAAGAGATCATATGCGTAATTGTTCTAAAGGTATTGGCTCCGTAACACCTGAGACAGAGAGGTCTGACGAATATTTCGGAAAGTCCAATGACGAACGCTAAAAGGATGGTGATGATGATGAAGTTTACTTTCATGTTAAAAGGTTCGTTATCGTAGGGAACGCATTTATATATGGTAAAAACATTCACTTCAAACAAACTCTCTACTTTACGGTCTTAAAAATCGCTATCTTTACGAGTAAATCTTGAAAGTAAAGAAAAACACGAAAACTTGGTTAAGTATTGGCAACGTCAATATGTATTATCTTGAAAAAAAAACTTCCACGCAGCATTAAATACGCTAGAACTTTTAAAAGAATTTAAGACATTGTCTAAATCTGATTTCCTCAAACTAGAGAGCAGCTGTCGGCTTCTGCACTTAACAACCTATTCACAGAGGTGCGCAGTTATTTTGGATTAAATCGACAAGAAAATCGTTTCACATCTTGGCCAAATACAGACGCCTCGCTAATCGATCTTTTTCAACCAAACTTCAATCATTTTTGGAAGCAAAAATCGAAAAGACAGGTGGGATTTGTGAACGGTCATAGAATTTGAGAGAACAGTTCGCACTTTGCACAGTAGTAACGGGTGAAAAAATTATTTACCTGTTACTTGCCACGGTCTACGTAACCCGCCTTACAATGATCTATTATTCTTTTTACGTACATTTATTTGTACAATACATTTATTTGATATTCTGCTGTACATACTAGTTAACTAGAGTGAAAATAAAACTGTTTCAAATGTGCAATGACAAACTTCTATTTTCATAAATTTTAACGGGAAAAACCCGGCAAAGGAGTTATAATTTTTTTTAGACATATTTGGCTTCGAACAGGTAGAAAATCGATCAATTTGTCTCGGGAATATTTGAAAAATTGATTGACTCAAAATTTCACTGAATTTAAGATTTTTCCATACGTTTCAATTCTTGTGAGACTTTTTTCCCCATTTCGTTTCTGCCTTTCTGTTTTCTTTTGCAAGCAATCGCAATCTTGTAGAAGAGAGCTGCTAAAATGTACCAAATGTTAAAATATGGGCTCAAACTCTTATTTATGAACTGAGTGTTCCTCAGGGGACTGTCGTGTTTGGCAGCCTTCTGGGAATTTCGAACAGAACCCTTCACTCGGCTCACATCGGTATATTTGCTTACCTACCAATGTCAATGCCAGGCATAATTCGTCCTTGTTTGTCTACTTTTTAAACGGAACCAGATCATATGACTTTTTTGCACCACCTGACCCAGAGATTGAACTCACAGCCAACTCTTGTGGGAATATTCACCATTTGAAACGAGCTGCAGCGTCTGAATAGCCAATATTATATGAAAGTATAGTATCGTTTTATGCTAATGCTATTTATTCATTGATAGATTTATTATTTATTCATTTCCCTCGCCTATTTTAGTAAGGTACCAGACACAGTAATATTTTTTGTAGAAGTTATGGCGCTAAAACAATAGCCATAGACAGAATATTCATTGCAAGACGAAAAAGGATAGACAAAGACTTTGTTGAGAGGAAAAACAAAAGAATAGAATATCTTTATCATGAACAACTTCAGTAGCTACGAAGTTTAGGTTTTTTTTGTTTGTTTTTTTTTGTCTGAATTTAATTCTACGACAAAATGACATATCCCGAAACTTTTATGGACATTTTAACCGAACAGTATTATAGTATTTTTTTTTTGTCTGAAAAGCTATGCCTTTTTCTATAGGTTTGTAAAATTTGGAATGTCGTGGAATAGGCGCCGAAAATCCTCTATTGAAATTCAAAGTTCTAGAAAGAAGAAAAATTATACACATAATTATACGGTCCGTTTATTCCTTTGCATCGTGGTAGAAATAAAAGATAAACTTTTTTATGCAAGGGTTTTCCTCTATTATTTGTTTGACGTGCTTTGATCATTGAAGATTATTCAGGCTATGGGGTACATCTGTCCATTGAAACACCAAGACTCACGGCTACAAGCTACTTAGTAACTAAACCGAACTGTAAAACTGGCTGTTTCTCCTGCTTATTTTCCGTGATACCTGGGCCTTTCACCAGGGCCATCTAGTAAATCCTAATAATCATTTTCTTTCTCTTCATTAAAGAAAATGATTTGGATCTTTGACCCAACACGCTTAATCAACGCTTATATTCACTAGGATATGTATCCTCGACAATGAAATGAGAACAATATGATCTTGAGGATTGAATAAAGGTTCCGGTTCGAAATACCTGAAGGTTAACAACTATGACAGGCACATGAATATAGTCGAAGGGTACAACGACTGAAACGTTCTGTCAATATCAACAAGACTAGGACACGGGTCCGAGTAAATCGGTGCATTATAAAACCGTTCTTACTCTTCGAATTTTAAGGTTTACTCACCTATTGCCAAAAAAGAATAACAAGATTTATATCTTCTATCATGATTGTCGCATTTGGTTTCTTTTATATCTCCAGCAAAGTTAAGTTCTTTCAATTCTTATCTCCTCTCAACGGTAAAGTCAAGCAAGTTACTGGCTATTTATCCCGCCTAGATTTTAAGGCCACTGTCTTTAAACTCGTCTCTATGCCTTCGTCTGTTTTTAATTCATCGGCTTGAATGTCAAAATGAAAACCAAATCATAAAAGTATTATAGACCCAAGCTTTGTGATTGTTTTTTTTCGTTTTGCATTTTTTTCTTTTGTCCTGTTCAACAAAAACTGTTATTTCAATGTACAGAAAAATATCGCTATTTTGAGAAATTGAATATATATGAAACTCGGAGGGAATAAATACCTAATATCTAAAGTTTGCAATGAAAACATATGGATTCGATTTTTTATCACTCTGAAATATATAAGTGAATGGGTTATGTGTATTTGTCTGTCATATTATAAAACATACTTAAATATGGGTGCAGCCCTGTCAAATTTAGCACGCTAACTCATTAAATCTTGGGGTAGATTTTAAAACAAAAAGTTTTGAAAAAGTTTCAAGTGAGGGTTCATTTTACAATATAACTATAATGCCAAAGTGTAACCTACTTTCCGCCCATATAAATAATTTCATGTCTTTATATAATTCTTTAAGAGGTATAAAGTGAAGGAAAACCCGCCCTCTATATTCAATTGTGATAGGGGGCTTTTTTCCTCTCTGTTAAGAGTCGAAAGGGAGACTTGTTCCTTTTTCAAGGTGCCAAAATTAAAGGTAGACTTTCCCCTATCCTAAGAAGTTAACAATGAATTGAGACCCCCCGCCCTTTTTAGCAGTCAAAAGCGAAGGAAAATCATTCCTGCACTTTTAGGGGTCAAATTTGACTTTCCCACGGTGCAAAAAGTGATAGAATTTTCCCTTTTAAGTTGACAGTGAATTAAGAGTGAAAAGGGGCTACCTCCCACTTCAAGATGTCAAAAGTGAGCAACAGACATTTTCCTTCCTGTGAGGGTCAAAAGTGTTGGTGATGTTTTCCCTGAATCAAAAATGAATTAAAAAGTTTTGAGATAAATACATTAAAACTGTATTTATAATGTAACTATAATCCAAAATGGAAGATATATTTTACGTTCACTTCACCCAAGCCCAAACACACGTACATGCATACACACACACACACACACACACACACATGTTAATTTACTTGTATGATCTATGCATTTGAATATGTAAAAAGTGCCTTATTTATTCATCTTGGGAAAAATGAATTTTTAAAACGCTTTAGAAGGGGCTGTTCTATGATACAAAACTGGTCAATTCTTTCCATTCATTACACACATACGCACGCACACATATGTGTACTGTATGCTCGTATGATCTCTGCATTTGAAAATGTAAAGAGTGTTTTATTCATAAGTCATCGCTCAATGAGATTGATCAATAAAATCCCATATAACTAGTGATTCCACACGGAAAAATGGAAACTAATTCTTTACGTAATTTTGAACGATAACAGTAATAAAGTCTTTCGACCGCCTTCACTTTTGTTCTATCAAAATGTCAAGTTCTACTTCATGCATTTTCGTTCTTATTCATTCATGGAATATAGTGGGGATTAAAAGGGATTCTATTATATATTACAAGCTCGTTGCACACGCCAATTTGCAACCGTAGTGTGTTAGCTCCTCACTGGATTCCCCACAACTATAACCTTTCCTTGTGAATGGGAAAAAAACCCGATACATTAACATATATTTTAACATCTTTATGCACCTTCAAAATTGAAATAATGTGTGCGTATTTGTGTAAGTATGTGCATATGTTTACATATATATATATATATATATATATATATATATATATATATATATATATATATATGTATACATATATATGTATATACATATATATATATATATACACATATATATATACATATATATATATACAATATATATATTCATGGAATCGCCTATTGAGGCGTTACTACCCGACAGAAGATGATTTCGTTTCGTTTCAACCAGGTAAATGAGGATAATTTATTTGATAATTAGAAGAGTTAAAAAAAACATTTGATTGAAGTTTGATGGTATATGACGTGGAAAAATTAAGGTTAATGGAAAAAAAATTGTCAGATTCTTCGGTTGAATATGTTGGTAGAGAATCAACTTTTCAACGAATCAAATTTTTCTGTGTGATAAGTATTCTGAAAGATGATATCCTTACTTGGTTTGCATGCAGTCTGAGATTAAAACTGATAAAATAGATTCAATATTCATATGGTGAACTCTCAATAGGAATGACACAAACAGCGAATCATGTCTGTTGTTATACTTACTCGTCATTAAATGGGCTTTGGGTAACCTATGTAAGTAAGCCCTGTTTCCAAAAATGAAGATGCAATATGAAATATCATTATTCGATACACATAATACCCTATACACAATTACTAACAACATGTATAAGATAAGCAATATAATAAGAAGGGGAGTTGGTGTTTGACCAACACTGCTTGGGTGCCCTACTAATGTAACTGTCTTATTTTTAAGATCCCTGAAACTGCTGAATTATAAATAACTGATAATCCTAACAAGAGAAAATGTATACATCATACCATAATAATAAATCATATGTGAAACATGGTGAAAAAAATTGAATTTTTTGATGCCTATCGTTTGAAGCTGCGAAGCTTTCTAGACGATGCATATATATATATATATATATATATATATATATATATATATATATATATATATATATATATATATATATATAATGTAAAATCTTTTTTTAACATTTCAAATACTTCAATGGAACTGTAATATACATCATTACATAAACTAATGAAACCAGATTAGTATTTGATCTAGGGTCTAGGAAAGGAAGTTTTATACAGCACCATTTACGACAAAGTTCTTTAAAGCTAGACGAAAAAGAAAAAAGCATTTGCTTTCGGTAATTTTTTTCAAGTTCACCTCTTTCCTTCCAATTTTAAGTGCATAGGGCTATGGATTTTAGTCGAAGAATCCATCTTTTTTTTCTATCACCGTATGTATCTAGAGTTTTACTGGGTATTATCAGTTAAGTTTTTCCCCATTCATTCTATGATTGTAAATCCAGCATCATCTACGTCTGATAAGCTGAAGTGCTATTCTACAGTTTTTAGTTTGTTGTGGTCTTATTATTTTATTCTGTGTCTATAGTTAGTTAATCCAAGGTGAAACAACCGTTCAGATTTTCCTATTTATTGTTCAGAGCTACGTACGCATTATAGCAGGTAGATAATCTTTCTGCTTTTGTCTTAATGTAAATATTTTAGGTTTTCTTGGTTTCTTTCTAACCCAAACCAGTGAAAGAATCGGTAGATTTGAAATCTTGGCAGCATTGATGATTTTTCAGCGATGTTGCATGTTTGGAAAAATAATTAGTTTCTATTTACACAACTTCATCGTTGAGTATGGTATTACTGTCTATATACTCTTTATATTTTAAGTTGACGGTGTGCCAGCATCCTTGTTTACTGAAAAATAATTTATAAATCAGGTTTTAGCTTAAGAATATGCCAGCAGTTCTGTGGGAAGGAGAGTGTTGTAGAACACCGTTAGCCTTTGTTAAGGCATAAATGTAAGGAAAACTGTAATTTTTTCTTCTTATTTGCAACGTTTTAAAGCAATATCTACAAAAGTTTTCCGCTCTGGATAGAGGTATATTGTGTGCTGATGATTGTGACTTTGTTATACATTCAAATCTTCAGCAAATCATAGACAGATTCTCAGAGGCTTTCACTATTATGGATGTCACAATTAGTTGATCTAAAACAGAAATTATGTTTACTTCTGATCCGATAGATCCATACTACCAACCGTCCATTCTCGTATGCGGAATTAACTAACTGTTGTGGATAAGTTTGTTTACCATGGCAGTACTATTTCCCGATTAGGAAGATTAGACAGTGAGGTCTAGCGGAGAGAGAGAGAGAGAGAGAGAGAGAGAGAGAGAGAGAGAGAGAGAGAGAGAGAGAGAGAGAGAGAGACAGTGCGGCTTTGGGAAGGCTAGAAGCTCTGGTCATAGATGGATATCTAAGCACCAAGTTAAAGGTATATGAAGCTTGTTCCCAGACAACAGTTCTCTATGTCATGTGTGACATATGTGACTGCACCAAAATTGTCTGACACGCGTGTTAGGTGAGTCGGGGATGAGTATGAATCCTGATAAAGAGGTTCTTCTGCGGTCTCAGAGTATGAGCACTGACACATCTCATGAAAGGAAGAATAATGTGGATGGGCCAAGCGTCACGGCTGGACGATTGCAGGCTCCTCAAACAACTATCATTTGGTGAGCTGTTAGGTAAAAAACGACGACAGCACAAGCCAAAGAAAAAGTACAAAGACTGTCCGAAAATTATATGTACTATTATTATTATTATTATTATTATTATTATTATTATTATTATTATTATTATTATTATTATACTAAAAAAAGATAAAAAAGAAGAGCTAAACTGGTGTCTGAAAGCATCAGCCATGTAAAGTTGCTTCGTGAAGCTCTTAAAATAGAAGTCAAGGAACAGAGAAAGCGCTGACGTGCAAATATTGTGCGGGTTGCCAACAGATATTCTATATCAAAATGTAGGTACTTTCATTTTTAGATATAATGAACCATTTTAGACGTTATGTATCAGTTTTGATATCATTTCTGATGGGGCTCAGATGTTCTGAGATTATTTTGGCTAAGTCTTGATATTTTTGATATTTGATAAAGTTCAAGCCGTGGACATTCACTCATCATCTAAAATATCTAAATCCTCATAAATCCTTAGTGTGGCACTTGTTTTCTTTGCTGACGTTGGTGTCACTACTATAGACATCTATTTCGCTGTTTCAAACCCGTACCAAATGAAGTGGGTTTCGGTTAGGAAACTTCAATCGAAGTTTTTTACCTTACAGTTTTCATAGGGGACCTTTTTTTCTTTCAATTTCAGGTATTTTCAATCCGTAGAACCTTTCAGAAATTCTTTAATTAAAGAAAGACTGTTAACGGCTTTATGAAGAGGGTTTTACTTACAAAATAACTATAAGGCTAAACTGGATGCCTATTTTCAGCCATTTCATAGAGGTTCAGCTTCCATGAATTATTCATTTATCTATCGTTTAATAAACCATATTTAGACAAATTCAAAATTTTACTTTTCTCAAAAATGGAAAAAAAATCCACATTGAATGGAATAATCATTAATCATTTATTACACTCCTCTGAACCCGTGTAACACTTAAGCTGTTGGTTTTATTCTTCAAATTACGATATGGTATGCACTTAATGAAGATTTAATTATATGAAGTGTACTTTTGGATAATTCTCTGGAACATCTAAATATTTTTTTCTATATGTTTTGCCTTTTGGGATAATCTTTTTAGAGGTTTCTCAAAAGAAACTAGATATTTTGGGATTTATTTCGTCTTGGGGAGGGGTAGATTTTCAAAAATGCTGGCAGCGCAGCTAACTTTGCTTAGTCTTGACTTGGTCACCCTCTAATCAATTGCGATTTTTTTTATGTATATCCTGTTTTCAAACTTCTCGCATTGTAGAATTTTGACTTTAATTTTGTTTGTCACAATGATGAAAATGACCGCACTAAAAGCCAGTGATGTCATGCACGAAAAAGTGTTACGTACATTGCCAGTCTCGTACACTGAATAATTTCAAGATCCTTCAAAATAGAAAAAAAGTGGGTTAACCTGAATGTGACACAGGAATTAAAGTTGATTAAAAAACATTGTCTCTCGTTATGAACTTTTTCGGTAGTTAAGAAATTGTAAAGAAACACTGTGTGACAAAAGACTCAAGCCAGACTCGTTCTTTTTGCGAACTTTACGGATTTGTTCTCAAAGAAATTCAAATATATCTGTGGATTCTACACAAGGAATAAATAGAATAGATAATATGTGAAATTGCTTGAGCCAGGAGGTGTGTATTCCCGTGAAAAACACTTATATATCTTTTTAGTAATAACAATTTTGTAAAAAAGTCATCAGTCGCAGTGTTGAATAACTGCTTATAATAAAAGCAAAGTTTAAAAAATAGATTTCGTCAGAGGAAAGAATGATATAAAGCCAAAAAGCATCTCTCTCTATATATATATAGATATATACACACGTGCATACACTCACACACACACATATATATACATATATATATACATATATACATATACATATATATATATACATACATATATATATATACTTATATATATATAAATATGTATATATTCATATATATACATATATATATATTCATATATATATATATATATATATATATACATATATATATATATATATACATATATATATATATATATATATATATATATATATATATATATGTATATTTATATATATATATATATTCGATATTTGTAATTGCAAAGCGGGTAGCAGGACTGACTTGCATTATTTCTTGCCAGATTTAATGATACTCAGATGTTTTTATTTGCCGTTAGTTGCCGGAAGAATCTTATTGATTATTGTGGCACTGTTTCTAATCAAGTCACAATTCACTGCGCTAAAAACAAATTGATCAGAGATTTCTTTGTTCCCCATTAAGATTTGCATGCAAGCGTACGGAGTAAATGCTTTGATGTCTCACTTATCATGATTAGATTTGTTGCTTTTGATTAAAAAAAAAGAAGATACCAATTTCCTACATGCAATAATAATAATAATAATAATGATAATAATAATAATAATAATAATAATAATAATAATAATCATCATCATCATCAAACCAGGAAATCATCAGAGAGCCCACACAGAAAGAAAATTAAAAGTACTTAGGTATTTTGGAAGCAAAGTGAAATGAGAGAAAACGTAGACGAAATACATCCCAGAAGAATCTGAATGATATTAGAAACCGAACTTTACAGCAGGAACCCTGATGAAAAGACTACATACCTGGTGAGTTTCCATTGAATCGGACAGGAGAGAAACTCAGATAACTCGACCGTAAAAGAAGAAATCTGATAATGCATGCAGAACAGCGCCCTCATACTGATTTTGACCGATGTATAAAGAAAAGGAGAGAGAGAGAGAGAGAGAGAGAGAGAGAGAGAGAGAGAGAGAGAGAGAGAGAGAGAGAGAGAGAGGACTTGTTGGTACTAAGTATAAGGTTCCAATAGAACTGGCGAGAGGGAGAGCAGAAACCTAAAAAAAAATATAGGAACGAGAATCAGAAAGTCGGAAGAAAAACAACTGTTCGGTCATACCTGAAGGCAAATAAAAAGAATTGCAGGTAAATCGATACGGACATGGATACGTGAAAAAAAAAAACGAAAGAGAAACTGGGTTGATCTTATTAGCGATCCGAAACAATATATCAGTGGTAATACGAGGAGCGAAAATATTGAACTGGATGAAAGAGGATTTGAGAGTTAAGAACATGTGTCATAAGGACGAATTTCATAACGGCCAAAATAAAAGAGACGCACAAGAATTGCAAATATAGACAAGGCAGTGTTAAAGGTGAGACTATCAACCACATACTAAACGAATGCAACAGATAATACCGTAAGGAGTACAAGAACAGATGAAGTGAGGAAGATGATCCACTGGGAACAGTGTGAGCGACTGCGTTTTGACCCAACAGGCCAATGCAATATGCACAAACAAGAATCTGTCTCAAAAATTGAAACAAATCCTTTGAGACTTGGAGATTCAAGCGGATCATCTACACCGAGACAGAAGTCCAGATCTCGTGATTGTAAACAAGAAGAAAAGAGCGTGTCAGTGGATTGAGCTGTCATGTCACACCACAGAGTCAAGCTGAAAGAAAGTGAACTTCTAAATGAGTATAGAGAAAGAAATAAAGAAAATCGTGTGTCAGTGGATTTCATTGTCCTGGCATTCTACTGAGTGCAGCTGGAAGAAAGTGAAAATCTAAATAAGTATCTGGTGATCATAATTGAAAAAAAAAAGATGTGTCAGTGATTTCCTTGTCCTGTCATACCACACAGTGAAGCTGAAAGAAAGTGAAAAGCTAAATAACTATCTTCACCATGGCGGGTTATTGCAAAAAAAGTAATGAGCATGAAAGTTACAGTAGTCCTGTTTGAGGAGGTGGGAAAACCTTGAAGGGCCAAGCAAAGAAGTTGGAGAAACTGAAAATCTGGGAAACAACTGAAACAGTCTTGTCGACAGAGCGACTAAGATTGAGTATTGGAGAGACTTTCTGCAACTTGATCTCCCCCAATGAGAACCAATGGTCACTACTGGTGTGATGTATGAACTACAGAAAGGCATATGACATGCGGTTCCACTCATGAATCTCAAGTCCCAAGAGATACGTAAGATAAAGTCAAAAGATGAAGAAGGGTAAAACGACCCTTAATATCCGACAAAGAAGAATTTGCAAAAGTAAACATCAAGAGAGGTATCTTTCAGGGTGATCATTTGTCACCCTTATTTTTTGTTATTGGGCTCATATCACTAAGAAATATTCTGCAGGGTGACATTGCAGGATACCAATTTGGTAGAAGGGAGACGGAAAGATCAACCGTCTTATCTTCGTTGATGATTTGAAGCTCTATGGGAGCAACGAGAAGGAAGCAGAGAGGCTGGCAAATACTGTCAGGATTTTCATTGGGGATTTTGGAATTGTGTCCGGGTCAAAGATGAAACAAATGAAAACTTGGAATGAAATTCTCGTCGGTAAAATGAATACAGGAAATCGAATCTGAAAAGGGCTGAAAGCACCGAGATATCATAGAAGCAGATGAAGTGAAGCATAGTGGAATAAAAGATGCATTAATAAAAAGGTATTACCTCTGAGTTAGAAAGATAACAACCGTAAAATTGAATGGCAGAAACACGATTACAGCAATAAACTCTAGAACAGTGTCTTTGGTAAGATATGGAGTGGGAATATTGAACTGGACGAAAGAAGATTTGGGATATATGGTTGGGAAAAAAACAGAAAATCCTGAACAGAATGTATCCTCCCTGAGTGACGCAGGTAAAGTATACTTCCTTAAAAATAGTGAAGAGGACCCAGATATAGCTGATTGTATAGAGAACAAGGGAAAATAAGTGAAGAGATTTTGCCGATTGCAAATGAAAACGTTTGAACTTTAAAAGAACGACGGAAGGAAGAAAGACTCTCCAAGTGGAGTAATAGGCTGTGCACAGAAGGTGAGAAATGAGTCCGAGAGATGAATTGAGAATGAATTTTTGTAAAAGGAAACTGATGGCTTCATTTTTGCAGCGTAAAATCAAGTCCAGAGAACTAACTGGATCAAAAAGAATGTTGATAAAAAAGACATCAGAGAAATGTAGATTGTGAGGAGAACGAAATGAATAAGTGGAACATTTGACAGCAGGATGCATAAAACTGACTCGGAAGAAATATAAACATCACTATGGTAGTATTACACGACCATGTGACAAAAACACCGAAGATCTGATACAACAATAAGACAGGAAGAAATGGCAAATAGTAGATATTGCTGTTCAGCAGCTTCTGAAACAGAAAAAGGAAGAGAAGATTGAAAATTATAGTGAACTGACGAGAGAAATCAATAAGATTTGGAGTATGGCCCATTTTGGTGTGATGCCAATAGTAGCTGAAGCCCTTGGTATGATATTTGATACTTTGTAAGAATGGTTTCAAGAGGTTAGAGTTGAATAGTGGCATAGGGATTTAGCAGAAAGCAGCTTTGGTGGGAAATGCTAAATTGATCAGAACTGTGCCAGACACATAAGTTTGCTGGATGCAACTTACTCCCTTAGGAAATGAATCAGAATTAACTGAAACAAAAAAAAAATGAATAAAATAAAATAAAATAAAATAAAATAAAATATAATAATAATAATAATAATAATAATAATAATAATAATAATAATAATAATAATAATAAAAACAGTAATAAAGATAATGATAATTTCTTACGTTTTATGTGCCGAGATGGAAAAGGCATCTATCATCTACTTTTAGGTTTCAAAATATTTTTATCCACTTTCTTTGATAACGATAGCGATGGGACTTATCACCTACTTTTATTGGTCGTAATCCAGGGGAAACTTTCAGGAATCAAGATCCTGGGAAAAATGTTTTTAGTTTTCTTGAGTTGAAATTGAAAGGAACTTTTCCCTTTGAAGGGTCAAAAGTGAAGTTAGTATTTTAAAAAGTCCAGCACAAAAGTAAATTCAAAAATATTTACTATCAAGTGGTTCAATTCACAATGTAATTGTAATACAAAACTGGGCCAGTACTTTGTGTCCTATGAATATTTATTGTGATATTTGCGTTCGCGTAATCTTAGTTGTCAACATCCGGGGCATTCCTGCGGCTTCATGTAGCCATTATAATCATTATAATGTAGCAAATATCCGTCTATCTGTCTATGCCAGCCTACAGCAAAAATTGCCCAAAAAAATAATTTATGGGTAACAATGGGAGCCCTTGACAGGTTTTTAACTAGATAGGTAGTGAAAATCATTCTCTAAATGTTGGGGGGGCTGATCAATTAATGATTTAAAAAGTTGAATTGGATGGACACAAATTTTGTGACAAAAAGCAGTCAAATGCCTCTGGTTCCTGGCTTTTTCAGTCACAATGAGGGTGTAGTAACTCTGCATTGTTTTTATATTCACATCCTGGGGGGAAATGTTTTAGTTTACGCACTAAAATTTCAAAATTTACGCCACTTATCAATAGGATTAACGAATATGAAAAATATAAGTTAAGCTGTTCAAACAAAAAATTGAAAATTTACTGTGCTTATCTATAGGACCAGTTAGAGCAGTTATTTGAACTACTACTACTATTACTACTACTACTATCAATAATAATAATGATTTTAGAATAATGATAATAATAATAAGAAGAAGAAGAAGAGCAACGACGACAACAACAACAAGACTGTTTTAAAGGACTTTAATAAAATTATGAACATCTTTGATATTCTGTATATCTTCATCGGTCTTTGAAGTAAATATGTCTAAACTCTAACTGGATTCAAATTTCCAACCCAAAATTGGTACGTTCCAAAATGGAAACAGAATTGAAAGTTGAACTTCATATCTTTTAGTTCAAACAATAGAAAGAACATAAATGCTATCTTATGGACATGACCATCTCGCTTGATGCAATCATCTGAGCAGAAGACTTTGATAAAGTGTTAAAATATAAGGACCTGGGAATAGAACTGCCGAAAATCTGGCATGTATAGTATTAACAGCATCAGTAGTAGTAGTAGTAGTAGTAGTAGTAGGTGCACTGGAGGAATACTGCTTGACGTGTTAAGAAAGTCAGGAAATCAATCTTTATCTGAAATACAAAATATTATGCTAAAGTTCGTATACTTAGAAAAACTCTCTCAATCAAATGTCTCCCAGCGAAAACTCTTTCACTCTCAGCGTATTTTTTTCATTTCCTGGCTTTTGTATTTGTTAAAAGGTATTTTATTATATAGTAATATGTTAATTCTATGAGCGTGTTCGTGTCCAACGTTTAGAAAGCAAACCACTAACATTTGAAAAAAAAATGCTTTATAACTTTCTAAGAAAAACTTCCGTTTACCTGAGGTCTCAGGTGAAAGTCTTGGTAAATGGTTGTATCAAACAATGAATCCAGGAATAATAATGACAAATGAAATATATAGATAAGTAAAGGAATGAACTCATTGACAGTGCCAGTTGTAAGATACACAGGTCCATTCCTCAGATGGACAAAGGAATAACCCCAATCGATGGACCAGCGAACAAAAAAGCTTATGACGATGCCAAAGGCTTTACACCCCAGATATGACAAAGATAGATTGTCCATGAAGAGGGAAAGAGGAGGTAGAGGTGTCATCAGCATCCAAGACTGTATCAAAAAGGCTAAAACAGGAATTGAAAAGTATGTGTAAACAAATAACGAATAAATTATAAAAAGTACCCAAAGCTGCGCAATGAATAACAAAAAAAAAAAAGAAACTAACGAAGGAGCAGCACAACAAAACAAGGAAAAAAAAGGAACAGAAAAAAAAAACTCTACGGGAAATTCAAAAGACGGATACAAAATGTTGCTGGGGAGAGATCATGTATATGGCTACGCAAAAGAAACCTAAAGAGAGAAACTTAACTGCTCACCATGGCAGCCCAAAACAAATACATCAAGATAAACTATATCAAAGTGAAAATCAACAGAACGTAAGCAAACAGCTAATGCCGCCAATGCAGAGAAAGGGGTGAGACCGTAAACCACATAACTACTGAATGTAGTCAACTAGCCCAGAAAGAGGGCAAAAACAGACACTACAAGGTAGCAACAGTGATAAACCAGCAACCAGGCAAACGAATAGGATTCTACCATGCAGACAAACGTTATCAGTACAAACTGGAGACAGCATTGGATGATAGAAACCACAAATTATCCTGGGACTTTGACACCTAAACTGGTCAACCAATCAAAGCAAGAAGTTCAGGCCTGATGATCATGGTCAAGAAGAGGAGAACCTACCAAATAACAGACGTGGCTGTACCTACAGATCACTGAGTAAATAGGAAAGAGAGTGAAAAGCTAAGAAGATACCAGGACCTGGCAAGGAAATTTATTGATACTATACAGATCACAGTACTACTGGGGACTGCACGATTAGGAAATATGAGATCTACGACCCCCAACTGTCAGCAATGGCCTGTCAGTCAAGAAATAGGCATGGTGAAGCCTTACAAACCATGTCACTACTGTGGACGATAAGAGAGGAGACTTACTTTCACTCATCTTCCAACGATAACCATCAGGCAGCTGGGGTGAAACTGTAATCCACAGCAGTTGTGGACTGTGGGAGTGCGAAGAGTGGGGTACAAATTCGAAAAAACAGTGACCACCAAGAAATTGCCTTGAAAATACGAATAATAATACTAATATTAACAGTTGTAACCATAACAATAAATGATAGAGTAAAATAGCAAAAAACATGAATAGCCGTGAGTGTGATTTCGTGCCAATTAGTGTCAGCAGCGACGTGTTGTTATTTGTAAAGCTTAGCTTTGTCTGGCACTTTGTGAGATTCAGTATCCCAATACTAGCAAACTGTTATGGCACAATCTAACTAACCACCACGGTACAATAGAAACCGAGCATAGAAAATAAAAATATTCTAGTGACAATCAAAATGCTAATACGAATAGTATTATGTTGTGACACATTTTCACACGACAATCATCATTAGTGATAGAGATGATGATAGTAATGAGAAAAGGTATTAGTAGCTACCTTACTCTACCAGAATGAACACATACGTATCATTTCTCTCTTGTTAACCGATAGCTATATCATCAGGTTATCGCAGATTATAGCAGATTGATAGTTCAAACGATAAGTTAGTTTCTTTATTCCTCTCTTGATAACACATAGCATGATTTCTTCGGATAATTTACGTCAACATGTCTCAGGAGCCAACTATATGGGAAATCAATAATCCAATCAATGTTACTCGTTAACTGATTTCTTCTCAATAAATAAAGTCTCCAGTTTAAAGAAAAGCAAAGTTGCTGTTGTGCCATCTCTGTGAACCCCCACACCGCCGCCTCGCTTTCCCAGAACCACGGCTCAGGTTCTTCCCTCCACCCACTGTACGCGAATAGTCAACAGTCGTCAATGAAGGAACTGACTGACAAACTGCTTGATTCTTCCCACGTTGTGTAAATACTTTATTTGGACAACTATTTCGTTGGAGTGGCGGCTGAGTTTTTTCGAGGGTTGGGGGAGTCTTCGTACTCGTTTTCAATGCTTACACCTTCCCCCTCTGGATATTTCTGAGATCCAGTATCGATTGGATCGTGCCAGAAGGACAACAGAGATGGATAACTGGTATCGTGTTACTACGATATTTTACGTCGTCGAATACAGAATCCGTATGTTCGAACGTCTTTATAATGAACTGGCAGATACTATGAAGAGGTTTGGAAAGAATTTAGTTACTTCCTCTGACTCAGAGTAAGAATGATCTTAACGCCTAGACGTCCTGATGGACGGAGCCGGGCCTGTGCTCCTTGAATACCTCGCCTTTGATCGGACACGAAATTCAAGTGGATCGGTCGCTGAATTTACGACAAACTGTAGGCGAATGTTTTCTGGCCAGGCTAGACAGTGACTGAGTTGAACCCCAGAAAATGCATTGCTTATGATAAGAAATAGGACAAAGGGAATAAATCATCGACCGCTGAAATCCTACCCAGTCTCCAACTTTTGACAAATTGCCTTCCCTATAATATATTCAACCTCCATCTTTTCCGAAGGTTACCGGTGTTCAAAATCTTTTGTCAAAGCTCAATATTTCGCTATTTTTCTAAACAGTCATCTACTTCGGTAATTGTTATTTTTCTAAACTTTCCCTCGCATCCTCCAGCCTTGAAGCCTTTGTTACTTTCTCGAAACCTCGATTTCTATCCCCAATGGAATGTTTACTTTTTCAATTTGATTTGCCAGCCATGGGGAATCTGAAACAATTTAAAATTATGTTTCCTAAAAATCTCAATGCTTGTCTAATTTGACTAACATATTTTCCTTTCTGCATTTCGGGTCAGTACAAGAAGTATGGGTCGTATCTAGTCTTGCCATCGGAATATGCTGCAGTGATCCATCCATTAACCTACATGACATTGGGTTGCAAGAGTGGGGAAGGCTAACCTGTGTGGGCAAAACCCCAGCCTGTAGTTAACTGTTCAAATACTAGCGGTCACTACTACTCAGTATTGAGTGTTTTTCTATCTTGCCATATCTCTAAGCATGATCAATTTGGCTATTTTTCTTGCGAGAAGATGGTCATCAGCGCAATGACGAAAAGTATGGTCTTTCGTTCAAATAACTGATCTGTTTTATGTGCAATCCACTTTTCGAACGCTCCCAAGAGTGACAATTCGTAAATGCATATTCCCCGTAGCAATTTCATTTTGTCAAGTTACACTGGTGGCAATTGGTTTCTATAAATACACTCCATGATAATCGATTTTCCGTGTTTATTAAGAAAACAGTTGAAATTAGATTTCTAGAGAAAAGAAAAATCAAACAGTGAAGACAACTGTCAGTAGAAATTATAATTATGTACATTGTAGTACTTATTTGTTGGTAGCTCTTGGTACATCTATTACTTTCATGATCAACTTTTTTATTCCTCATGCGATATCTACATTACTATTACTGTTGTGGTGGTGGTGGTGGTTATTGTTGTTGTTGTTTTTATTATTGTTTATTCTTATAATTTTTCTGTCGTCACTGTTTTATTAACGTCATGATTATCATTATTTGTATTACTGTTTCAACTAAGATTTTCATTGATTTACCACCCTATGATCGTGTGGAACTTATGTGAAACATTTAGACTTTATGCCACAGCCGAATTATTATTTCATGTTTGTACGTTCCCTTTAAGAAGACCAAATCAAAAACTATGGATTCCCGTACGTTAAAATCTGATATGCACATTTCGGGGTTGAAAGTAGAGGTGTCATCTTGGGAATGGATAAGAATTTTTTTTTCTCTAATCCCGCCCAACTACATACTCTGTAAGAGAAATTCGGTATCACATGAGTCAAATCCAAGTCTTCAAAACGGAATCATTTACTTTCCTGACTTTTAAAACTTTTCAAATATTGAACAAATGCAAGTCACATTTTTAATTCTGAATTCTGGGTTTAAATATGTAGCCGAACAGATGCCAAGAAATCTAAATATATCTCTGGGAAGAGATTGTGGTGACTCACATTGATTTTGGTTTGAATTTCACAGTCTTCCATAATTACTTAAATAATATTCTATGCATTTTCCATATGTTGAATAATGAAACTTTCAGAGTTTTTGACCAAATACAGAGATAACTTCCCACCGAATCGATTGACCTTTTTATAGGCTCATAATGATTCTTTATTGAAATAAAACTAAAAGACAACACAAAATTTAGAACCTGTTGGCAAAGGTTTTGAGGACAGGGAATTGCTTACTATTAAGTTTGTGCGTTATTTATACAAAGGCAAAATCAGATGATATTTTTGTTCACGATTTGGCTAGTCATGGCGTAAGTTCCCATCCGGCAAATCAGGGTGGAAAATCGACTTCTGATGAATCGTATAAGAAACAGTCAACCAAAAACTGTCATTGAAACTGTTAACAGTTTTTGACCTGTCTTGCTGTCTATGCATGTATATAAGTAACACGCACATAGATTGCACCAATGGAACTGGTGGACTGAAAATTCAATCACTTACTCCTAACTACGTCAAGAAAGCTATTTGTTTTTTTAAACCTCCCACCCCTTAATGGACTTTTAGTGCTGGGTTTCGATTTAGAGTGTAGTTTTATGCTAGATTAGCCCACTAACTTGTGTCCGGCAGTGTTCACGCTTTGTTTTTGTTTTTCGAAAATTCAGGCTTTTATTGTGATCACTGCCCAACAAAAAACTGAGAGAAGCGACTTATTCATAGATCACTCTTTTTTTCCAATTTTTCGATTGATGATCCCAACATCGCATGCTGCCAAAAGACGTTGGCAACATGACAGTTTTTTATCGAGTGACTAACCGGTGACCAACTTTCATTCCCAGACTCCAAAATCACATGAAAAGCAAAGGCGAGATAATTGATGACTGATAGATTTTAGGTTTTTACTCAAGCTCCAAATTGGTAATTGACTTGCTTCACATTATAAAAAGAATATTAACTATTATCTGAAGCAATTAGTCTCTGTCGCATGAAACTTGACGATAATCAACGTCACAGAAACACCAACCTACGACTCGTGCACAGAAGTTGCAAGAAAACTGTACTTCTTCAACTGAGACCTGAATTTCCTTCAGATTGATATCTCTGCAACTTGCCTGCCTGTGTCGACCGCTTTTCAATACATTTAAGGACAGAGAAATTTGGTTACAAGACCTAAAATATTGATCACAGAGCTGGAATCCGGATCAGGTTTGATTGTAGAGACAGAAGAGACGGAGATGAATGAATGAAATACGCTTACCTCAAGTTGATATTTATTCTTGTCCCACTGAAAAATAATTGTCAGGTACACGGTATTGGGCGGATATTTGTCTTTGTAGTCGTTCTTCTGTCGTTCGTGTCGAGTCGGATCAAAGAAAAGGTGATCTCGGTACCATTAGTATCAGCTGCTCTTCAGCTGAGCCATACCTTCCACTCAATTGAAAGAAATTATAAAAGCGAAAATAGCCTTCAACGTATGTTTTGCAGCGAGCTCTTCCTCATTCTCTAACACCCTGGTCTCCTATACTCTCTAGCCCCCAACCTCCGACGTCCCGGCCTAACATACCATCATCACCATTTTTTGACGAGAGAGAACTCTAAAAAAAAAAATTTCTTATGTAAAATAATGGTGACTGCTTTACACAATTTCAGTTTACAAAAGGTTTCATAAAACCCTCTACTTTTGGAGAGCAGGGGAAACCTATATTATAAAAGAGCTGGCGGCAGCGTCATCATACCAGCTAATTTTGTTCAGTCCATTGAATGTAACTGAAATTAATTTCTGTTTTGTGATAAATGTCTAATAGAAATATATAAGTCACGAAAAATTAGTAGTTTGAATGAGAATGAGCGTTAAATATGTGATATAATGTGGTTCACCTTTGGTTCCTACCTATTGAAGCTGGCTAATCGCAGTCCATTATGAGATACTGATTAGAAGCATCGTCTTGAATTGTCTCAAAAGTTTGTTTGGAAACTTGTGTTCAAGATCGTTATCAATTTATTGCGTTCAACTACTCTAAATACCAAACATTTGTGTCTTTGGATCAGACTCATCAAGTCTTAGTATGCATGTATAAGATACAAACCGAGTAGTTTTAAATTTTGATATCAGCTTCATTTTATAATCAACTTATATTATATATATATATATATATATATATATATATATATATATATATATATATATATATATATACATATACATATACATATATATATATATATATATATATATATATATATATATATATATATATATATATATATATATATATAGTGATAATTTGACAGTGAGAAAGTGAAAGGATATTTAGGAGAAAGAATAAGTGTTACATCTCGATCACAAATTGATTTCAACTAGATGAGCTTTTATGCATTTCGTCGATTCCACCAACTTTTTTTCGAAAAGCACATTCATCAATGGCGGAAAAAAACTGTGTACTATTTACATGATTGAGTGTGAAGAATGAAAAGAGGTAACATGGCCATTTAGTGCTTTTTTTTACTAGTTGTTCGTTTGTAGATGAAGTTGGGAGTTTGTATTCTTGTTAAAGAGAAGAAATTGGTCGTGATAAGAAGAGTCAGTGAGAAGAGGGGTTAAATCGGAACGATCTGTTTTTAGGAATATTGTTTTTGTTCTATGGAGACCCTTTGGAAAGGAGAGGAGGGTATCTAGCATTTAATGGATAAATCGCCAGCAAGACCTGAACTACAATCACGATTTTTCACCAACTGCAGCATGTTTTTTTAGTCTTATTATACCAACTGGTTTATTTTGTTATTATTGATAAAGGGAAAATATTTTGGGACTTTTTCGTTTGTCTACACAATGGTTTCTCAAACTTTCAAAGTCCCTGAAACTGAGCGGAAATTTCTTTGTATTTGATATATATATATATATATATATATATATATATATATATATATATATATATAGAGAGAGAGAGAGAGAGAGAGAGAGAGAGAGAGAGAGAGAGAGAGAGAGAGATGGATGGATAGATAGTTATAAGTAAAAGCCTCTTTGGTGTACGGTGTACAATCATCCCGACGATCATATGCGTTTCTTTCACAGACTAGACACATTTTTGCAAGTATGATATAGCATAATATTCATAAAGTTAGTCTTAATCCTACAGTAAACAAGGTTTTCTCAAAGGAAACCAACAACTGAAGTCTGGTATAACGGACAAATTATCATTTTTTGCATCAGTACTACATAATATTTCAATGGAAACTCTAAACAGTCTATTTCTCAAAATCGACTATGGAACCCAAAGGTTCGACAGAACCGAGTTTTAGAAACCCTGGTGTAGACCACAAAACCAAAAACGCTATCTCTATTTCCTAACTATTACCCTAGCCTCGAGCACTATCCTAAGTTATTTTTTTCGATAATTTTTCTTGATATCCCCGTCATTTATACTAAGGCTTGAGCAGACAAGTATTTTTAAAAGTCATTTATTGAATGCAAGAAAGAAAGATTTTTATTTTAGACTCTTCCCGATGCATATTCACTCCACTGTCTATTTTATTTGGCTTCATTCCAAAGTGTATGAAAATCAACCGTCCAGACACATTTTATAGTCCTTGATGCAGTCGAATAATTTCATTTGATAAAGCAAGTATTGACTACGCTTTTTATTGACAATATAGTCCCTAAAACTTCTCGCTCTAGCTGAATATCAGAAAACGATAGGCTAAAAACAGCAAAATGTGTACTGAATTCAGTTTTATTAATATCGTATAATGACTCGTAAACTTTCAAAAATACAACTTACCTTTAGAGCCAAAATTCATCACTATCAATTAGAATTTAACTAACTAGAAATTGTGCCATAATACCCATAATTCTATTTGTAAAACACTGACTCTTTAAAGGAAAAAGAAAAGCAGTTAAATTGATTGATGAGATGAACTGATTGTAATATATTAAGCAGCTTCATGGTATCAAATGTGGGATCTGCGCTCAAAGGATAGATTCAAGTCAAAAGGAAAAGTCAGATCACGCATTATCCAAAATCTAATTTGGTTTAATCAAAACAAGGATGAAATGTAGAATTCAGACCCCTTCAGTCACATTAAGAAATACTGTGGAGAAATAAATTTTGATCACACTGTGATATGAAAATTTGCACTATTCAGTTTAGGCAATTATTGAGTCTGGATTTTATACTTGGCTCTGTGATCTTTGTCTCCGTAGTTGGGATGTCGAAAGACAATGCAGACTTCTGTAGTTGAGAGTTTTCGCTTTACTCAGATGTAGAGGAGAGAAAATAATGAGAGGTCATACAAAGGATATTAGTTTTTTGGTTTCGTTCTTTGTTTTTTCAGTCAAGAACGGAACCTATTTATTTGACCACCACAGAGCAAGCAAGACCTGATCGGAATAATGTCTCCTTGACTCCTTCATGTGGTTCTCTGGTTGTTTCATATAAGTATTAATTGTCAAAGTGATATAGTTTTGCCGTGTACTCAAATCACAGGAACAGATGACATGCTTTTACTTCGTTCAACGACACGTCAAACTGACAGATTCTTTTTGATTACGTCACTATGCCTTTCAGTGGTCAATCTACGTTAGTAAAAATATTACATGATTTTGCATATGTATTGAGCTTAACCTGGTAGAATGGTACAAGATTGAAGGGAAGATTACGTTGATTATGCTGATGAAAAGTCTCTGTTTGTCTTAAAAATCAACATTGACCCTAAGAAGCACTGAATGATACGCAATCATCGTAATAGCAAAGCGGGCCTCAAAATATCATGATTCGTGGGATAGTTATCCCTTGCTATTTGCTGGTTTTCTAAACGCAGTTTCAATAATCTGCTGTGCAGTCTAGAATAATGTAATGGGAATTCGGGGGGGGGATGCAGCGTATTACAAAAATTGCATCAAAGAACATATTGAATAAGCAATTCATAAATCGTAATGATATTTGTGTTATAGATTTTTATGTGTAGACAATAAAAACCCGGTTGAAAACTTATCATGATTGAAATCTTGAACTTGTTCAATGTTCACGCTTGCGAACCGAATAGTCAAACAGTAATTCAGACTTCAAATTTATTTTCCAATTCCCTGTGCTGTTAACAATCTTTTTTTTCAGTAGATGAAGTAATCTTCGGAGACTTACACAGGAGAGAAAAAAGAAATCAAAACAGATGGCGAATGCTTGATCAACCACAGATTTTCAGACGAGATTGTCGTTTTTGCAGAAGAACCTTCAAGACCTCCAAATAATGCTCGATGGACTGAATAAGAAAGCCATAAAGTCGGTCTCCACATCAACTTGAAAAAAAAACTAATGTCATGTACAACGAACACAATGAAGACAAAGACAGAACAATCAAAAGCGAAAACATATAATTGGAGAAAATAGACCTAACCTACCTAGGACGACTAATCTCCATGAAATCCTCAGAAGAAGAAGAAATAAAGCGAGGAAGCACAGTAGGACTGCAGGGTTTTGGTAGAACAAGCTAAATCTTTGAGAACAAGAAAATCCCATTAGTCTGAAATAGAAAAGTATATAACTAATGCATCCTCCGAATAGTCACCAATGGAGCTGAAACGTGGAACCTAACAAAAAGATTGGCCCTCAAATTGAGGAGCATGCAACGTGCACAGACGAGAACCATACTGAAACTCACATTGAAAGATAAAAAAACAGCACAGTATATTAGAGAAAAACAGTAGTTAGGGATATAATAGAATCCATTAGAAAGCTCAAATGGTAATAGGCTGATCATGCTGGAAAAATGGCAGACAACTGATGGACATCATTACCCACAACGTTGATCGCCAGGGATCATATGCGAAACCGTGTCCGACAAGATAATTGATGGCATGACGAACGCATGTTTTACTGCGCTCATTTGTTTATTTGTAATGTGTATGTTCATTGTTTATATTACAAGTGGGTTTGAGGGAGCTTGTCAGTAAAAATCATTTATATATATATATATATATATATATGGACGTGCATAAATAGAAAGAGGGGCAGTGCGAGAGGGACAACTATCGTGCAGTATATATTTGTGCTCGATAAATTATCATTTTTATGATGTATATCTGCATAATTCAAACTCATCATAATTGTTTCGGGGTGGGGTTGGGTGGTTCAGTTTGGAAGCCAATTGATAATACAATCAGTTTGTGGCCTTCACTCCTTATATCTATCTAATATCTTAGTATTGCTGGTGAGATTCAACGTATGTAAAGGAAAAAAATATTTGAAACCATCAAAGAGCAATTTCACACGAACACTGGTGCTGCGATCAGTACCGAAAATTTATTCTATCATGTGGTTCGAAATGAATTAGGTATCTGTTTCAACTGGTAGGTATTAGTTCTAAAATATTACTGAATCATAGAAGTAGTATGTATGTTTTCCTTCAATACAGACCAAAGAAATCGCGACATATCTCGGATAATGGGAGATCTTTGGAACTTTTGCAAATGGAAAGTAATATATATATATATATATATATATATATATATATATATATATATATATATATATATATATATATATATATATATACATATATATATATATATATGTGTGTGTGTGTGTGTGTATAATCAATCACTTGCTTTATTTAGCGTAATCAATTAAGTTGAATCAGAGTAGATGATAAAGTGAGGATTGGCTACATAAATACGGTTATGTTTCTTGGGTTTATTCAGGCGAATGAATTGATTCATTTCTATATTGAATATTTTTTGTGGGAGGGTAATAAGTGGAGTAAGAGACCCCCCCCCCCAAAAAAAAAATCATAAATAGGAAGCTAAAATAAACCAAATCATTCGCCAGAAGAAGCCCAAACAGGGTAGAAACATAAATGTGTTTGCGTATCGAATTCAGGGATCATATATATATATATATATATATATATATATATATGTATGTATATATATATATATATGTATATATATATATATATATATATATATATATATATGTATGTATATATATATATGTATATATATATATATATGTATATACATATATATATATATGTATGTATATATATATATATGTATATATATATATATATATATATATATATATATATATATATATATATATATATATATATATATATATATATATATATTTGTTTTAAATCCAATCTTTATGTACCAAGAAATATTATTTATCGTTATTAAATTTGTTCACCTGCTGAAAGTTACACAATACAGCTTTTACACCAGAATGACTCAGTTCGGCTCCATAGGCGATATTTCAAATTAGCTTCATTCGGTTGAAATCTGTGCATAGAAGGGAAGGTTTGGAGCAACATTTTCAAATATAAAAAAAATGATATCATTATCGACCATCTGACTGTTTTTATTTATTGTTCTTGTCTGGTTTGTTTGTTTTTTTATCTCATTTGGTCGTTTTTTTATCGCAACATTCAGTTTATTGCCACATTCTATGACTGGTAAGCATACAGACAAGATTTGAATGCGTATTCCTCATTCTTTGGAGTTTTGTCTGACCGGGGTAGCACCTCAGTGACTAGGCTACAATAGCTGATGAGGAAACAACATTCAAATTTAGTCAGATAGCTACATTCTTCCACACTCATTTTCCTTTTATTTTTTATTTTACTTATGATTTCATTTGTTTCTCCATCGCAAACTATCTGCATAGACTTTTCCGGAAAGGACTTTTTTTTTATACTTCCGTGTCACAACCTTGGCTCAACCAACAAGCTTTCATTCTACGAACGCTCATCTTCAATGGCGCCGAGCAGTGTCGGCCTGCTGTGAAGATGCAGGTTATCGGTAAGTAGAGTCGAAATCATAGCTTGGTTGCCATCTGCTGGTGTCATTTCCTATTAATGGGTTTGGAAGAGACTCAGAGCCGGAAACATCATCCAGTGAGAACGTGCATACGTGTGCATGCATACACACACTTAATCGTATACTCATAAGCATTCACAAGCGTCTGAATCTGGAAAAATCTCTTGAGATATGATAGGCACTACGCTATCAGCAATCGAAATCATCATCATCATCATCATCATCATCATCATCATCATCATCATCATCATCATCATCATCATCATCATCATCATCATTTACATCGAGAACTACACTTTCATTAATTTGTAGCTTCGGTTCGACTATAAAGTCCCTGTGGCTGAATGGTCAAGAGTGATCTGGTACATACTAGACCCTCTCTAGCTAGAGGATTTGAGTTCGTTTCTCATCAGGGGGTTATTCTTTACTTTCCGATTGTGCTGTTAAATCGTTGTGGTAGGATTACGGCCCAGTTCAAAGTTGTGATAAAAAGAAACTGAAAATTAGGATGTAGTTGAACACTAGACCAAAATTGATAACAATAGTGCAATATTTCATTCAAGAATAAAATTTAGAAATCAATGGTATCGTTGTATTAAAAACAGCATTTATTATATTATCCTGTCCTACCCTCCTGTGTTCAAGTGTTACCTTTTCAGTTGTGAAATATTGGATAATTACTTCAGTGACGTAGCTATGACATGTATTTTGGTAAGAAATTAGCATTCAGCATTTTATCTTGAAGATAATTTATGATAATTGACTACGTGTCGAAAAAAGAATTTGAATGCTATTACATCAGACACTGCAAACGTATGTTCATGAAATAGTTGATTATGGAGTGCCAGGGAAGTGAGGTATATCTCTTGATTTGGATTACTCTTGCAACGGAAAGCAGGCTCCGGAGGATAGGGATACAAATTCAAGTCT
Source organism: Thysanoteuthis rhombus (assembly GCA_963457665.1). NCBI lineage: Eukaryota > Metazoa > Mollusca > Cephalopoda > Oegopsida > Thysanoteuthidae > Thysanoteuthis > Thysanoteuthis major. The sequence goes on along the minus strand of OY735199.1, from coordinate 52,868,525 downwards.
CACCGGAGTGTAACTTTTTTTTTCCCCGGTCCATGCAGCTAACTGACGTAGAATGAAGATCGTTGAGTTACGGGTGATAACGAGCGACAGATATTGAGATGGAAAATATTTGATGATAAATGCTCAAAATTGGTTCGTTATGATTGTTCCAAAAGATTCGCTCAGCCTGATTTTTTTATGCTTATTCATGAGCAAGGGTGGAGAGCGGTTTACGCAGGCGTACGTTGTATAGCTACTTCTCAATTTCCAGGCTTTTCTGTGTGTTCAGTGTCTACTGATGAAAACATTACCGTATACCTAGTTTCCATAACTCAACCTTACCGTATACCTAGTTCCAAAAATACATTCCCATCGCTGATCATTAGTGGAGACTTACATTTGCTATGTGAAGTTTCTATAGGAATATTTTTTTTCAATTATCTAAGTCAATTATCAGAGCCAAATTGATCAAAACATTTAAAATTCAAAGATTTAAGAAAAAGAAGAGAAGAGCTAAAATCTGGTTTCAAGCAATACTAAAATATGATAGCAGAGAAATAAATCGATAAAAAATGAATGACCATGATTGGTATTCAGTAACCATTGTGAGTTATTAATCATTCAAGTATCGTGTCTTTGTTAATCATTTTAATTGGAATAGAAAAACTAAATATTAATATTGAACGAACAAAGATGATGCCATCTTATTTGACATTTCCTTTACTTTTTGTGATGAATGTCAAAATTCATGTTTCAAAATATTTTGATTCGAGAAAGTTTCTTTTCTAAAAAAAATGATCATCTGATAGAAATTCAAATACATCCATGATTTTTTAATGGGTAACGACTAGTATTTAAAATATATGAAAGGTATATATATAACGTTTTTTGTATTAGTGGTAAAGCTGTTCCTTCAGTTTTCATTATGATTGCTATCCAAAAGATTTGCACAGTCAGATCTTTTAATGCTTATTCATGAGGGAGAGTAGAAAGCTGGGTACAAAGGGATACGTTGTATTGCTACTTCTCAATTTCCAGGCTTCATTGTATATTCAATGTCTACTAATGAAGACATTACTGTATACCAAGTTTCCATAACTCAGCCTTACCGTATACCTAGTTCCAAAAACAGATTTCCATCGTTGACCATCAGCAGAGACTTGGATTTGCTACTAGAAGTTCCTATGGGAATGTTTCTTTTCAATCATCCATGTCAATTATCAGAGCCAAATTGATTAAAATATTCAAAATCAAAGGATTTGGCAAAAAGAAGAGAGGAACTGAAATCTGGCTTCAAAAAAAGCCACAAGTGTGACACACCCTGTAAAAGAAGTACTAATGTTTTGCAAGCGTAGCTCTTTGACTGGCAAGGGCCAGAAATTCCATAGTATTACTAATTTTAATAGAAATGATAGCTCTAACCAAGGCATAATCCACTTGCGTCTCGAACAGTGTTCTGTTAGCGGCTCCTGATTTCCTGTTCAATAGCTTAGAGCCGACTAGATGATCGGTAAGCCATGATATAGTATCGATGATGCGTTTGAAACTAATGGGTAGTATATAACCCATCTTAAGTGAATCGAACTAAAAAGCCAACATTTTCTCTACAGCTGTGGAAGAGCGGAAGGGATACAAAAGCTTTCTCATTCATAAACAACTCAAAAACAACGCTGTAGAATTCATAGCTATATCAGATCGCGTCACTGTGCAACTCTCAAAGTGGAGATAGACAACTTCTACAACGACTTGAACTCCATACTCCAAGAAAAGAAAATATTTCAACATCATTATGAGCGACTTTAACGCTCAGATTGGACAAGGAAATAAAAGTTGCGTCGGTATGTTCAGACACAAGACGCTGAACAAAAGAGGTGAAGATCTTATGAATTTTGCAACAGCAAACAAATTCAAATTCATAGACATTTTCTTCAGAAGAAGAAACCCAATACAAAATGAACTTGGAGAAGCCTGAACCATGAAACCAAGAACGAAATCGACTACTTCCTGGCAGCCTGAAACGGCATCGTCAAAGGTACTCAGGTAAAAACTCTACTGCTGTATAATTTCTTTTTCAATTTACACTCAAATAATAATAAATTTTGTAAAATCAAGCTGACAAAAATATCATTTTAATTGAAATTTGACAGTGTTTGCTAAAAATATGTCCAAATAGATATTTAAAAAAGAGGAACTTCTTTGGAGTACACATACATTATTTTGATACGCATGTGTTATTCTTAGGGACGAAATATCTATTAGGCTTAACGAAGTCTAACAAAAGAAAACAAGGGTAAGAAATCTAGTTAGTGTCGAACTCACTATACACGAGAAATCGTCTTATAGAGGGTTTCCATCTGTCTCAATAGACGATTGGGCGAGATTGAAGTGATCTCTCCAGGGTGCAAGCCAAAGCAAATATCCTTGGATGCCCAGTTAATAGAATCCTCATCTCAGCTTCATTGATTTCGTCCAAAGGAAAGCAGAACGATGCGTCCGTCATCAGTTCGACTGCTGGGGCTACCGGAACAAAGTCAAAGTTGGCATCAATCCGCTTTTAATTGGGCTCCACCCACTGGTTTGTTCGTCTCCTTGACTGGCTGCTAACCATAGTTATTTAGCCATAGTTTGAAGGAGAAAGGATGGATACGTGCCTCTCCCAAATTAGTGCAAAGAGAATGTGAATTGTCTGAGACAGAGTTTGAAATCGGTTCACCGATTCCAACCTCTGTGCGCCCAACCCGCACCGGTTCGTTATCCACACCTCCAATAGTCTCATCTACTGCATTGCTTATCATGAAGTCGCTGGCACTCTGTAAATAGATTCAGAGGTAGCCAAATATATTATACTAATGCTCACCGTAATACTGGTGAAGCCGTTTCAGCAGTTATTATTATGATTGCTATCTATGCATAAATTCAGTAGTATTAATATTCACTGATCTAAGTATTGTATCACTAAGCCACAATTGTGAAACACCATGTGAGTGCAGAATTAATGTTTTACAAGCGTATCTTTCCAACCAGCGAGGCACCCAAAATTCCATAGCATTATAGTTGATGAAAGTAATAGTTTTAGCCGTGGCGTTACCATCTTGTATCTCAAACGGCTCCTGATTTCCCGTCGGGTTCAATGGCTTAGAGCCGACCAGATGATCGGTAAACCATCATATAATATCGATGACGCCTTTGTAACTAATGGGTACACCAGAATGATAATTTCTCGAGTACCATTCACCTCAAAAGTATTTCATATCCCCAAAGCAGGCCTCATGTTTCCAGTTGTAATCATATATGTTATTCATTCGTTTCATCCATTTATATTCCGGCAGTACAATTTCTACTAGAGATCAATTTTAATACTTGCAAAATCTGTTGCTACAAGTTGTAAACGTTTGTCATATTTAGCTTTCCACTCGCAGAGGATTTGATTTATAATATTTGATACTGATTTTCAAGTGTTTAAATTATCACACTGCTTGTCCATGCAATGCATGAAATCATAGGTAGGTGTTAATTGAAAATACCCCGAAGTTTATATTCACTTATCATTACATGTATAGTGGAACAACGAAAGTTGGTGGTCGGGGATTTATGAAACGATAATCATGAGAATCCATTAAAAATCTCAAATGGCGGTGGGCTGGCCATGTTGCAAGAATGCCAGACAACCGATGGACATCACGACTAACGACATGGATCCCCCGAGCTCACATGCGCAACCGAGGCCGGCAGAATATTTGATGGAGAGACGAGCTAGACAAGTTCAGGAAGTACTGGCTCTGCAACGCCCATGATAGAGAGTTGTGGCAAATCCTGGGAAAGGTCTATGTCCAACGCCGGACGTTAAAAGACTGATGATGAATAATGAATGTGGTGTATATATGTATATATATTTACATATACAGATGTCGAGAAAAAAATCCCTTTTCTTTTTGGGGAAGAAAGTGTTTTTATTTTGCCGTCGAAAAATATAGCAGTCCTGAGAAAGAGATAGATAGGTAGAGTAATTGATAAGTAGAAGTAGAGGTGAAGAACAGGCACTGTCCCCCTACTCGAATGTCTTAGTAGGTGGCCGTGGTTCTGTGTAAGCGATGGTATCAGAATCATCAACCGTTCCACGTCTCAATCAACGGCTACTTTTTTCCCCCGTTTTCCTTTTTTTCTTTGTTTTTTTTTTTTTTCTACAATATTCTTTCTTTCTCGTTTTATCTATCCGCTGCAAGGAATCCTTCTTTTTGCATCTGCCCTGTTTCGAGGAAAATCGACAGAATATACGACTTCTCTAAATAGCCTAAGGGGATCTTTGCAACGTAACTTGTCTTAAGATACCCTGGGCCCCGTTAGCGGGGAGGAGAAACACGACCCTCTCCAGACTTTTCCAGACTCTTCTGACTTCAACCTTCATTTATACCTAATGACTTCCGGCTTCTTTCTTTCCTTTCCTCTTTCATTCATAATTAGTAACAACCTTTTTTACTCCTGTCTTCAATAAATACGTATTCACTTTTAATTGATTCCATTTACTTCGGAAAGAAAAATCATAAAATTCTGTGTCTTATTATTGAAACATTGTTTCCTTTTTGTCGGAGTCTAGATGTCGACAACGAAAGGGACCTTGATCCATCAAGGTAAAGTTGTTTGACCTGTCCAACTCACATCTTCAGATCTCATTCTTTCGGAAAATACAGACACTCACACGCACGCACACACACACACACATATACATATATACATATATATATATATATATATATATATATATATGTATACCCAGACAGACTCATACATATGAACTTTTAGTGTCCCTCATACCACTACGTATACACTCTCACATATATATACGTAGATTTATGTATACCCTTTCTATTTTCCTAATCTCAACGTCCAATCTATGAGGAAGTGCATTCATATACATTCACTTTTTTACACATTTTAAAAATCCCTTTTGCTTCTACACGCATACACACACACGCACGCGGGCACACACGTATATATATATATATATATATATATATATATATATATGCGAAAAATTTACTTCGACAGCTACAGAGGTTTTGTACATTCGACCAATAATGGAGTGTAGCAGAAAGCGAATATTAAACGACAAGTCGATGCATTTAGGCGAATTGTTTGCAAACAGTGTGCATTAATTCTTAGAAATACCGACTCTGTTAGGCTTATGGGAAAAAAAAAGAGTGTCATTACCAAATAAATTTCCGGTTTCCAGTCGATGAACCTTTCATTCGTTAATGCTTCAATAACAGATTTACAAATGGTATTTGTGAAGAAATTCCATCTGACATTTCCTGCGGGAGGAAGAAACGTGTTCTTAAAGGATGAAACAAATAAAATAGAAGGAAAACAAAACAAGCTAGATTTGTTTTGTTATCTAAGCTATATCTTTGTATGTATATTTTTACATACAAATAAGTATATATATATATATACATATAAATATATATATATATATATATATATATATATATATATATATATATATATATATATATATATATATATATATATATATATATTGCGTGTGTATGTGTGTGTTTGCATGTACCATCATCATCTTTTAACGTCCGTAGTTGGACATAGACCTTCCCAAAGATTTGCCAGACCTCCCTATCATGGGTGTTGCGGAGCCAATACTTTCTGAACTTTGAACAGATGTGATATTATTGAATAGAGAATCCATTCATATCAAGCCCACGGGCCGAATCCACACATCATCATCATCATCATAATCATTATCATCGGTCTTTTATTGTGCGTCGTTTGACATAGACCCCCCCCCCTGGATTCACTGCACCTCTCCATCATGGGTGTCGCGGAGTAAATACTTTATTGATTTGTCCAGCTGGTCTTATTGGCCTCGATTATGCATGTTATCTCTGTCCAGCAATTGTCTGACGTTCTTGCAACATGACCAGCCCATTGTCATTTAAGTTTTCTAATGGATTCTATGATGTTTTAAACTCCTGTTTTTGACTTAATATATTGTGTTGTCTTGTGATCTCTTTATGTGAGGTTAAACATTATTCCTATCTGTGCACGTTACATGGTTCACAGTTCGAGGGTCAATCTCTCGGTTAATTTCCATTTTTCAGCTCCATATGTGATTACCGGAAGGATGCATTGGTTTTATGCTTTTCTTTTTAGGGCTACTGGATTTTTTTGTCCTTGAAGGTTGAGCTTTCTCTGTTGAAGGCTTTTCATATGTGTCATATGTGCGTTGGTTAATAATGACCCGAAAAGGACATTTTTTTCAATTACCTTTTTTCAAATGTCTTTCCGCTTCCTTTTCTTAAATCTGTTTTTCATAAATATCACTTCTTAATTGTAAACGACGTATGTATCTAGTAAAAATGAATTGACTCTTGAAATCCCATTGTATTTTGATGTTGAACCATGGAGCTTATATTACACAGTTGATGATGAATGCACGATACATAAGAACGGAGATAGATAAATGGAAAGACTTCATAGGGCCATAAGAATCACCTCTTTCGGACTCTCTGTTGGCAATCGATCCCTAAGCACCACTTACTTCGTTAATGTCAGATGGCTCTGACAGATAGATTGATAAATAGATATAGATAGAAAGAGACAGGGGGTGAAAGAGAGAGACAGAGAGAGGGGGGAAGAGAAGCTGAGAAAGATCTTCACTAAATGTGATTATGCTAGCTTGAGAAAGGTAGTTGATTTATGTCAAAATGCTCCTCTTCAAAATCAGATCTCGAGATTTTGACTTATGCTGACCACATCGATACCAACCACGCAACTCTCTCAATCACTAAGCATATACTATACCTATCAATTTAGATAGATTGACACACACACACACACATGCATATATATATATATATATATATATATATATATATATATATATATATATATATATATAGTTATCCAAAGGAAAATTATGAAGTGTCTAGAGGATTGACTTTTTGCTGCTTTAACTAGAAAGAATATAAAACGATATTTCAGTAGCAACACACTTGAGCTTTCCAGCTACTCTCGGTATCCACGCAAGTAGCATCTGCCTTTTCCAGAGAAATCTGAAGAGATTTAGTCATATATTAAGACTACTCTAAAATCATGGAAAATCCAGACCTACATGGTCACCTACCTGCAGATATGTATGGGCTGAATTCCATCCTGTTTTTAGTTAGTATATGGCGTTGGCAAAGGTATGCGCTCTCTATATGCTCTTTATTTACTAATATTTTCCCTTAGAACAAATGTATCTCCAGAGACAAACTACAAATCAGCACCTGAGGTCGCTAGACAGAAGTTGTCAACATTCGTTCTATGGCTCATTTTCTGTATTTATGATGATACATCGGCCTTTTACTGAATTGTAATATCTTTTTTCCAAGTCGTGGAACCTACATAAAACCCTGGCTTTTGCCAATTTTCCACTTTATCACCTGCATCATTTGATTTTATTTCTTTATATTTAACACTTATAAATCGTGTTTTTACGCCTAACCATAAGACTGTCATTTGGTAAATGTTCACTGGATATTTGGTGGCACGCATTCAATAGCCCCATCTGTAATTTTTATTTCGCATTGGGCCTATTCTGTTGTAGTATTAACATAATTTGAGAAAACTTCAGCTCCATGCAACGTTCACAGTTCCATTTAATTACTGCCAATAAAATATTCACCAACCAAATTTCCAGTTGTGTTCCCATCTCTTATAGTTATTTAATAGTTTGTCTAGCACAGTTTTAAATAACTGAATTTTAACACGTCAGAAACATAAACTAATCTTGATATCATTATACTAACCAACATTCTAGGTACAGTTATTCCTCATAAGTTTGTTACAAGCCACTTTTCTGCTCTTACGGAAGAAGGTGAAAGATGAAAATGGTGTTTTGCTGTAAGCTGTTATCTCAAGTACATCATAGTCTCCTGTTCTTCCTGCCATCCCAATTTCTAATGATGCAGTCTAATATATCATCATCACTATTCATAGGTCTGCGAACGTTCACACATTATCCCTATATGTAAGCTAATGGTGGTTCCTTTTTTTTTTACTGTGTGCCATTTTGTCTTAAGAAAGTTTTTTTTCCTTCTTCATAAGTACACTCTACTTTTGTATAACTTTGTATTTGTCGACATTTAATTTTTTTATCCCGTAAATAATAATGCTTTACATTTGAACTTTGATGGTGACACTTTTTTTGTCTCAGATGTTTATCTTTCCCAAACTGTGGATTATTTCAAAGGCCCCAGACTGCCTGTTCCTAAAGATAAGGTTATATTTCTGATGAGAGTGTCTGAAAATCTCCAATGAATCTCTATTTATGTTTTGGTCAGTTAAACGTCATAGAACTTTTGTGATCACGATGTCAGTTTAATATGGCTGTATATTAAGGGAGAAATCTCTGAAATTGAAGGCAAGATAGATGTGTCAGTCTGGCTTTAGATAGCACTTACCTTCTACTTGCAGTCACAGTCACTAAGTGAAAAGTCCTGCAAAGCCAACATAGCTGGTAAAATATTTGATTTTGTACAACATTGGGGCAAAATCGTAAGATTTGAAAGAAAAGCTACTGAATAATATATTAAACTAGAAAGAATTCATTGATTACATACCTCTGCCAATGTCATACACTAATGACTGGATGTGAATGATGTATTTTAACAATGGTCAAGCATATGATTTTCTTCCTCTTGTATTATATATCATAGTAATAATTTCTATTTTTTCACAAAATCAATTCATCAAATCTCTATATTTTTTTATTAACATAATTCTAATGTGATGATTAGGGTGGTGATATCTATGTTGAGATGATAAATCATTTAATAAAAGAAAATGGCTGACTATGGTAATTAGCAGTTCAGTCATCTCCTCACGAGGACGTGATGTGACAAAGTCTATTGGAGGTGGGGGGATAATACACATATTTGTAGGTGCCAGTGGTATAGCACTTAATGGCGTGGATAATTGAATCGGTGATCTGTGTTCAAACTCAGATCGTTGCTATTTACTTCGCTCTAATGGTGTTTAGAATCTCTCTCCCGACTCAGCAATGGATGAAACGGGGGTCGAGACATCATAGCATCTATTAGAAAAATCAAATGGCTGCGTGTTGGTCCTGTTGTGAGAATGAAAGACAACCGATGGACATCACGACTTACAACATGGATCCCCAGAGACCACATGCGAAACTGAAGCCGACAAAATGATAGAGAGATGAACTAAACTAATTCAGAAAATACTGGCTCTGCGACGCCCATGATAAAGAAATATGGCGGATCCTGGGGAAGTTCTATGTCCAACGACGGACGTTAAAAGACTGATGATGATAATGACGAAAATTGCGCAGTCCCATTGACTGTTGCCTCAGACGTCACTGCAAACCAACTGACTCTACACAACGAACAAGACTTATACTTGATAAGTCTGCAGTTTGATCATGCAGAAGTTTTGATTGAATGTATCTTTCTTATATACATTTTTAATACCCGAAAATGTATGATTTTCTTCAAGGTTTTGAATTAAATCTTGAATTAATAATATGAAATTCCAGTCATAACTATTATAACGTATTTTTTTGTTGTTGTTGTTGTTGTTTTTCCACTTATTTTATTCCAGCATTTCATGAGACAGAATTAAATTTCGTATCAACATATAATCTAATAGAAATGATTATAAATGCACTGTATCATGAAATTCCTGCAGTGGGTCATTTTTCTTTAATTGTTGATACGATTTACGTTGTCAAGGCCAAATGACAAATTCACCGTGGAATAATGAGAAGTCATTCAGATGACATAAAGCATTTATAATTATTTTTGTCGAATTATATCTCCATTTCTTAAGAATATAATCGTCCCCGATGAAACAATTGAATGAACAAGATTAGAATTTAGAAATGAAGCAGTTATTTGGACTTTCGACTTATCAGTGGACTGTTTTATATATATATATATATATATATATATATATATATATATATATATATATATGTATATATATATATATATGTGTGTGTGTGTGTGTGTGTGTGTGTGTGTTTGTGTGTGTGTGTGTATATATATATATATATATATATATATATATATATATATATATATATATATTAGAAATGCATGTGGTTTCTGTAGCGGTCTGTTGTCCTTTCAGATGACTAACCTGATGGTATGGCTGCCTGCTCAGCAGGAAATTGAGATTAGCAAGACAATTAGTAGAAGAAATGATAACGTGCTGAGCAAAAGGTTAACACTCCGATGTCCATGGAACACTCAACACAGATACGAGGAGGGATGAGATGGAGAGGTTTTCTGGCAAGACATGGCAGGGGTCAGCGTAATGGTGATTGCTCTGAAAGGAGATGGAAAAGGCCTTTGCCTAGCAGTAGACTTATGATGGATGATGTGTGTATGTTCTAGCTGGACGACCGAATAATACTTTCGGGATTCTTATTGATCTCTTGGTTTATTTATTGCATTTTATCAGATTTATTATTCCACAACTTTCAAACGTATTCGCTCCCATCCATTCTCTATGCCATGTAGATTTTGTATTGATATGCGCTTCATGCTAGTTCGGTTCGGTTGCACTGATCAAAGGGTGACGTAAGATTATTTCAAGGACAAGATTGAACATTGTCCCTTCCAATCCAAATTGAAAAGTCACAACATTTTACAATGTACATAGTAGTAGAAGCCTTTGCAGGAAGACCGAACATCATTTGCATTGTAGGAAAAAGAGCGAGAGATGATGATGATGATGATGAATGCGTATCGAGAGAGAGGTAGAGAAGGTGACTGGTAACTAACTCTTCCATTGACTATAATCCTTGGCCACACGTGGACACCTATATCTCTTTTTTCCTGACAAACCTTGGTCAACCTAACTTTTAGTCGAAGATTTTTCTCTATCTCCATCACTTTCGCTCTAAATTATTCTTTACTCTCTTCTTACGCCTATACTAAAACTAAGTAATCGCACTAAGTACTGTCTTACCATTTTTCTTCCTCTTTTCATTCCGCTTTCCTTTCGTTTCTGGCACCACAGAACATTCGCCTAAAGTCTTAATAGCTTTTTAATTAAGTGACTTGCTATCACTATGAGACTGTTGGGGGTTCAAACCAGGACCTTTATGTTTCTTTGGGTCAGAAGGTCCTGTGTTGGCGCAACCTCTGTCAAATGAATCCACTTTAGATAATTCCATCATCCCTTAACCCTTAGCGCGTGAGAAGGCACACACAAACATATACATATAAGTAACGTATTTGTAATTATATCGCATTTTTCTCTTTAACTAAAGTATCATTTGAATATTTGAAAATAAGAATTAGATATTTAATTAAACTTACTTTCCATCCCCATCCCCTGCATCATATGACAATAGTTTTACTTTATAAACTTCATAGCACAGAATATTTTGAAAGATTTGTATCAAGAAAGTAAAGTATGCGTTGGGGGGGGCGTTATTTGCACTGGGGTCATCCTGACGTCTTCACTAAACCACTTGCAGAGACTTGTTGCAAGATTTTTTTTTCTTTTCTTTTTTTTGGAGCGATTTAATGCTTTGGGAAGGAAATAATTGAATTTACTACGATTTATAAAGATATTTATTTTCTTGCTGTGAAAAAAAAAACATTCCAGCGAATTCTGAATACGGCATTGTGAAAAAGAAACCTATTTGGACGCTTGAAAAAAAAATTGAAATCTTTAATGAAATGAAAGTTAAAAAAAGATTCAACTCCAAACTAAAGCTGAAATGCCTGCATGCAAAATTTCAATTGCGATTTAAAAAAACTGTAAAGGTGTCCGACATCTTGGTGGAAATTTGATGGAAGATATTTTTTGTTGAATTATTGAACAGTTTAGTATCAGATTTGATACTCACATGCATCGAAAATATTGAGAGGAAATCAGTTTCAAATTTATATTCCACAGGAGAAGTATGTTATGTCCGTAAGTTGTCTACGTCTTCAGTAGTTCTTGCTTAGGCTCCATATATCACGTTATTACTCACTTTACCCGTTCGCAATACATGAAATAGACTTAGCAGTGACAAGCACCCGAAGTGGCGTGACTCACTTCTTATGTATATTTCATCCACGTGATAAGTACTTAGAGTACAAGTATGTGTGTGCAGGGACGTTACTGAAGATAATGTCTTCGCTCATATATTCACGAAACTCGATTTTAAAGGAAGAATTATGGTCTTGATAATTTCAGCTTCGGTAATCAAACAATAATGGTTCACTCCTTGTTCACGCAGCCATAGATTGTCTTGTCCCATAAATCGAAAATAGTCTTTAATCAAATTTAGTTTTATTCCAACATGAAATGTATTTCGAAGTATTTGTTCAATGAATCGACCATGGGATAGAAACATCAGTGTGTGCTAATCGATATTCAACAATCTAATATCGCAGGCTATTGTCAATATTGTGAGTTCGATCTTCACTGTTACTCTGAACTTGTGGTTTAGTGCCAGACAATGTTAAATCATTTAAATATCAAAATGAAACCAATATTAGATAAGTTACACTTTTAATATCTTTTTTTTGGGGGGGGGGGATCTTAGGGAATTATAACTTTCCTATGTGCATTCGTAGTTTCAAAATATTCGGATTCATACTGCGTGCGTAAACAGATGGCATGTACCATATTTTTTTCTCTTACCTGTGTGCACTCACTCACACCCACATATATATATATATATATATATATATATATATATATATATATATATGTGTGTGTGTGTGTGTGTGTGTGTGTGTGTGTGTGTATGCATGTATATAAATATATGTGTGTGTGTAAATATATATATATATATATATACATATATATGTGTGTATGTACGTATGTATGTATATATATATATATATATATATATATATATATATATATATATATATATATATATATATATATACGCGTGTGTGTGTGTGTGTGTATTGTTACCATCAACCATTATGGGTCAAATAATTGACCAAGGCCTTCCCCATCCCCTTCCATGACGACTGCAATTGCACTAACATTTGCCATGTCTTATTGGCTTATCTTTCTATCTCTCCATCTTGTTTGTGGTCTTTTCCTACATTGTTCATCTCACATATGCCTTAATCAGTTTGTTTTTTGCTTCATTGTTATCAATTCTTCTTGCTAAGTGTCCAGACCAACTGAATTTGTATTGTTTACTTTCTTTATAATATCTCTCACCCTAGTCCTCCTTTGGATCCATGTTGATCTTTTTTTCTATCTCTTATATATGTCATTCAATTAAAAGGTCTTAAAAATACTATATTAATAACCAGGGAGCTCTGAAACATGTACATTTACAACTTTATTTCATACAAGGAGGTAATGAAAGCAGTCCGTTATCAGCACTAAGTACCTGCACTGATTTAATTTACACGCTGTCACTTGAGGGAATATGGCAGAATAAATTCAATACATTATCCACAGGTCAACGATCGTTAAGGATTACATTAGTTCAGAAAGTTATTACTTTATATGCCAGACTATGAGACGAAAGGTCATCGCTGGTATTCGGTGGAATACCGTCTCTCAAAACTCATCCACACGCAATAACTGCCCATACCAAGCTTCGATAGACGGTCATTTAGTCATAGTACCAGTACATTGGACGCAGAGGTATATTAGTGTGGTTCATTTTTTTTTAATAAAGTGTATGTCATATATACTGGCATGTACAGTTAATCAATATTATAAAAAATAAATGCTTTTCAGATTTTTTTTTTTTTTATAAAATTTACTCTCCCTGCTACAGTGATGTCACCTCTAACCATTTCTGTTCGTCGAGAATCGGAGAGTGTGAGTGTTCAATTGTTTGGTTGAAAAATCATGTCGAATTCGTTATGACACATAGTGGAAGACAGGAGTTACGGTTCAAGTAACCGGAAGACCCTTGTTGCAGTAGCAATCGGATGCAGATACGTTCGCATGATTTCCAGGTCACGCCGAGAGCAGATCATTACAGCCTTTTCACATTATGAAATTGGGCAAAAAAAAATTTAAGATCTTATAAATATATATGTAGCTCTGGTATTCTTTACTACTGTATACTAAAATCGAAAAGGCAATTATTTATATTATTTATACTAGCCAAATACCCATCTGGACCAGTTATTCGGCAAGTTTGATGCATTTTTCACTCTAATTTTGGATTTTCCTTTTTGAATCTGTACATTCATTGTCTCAGATATTTATATTCCTTGAAAAATAGATGAAACCTAATCATACATCGATTTATTGGAAACGGAAAATGAAATTTTGATTTTATGTATAATTTTAACAATAGTTCGTTAAAATAATTGCAAATTATATCATTTGTTAAAAAATGGCCAAAGCAATGAGCATTCAAAATCATCACGGTTGTTGTTGTGGGCGCACACAATGTTCAATTATAACAAAACACTAATTAAGCAGACATCAAAAAGAATGAATCGAAAGTTTGAAAAGTCCAAAAGTACAATAAAAGCCATGCGAAGCACAGAAATACAATGAGAGATTTAGGGGTTGGAGGCTCCTTAGGGGGCTCCTCTATCATTTAGAGATCATATGCAAAACTATTGCGCCAAAATATAAGATGACGTGATAAGCTGAACAAGTTCAGAAAATATGTAATTTACAATGAATCAGCAGCAGCAGCAACCTTCTGATGACCGTTGTTGGACATAAACCTTCCCCAGGATTCGCCAGATCTCTTTATCATGAGCGTCGCAGCGCCAATATTGTCTGAGCATGTCTAGTTTGTCATGCCATCTTACATTTTGGTGCCAGTTTTGCATACGATCTCTGGGGATACACCGCACGACAAACCCAAAAGCTGCATTATCTAAGTTATGCATGCGTGTACAAATATATCATTGGCGTAATGTCCGTAGAAATGCATTTGGTGATTGACCATAATTAAAGCTTTTGGGAGCCCCCTTTCATTTGGGGGCTGGGGGCATTTTCCAAAAATACCTGCCTCCCCTTCCCTCAGCTACATCTCAGGTGAGGAAACTTCACGGTCGATTACAACAAAATTCAAACGAAGCAGATACGATATCTAATGAAAAGAGAGTGTAAAAAAATACGTCAGTAAAGTAGATAAACACTCCATCAGCCATATTAACTATAGGCAAGCGGGATAGTGCTGTGGGAACGTGTGGGAATGGCTTTCCCATACTTTTCTTGTTTTGTACGACAGGTTTCCCAACACTTTAGGAGATTTTTGTTTCTTCTTTAATCGGTTACCGGGGTTCAAAAGTGTCTGTTAAATGCAAATAGAATTCACGTATTCATATTTTCAAACAGCCTTTTCTCATCCTGCCTTCAGACCAGGAACTTCTGACTAAATGAGTATTGGTAAACCCATGATTATGAAACTTTTTTCACACTTCATTTCAGGTACTGTAGGTGTATTTATTCCATTATATGGCTGGATGCAGCAGTGTACCGGCTGGGTGGCCTGCACCTGGTGACATCATCAGGTTGGATGATACATGTTGACTGCCTTTGAATTATCATTATTATATGCAATCATTACGGCACTGTAATGAGAAGTAATCTATTATTTAATTCGTCTTGGAGCCCAAGTGTATAATAGTAACGGTTCATCCGCTGGGCAAAATGTTTTTTCTCATTTTTAGGCTTCCGTACATTAAAATTGTGAATGCTAGTTTTTAACCGTACCCCAAGTTTACTTTTTTGCATCCAGATTCATGGAGCAGTTGGAAATACAGTTCAAAACCTGTCCTATTGATAAATCTAGAATAAAGAACCGTTTTCTTGGGGTCAAACGCATTTCTCAGTGAAAAAATTGTCTCATCTACCTAAGGCAAATTCTTTTCAAAAGAATTATACATCAACGGGTCAGTAGCCCCATCGGATCAAATTATTCTATTCTTGCTGTGTCTTATTTAACTTATTTAAATTTATCTAGTTTTACTATATATCTCAATATCTTAACAATGGCCATTAGTTAGGTATTCATTGACAAAACCACAGTCGATGGTTTTCGTCAGCCTCCAATCCAAATCGGAGATTGCAGTTGACTATTTTTATACTGTAACTACAAGAGCAATATGTGTAGTCCCCATTAGGAGGAGTCAATCCTTCACTGTTCGTCTGTCCCTTCACGCTAATCCAAACTGATACATCAAATTTACTTTTCACGACCGTGATTTGAAATTACAACCAATGGATCATAGGCGGCACTCTAATCAACTGAGCTGAACTAACTAAGTCCCGTATATCTACGAATCTATTTATTAGACTTACAATATAAACGTTGCTTTGATCATCATCAGTCAGAATAGGACTTAGGTTTGACCCTGCAGTAGCCGGTTTTTCTCCTCCAAATCCATTCACGGAAAGAATTAATGGCTTTGACGTCACGGGGTAATTCTTTCTCGTTATATGTTAATGCTCTTTTTGGCACACTCCCCGTAGAAATACATCAATCAGAATTCCCGGATGCGCTGTCACACAGAGTATGATCGAAATATTCCTTTGTTTCGGGCACAATGAGAAATGAAGAAATTGTGAAAAAACGCAGTGGAAGTTACACTCAATATCATTCGATCCCAACTGAGGATGAATATCATTCTTGGAGGAAAAGAGACCGTTTCCTTTTATATATAGGGCAGCTTAACCAACGGTGATCAATGCTCAAAAGGACCCATTATATTGGATCATGACAGGAAGTCCTAGAGAATAATACTGGCCTTCCGAAAATGGGAGGCCGTGCAGTGTTCCGCATTGAAGCTAACAGAATTAACACGAACGTGAACTTGCTTACCACATGTTTAACGCAATGCCCTCGGATAAGAGTTTTTGTCCATAATTTATCTAAGTACCGTATCCTTTCGGGGCGTAGAGGATCTTAGCTCTCCACTGTTTTAAACTATGTTCTTGGGAGGCATAGTGGAATGGTTTCCCGTTGCCTTCTCCGCGGTTTTAGACTGTGAGTTGTCCACCGCCTAGACTCGTTGCCTTCCGAGGATAGAGACAACAATCTGCTCTGCTGCCCATAGCTGCGAGAGAAGAGATAGATTTATGATTTTCCAAAGGGCACTAGAGCGAAGTAAATAATATCAACCAGAATCTGAATTCGGCTCATTGATTCCATTGTCAGCGATGTTAACCGTTGTGTCACTCGCCCCACAACCAATACAATTCTTAGCAAAAGTACATCTCGGGCGCACATAAACTCTTATGGATGTGATATTTGCTCAAAGATTCTTTGTCCTTTCTGTTCCACTCATACCTTAGCCGTATTACCAATTTTAAACAACGTGCATTAATGCTTATATCTACATACGAAGTAGGTAGTTGAATTATCTGCATCTGGAATGAATAAAATCACAAGCAGTGTGTATGCTTCAATCACTTCATAAGTCAGATTGAAGGTTTGCTGGTAAAACATGGTACAAATTAGCACACTAGTAGTCGTCATGGAAGCAAATGGAATAGGCCTTTGTGTACAAGTAGACATGATGGCTGATATATATCTATATATATATATATATATATATATATAAAATCAAAATCGTTGATGTATTGAGTTACTCGGAAAACAATGGTCATTTTTGCTGTTGATTTTTGTTAAGTTCATATGGATCAAGTGTTTCTATTTCGCATCACATGGTCAGATGCTGTCACACTGCCAACACCCAGTATCTGTGACATTTTTCGGACAGTTTGATATGGCTTTTGTTCGAGCGACATCTTCAGTTGTTATTTTCGAATTGCAGATGGACGTCCTCTGCCCTCTTGATATTCGAGACATATCTCCAATACGAAATATACAATCGGAGGTAGTTACTTCATCCAGGTTGATTTGATACTGGCAGTTATTTGAGATTTATAGTGACCAGGTTTGTACTTAGGAAAGAGGAATTTTATTATTATTCTTTTTTCTTCTTCAGGCTTAAGGGTTTACACTCTCTATAGATAACTCTGAAATTGAACGGTTATTATTATCGAAAAGAACTCATCTCAATTCTTAAAACGAGTTAGATAGTATAAGTATGAAAGTTCTTTTCAGTTGGGGGGTACTGATTATTGTTGGTTGTGGGCAGCGAGAAGGGAAGAGAGAGAGAGAGAGAGAAAGAGAGAGAGAGAGAGAAAGAAAGAAAGAAAGAAAGAAAGAAAGAAAGAGAGAGATAGTCGCCGGCAAGAAGAGCTGGGGCAAATGAGCAATCGAACAGTGTCCTGAGTTTTCATCGGGAGTTGTCGTTGGAAGATATCGAACTAAAAGAAGGGTCTCGTACATCAGTCTTGATTAAATGTATAGGAAGCGCCACTGTACTTCCCATAGTGGTCTGGTAAGGGGCAGCAAAGAGGATTAAAAATCAGATAAAGTAAGAAGTAGAGGGGCGATGGGGAAAAATCATGGACGAAAATTTTGCCAAAAGATTCAAACACAACTACTACCAATAAATCATAGCAAAGGTTCAGCCCAATAAGCCAAATAGAATGGCAAAGCAAAATGTTAATTTTGGTTTTGAAGTAATACAGAATCTCTTTGTTTTTCAGATGGATGCTGTGTAAAAGTCTTTGTGAGTTTGTACATTGTTCGAATGAGTCCATATATCTGTATCAAAAGTTCGTGTAAGCAAAATTAGTGTCAATGCTTTGCAAGCTATCACAAAAAGATGATTGTGTATATGTGTAAATCTCACCGTATGGATGTAGACGGTAGCAGTGCTCATAGGTGTGTATACACCTATGTGTGCATTGATGGTGTCTACTAAGATTGTAGTAGCACTGGACCATTGTTCTATGTTTGGTGTGGTGTATGGTATCTTTTGATTGTCAGTGTCCGAAGAAAACACGCAGTTAAACTTGGTAAAAACGTCCGTGCTGAATTTGAAGAAATGTTTCCATTACTAGGTGATCGCATGTTTGATTATTGTGTACTGGAACAAGTGGTAATTTTCCATGTATTTTTTATGCTGAAGTGATGTTTTTTTGTGTGTAATTCTACTGTTGGAACAAGAGATGTTTATCGTGTTTTCTTGCGTTGTTACAAGTGATGTCTTTCGTGCAATTTTGTACAAAAACTTTTTATATGATTTGAAAAGGAAGGGCTACCGTTGAAGAATGAGTTCGAAAGTTCCTGATTTGGAATGTTACGATTAACTTTTAGTGTGTCCGTTTTTAGATTTACCTTCGTTTTTCATTCAAAGGTTTTATTGAATTTATTTACGTTGAAAGGTCACTAGTTAGAGGTTGTATATGGGTGCCCGCACGTGAACGTCTGTGGATACGTTGAAGGAGGAAGGGAGATGTATGGTTGTCATGACAGGATGGTGAATATGCGCGCCAAACGTGATTGTGGACGTGGAGATTGAACAAAGAAAATACATACAAGTATTTAGACGAACAAATGAAACGTGCATTTTATGCATAACATTTATTATAAGGCAGGACTGAAGTGGAATACGTATAAAACATTGATATGATCGTGGAGAGAAGCAGAGGATAAGGGATAGCTTCTAAGCAAAGGATTGTAGCTTTGTGCTGAGTTACAGCAATAGCAATCGTATGCTTTTGAAGTGGAGGTGACTGAACTGGTATGAATTTGTAAGGCTTGGAGCGTACCAAGGAATGGTTATGGAGACCGGGTATCAGTATATGTGTCTAATGGCCAAGTTATGGGCGATTTATTTGGAGTTGCCTGTGAGCAACTTTCTCAAACACTGAAAAAAACATGACGGATAGATTATTCAAAACACAGAAAACACATGAGGCTCCCAAAGTAAGGAGAATTAGAAGACAGATCAACGTGACTGTGATGCAGAAGAGCCGTTATCATTTCACTCATGAGAATTAGAGGTGCATATATGTTCTTGGCTAGTGGTGAGGACAGTTGAGTAACGGTGCATTCGAGAGATGCGTAAATATCGGTGAACTAAAATAGGGTATGTTTAGTAAAGTGATTGGTCACGGTGGAAAAATGGTAAAGTTCAGATCAGCTGGGAGGCCAGCAAAATGAGTAATTAAACACGTATGTTCAGGGCGTGACGTTTCAGATATCTAGCCAAAAAGAATTTTCAAAGTAAATTCGTATCTTATCTTTCTTAAAGAGGAAGCCACAATAGTTATGTTATAGTACACAATCAAAAGTTGGTTGGGCACAACTAAATGCTGGTATCTGCAATCGGTCATTATTTCCGAACAACCTAATACACAGTACAATTGCTATCCAGCTCTCTCTATTTATCTAGCAAAATACACGCACACGCACACGCACACATATATATATATATATATATATATATATACATATATATCAGCCATCATGTCTACTTGTACACAAAGGCCTATTCCATCTCCTTCCATGACGACTACTAGTGTACTGATTTGTACCATGTTTTACCAGCAAACCTTCAATCTGACTTATCCTTCCATCTTATGTCAGGTGTTTTTTTTTTAATACTGTGTTTACAGTCCCTTGGGAACCAATTGGTTCCCCAAAAGTTTGCAGGTGGCGATTTGAGAAGGCTTCATTGTCCAAGACAGAGTGATCTATAGAGACCCCTGAAGATATAGGGACCAACTAAATATACTGAATAAGGGGGCACTCATCCGAATGTTTTCAAGAAAATGATACCGAAGGGTAAGCTAAATTTGCCACTACCTCCCAAATCTAATACGACATTTCAACAAGCAGACACCCCCCACACACACAAAACACATATAGCTGTTGTTGAGTATTACCAACCTACGATGATATTTGTTCGAGTCCAAATAAAAGCTAGGATTTCGAGTGCTGATTTTCAATTCAGATAAATCTTTCACACGTGACATATTTGCGAAGCATAGTCTTCCTACCCCAATTTTTTTACATAGGAAACAGTGCCTGACAAGCCAAAGTTTAGTATATATATATTTAGAGAGAGAGAGAGGGGGGGGGACAGAATATTGAGCTCTTAACGGTTCTTAACACTAAAGATATAAAAGTTTGTATTTTTCTTTTTTCTATACATGTCTTTTCAGTCAATAATTTCCAAATTAATGCTATCAATGCAAAGATTTTCAAATGGTGTACGTTTCGTAGGGAATTGGATATTGTAGTGCTATATTTGAATTTTTGTAGTTGGAATCACCTGTTGTTTACTATGTAACCGATTCGGGAATTAAAAAATAAAACAATTATATTATCATGGCTCCCATCTGCGTCGATCAAACACCACTTCCCCCTAAGTTATAATTCTATAATCTTTTAAAATGATTTTTTTTTAATTTGGAGAGAGAGAGAGAGAGAGAGAGATTCATCAGGGATTATTCGAATGCAAAGTATATTTCTCTTTAAATATCATTGTTGTGAACATCGTTCCTTAGACACTGTTCGAAATGTACGATAACATTTTTACATTTTTTGTTAGAATTTAGATTGTTAATGAAGACGAAAATAATACTGCTTACAATGTTATAAGGATCTGCTTGGGCTATTTGGGAAGGCCCGGGTATGATAATCCAAGAAAATCCCCATTCGAATCTGCAGTAACATCAGATGACGTTTGATGATTAACAAGAAAATGAATGCTATTTATATGAGAAATGAAGTAAGACAAAAAATATGGCCATACAGCGACACCGTTTGCAGTCGTTCGTAGAGCCCATCATCATCATCATCATCATCATCAGTCTTTTAATGTCCATCGTTGGACATAGACCTTCCTCAGGATTTGCCACAATTCCCGATCATGGGCATCGCGGAGCCAGTATTTCCTGAATCTGTCAAGTTCATCTCTCCATCTGGTGTTCTGTCGGCCTCGGTTTCTTATGTGATCTCTGGGGATCCATGTTGTGAGATGTGATGTCCATCGGTTGTCTTTCATTCTTGCAACATGGCCTGCCCATTGCCATTTGTTTTTTTCGATAGTTTCTATGATGTCACGAACATCAGTTTTCTTCCTTATATACTATGCTGTCTTGTGATCTCTCCATATACTGCTATTATAATGTATCTACAAAACAAAACGATTTCTAATCATCAACAAAAAATAATTGATCTCTCTTTTTGAATGTTTTCTTCCTTAACACTGCTTTTTTAGATATGAATTAGATATTATCAAAGTTCAATTTTGCGTTAACTATCTTTTGTTTTTTTTACTATAATACAAACGATGCTTGGGTTTTGATAAAAGCCTATTCTTTAGAATCAGAAAAAAAATGTTCTTTGGGAGTTGATGCTTGGCTTATGCACAGATCTACATATTACAAAAATATTCATGCTAATAGAATATATTCCAACGGATGTTATTGGCAAAAAAAAACCGGGTCTCAATATTTTGTTGAAAAGAAAAATACATAAAAATCATAAAAACTGAATTCAGTGGATGATCAGTTATGGCAACTGTAGACAAAATATTGATTTCGAACACGTTTTATTTTTCAAATACCACCGCGGACATCTAAACAGAAAAGAATAGAATATACTTCATTTCACAAAAAAAAAAAACAATCAAGAAAAATATCTTGATAAAATAAAATGTTTGATTTATACAATTTATAAGGAGTGTATAAATTAGGCTTAAATGCCTCACAACTAGTGTTATGTTTGGTGTTTTGCGAAATTCACATTTTCCTTATACGATCTCGGAAAAAGCATCTTCCTTTTTCTTTCAGTCCCTCTCTACACTAATTACTGTTCACTTTCTCATCCTCCCAAAGTATCAACTCGCTCTGGAAATAGGATTTTTCAGCATCGCCCAAGCGGCATCTGGAAGAAGCCAAACACAGAAATGCGCCTAATTTAGCATGACTTTAAATTGGCACCCTAAACTACATAGTTTATGAGGTTATTTTCAAAATCTAATTTGCGCAAATTCTGCCCCAGTGTTTCAGTATAACACATAAGGAATTTCGTAGGTTTTTGCGATAGACAAGTACATTTAGTTAGACGGACGGAAATATGGTGACTCAGCAAATAATAGATACTTGGTTTCAAGTTTCCTCATTTGCAATCAACTCCGTTACCTTTTGCGTATCCGTAATCAGTTTTGACAATGGTTTAAAGTTATATGAACGAACGCAAAACAAAATGATGCTTTTTTTGGCAATTGATATTTATTGATTTATGATGAAGTTATATGACAATTAAGATGGGTGCTTCGTGTCAGTCGTGTCAGTCTTTCTTTGTTGAAGAGGAGTAAAATTCGTATAAGTGGATAAAACTGAACATCGTATTAAAAATCATTGTGCTCCCCTGATCCGAATCTCAACATGTTTTTTAATAGCAAATGATGTTTAGCTGTTGATGTCCCAACCAAAAAGGAATCTGTCAGTTTTCCGTAGCTAAGCTGTGGAGATTGGAACAAACCTTTCAAGTTTTAGATTCTCACAAATATAGTTGATACCAACTTTTGTTCGGACAATATAAAACATTCTTCACATCGTAGTCACAACGGAGTGCATTTTTTATGCCTTTTTTTAAAGAATACTGGGATTTCCTTGTTCTTACAGACGTGCACCTAACTGATCTTGAAAATGAAATTAATTAACAGCTAATCGAACTAAAAATCAAACATCATATAGCTGCGTTAAAGGAAAAGAAAACGAAGTGGGGTTTGCTGTCTTATCCAATTCCCACCGAATTCTGCACTGATCGACTGGACTATAGTTAGTAGCGACAAGCAATTTTTTTAATGTTTACTGATGTGTGGATCAGAATTTTGTATGAAGTTGTGATAAAAAGAAAACAATTGAAAAACAAGACGAAGGTAAATAGTAGTAGAAAATAAAAATAATGTCTAATCTCCGAGTTATTTTTAATTAACATTAGGTTTGATAAACATTAGGTCGGCCGAATCAGATCATTTTATTACTTTTTTAACAAGACGAGCGACCTTGTCTCTTCTTACTACTTACACGTTCAGATAAATACAAACCAGATGAAAAGAAATTGTACGTATCAATTATCAATTAATCACAAAAAAAATGTTTTTTGAATCTTTGTTAACAGATGTGATGTTGGGCTTGTTTTCTTTTTCATTATCAACTTTCCTTTTCTTCTTTACGATGTGTTTCCTTAATTCTAATGGCTTTTAGGCCAGTGTTATTCCGTAGCAATTGCAATAATATATCTCCATAATTGAATTTTTTGAAAAATTTGTATGTATAATTGTTTTTAATATTCTAAAAGACCTTCCTTATATAATAAAAACAGGGTATTTTGTTAGTATTCATTTAATCAAAATAACAATCAGACAAAAACTGTAAAGGTGGACTTGAAACTATATACTGGCGCCATAAGATCTCAGAGGTGAACAGTTTGGCGCTAAAACAACCCGTGCTGAAACAGCGTCGCTATATGGGCAATGCTTAACCGACGGTGACGAAATGTACTTAACCTCAAAATAGGTGTAAACCACTATAAAAATACCCCCATGGCTCACAATAAGCCTCATAGTTCCCTAAAGAACTGGAGAGCATAGATCTTATTTGGAAAAGGGGATAAGGGTTAGGATGAGTAGTTTGAGGTGATATGGAGTCGAATCCAAATATAGAATATTTCAGTTTCAGTTGAGGTGCATTAGAAGGGTTGGTAGAGAGAATCACCAGAATTACATTAAAGCAACTAATTAACTGTCAAACATGGTTTAGAGAGTGTCACACACAGCTGATGTGAGTGAAACTTTCAATATTTCTTCCAAAAATCTAAATCTGACTTCCACTCTTTCATAGCCAGATTACATTGATTTTCCGTTGGTTTGGATTTATAGATGCCATAAGTCACGAAGCTCACACAACATATATATATATATATATATATATATATATATATATATATATATATATATATATATATATATATATATATATATATATATATATCGATTGAACAAACAATATATATTGTAGTAAAAAAATTGATAATGACTGGCAGTGCTTCAATCAAAACTTCAATAACTACCCCAGCTAATACTACTAGCGATTTTTTCACTTAAATCCCTGGCACCAAAATATTTCAAAACAGAAGTCATGTAGCAAATATAGATTTAAACCAAGAAACACAACCAAAGCAGCTTATGTAGACATGGAGTTGAATTCATAACGAGTGAAAAGTTCCCAGGTAGGTTATTTCTGTCTTGAAATGAGATTATCGTTGAGTTTTATTTTCGACTTGCCTGGATAAAATAAGAACAGGAATTGGTGTTACTTTTTGGTGTTACGTCATGATTTATTTATAAGTAAGGTCAAGTTGTCCATGACTCTGTCAAGGTTAGTTGATATCAAACACAGTAAGTAGGTTAAGTGAATTCTGAATGGAATCGCTTATATATGAGGGCTCAGATCAAGGAGGCTGGAAGAAGTGTGTTGGGAATGTTAAGAAATAGAAACTCGTGTATGCAAATAGAAGTTCCAAAATATATGAACATTCATATATCTGATCACGTGACGACTTTGGGTGCAAAAAACCTAATTCCTTCTGATTTCTGATTGGTTTATGAATAGGACGTGTATCAACATCCGTCCAAATGATGGCGATGTTAAAACACCAAGCTACCATAAGCCTCGGCAAAAGAATCAATAAAAGGCCGAACTTAAATCAAAAACATGATGACAAAAAATTGTTAAGAAAATTTCAGATCCTCTAGGTGAGCAAAAAAACAAACAAACAACTATCTTCTCTTATGCACACATTCTTCTCTGTGTATAGTGGAAACAGATCATTCTCTACTTTAACCAGAACGGTTATTTATCTTGCAACACCTCAAAAAGAAACATATGTTCAGACAAAAGAGAATATAATTCTCCTTCATTCTTCATCGGAAAAAATATTAGAAACTTTTCATGTCATGACAAGTTGATTTTCCTAGTATATATATATATATATATATATATATATATATATATATATATATATATATATATATATATATATATACATACATCACCGACATTGCCACCATAACAAGTGTTTTTTAAACTTATATTGAAGCCTCCTATTTATTCGTAAATATTGTATATTACCACATTGACAGTGATGACGAGGCAGGCGCTGATCAAGGAGAAGCCAGGGAGTCTGTACCCACGAGTCAGACAAAGCACAATAAATGTTTTTTTAATCATCTAGATAAAGAAGAATTATAAATAAGAACTCAAATAATTCCAAGCGATCATAAATTAACCTTAAAACAGAAATATAAAAATGTCTTCCGTCTTATTTTTTCATATTTATTTCATGTGAATTTATGTTTCTTTGATAATTTTTTGGCTTTACTGTTCTGTTATTTCTAGTTTTGGAAAGCTGCGTTTCAAATGTTCGGGAAAAATTCCTGACCACATATGTATCACTGTCTTATTTTCTACGTTAGATACTATCGACTTAAACTGTCACCATAGTTTTTTTTTCAGTTTTTAAGTTGGTCTAGCTTACTGGCTATGCATGTATGTATAGTGCATACAGACCGCACCGAAAGAGCCAAAGGACAGAAAATTTAAGCATTCACCCCTTATTATGTCAGGAAAAAACTAACTTTTTTTTTGTTTTCAGGGGAAATTCCTCCTGCATAGTTTTTAGAGGCGACTTGCAATGTAAGTTAATGCTAAATTGGTTCCTTAGTTTGGATCTGACTGCATTCAAGCTCTATTTTAGAGATAACTGCCCAACAAAAGGCAAGAGAAGTAACTTACACATTGATCAATTTTTTAGCTGATCACCCTCAACATAGCCTGTTGCCAAAAAAAGCTGGTCACTTGATGGTTTATATTGTGTAATTAACCAGACCTGTTTTATTTTTTTTTTGCGTATTTATTTGTAAAAGTAATTTTTCATTTGAACAACTCCAATCATAAAAATTGCATCGTATTTCTCAAAGTCCTGCCCCCCCCTTCCTTGAGAAGGAGCATCACTCAGATTCGAAATCATCTGGCAGTTTTCTTACAGAAATCCTAAGCTAAAAAGCTTGCGAAAACATCATCAAGGATGGAATCTCAGTGTGATGTTTAATCCGTTGTTATGACCACTGATTCTTAGGTGCCGGCTCGAATAAGAGAAAAGAAATTGTTTTGTTTTCACTTAAGAGATTGAAGTTCTGCCGTCATAAGAAGAAAATTCTGCGATCAGAAACATAAGAAGATTAGTTCTTCTATTTTAGATAAAATGCGTTAGTTACTTGAATTCAATTTCTGTCACTTCTGCAGCTTTTTCCCCTGTATATTGTCGTAGAAAAATATAACCAAATTGGGTTCAACAGAGACAGTAGAAAAGTTAGCTTCCAGGTAAACAAGCCCAAAATATACAAGTCCAACGACTCAGTCGACAATTGCAAATATAGAAGCGTCAGGGTAAAATTTATGCCATATGATCATAAAATGCATATATTGGTACCCGTGGTTTGTGTTCAAGTCCAGATGAATTTCTATAATTCAAAGGCAAAAAAGCTCTCTTTACTTGAAGGCTGTTAAAATACAATCCTTTCCTCTTAGGGTGATTTTGTAACAAAGTGACTTGAAATCTCTTTGGGTTAGAGGTTTTTCTTTTCACCATCAGTGAAAGTATTCAACTCTGTTTCAAAAATGTAACAGCTATTTGGTTCCTGTGTTTTTTGAGGTGTTTGATGCGTTTTTTATGTTTTTGAGCACATACATAAAGATCATTATATGCGAATGTCTCACTGAACATTAACAAACAGAAAGTGAATAATTCCGAATCAATGATACAAAGAGTGTATCAAGAGCAAGAATTCAACTATAGATACAAAGCAAATCATAAAAGAGAAAGATGAAAAGAGACTATCATTCTTGATTTCTATTTATTATTTGATGAAGCATTGTCAATTATCAATATTTTATGGCTTTTAGTTTTGTTCTGTTTTTTGGCAGCACTACGTTGTGCGTTCACGGTGTATTTTACTTATAGAACATACTTTCAACTCATTGTTAACTTGTTACTTTTGGTTCACTGATTGTAAATACAGAGAGAATATTTTTGCGTAATGCTTTGGGTAGAGTCCTTAAAATTTTAATTTTTGTTCGGGCAATCCTATCTTTTCTTCTCATTGCCATTAGATGAAAAATTTGATTGTCCAGAAAAAAAACTTGGATTGAAAAAGAGAATGTTAATTCTTTTAGTTTTTTTCTCTTTTGTTTGTTTGTTTGTTTTTGTTGTTTTGTTTTGGGTTTTTCTCTAAAGAATTGAATAAACAACTGTTTGTCTTTTAAATAATTAGCATTGCTTCTATTTCTGTTCTTGCATCCTCCGACTTAGATATACAAATTACCAACTATCAAAGAAAAAACATAATACATTATATCCCAAATCTCTCCAGGCTATCTATTATCACATTCGACATTATTGATGGAGTCTTTGGCGCGATTTTTATCAGAATTTTACTTTATTTCTAAATAATGTTCTTGGGCGCAAAAGAATTGTGAACAGTGTCCAGCTGACGAGTCTCTTTGACCAATCAATGGGGTACTCTTCAAGAATTAGTCTACAAACTATAAGTACCTTGTCAAATGTAGTTATCTGTTGCTACTTCCATCCAGGCGGCAGTCAATAACCATTATTTATTGTAACTGCAATAGTCGTCGATAGCATCTATTGTCCATTGGGCGAAAGTACTACAGCAGACATCGGACACACGTGTTGCTATCATTCATACAATAATTGTCCAAACAGATCAATGTAAGTCAATAATAGGCTGACAAATATAAATGAGAGAACATCCCCTAAGAGAGCAGGAAAAAACATCGGGAGTGGTTAAGTGGTTAAGTAGATATATGGATTAATTGGGTACTTGGGATTTTACAGGCATAAGATGTACAGACTGATAGAGAGAGAGAAATTGCTTAAGACCAACACAAAACCGATGGTTGGATATATTCTAGAATTGGGTTTCCTTTGAATTCAAACAGAAATGTTGTCGAAGCCTTTACTGGCGCATTCAGTTATGTTTATACACACACTGTGCCGTTCCTAGGGTTGGTACTACCCGGGGCTCTAACTCATAATGTTGAACTCTTTCCAGTTCTCTTCCATAACATGCCCTCTTCCTAGGATATCAAGAATTTTGGTGATCTTTTTGAACTACCAGCATCATCATCAGCAGCAGCCTCTTAACGTCTGTTGTTAAATATATACTTTCCCCGAGATTCACCAGACCTCCCCATCATGGCATTGCAGAGCCAATACTTTCTAAATTTATCTAGCTCGTCACACCGTCTTACTTTCTGTCGGACACAATTTCGCATATTATATCTGGGGATCCACGGTATGAGTCGTGATGTCCAGCAGTTAACAAACATTCTTGTAACATATCCAGCTCATTGCATTTGAGTTTTCTGTTTCTATAATATCTCTAACCCCTGTCTTTCTCCAATATACGGTGTTATCTTATGATCTGTCAATCTTTAGATTAAGTTCCATGGTTCGACTCCAAAGGTGGCTATCAGTAGGATACATTGGTTGTATACCTTTCTTTTTTGGACTAGTGCGATTTTTTTGTTCTTGAAAGTCATGCTTGCTCTACCAAAGTCTTACCTAGTATGATTCTTGGCTTGATTTCATCTTCTTTTGATGTCCTACGTAAATTTAGTGTTCTACTTTCTCCAGCCCTGCGTTTTCGATATCAACTGTTGTGTCTTTGTCCTCAACATGTTTGTTGTATACGGGATTTGTTTTTCTGGATTTCATGGGGAGGCTAGCTTTCTTGCTTGCTTCATTTAGTTCGTCTAGAATTATTTGGAGATCGTGGAGGTTTTCCGCAAATGGGGCGATGTCGTCAGCAAATTTGAGGTTACTTAGGTATTCCCCATCTGTTCAGATTTCTTTATATTCCCATTCTAGGTTTCTTTTTTTTTCTAGTTTAAAGGGCTGTCTTTAGGTAGCCTAATAAGGGAAATTATCGATCGATATGTTGCAGTACTCTGACATATACGAGGTCCATACTTTGTAGTATTAATGCGTCAATGTTAGAATAAAAAATAACCACACAAACAATGTAGCTCCAGAAAAAACTACTCAACCACCGACCATTTCTATTCAGTAATGAAACTAAAAGAGAAAGCAGAATATAGAATGCCACTAGCAGTTACATTTGATGACTTTAAAAAGGCCTTCGATTCCGTGGAAATCCCAGAAATCATTGGCTACAGGTATACGTACATCAAATGATATACAAAATTTCCTTTTTATTTAAGATTTGAAGGGAATGTTTTTCATGTATGTCGCTACCAAATAAAATTTCTTCCCTGGGGGTTCAAATGTCATAGGATAAGATGTTGAAGTATATTTTTTTTTAATACGTTACCATGAAAAACACGGATATATATTCCTTCCTATATTTCAAACTTATCACCCCAATAGCATGAATATTTTTTTTATTTTTCATTGCACTACATGAATTATCTCACTGGCAGTAAATGTCTTAAAAATCAATAAATTTTTTCGTAAGTACTTGGAACTGAAAGACTACAACTTTTTTGGTACCTGTTTATCATTGAATTACCATTGGGTTATGAGTAGATTTTATATTTGAATTTGTAAGTATTTACCTCATAAAATACTGGAGTTGCGAACATAAATCCAAGTGCAAGTGTAACTGTACACGAAGTATAACTGAACTGCCGTTGGATTTATTGAACAATGTTCGTAATTAACCAAATTTCTCCAACTACTAGATGTGTCCGTATTTTCTCATAAGGGCTTTCGTTGGCTACAATTTTGACCATTCCACTAATGAAAAGTCCCGTTTGAAATATGACCTCAATTAAACACTCTAAAGAATCCACAAAACTTTAAATTCAAGGTCCATGAAAGACAAAGGAAATTATTGCTCATCAATTCAGAGTTGAGCAGTCAGAGTTAATTTTATTTTTTTCTAATTAACAGATACATTAATTAAAAGATTTTTAAAAAATTGGGCAGTAATCATGATGTCACCCCGTTGATGGTGTCACAAAGGGTGGGACATCCCCGCTTTTGGTACGCCACTTCACACACACACACACACACACACACACAAACACACACACACACACACACTCACACACAAAGGCACACTAGCAAAGACATACATAAGCGCACACACATTGTCTCGCTGTATGTTCGGCACAAACAAAACTTAAAAAAAAACACACTGCATTTAATTATTTAGTGGAGCGGCGGGATAATCTGAATTAAAATTCAATCCTTGTTTTGACAATTGATGTTTGAAATTCAATACTCTAGATTCGGCTTTTATTTGAAGATAAACAGAAACGTTTTGTCCATATCTTCACCGGTGTATCCATAAATACTCTCACGCACAGAAATGCGCGCGTACACAAACACAACTAGGCACAAGCTATATGTTTTACACCAACAAAACTTCTAAGAAAAACAAGACTTTATTTGATCATTTAGTGAAAAGCCAGATTTTCTGAGTTATTGATTTATTACTGTTTTGACTATCTTTGAGATGATGAATTATTACTGTTAATGTTTTGACTATCTTCCTTATGATCATGATTGAGAGGAACACATTTGCTGCTTTTTTAAATCACACAATGCCAACGGAATTTATAATCCCATAACTGATCGGGCAACCAAAAAGTAATTCATTTTCAGGCTTAAGAGGATTGAAACATTCTGCTTGGCTTGTGTGTCGATGTTTTCTAATTAATTATTTTTGCTGCTTCAATTTGTAATTAGTAATTCATCAGATAGGCGGCGTAGATAATCTCCTAAAATTTGCAAAGCTTCATAATACGCACACGCACAATGAAAGAAAAAGAGACGAGAAACTCTTATGCCTAATTTTATAGGCCACTGCGACTCCTTTAAATACTGAACCGATGGACATCACGTCTCACAACATGGATCCCCAGAGATCACATAAGAAACTGAGGCCGACAGAAGACAAGATGGAGAGATAAACTGGACAGATTCAGGAAATACTGGCTCCGCGACGCCCATGATAGAGAATTGTGGCGAATCCTGGGGAAGATCTATATCCAACGACGGACGATAAAAGACTGATGATGATGATGATGATGATGATGATGATGATGATGATGATGATGATGATGATGATGATGATGATGATGATGATGATGATACTTTTGTAAAAATATGCTGTTCAAGTCAAATGACTTAGTCACTTCAATGTGGTTCGATGTGCTCCGCTGTACCAATAGATGACGCTGTGAAGAAGCAAGGGGGTGCAGGGCTACCTGATGTTGAATAAAGTTCAAAACCAATTTCAGAGACATTCTTTGGTCATGTGGGTTGAATATTTGGATATACATCGACCAATTTTTCTTAGTGAATTGTTCAAATAGAGAATTTTGGTAGTATACAGATATTAAGGGAACGCTGTTTGCTTTCCCCCAAAAAAGAGCGCGCCATCCCAACGCGTGTCCACAGCATTTATTTCCATTCGTTTCAAATGATTATGCAAATGATTATGCAAATGATGAGCACTTATTGATTTATTTCCTGAAACTGTGAAGAGGGACACTTCATCCTGGTGTAATGGTAAGCGAGCTTGTCTCGCAGTTCGTTCCTACTGAGTTCGATCCTTACTGGATGCGTTGCGCCAAATGCTATGCTTTAAAAATAACTAAATGCACCCCGCCGTGTTATGATGATTAGCAAGCTGCGCTCGTTAATCATTGTGTGTTCTACACTCAACTAAATGCTCTGTGCTTATAGCCTTGTGTCCACACTAAATTTCGTATAGTAATAAAAACCAAGGATGCAATGCTAACGTTCTAGATGTTTGGGAATACTATTTCGTACATACTATAAACTCTCTTTCCCACCCCAATATTTCCCCCTCTCTCTCAGAAATAGCGAAAACTGTCTACATTGGTTTCTTCAGTTTTCAAGCTAGCCTGGCTGGTTGGCTATGTGCGTATGCATCACGCGAACAAGCTGCATTAGTGGAGTTAGAGGACTGAAATTGTAAACATTTACTCTCCGTTATGTCTAGAGATTTCTAAAAAGGTTTCATTTTATTTTTTGTATTGTTTTGAGGGCAATTTGCTATGTACGTTTATACTAAATTAGTCACTTGGTCAGTTTCTGGTGGGATTAACGCTTGTCTTCAAAATTCAGACCTTATTTAGTGACCACCACTTTATTAAAAAGTGACAGAAATAAATTATTCATGGATCACAACTTTTTTAAAATTATTGATTGGTTTCCCCCAACGCAGCATGCTGCCAAAAGACGTTGGTCACGTAACATTTTTTTCTCTCGAGTGACCAGCCAGACCTGTCCATATATCATATAATAATGGAGTCAAGGAATTGCCCAGGAGTTGAAATGAGCAAGTATACAAATTCGAAATGCATGTCGTCGCATTCTTTTATTTTTTATTTTTTCATTTTTTTCACAGAGAAGACCAAAAGTTCTCCGACAACACTAGACGCCAGATAGCAACTGTAAAAGTGAATGGGAGGCTGTTCATTTGCATTCAACTGAACCTTATTCGCCAATAATCAGAAATTGGCAGGATAATTGTTTTCCGCCATTAGTACAATATTCATTAGTACAATACAATCTTTTTCTCCATCGACTAAATCGAATCATCGTACCGGTCGGCTATTAACTAAAACTGTATCTCTCTCTACCTCTCCCTCCCTATCTATCTATCTATCTATCTCTCTCTCTCTCTCTCTCTCTCTCTATACATATATATATATATATATATATATATATATATATATACATATATATATATAAACGTGTATATATATATGTTTATATATATACATATATATATATGCTTATACATATGCATATGCTTATATATATATGTATATATATGTGTGTGTGTGTGTGTGTGTATATATATGTTTATATATATACATACATACATGCATAAGGTTTTATGTTCATAAATACAGACGTATGTTTATATATATATATATATATAATGTATATATATACATACATATATATACATATATATACATATATATATATATATATATATATATATATATATATATATATATGAACTATTTAACAAAGAAAGATGAAAAATTCAAACTTTTTCCACTGCTAGACGTCCCCCAAATATCAAATGCTGCTACAAGAACTGGATGAGTACAATTGAATTTTCTGAATTTTTTTTTATTTATTTACTCATGTACTTCAATACAATATTCATTCATCCAGCTCCGTATCGCTCGATTGTAATATACCCGACCCCATAACTTCTGTCAAGAATATAAACTAAAATACAGCTTAAAAATATCTGAATGTGCAACAATTTCGTATATAATACTCCAATAAATCTGCAAAACTAAAAAAAAAAAAAAGAAGAAGAAGAGAGAAAGAACAGAACAGACTCCCGACTCCAACCCCTGAATGTCCGACCAGGGCTTGACTGGCCATAAAACATAAACAAACATTAGATTGAAGATAGATACATCGAAGTAGAAGATTCTTGCTGGGAGATGGACATGAACTATTTAACCAAGAAAGATGAAAAAAAAATATTCGTATATATATTCATAATAAAGTTTCACACAACAATATCTCTAGAACCTTTAAATTCTGTAAACCATGCGACGAAAGAAACAGTCCATGCTGCAACCACTTTAAGTAAACCAACACCTTCACAAGCTCTACCACCAAACAGAGTTACCACGTATACCATAACACTTACTGTCGTAACAAAAAATTATATACCTTTTATAATGTAATAGATGCAATTTACAATACATAGGCAAGTCCGAGTGGCAATTTAACATTAGACTCAACAATTGCAGACACAGAGTTAAATCACAAAACAATCCCAGTCTACTTCCCGTAGAACTACACCTTTGCACACCCGGTCACAATTTTGCCACGGACGCTAGCTTTACTATCATTGAAAAAATAGAAAAAATACTCCCATGGACATTACTAAAATTCTAGAAAGACATGAGGATATGTGGATTAACAAACACAAAACTCTCTCCCCTAATGGACTTAACACTAAAATTAACAACCCTAATCACACAGATCTTTAAATCATAATCCTCCAACAATAACATCATATCCACATGTTCCCTCAGATACATCTAATATTGGGAACTTCAAAGCCACTCAGACCCATAACAACTATCACCTCAGTAAGGCATCTACCTTGTGCAAATCAGAACCAACATATTTTCGATGACGTGTATGGTTAATTCCGATGAAGTTCCTTAACCTCATCACCCCTCCATTTATACTATTCCTAACCTACCCACACAATCTAACACCAAAGCACTTCCCTCCTACCCTGATCCTCTATGTCCTCTCCAAGATCTACTACTGCTGCTAACACCACAGACTATATGACAGACTGAATTCTGTCTCACAAAATAGGATGACTGTAGCAGATGGGATACCATTTTTTGTTCACAAAGCAAAGCTCCTGACGGTGGACTTATGTTCCACATCAAACTTATAACCTTTACTACTGAAGATGGGAATACCTCCCGAAACATGTCTAGACCATCAATGAAAACATTTATAGATAAATAAACCTAACTTCCATACACTTTCACTCCTGAGTCAGTCTTGCACCCTATAGTTCAATATATATATATATATATATATATATATATATATATATGTATGTATAAACTGTACTTTACGAAGTATTTAGTTAATCAATTTGGGAAACTCCTTTACAGACAATTCTTGATATATCAGCGATAAGATCATAGTACTTTTGCGGACCATAATGGAATTTTCATACAATCAATCCTGTTTTGCAAAATGGGTCTTTTTCTCTCTATCCTCTCTGATAGATGCATCACCCATTTTCTTTTGTTGCCCTTTCGTGTATATCTAAATATACTCACAAATGTCTATTGATTAGAAGTGGGTATTTGGACATTCGTTTCCACAACATATATTCAACTGCTCATTTTTACAGCGACAAAAATAATCGAAATCGTGTCAGTATATAATTTGATTGTGCTATAAAAAAATAGAATGCGAAGCTATAGAAGATAGGGAAAGACGCACACTAGAGTTTAAAAAAAAAAAACAATTTGGAAACTGCCCAATTCGGCTCTTTGTGTCTCAGTTAAAATATAATTATATCAATATGATCCATGACCTCTAAGAGGAACTTTATCAGAGGGAAAAAAGTTTCTTTCAGGCCTCCTCCTCTCTTTACTAGTCATCCAGTTTCTATTTTCTGTTCACCACAGTATTATACCATGAGTCATGAGGCCAAAAAGGGTATTGAAGCTTAAATGGAAGGCTCTGTAGATTTTTGCATTGCGGACTTCAGTCTCCTATACTCCCTCCATAATTAATATAAATAAAATCAAAGAGGGTCACCTTTGAACATTCTAATTAATATTATGATACAGATATGGAGAAGAATTA
This sequence comes from Thysanoteuthis rhombus, assembly GCA_963457665.1. Lineage (NCBI taxonomy): Eukaryota > Metazoa > Mollusca > Cephalopoda > Oegopsida > Thysanoteuthidae > Thysanoteuthis > Thysanoteuthis major. Next base: position 52,832,221 of record OY735199.1, on the reverse strand, counting down.
ACATTGAAACGTCTTTTCATAATACAATACAAATGAAAAAACATAATGATCAGTCAAAGGTAGTTTTCTTTTCGAAGTTAGGCTTTGTAAGCACTTAGAAAAACTTGTTCCTTGGCCCCAGGGACCCCTCTGAACACCTGGATACTATGTACCCCCTGCACCCCTTTCTCAAAGACCCTGTGATGATCTTGTTGGTTTACCAAAGGAATAATGTGCAGATACATATTTAATGATGGTATAATGATGATGATTATCGTTTTAAATTTCTTGAGTGGATACAAGAAGACAAAAATAACCAAGGACATTGGAAGCAATCTGAGGCATTGTACCAGAGTATCCCCTGGGTGGGGCTGAAGAATAAATAAATACACAGACAGATTGATTAAACATCAAAAAGATATTCAATTTCTAATTGATTAGTAATTTCTAAAAGAGATAAAAAGGTTCGGTTGTGTTTAGATTGATGAATAGAACAAGTGTAAAAGGCCACTTTATATTATGACATCAAAAAGCCAGACTGTGTGTAAAATTAAAAACAATCGAATGACAAAGGTTTAGTAAGTATGGTATATGATGAGTGTTATAAGAACAGAGGGGGCAGTCTGAGTCGGAGCCAGAATTAGAAGTGCAGGGATGGCATCAAACAGACGTCATCAGGGACGGGTGGGTACATCCCCCATCCCAAGTCTCTCTCTCTCTCTCTCTCTCTCTCTCTCTCTCTCTCTCTCTCTCACAATATCTCTACCCCCCCAATAACAGCAGGGATATCAGCTTTTCAGAAAGGGCATTTTACGACGTACTTTTTATTATGAGGATGCAAGGTTATGGTAAAAGAGCAGGGAACAGTTCTAAACCTCTTGTCCCAAACATGTTTTTCGTACAAAGCATTGGTTTTGCCATCATTATTTGGAGATCATGAACTTTCTCAGTAAAAAGACAATGTTATCAGTAAATCTGAAGTTACTTAGGGAACCTAGGGCAATTCCCAGACATTAAACGTTCAAAAAAGATAATTTGATATTGCAATGCGTTTTAAATGAGTGCTAAAATATTACTACGATATAAATGTGGATAAAATGGAAAAGGATAAATACCTAACCTTTTCTAGTTTCCCTCTTCTATTAATCGAAAAATATATTACAGCAAAGAGCACCGTAGGTGAGATAATAAAGTAATAACTTTAGCAAATCTGAGCTGTAGAACTCAAGTCTCAAGTTTCCTACGAGCGAAAAATATTCTACTGATATATTTCCCAAGCTTACAAAAGCCCATGGAGAAAAATTTTAGCTGGAACTGTCTTTGAAAATGGCTAAATATTTCCATTTCCAGCTAATGTTATTGCTCAAAATATTTCATATACTCAATCAAAATTCATTTATCAAAGGAAATAACTAAGACATCAGAACAAATTAAACGTATTAATTACTTTCTTTTTTTTCAATTGGCCAGATTTTCCGCTATCGTAGATAATTATTGGATAAATCTAGAAACAAAATTTTCAGATCTAGCCAAAATATTTGGCAGCACTGGGTTGTTTACAGCAGAACACGTAACTTTTCCGGTCGTTTTTATGCAAAAACAATTTGTTGTATTCTATAGTCTACCTACCCTTCATCCACAAAGTAGTTTTATGTTGGAGATCAAAAAACGAAATTGAGGACAGCTTGTTTGTTTCATAACTGAGAGGGAATGAATTCGACGAAACATAACTTTGCTACCTCTAAGGCCACTTGTGATGATTGACAACAAACCATACTAGGTAACACCGAGACAACTAAAATGTATCAATTACTAAGCAAAACGTTTATTACTGGTTATAGCTATGAATGCAAAATCTACAAATGCTGGCTAACTTGGAGGTATTTAGGCATAATAAGCAAGACATTTATTACTTGAGCAATTCTTTTGGTGCCGGTGTCTCCAAATGGTGATGATAATGATCATGATTTGACAACGATCTAAAATTATGATATCTTGAGATTTTTATAAAACAGTTGGAAAGTGACGAGAAAGCAAAGTGAAGATAGGATCAGGTATTGTTCAGGGACAAAAATGCAAAAGTGATAAATATTATTTTTGTTGTATACTGAAAAGGAATGTATTCATAGTAGAACAAGTGAACTCAATAGTTAACGCCACAAGAATGCAACCTGGAATCAGACAAATTAATCACACAACAACACTGTGGTAGCACAATATTCCAATTAGTCATAAAAGTTGACCCGCTATGAATGAGATCAATTCAAATAGAGTGCTCTGATAACTTGACTTCGTGTCATACTCTGCTTTGTAAATGATATCATTGTAATTTTCGGGTCTGTTCTCTACTACACTGATGATGTCGGACGAGCAAAGTGATAAATGGTTGCTCCGGTCTTTTCATGCCCTTTTCCTAGTCTAGTCATTATTAATTTCGTCTTACACCAATCAGAGACTGTGTAACACTCCAGCATATTCTGTTACTATTAGACATTATCTTGCTAGACCATGTGAGAATCGTTTTCAATCACTATCTAAATTCACTTCCATCCTCGGCTTGTAAGTGGGTAATTTAAAACATGAATTACATTGTTATGTACATCAGGTAGCCGGCACTTCTCTTTAACTTACTTAGCTACTCTAGTAAATTCTATTCTCCATTTAAAGGTATTTAAAGATTCATTTAGAGGAAAATGTATATAATTACTTTCAAGCCTGCTTGTTTGGACCGTTTACTTCCATTGGTTAAACGAGAAATACAGAAATACGAAACTTGTTGCAAAAAAGATTATTTGAAAAGAAGTAAACGAAAGTCATTATATTTAATCAATGTGATTGATTTTAATCAATGTAATTCAAAATCATTATTGATTGCTATTTAGAGCATTTAAAAATCATTTTGCAATCTTCGGACATTTCTTAGCAATAATGAATAAAGTGTGGAAAAGGTATATTTACAACTACAAGCACATGCGTAATTTTACACAAACTCCAAAGGCTTATTAACATGTTCACACTTGTACTGACATACACTTTCTTCAGTAAACATTTAACGGGACATATAGAAATCCTTGTTGTTATTCTGAATTAATTGTGGCGCCCCCAGTACTTTTAGTTAAGGATTAAATACGAAACCTTTCTTTCAGCTCGATATCTAAAAAGGTCACTTCAGAAATTGGCCCCCAAGTTGCTAAGTCTTGACAATTAGGCATACATACTGATCCTGGTCTCCATAACCATTCTTTGGTATGCTCCAAGTCTTATAGATTCAAAACAGTTCAGGCACCTCTGCTCCAACTCTGACAACTGTACTATCATAGCATCAAAGCTCCCACCTTTCGCTTAGAAGTTATCTCCCATCTTCTCTCCTCTTTCTTGACGAGATTGTATTTATGTTGTCTCATATGTATTTTCATTTCAGTCTTGAATCGACATTAATGTTCATGTATAAAACGTATTTATTTATCTATTTAGATTCTAGTATATGCCCTTTTTACTTTGTTTAATCTCTGCGTAATTTCATACTCGGTGGATACTCTCTCCATACATCTCCTTTCCTCCTTCAACATCTCAGCTGACGTCCATGTGCAGGCCACAAACACACTTGGCGCCCTTACTTCAACAAGATCTTTATAGAACTAAATAAAAGAACCATATCATTTTTTTAAGAATATACCATTATTCATATTCGTCTTCATCTTTTTGTCCAATGATTTATTTGAATACGCTTTGAATGCAATGTGCATTATCGCGACAACTGATAATAGGAGTAGTGTATATATATATGTGATGAGGTGAGAGAGAAAAAGAGAGAGAGAGAGTGTGTATGAGTGCTTTTCTCAACTTGTTTATATATTTGCATTCATATACATCTATGTAAGTATGTTCTAAAAATATATGAATTCAATGACTTTTAGGGAGTAAACTGTTGCCGTTCAAGCAATCTCTGTCGAACTCAGGAAATCGGATATTTAATGAAGATAACACCTGCTGTTATGTTACTCATTCCATTCCGAATTAGTTTTCCAGCAAACGAATCAGCATTCAAAACTGGCCAGCAAATTCTCCAGATTTAAACATAATAGAAAACGTTGGCGCAGGATGAGGACTCAAGAATATTTTTGGGGAAGAATTGAAAAATAGAAAGATGTCTTGAAACGTTCCTAGAACAGCAATTAAGTCTACTTCGGGAAAAGCAATAATACCTGAATATATTTATTCCTTATATGAGTTGATGTCTAAAACGATTGAAGCAACTTAGCTCGCAAAAGGAAGAAACAGAAAATATTGATTATATTCAATTTTATTGTCAAAATAATGACATTTGCACTACTAGTATGGTTCTTACTAAGTCATGATATATTTTTGGAACTGTCCATGATTAAAGTCAGTTTAAAACATGCTTCAAAAACCCTTTTTTCACTAACAATGTTTCTATTGATTCCACTACATCTACTTAGGACAATAGATCTCCATAAGATCCTCAAAAGAAGAAAAAATCAAGAGAAAAATCACACTAAGTTGGCAAGCCTTTGGCAAAGCAAGCTCAACCTTCAAAAACAAGTCGATCCCAATAATCCTAAAAAAAGAGTATACAACCAATTCATCATTCCCATAGTCACTTATGGAGTTGAAACATGGAACGCAACCAACAAACGGACTCGCAAATTGAGAACCATGCAACATGCACATAAAAGAATTATGCTGGGCCTCACATGGAGAGACCACAGGACAGCACAGTACACCCGGGAATAGACAAGAGTCAGGGTCATCATAGAATCCATTAAAAAATCTCAAATGGCGGTTAGTTGGCGATATTGCAAGAATGGCGGACAACCGATGGACATCACGAATCACGACATGGATCCCCCGAGATCACATGTGGAACTGAGGCCTGAAGAGTACAAGATGGAGAGAAGACCTGGACAAATTCAGAAAGCACTGGCTCCCCAACACCAACGATAGAGAAGTTGTGGCGAATCCTGGGGACGGTCAATGTCCAACGATGTACGTTGACAGACTGATGATGATTTCGATGATGATGATGATGATCATCATCATCATCATCATCATCATCATCATCATCATCGTGATGATCGTCTGACAACCAAATAATGTGCCTAGGGAGTATTATTGAATTTACATAATGAATTACTTCTAAAAAAATGAAGTTGATTATAATATTGCTGTCTTCTATAATGAATATGAAATCATTTCGAACTCAGCTGTATATTAGTGTCTCTACAAAGGTGAATTTCAATTGGCTACATTGAAAACTGAATATATAACTTCTGTACATTTTACCCCTATTTTCTTAAAAAATTATTCATTTCTTTCTCTTTTTTTCAGGTGAGTACAGATTTTTTCAACTTGAACCAAGAACATCATGTGAGTACTATGATTATAATCATTATAGCATTTTCATGAACTATATTCACAATTTTCCCTTGGGAAGCTGAGACAAGACGTTTTTCAAAAACTCGATTAAGACTTCAGAGTCAACCTCAAAAATACCCCCTCTCTCTCTTATATATATAATAATAATAATAATAATAATAATAATAATAATAATATATATATATATATATATATATATATATATATATATATATATATATATATATATACAAATTAGATTAAAATGAAAATCTCTTGTTGAATATCGACATTTCATGCTTCACGCATTCGTCAGCATTATTTTTACGTTTTGTTATCGTTTAAAAAAAAGCCTAACAGCATTTAAACAACAGATTTTTGTATAATACAATAAGGGTTGATTGCTTTGAATGTCAACGATGTTTTCAGTTATTTCACTTTGATTATGAAATAGGATCCATTAGGATAATCTCGCTTTTTCATTTTTTAGATTTCATACAACTTTTAATTTCTCAAAACATCCTCCTTCTGATTATATTTTTTCTATTCATCTGAACATTATATGAACTACAAAATGTGGTTATCTTTTATAATGTATTTCTTATCTTGAAGGACATTTATTTATATTCAAAACAGTATCACATTTTTATAAAAGAAAACTTTAGGATCAAAGCCTCGTTGCTAGTAGATTGGATTGACGTTAATCTTTTACACAAAAATTATTACTTATTCCATCATCCTCTCTGTGGTTCTAAATTGGTTTCAACTAGTTTTGTTATTCCATGTTTTGCCTCGTACACACACACACACACACACACACACACACACACACATATATATATATATATATATATATATATATATATATATATACATTATACTGATAAAGAATGTATGTTTATTTCTGACTATATCTTAATAGACTCTTGAACAGTTGAACCCTGCAAATTGAGAATGTGTTTATGAGGATAACTTGACCCCAGGATAAATATAGGATAGTCGGAGATAACCTTTTTTGGCACATGAAGGTCAATTCAGGGTCAAGTCAATCTCTCGAAGGAGACAGCTGCACCCCTTGGGCAGCAAATTTGTATGGATTTATTGATCAGCCCTCAAACATGTCCGATGTTAAACAGCTGATAATCCTTGCAATAACATCTAACAAACAGCATTGGAATCGAAGTGTAAACAATGATCATGAAATTATATTCTGTGTAAAACGCAGTATATCTTAACATAGTACATCAACAGGTATTGACTTGCATGATGAGACATCGTGAGGAGATTTGGAGGACTGTTCGGATTGAAATTCCGAAAATTCCAAACTAAAAATCTTTTCCAGCTAAGGTGTAAAATTTATGATATATACATATATATGATATGGCCACTGCAGAAATCCGCTACCGGATCGGTGACAGGTTTGATTCCCGCAGCTGCCCCATGGTTTTCTTCGATTGTTTATTCTATTTACGTTGTCCACATTGAGTGATATATTGACCGGGTAAAGTGGGGATGTCATTTCAAATAAGTTTCTAAGTTTCTATATAATTTAACACAATTTATAGTATATATATATATATATATATATATATATATATATATATATATATATATATATATACATACATATATATATATATATATATACATACATATATATATATATATATATATATATAGAGAGAGAGAGAGAGAGAGGGTGGGAGAGAGAGATTTTTTTCTGCATATATGTAGGAGATACATATTTTAGAAAACTATCATTGAAGGTAAATAACAATAATTCCCCAAAACAGAGCAGCTAATGATTAATGATTAATAATTAATAATCTTATAAGATGGGTTGATGAGGGGTGCCCCAAAATAGCCAGAATTCAAATGTGGTACACAAAGTATTATCTGTTAAAAATAACAATATGGAAAACCATAGCCTGAGTAATATTTGGAATAATGAAAATACTTCATTCCAGCTCTCCAGAATATGAGGAAGTTTTATTCCCAGAGAAATGATAGATACTCTTGCAAAGATTAGATACAAACTTTTTAGTTGATATTTACATGTTTAACCCTTCGGGGAATATTACTTATTTTTCCATTTTGAACTACTCCTCAATCTCTTGATCTGCCTGGCTAGACAAAATGGTGGGACACAATCCTCTGCGCTCTTAGATGTACGAAAATAGAAAAGGTGGTTCTAAAAATGACCAAACAGTCAGATACCAAACGGTAGTGGGGATTCAACCCATGTTGCTTCTAGTGGCTCTTTTGATATAGAATCTATATCCAATGAAAAGTATCAGTATTACATGACAGTGGTTTTGCATTTTCTTAGCAAACATTTTATTTTGCTTTTCCAAGTGATTTTCTATCCTCTTGAAGCAACATTAAATGGATAGGATTATTACACTACCAAGAATTACTGAATGGCAATAAATCTTTGTCTTCAATTAACAAAGATTTATATTGCCACTAATTGCAAAATTGCAAGCTGTCTCCTAAGCCTACATCAGAATAATTATTGCTCAGATTTTTGATGATTACTGTCAAATAATGAAGTAAATTGGTTAATTATACATACAAAGGGCAGTCTTCTTTATATCATACTTGAAGTCTCAAAGATAGTGATTTTTATGTGACTATTATAAGGTGCTCAGAGGGAGATCAGTGGTTAGATTAGTGGGCAGAGATTATAATTCTTTATTAACTAGAATTCTTTCAAAATTGGAAAAGAAAATTGCATGATTTTAACAATAATTTCAAAGATCAAAATGTTAACAAAGTTTAAAAAGCCGAGTGTTTTATCAAATCAGTTTCACATTGTAATTACTTGATGAACACATTTGGTTAATAAGCAAATGGCCGATCTAGCTATCCTCTGCTTATATTAACACAGACATTCTATATGATTTGAATTTGGGCTGAGTTTTATTATCCACTTAGCACTAATGCCCTTTGAAAAAGCATGAATCTACAGTCCTGCACTCTTTCACATAGCCAGATATCTCAATAACAGTTTTTTTGTTGCTATCAGGCAACAATGATTAAAAGTAAACCTGGGAAAATTGCATCCCATTACTTCCTGAATGCTGAAGATACACACATTGTGAATCCTGGAAAGGTCCTATCATTGTATTTACATACCTTCAGGAACTCAATTATGGAAATGATATTAAAAACCCCATCAAAAACCACAATTTACAACTCTGACCAAAAGATATACTGTCCAAAGAACAATGTGCATGACTTAAGAAACTCGATAGAAAAAATCTAATTTCAACCCATATGTTTAGAGGCAGCTCAAAGGTCAGATCAGCTGTCTGATGGGGTGCAATAGCAATTTAGGTTATAGTAATTGGAGTATGATATAATGATTATAAGAGCATTTAATAACATCCGCCTCATATTGAATCAAATAATTAGGCACTGCTTGGACATCCTGAAGAGACAACCTAAAACTTGAACCATAACCGAGTCATTTGATTCAGGAATAGAGTTTGGTCTATTACTGTCATCCCCCAAACCTCAAAGACATGATAGGTTGCAATATCATAATCAACGACGGTTATTTTTGTAAAAAACTGAGATCCACAGATACACTCAGTAGAGTTATAACTAAAAATGACTTCAAAGATTTACCGTAATTCTAAATACAAAAGCAAGAATGTCATCTACCTCCTAATATGCACCCCACCCGATGCAATGGCCAAATCTCAATTTAATAATAGATAACAATTATAGACATAGAAAAAGAACATTAAACCACAATAAACTGCTCCAGGACAGACAACACTTTTGTTCAGCAGGTAATGATTTCAATAGTGAAGCTAAATTCACTATCATAGAAAAAAACATACCCAACTAAAACATAAACATAAAATGATAAATATATATATATATATATATATATATATATATATATATATATATATATATGTATATATATGTTTGTATAGTGAACGTGAAATGATCTAACAGAATATTGATAAAAGTTACAATTGGAAGGTAAAGAGAAAATCTTAAGAGAAAGCAAGTGTTACATCTCAAATTTTTCCCGTATGTCACGTGAACAGGGTTTGGTACATTTCAACAGGTATGAGCCATCTCTTTCAAAGAAAAACTTACAACAGTTGATATATATATATATATATTACAAAAATGATTCAGGCAAAAATTGTTTGATCAAAGATGTAAATCTGTTTTTGCATTCATTACACAAAGTATGGGAAGGAAAATATTGGTTCATTGAATCTAATCCAAATATTCATCCATCTTTTTCATTAATAGTGTACATACTGATTACATCTTTTAAACAGGCTCTAGAGCAATCTTATCATTGAGAATAACAATTATGGGTTACAGAGCTTCATTGTAGCCACATAAAGACTAATTGATTCATAATTACTATTACTCTAAGCTTTTGTAGGATGATAAGTTTGGGCTAAGGTTCTTCATTGGTGGTTGACTATTATTGAAATATTAAGTTGTGAACTGGAAATTGCTCAACAGTCACAAAAGAAAATTGGATGAGGATTGGTCAAGGTGGCTTTCAAGTTGGCTGATACTCTGTGATTACCCAGTAAAATGATTGATAATACTAATATTGAAACGGATAGAAGGTTTGATTTGTCAGAGAATCTTGAAACTTTGTATGATACAAAATCATTGAAGTATAAGAAACGTCAAAATTATTCAAAATGATAAATCGATTGACAATGTGTATGTTATAACTATATAGATAATATAGGTCTGATATCATCATCAGCATCATCATCATCATCATCTACCTTCTAGCATCCATTGTTGGACACATACCTTCTCCAAGATTCACCAGATCTCTTTATCATGGGTGTCACGGAGCCAATACTTCCTGAATTTGTCAAGCTTATCACACCATCTTACTTTCAGTTAGCCACAATATTGCATATGATCTCTGGGGAACAATGTTATAAATTGTGATTTCCTGCAGTTGTCCACCATTCTTGCAACATTGCCTGCCCATTTCCATTTGACTTTTCTAATGGTTTGTATGATATTCCCGACTCCTGTCTTTTATCCAACATTCTGTGCTATTTTGCAATCTCTCAATGTGAAGTCTGGGCTTCTTGCTTGGATGGGTTGGTCAGTTTGAATGTCAATGTCCCAGAGTAACTTGTAGCTTCTATTTTCCAGGACTGTCTCTGATTTGTATTCATACCATTCTTCTGCAAGTTTGAATCCCAGTCATTCGCTTGGTTCCCTGTGTATTACAGTTGCTACCCTGTCATGTTTGTTTTTGTTTTCCCACTGGGCTAGTCTATTACATTCACTGGTTATATGGTTTACAATCTTATCCTTTTTCTCCACATAAGCAGTATTTTCTGTTTGTTTGGGTTCTGTTGATCTTTGTCTTGACATTGTTTGTCTTGATGCATTCGTTTGGGGCTGCCATGATGAATGGTTCTGATTCTCTCTTTAGGCTTCCTTTCTATAGACATGTCCATGTTTTTTTTTAAATTCCCCACATGGGTTTTTTGTTCCCATTTTTTCTTTCTTTGCTTCTCTGCTCTCTTGTTGGCTACTTTTTTTTTTGTCTGTTGCTGTGCTTCTGGTGCTATGTATAATGTCTTCACTGCTTGCTCACACATACATTTTCTAATCCTGTTTTGGCCTTTTAGACAGTCTTCTATGATGATGAGTCCCCTGCCATCTTTTTTCCTCTTTATATGCTGTCTATCTACATTATCTTTTGGGTGCTTTATGTGTTGTCATAAGCTTCTTCATTCACCAGTCCACTGTTTTGGGCTCTTCTTTTGTCCATCCAAGAAATGGTCCTGCAAATCTTACTACCGATAATGTCCATAGGTTTATTCTTTTTTATCAGATTCCCACTTCTTGGTTTGGTGTCTAATATTACACCTTTTTTATTTTCTCATTCATTTCTTCCAGTTCTATCGCGTCACATTCGAGAACTGCAAAGTATTTATATTGGTCCTGTGTGGTTATTGCTCAGATTTTTTTATTGTCAGATGACTACTCTTGCGACTGTAAGCCTCCCTCTACATAATACCATCAGTGCGCATTTTCCTGTTGCAAACTCCATACCAATGTCATAGCTGTATTCTTTAATTTCGTTGGACAACATTTTGATTTTTTTTTATCCATGTACACGAGATGGTCTACTTTTCTCTCTGTTTCAGTTTTTTTTTAGGCTTTAGCCTAACTTTTTTCAGTAAATATTCCAATCAGTGAACATAAAATGTTGATTTGCTCTGAAATTCTGTTTTATGTCTCATGTCAATTCACTAATGACAACATTTTATTAGCATATTGATCCGAAGCAAACTGATGATTTAAGGAATACTGTCTAACTGCTTGTGCCCTAATGCAGTTTTGAGTTCAGTTTGATCATTAAGGAAATTGTTATAGTCAGTGATTGATGGGAAATTAATGGACAATTAATAGCTGTTCTGTTCTCTATGGAGTTGCCCAGGTTTCTGTGGAGGGGAATTTTGCCAAATAATGTAGAACCAGACTAATTTAATCAGAGCATTTGTTCCCTCAATGTCTCTATTTAATAAGAAATAATTTGTATTTAACAGTGCCCTTGGATTATAGTTTTGAACTTGGAATTGCATTCAATTATGTATAGTAGCTTATTAACATCCTTTTCTCTAGGGTTACTTGTAATTGGATAATGTTGATCACCCTTTATACAAAGAAGTGTAAATGATTTTATTCTATGCATTTAGTATTTAGTATCTCCTATTGGACAGGTAGGAAGTGTAAAGTATGGGCACAGAAAATAGAGACTGCAAACCTAGTTCAAATTTGAGCAAAGGCTTCTTCACTAAGCACTAATACCCTTGGAAATGATACGAATGCATAACCTTGTGCTCTGTCCCATCACCAGATATCTTGCCAAAAATGTCTTATCTTTGGTATGCCACAATGTTTGATTGTGAAGAGAGTGTGTGAGCGAACACTTGGGCAAAGTAGTTTCCCATAATTACTGCTCAAGCAGAAATAACCATAAAAAAGCTGTTACACCCATTATTAATCTTTAGAGGCATTCTGCTACATATTGGACAGGTCTGATGCTGGAGTTATTATATCATCCATTAAAATCCTATCCTCGCCCTCTGAAATGATTTCTCTATGTGACAAGACACTTTGCTCATTATTTGATTATAATACTAAGAATTGGATTCCTTCGACACTATGTAAATCCTTGGGCATCAAATGAGGCGACTATTTCAAATGAAGAGGTTAGAGACAGATCACAACAGCCTCCTGTATCAACAACCACTTGACCAAAACACCTCCACTTGTTGGGTATGTTTCGAGGCTCTCTACATCAAAACCTGCCAATCAGGTATTTAAGTGGCTGCTAACAGACCGAAGGAAGAGAGGGCAGCCTGAAATGAACTGGCAACAGACAGTAGAGATGGAATAGTCAAGAGAAGGCGGAATGACACTGGCAGACTGGCTGGGGACCGTAAATGATAGAGAGCCTTGACTGCCTCATGTGATCCAGAAATGGCCAAGTCTGAGTAAGTCTCATGTTTAGGTACGTTATAAGTATTTAGATGATAAATTGAAAATTGCTGCTATTTAGCTGTTAATTTTGAATCAGAAATGCTCATAATACGGTGATTAACTTTTTCTTGATCAATTTGTTTATCATGAATAAAGCCAAAGTTCAGCAACAACTTTATTTTATTTACATAGTTTTATATAAAATAAAAACACTCGTTTCCCATAATGAAAGTCAGTAGATACATCAATATAGCTGACACATAATCCATGTCATAGATATTATGATTATCATTATCCTCTCTATACATTTCCGCCTTCTGATCATCCTCCTCTACCTCTCTCTCCATCTCTTATACTTCTTTCTCTCACTCCTCTATGTCTTCTTTCTCATCACCTAATAGATTAACTAATAATAAAGATAGAACTCTAGAATCTCAGTAAGAAAGGAATTTAGATGTCATTGATAATATCAATTAGTCATTCAATAGACACTGTCATGCAACCAATGTATTTTGGCAGCATGCTGAGTAGGGGTTGATCAATTGAAAAACTGGAAAAAGCTGTTATCAATAAATAAGTAACTCTTCTTGTCTCGTGTTTGGCAGTGATCACTAAAAAAGTTTGAATTATTGAAAAAACAAGTATCAATGCTGCTGGACACAAAATAATGGACCAATTTAGCATTGACTTACATTGTAAATTGAAACCCACATTAAAAACTTATTTAGAGGAAGAATTTTCAAAGAAACTGTTTTCTTTAGACATGAAAATGACTAAATGTTGAAATTTTCAGCCCTCTAGTTCCATTGATGCAACCTCTATGCATGATATATATATATATATATATATATATATATATATACATATATATATACATATATATATATATATATATATATATATATATATATATATATATATATACATATATATATATATATATACATATATATATACATATATATATACATATATATATACATATATATATACATATATATATACATATATATATATATATATATATATATATATATATATATATATATATATATATATATATATATATATATATATTAAAACTGAAAAAACCCATGTTGACAGTTTTACTGACAGTTTAGGTTGAAATTTCCAATTAATTTAGGAGAGAAATAGCTAATTTTCCATCCATCAAATGAAACTGTGGCTTTTGGTCACTTCTCTTCAGTTTTGCCAATTCAAATATTCCATACCTAAATTTAGATCAATTGCCAATTTAGATATCATATATCTAGATTTAAATCTATAATTTTAGATAAAAGATCCATAATCTGTTATTTTTCATTTATTTCTATTAGATTTCTCAAGAAGCACAGATCCCAAAACTTCAAACTCGACACTGCCCTGCCTTATATGCTGGCCAATATATCTGGCAAATTTCAACTTTATGCAATAGCCTGTCATGAAACCATTGCAGTGCATGCACGCATGCACAGAAGTTATTGTAGTTATACGTTCTAATAGATACAAACATAAAGAATGGAAGGGAGTTAAGCAATACTTGTGACTGTGTGTTCATACTCACTAAGCATTTATACATTTATACCAAGATATATATTTCTATAATTTTATCATCATCAGTCTTTTATCGTCCATCCTTGGACATAGACCAAATAGATTCTATGATGTCTCAGACTCTCGTTTCTTTCCTGACATATTGTACTGTTTAGTGATCTCTCCATATGAGGTTGAGCATAATTCTCTTATGAAGGTACTGCATGGTTCTTAGTTTGCGAGTCTGTCTCTCAGTTCCATGTTTCAGATCTGTAAGTAGCTATCGGGAGGATGCATTGATTGTGTACTCTTCTTTTTAAGATTATTTGGAACTTCTTCTTTTTGAAGATTGTTGTATAATTTACCCATACATAAATAATCCCATCATTTTTGACAGGTACTATGCTAATAAAAAAATATTTCAGATTACCAACAATAGAATTTTGAATAATACGCTTTAAAAGTTTTGTTCCACATTATAGAATAATCAGGCTCCTCAAGTTAACTGACAGCTGCAACTTGAAATCATCAATTTGAAAAAAAAATTTTAGTATGATCTAAACATTCAGTACAATGTTACGCAAATCACAAAATTCAAATCAATATGACTTTTGCAAATGCAGGAAGATTAAAGTTTTGTTAAAATCTATTTTTAACAGACTACAGAGTATATTTCCATTCCTCTCACATCAATAGATTAAAATCTATATTTTGTTTTAACATAGTAAGATCATTTCCTTTTGTTTTTCTTTCTCAGAATACAAAAGATTGTTCGACTTGTATTCATGGAAGCAGAAAATTGCCACTGTATTGACCTTTTTTCTCAATCTTAGCTAATGACAATGACTCAATACGGATCAGATATTCATAGATTATATCAGGAAATATTGATGAATTTTATTTCCAGAGAAATTGATTTTCCAGTTCGTGTTTTGTTCACATCTATTCCAGCTAAGATTTACAGCTGTGTCACTAGACGGCAAATATAGTTGAAACATAATCAAAACTACTTCGAAAATCATTTTGGAGAAAAATACATGAGTCATGTGAGCATTAATCTATATATTTTCTCAGTCGAGTTCTATCATTTTGGTAAGATATGTAAGAAAATCAGTAACATTCATAGATCATTTTTTAAGTAATACACATTGGCGCTGCCATGAAAGGCACACATTTATGCCATAAGTAACAAAACATTTTTCTCAGAAATGTAATGTAACTCATCAAAAGAATACCAGAAATTTATATGTATAGATGAATGTACAAACATATATATATATATATATATATATATATATATATATATATATATATATATACACACATTGCATTACATTATATTAAAACTGTACCATTATTACATGATGATTGTATCATTTGGTCTAGACAATGTAAATAGAACAAACAATCAAAGAAATTGGGGCTGCTACAGTAAATTTATAATAATTTCTGTTCGATATATTTCAATTTTTGATAACATATATGTATACATATATATTTATATATATATATATATATATATATATATATATATAGAGAGAGAGAGAGAGAGAGAGAGAGAGAGATACAGAGATAGATAGATAGATAGATAGATATAAGGACAGATAAATAGATTGATATGAAGACAGATGAATATTATAGTTTGGTCTCAATGGTTCCAGAGCAAGGGTGCAGGTTAGAGTACTTAGTCATTAGTCATTAGCCATGGGAATTGCTGGGTTAGATTATGCAATCACTACTCAGCAAAATAAGTTACATTCATAAGTTATTATAAGTCATATATGTTAATAAAACTTTCTGATCAAATCTCAGTTGTATTCAAAGATGGGACTTCAGGATTTATGTCTCCCATATGATCTGAATAGAGCACAAGGCATCAGCATATAGGTTTCCCTGCAATCCAAAAGTAAAGCGCTCCTATAATAAAACTATCATGAGTCAAAAGAGCACAAAACAAAGGAAAAATTATTATCAATTTATATGAGGAAAATTCCGAAGGTGATACAGTTGTCAAGGATTTAAGAAAGTGAGGAAGATTGTGCTGCCCATAAGCAGTTTAAGGCAAAGCAAACGCTAAGCTTTTATTTTCTCTTTTTGCCTTCTTCTATAAAAGTGAGAGAGTGGCATAAAGCCAAATTTCACAAAGCATGGCAAATCTGTATCAACTTTTTCCTCTCTTTGTAAATCAGCGGTTAGCTCCCACGAGCACCGCAAAATATTCAAAAAGTCTGGGCAATTATAATTCAATCAAATCAAAATTTGCCAACTTGGATTTAAATGAGTTTTGGATATCAGTAAGAGATGAATATCCTCTGCTAAGTGCTAAAGCTCTTGATATCCAAATTCTATTTTTAGCAATTTATCTCTGCAAAGCTGGGTTTTCAGCGATGGCTATGATAAAAAGCATGTGACGTGCAAAAATCAATGTGGAACATGAAATAAGAGCGGCTGTCTTCAGATTGATTTCAAGATTTGACAAACCGTGTGGTGAACTAGTCACACCCATCCCCATAGTAATTATGATTATCAAAAGAGGAAACAAGTTTAGAACAGTGGTATGAATTTAAATTAGAAGATTAATTATTCCCTTATCTCATTAACCCAACAAGAAAATAAATGCAATTTGTCTCTATTTTCTGACCAAGGTCACTGAGGAAAAATCCTCATACACTTAGGGCATTGAGATTCAAGAAAATTTAGAAACTGCTGTTGTAATTGATACGTATCATGTAATATAATAATAATCATCTTACAAGAGCAAAGTCATATTTCAAAAGAGATGGGTTATGAAATTTTATAGGATCAACACAAAAGATTTATGGAAAGATATCCACCTAAATCAAGCAAAATCAATAAATCTCACTGTATTTATACTATATATTGGTCAATAAAATTTGGCATATCACTATTTAATCTACAGTGTCTACAGTTAATAGTAACTTGTAGTGATATGATATGATTTCACCATCTCTAGAGTATGACCAAATAAAAACAAGAATGAATGCAAATATAAAAGCAAATTTGTTTTTAAAACAACTAACAAATCGGCAAAATTGGATCAAAGCATATATAGATCAATTACAATTAATGCAGGTAAATGTTTAACTCACGATGGTTTATTTGCAATCTCATCATGGTGGACTAGGTATTAGTATATCCTAGCATGGATATCTGCATCTAAGAAGTTATATCGCTGTGAATTATCCTGTAAAGACCAACGATTAATTTTCTTCTCAAATATTTGAATATTATACTGTATATGATGCGATGGTATAATGATTAAGGGCTGTCTACCGAAGGTAGACATGGACAGTTATAGAAATTAAATGAGTCGCATTGAGCAGTAGTCCTTCAGATACCCTTATAAACCATTTTTCTTATTCTCTAACACAGGGCATTGGCAAATTCTTTTTACAGTGGCTCACTTTTATTTCCTTTTAGTTTTACCCACATTATATCATATTTTACATATAAAGATTCTCTATGTTATTTTGAGCTTTTGAAGAGCACACGAAATATCAAATTTTTACTTTAATGATTGTTTTGAACTCCATGTTTCAATGTTTAACACAATCCATATACAACAAATGAAAATGATCCAACAAAATCGTTATATGAAGGCCCATAATTTAGTTTTTGCAGCTGGCATTAAAATTTAACAGAAGCCATATTTGCCAATACTTAAGAACCCTTAACTTAGACACAACAAATGAATTGCAATTATGATGGAACATTGACAATATTTGCTAGAATCCATCAACAAAAGAGGAGCAAAATCTTCTAAAAAATACTCACTTTTGGCAATTTTGGTTCATTTTGAGATATAAGACCATTGAAGTGGACTGGTGATTTGTCTCAAAACAAACTCAAATTACATTGAAAAGTTTCTTTTTCTCCTAAACCTATACTCATCAAAACCCCATAATTACCAAGAGTCTTGTGCTTTCTAACCTAAGAAATAATGTGAGTGAGAAACATTGAAGTCTATTTTTTGTTCTCCTTTTCACATATTAGAAAAATACATTCTAAAGCAAGGTGCACAATATTCAAAGACAAACAGGAAAAGGATAAGACAAAAGGCTGGTCATTTAGTACCAAGCATATAAATAATTAATATGCAGCAGAACTATAATTATTAGAATAAGACTTTGAACTTCCTTTAGTAGTTTTTTTTTTAAGATTAGAAAAATGTTAAATGATCTTTCAACAAGCCTGTTTATGATTAAAAAAAATGTCTTTCGTAATGGAGTGTTGAAACACTTAGATACAATCAGGTAAAAAGAATGAACATAGACCATGATCTGTGAGTATTTAGATGCAGATATCAAGTCAAGAGAGCAAAAAGGGAGTCAAATATTACCTTTTCAGGGAGGAGATGAAAAGTAGTATATTTTAAAAATGTTTTTTCATACCTACTTGATTTTCATTAGAACATATAAGGAATATCTTTTTAAAAGATCAAGGTGCTGTTATTTCTATGGATCACAGGCTTTTCTGGAACATGATCAGGTGGAAATAATCAATATAGGTCATGAGAAAAATCCCATACTATATGTGTCTTTAGGGTTCAGCCTTTCATCATCTAACTTTACTCACTCTCTTCTTTTTGCTGACCTTCTTCTTTGAAATAATACATATATTTTATAAAAAATAAAATTACTTACAGATAATAAATGTACAAATATATAAAAAAAATATATATTGTACAGATTAAAAGGTATCATTTTTCCCCAAGTATGATTATTTTAATTAGTTATTTTTTCATTTCTTTTCCCCATCCAATGTGTATATGTGTTTTTTTTTAATCTTCTGAAACAACATACAACAAACAAAAATATCATTATTATTTCGATGTACACAAAGTATAAAAAGATTAAAGAGGACTGCTATATGGGATACAGAATCATCCCTTAGGATGAGAAAAGTGGTTTTGCTTTCCAGCAGTTCAGAAAGCAGAAGATGGATTCTACTGGCAGTTTTGGCAGTCCATTGATGCCACAATAAACAGAAGAAACAGTGTTTCTTTGGTCATAAAATGCCTAAAATTGGCTGCATTTTATCTTCAAATGAATAGCTCCGTTGATGCAGCCTGTATGCTTGACATATGCACAAATAGACAAATAGCAAGAGAACCAATCAGTGACTTAGAAACTGAAGAGACCCACATTGACAGCTTTGGTTGATGTTTTCTGATATGGTGGTAAAAGAAATTTTCCATATTGACGTGTGAGAATGCAACTTGCTGCAGCTGTTGGGCATTAAACTAGCAAGTAGGAAAGCATCAAATGAAGGCTGCTGACATGGTATGACATGAAAAAGATGTATTCAAAGAGAAATTTACTGATAAAGGCAGCCTCCTGCCCACACTAGACAAATCTAAATTGTGGAAGTCAAAAAGATCTGAGCATTGTGACTCATATTAGGAAACTGCTTCTGACCGGTTTCAGACATTCTCTAAACTACACATGGAATCACAACCAGGTGCTTGATTTTCATGCCAAGTCTACAAAAGACAAGAGAATTTAATTTGTGAAGAAGGGAGATAATTTTTTAATGAGAACATGCTGTTGTTTGATAGTTAAACTGTTTTCTGTATGTGAAGGCATACATGATAGTTTAGTTGGACCTTTAGGCAGCAGTTGTGGTTAGTTTATTTGTTGTTACAGCATATATATGTTTCTCTGCTTAATCATCCACACTTGCATACATGCATGTATAACCTTATGCATAGACCCATACACATACACATGACCCAAAATATACACACTAATATAGTATATGTACACACATATGTATACATACAAATGCATACACATAAGTTAATACTCTCTTACGTACGTTCATATCTATACAATCATAATATTGAACAATGTGCCATGTTATATCATGCACAAAAATAATGCAAAACCTTTATATTTTATACAGTAGACTTATGTTAAGGCAAATATTGCATACTTGTAGAGAATACAGTGGTTTAGATATAGATAAATATAAGACATCCAGGGTGGGATGGGGGTATTCATGAAGTGTAACATTATCACTAAGAACGAAAGATGAGGTGAAAATTACTTAGCAGTAGATGGATATCAATGGTGGTGTAGAACTACACGTTCATCAATTCATTCATAAAGTGAGGATTTGATAACGGTAGGAGTAAAGTATTGGAAATTATTTAGAAATATTCTGGAGGTGAGCTATGGAGTTGAGATTGTCTCTAGTAATAATCTAGTTGATGTAGGATACAGGTTAGAGGGTTCCTTGTTATGTATGATCGAGTATTAGTCGGGAAACGCATATCAAGTAACCTTAATGGTCATCATCGATATTTTGAAGAGTCAGATAGCTCTGAATAGTACAAGTAAAACGGACTGTACATAGGTATTGATTGGTTAGGGTCTAGGAGATTAAATGTGATGTACCCAATTATCGATATATATATACATATATATATATATACATATATATATATACATATATATATATATATATATATATATATATATATATATATATATATATATATATATATATATATATGTATATATAAGGAAAGTCAAGTATGAATAAAGTAAGATAAGTTTGTAACATCAAATATATGTTTGCGGGGAGTCCAGTTTGTATAGGTGGGACTATTATGGAAAATATGTATATTGAGGTGTATTATGGTGTAAGGGTGTTACATCGGGGATGTGATACTTAGTACATATATATGGGTGGGGATTGAAGTATAATATTAGGTGCAGGTGTAAAGATAGTGACTTGGTAAGCAAAGAATAATTTGGAGTGAGAAGATTATGAGATAAGAGCTTGGTATGGTTAGTGTTTAGTGTTGAGAAAGAGAGTTTCAAGTTCATGAATCAACATATCCTCAAGTGGTTCCAAATTTTTTGTCCTGTCAAAAGGTGTATTTTTCTATCTATCTATCTATCTATCTATGTATATATATATATATATATATATATATATATATATATATATATATATATATATATATATATATGTGTGTGTGTGTCTGTGTGTGTGCATTTTTGCTTGGGGACACCATAAACAAAGATGAAATATGACTTTACAGAAACAATGGCCTTATAATACTGAGAAACACAAACAACCACCAAACCTACAACAAAAAAGAAAATAATTTTTTTTTAAAGTCCAAAAACACAGGATTCAAAATATAAATAGTGACAAAACTCACAACAGTAAATTTCCTTGATCTAATACAACATCTCAAACACACGAACTACACAAAATCTTCAATTGATCAACAGTAAACATTTTTATAGCTGCATAAGCAACATAGAAAAAGTTATAAAAAGACGCAACGACTGAATAAATAGGAGGAAAAACAACCAACAACAATGCAACTGAAAGGATAAACAAAATGAATGTATGCTCAAATAAAACTATTGGAAAGAATACACAATATATATATATGTCTACAGTCAAAACCAATAATGACCCGAACAAAACAAAAAATATAGATAAAAGTGGCCAAGACAACATGGAAGAAAAGATTTAGAAGCCATAAACAATAATTTAACAACGAATGTTATAAAAACTAAAACAGCAATATCGAGATACATCCGGAAAGAAATAAAACAGGCAAGAACACTCACAATAACATCGAGAATGATAAAGCATGTCATACCATGTGACAACGTTACAAAAATATGCATTCTTTGTCTAAAGAGTAATATCAGAACGAGAAAACGACCAGCTGTTGAACAATAGAAATGAGGTGATATCAAAGTGCAGACGTTGAAACAAGTGTATGCTAAGAAAAAGCGGGGAAATAATAAAAACAATGATAATGACTAATACATATAAACGAAAAACAAAATATACGCAATACATAGAAATAACAAAAAATATTTTCATATGTATGTAATACACAAAATACAACTTAATCATTTAAAAAGCTCCCAATAAATTGATAATGATCAAAATCAAATTTCAAAACACCAACCAGAGAGTAGCAACAAATAACTAAGCAACACAACATTAAAAAGAATAAACACACACATATATATACACACACATAAACACACACACACACACACACACACACACATATATATATATATTTATATACATATATATATAAGATAATCTAAATATACATATGTACATTTCTTTATGAACCAAATAAAAAAGCTGGAAGTAAATAACCCACTAATCACACGAGAAATAACAACATAGATATAACCATTAAGCTATACCGGAATAACCAATACGGTAGACCCTGACCTAGACAAGACTAATTATATATATATATATATATAATGTGTACTTTAGAGAGTGAGACAGACTCGGGAGTGAAGTTTTTGGTGGTAAGGTTTATTAATCCTTATATGTCAATAGTCCATACATGTTTCGGGATTTCTCCCATCATCAGTGGTGTGTGTTGTGTGAGTGTGAATTAAAATGTACCATGTGGAACCAGAGTCCACTGCCAGGGGCTATGCATTGTGGGTAAGTTTTTTTTGTCAGGGCCACTAGAGGCCTCCTGCTGAATGTAAGAATGACCAGCAGGTATTGGGATTTTGGTAAAGCAGCAGCAGTTGGTCTTGGGGAGGGCAGAGTGTGTCAAGACAGGGGGTAGTGTTGTGGAGGTGGATTTTTTGGTATGTTTGGGATAGTGTAGAAGGAGGGGTGGTCGGGTCAAGGAGCTACATTGGTATCGACCTTAAAAGTTACTGAAAATTTTTTGGCTATGATTTGGACAGGGGTTATAACAGGCTAAGGTGAAGTTTTTCCTATGGGTCTAGGTGACTTTGAAGCTTCCATTATTGAATGTGTCTAAGATGTGGGTGTGAGGATATTAATGGTAGGAGTTGTGTGTATTAGTGTTCTGTGTGGTGAGGGTTGTTCAGTTTAATATTTAATACATTAGGATATAGGGTTTTAAGTTTGTTGATCCACATGTCTTCGTGTTTTTCTAGAACTTTAGTTATGTCAATTGGAGTAGTTTTTTCTATTTTTTCTATGATGGTGAAGCTAGCGTCAGTGGCAAAATTGTGGTCAGGTGTGCGAAAGTGTAGTTCTACTGGAAGTGGGCTACGATTATTTTTTGACTTAATCCTATGTCTATAATTGTTGAGTCTAATATTAAATTGCCACTCGGACTTGCCTATGTACTGTAACTTACATCTATTGCACTCTAGAAGGTATATAATGTTCTTACTGCGGCAGTTGCTATTGTGATATATGTGGTAACTCTCTTTTGTGGTGGTGCTTGTGAATGTGTTGGTGTACTTGAGGTGGTTGCAACATAGACTGTTTCTTATGTTGCAAGGTGTGCAGAATTTAATTGTTCTGGGTGTATTTTTGTGTACGACTTTATTGTTAACGATATTACTGCTACTAATCATGTCTCTGATGTTTTTGGGTCTGCGGTAGGAGATGACGCATGGGTCTGTGAATGTTTCTTTTAGATCTGTTTTGATCGTGAGAATGTTCCATCTATTATTGATGATGTGTGCTAAGGGTGGGAGTGTTTTGTTGAAGGTTGTTATAAGGGGTATGCGGTTGGGTTTGTTATTATGGGACAGTAAAAGGGTTTCATCTCTGGGTATTCCAGTCACTTTTTTTATTTGTTTTTTTGTGTCGTCTAGCGGATAACCTCGTTGGGTGAAATATATATATATATATATATATATATATATATATATATATATATATATATATATACGAAAAGTACACACCGACAAAAAGTATATAAAAATAAATCAAAATAAAAAATGATGAGACAGTAAACCACATAGCTAGTGAATGTAGTCAACTCGCCGAGAAGGAAAATAAGCAAAGACACGATAGAGTAGCAACGATGATACACTGGGAACTAAGCAAACAAATGGGATTCAGTCATGTGGAAAAGTGGTATCAGCATAAGCCAGAGGCAGTCTTGGAGAATGACAACCACAAACTACTCTGGGACTTTGACATCCAAACTGACCACCTCATCCAGGCAAGAAGACCGGACTTAGTAATACTAGACAAAAAAAAGGAAGGCCTGCCAAATAGTAGACGTTGCTGTGCCTGCAGACCATGGAGTAAAAAAGAAGGAGGGTGAAAAAAGGGAAAAATACCTGGACCTAGCAAGAGAGTTGAGGAAGATGTGGAACATGAAAACCAGGGTAGTACCGGTCATAGTGGGCGCACTAGGAACTGTCCCCAAAACGCTGGAGGAGATCAGGATTAGGGGAAGGATAGAGACCGTACAGATCACAGCACTACTCGGAACTGCACGGATACTGAGGAAGGTGCTGGAGATATAAGGACTGCAACGAATTGTAGCTCTGACATGATTGGTGAAAGAGAGAGGAGACGTTAGCTGAAGACCTGAGGAGACTTATTGTCACTTAGCTTTCAGCGATAACCACTGGGCAACCGGTGTGAAACTGTAAATCGCAGAATTACTGCGACCTACGAGTACTAGGAGAGGAGGGCTGGAGACTTGAGGAGACTTGCTGTCACTCAAACTCCAGCGGTTACCGCCAGGCAACTGGTGTGAGATTCCAAATAATAATAATAATAATAATAATAATAATAATAATAATAATAATAATAAGAAGAAGAAGAAGAAGAAGAAGAAGAAGAAGAAGGTAAATGTGTGTATAGGTATGTCTATGTATGCGTGCATATATGAATATGAAAAACAAAATAAATCACTTCATAGTTTAACATCATAAAAGAGTAAACACACACACACACACACACACACACACACAAAATAACAAAGGGAAAATAATACGAAAAAAATATGAAAAAGAATAAAGAGAAAGAAAAAAGAAAAAGAGAAAAATAAGAGAAAACACATAGAATGATAAAAGATGGATACCCACATAACGTAAAATTTTTAACAAAATAACAGTTAATTTAATCTATACGATATTAAACATATACAAGAAACATATAGAAAGAAAAGATGAATTACACACTAACATCTTAACAGAAACAACACAAAACAACGTTCACAAACACAGACTATGACGACTAAAGATAAGTATGAATATAAAATAAATAACATCCAAAAACAAATCCAGACAAAATGACACATTTTGTCTAGATTCAAAATTTAGGAAAAGAAAAAAAAGAGAGAAACAATATCGATATTCTCTCAAACTGTGGACAGTTCAATTGCTACAGAATTTATTTTCACCAAATGAATGCAGTGTGAAACTCACCTCTCAATGTCAACTTTATTTACTATGAGAGGACGTTTGACTATACGGACTCTGGAAGCTGTTAACACAATATGGAGTGCCAGGGAAGATTAGCAACATCATCATATGAAGTGATGGATAGCAGAGTGGTACATGACCAGCATGACTCGATTGGCCACACCCTTTGCAGGCCTGCACCATTGCAATAAATGCCCTCTTTTGGAATCCACTAGGGAAAAGGAAAAGGGGTAGACCAAGAAACACCTGGCGCCGTGTCCTGGGCGCAGACATAGGTAGAACTGGGCAACTGGCGGGTGGACCTATAGAGATTGGCACAGAACCCTAATGCCTGGAGAGTTTTCATTGGCAGACTATGCCCTAAACGGGACCACGGGCTGTAGTAGTATTAGAAGTGAATGCAGGCTTCTTTTTTTCCTTTGCAAGAAATTTGAAGTTGTGAAAAAACAGTGTAGCACTATCTCGTATTATCATCATTATATATATATATATATGTATAATGAAAATGAACCCGACTGCATAGCACTCATAACCAGGTTCCACGTTACGCTCCTACCTCTGTCATATATAATTTATAATAGAAGGTATATACTCACACTCAAAACAGAATTCAAAGAAATATTCCAGGAACCATGTGTCACCGACTACTGCAGACCCCAAAACATTAAAGACACCATAATAAACAACAATGTTTCACTAAACACCACTCCTAAAACCGCTGAATTCTATCAGCTCCGCAACAGTAAAAATAGTCTATGCTGCAACTACCTTCAGCATACCAACACCTTCACTACCTCTACAACTAACAAGACTTTTTTTATATCGACTATAATTATAACTGCAGAAGCAAAAAATGCTATCTACTTCACTGAATGAAATAAATGCAAACTGCAATATATAGGCAAGTCTGAATGGCAGTTGAGCATTTAACTTAATAACTATAAACATAGAATTAAATCATCCAATCATCCCAACCTAATCCCAGTAGAACTACACTTAAGCACTCTGTACATCTGACACGATTGAAATTCCATAACTACTTGAGGATATCATACCTTACGGACTCAACATTAAGCTCATCAACCTTAACCACACCGATATCTAACAAAATAGTCTTCTCACTCCTAATTACTCTATGTTTATCAAATCACTATCTTCATAATTGCACCAAAGACTGCACTTCTACCCAGGCCTAATCACCCCATAATATACATGTACTTATTTCCCACAATAACCCCACTTATACACTCTAGACTCCAAATCTACATATAATTGATGTTACAAACTTAACTTATCCTATCCATATCTAACTCTCCTTTTTTTGAGTATCACACATTGAGAACTTCACACAGCAATGTATAATTAATTCTACTTGTACTATTCAAAGCTATTTGACTTTTCAAAGCATTTACAATGAGCACTAAGTATACTGAACATCCATTTCCCAAATGAAACTCGATCATACATAAAAAGGACCCTCTAATCTATATTCCACAACCTTGATTTCTACTAAGGATAGCCTCAATCCAATCTTACCAAGTACCCAAATAGCCCAAAACTAAACCACTACCTAGCTTCCCAATATCCATGATAACTGATTCTTGAGAATACCCACCTCTGACCAATAACTACTGCGACTACTTCCAAGAAGAGATCCAACATAGACATAAAACAGTCCCGACTTACAACCATGGCCTCCCACAAATCATCGTTTTTTTATTTCCATTGTTGCTTTCAAAGCAAAACATCTGATGCTAAATTTGTTTTCTACAGAAAATCTAAAAGAAATACATATGCGTCTGATGGGAAGCCTTCCCAAAACATGTATAGCATGCTAATTAGTTCATTTATGAATTAATCAATTAACAAATAAAGTTTCAAAATACTTTTACCTCTGGGTTTGTCACGTTCTCTATTGTTTATATATATATATTTATATATATATATATATTCATATATATATATTCATATATACGCTCCAAACCCTCATAATTATATTACGTTTTGATATTCATGCAATAATACCGTAACACAATTTATAACCTCTGGCGCGCAGACTATGTACTTAGCGGCACAAACCTACAGATATACCAGCCCAACAGGATTTTGCCTCTTCGTAGTACTGAGCAGTGGAATAATATGATTTGCTTCTCTCTCCAGAGTAGGAAATTCTCTCACTGATGAACTGCAGCATCTTTCTTTTGTGATTTGGTTCACAATTTGGTACAACAGCACTACACAAGTAATTCATTTCTGCATCTGCTTTACATGAAGCAGATGATTCTTCTTTTACCAAATTCACAATAGAAAATTATAACGTATTGCAGGACAGTTTGGCAAATCAGAAAATTCTGTAAATCTCCGTTCCTTTACCGCGATGTCTGTAGACATACCTACGATAAGCATATAATGCAATGCTTACGTAAGCAAAAATCAAACAAATCTCATACCATCAACTTGCTCAATGGCCTCAAAATACATAGAATTTGGGAGTGTTTTAGGAAAAGTCGGAAGCCCACAGAAAACACCTCTATGGCTAACGAGTGGACTGCAGCCGATCCCCGTGTAGCATATACAGTACTATATATAGGGTGCCCCAAAGATAATGACCGATTTGCAGCTATTTGCTGTTCAATTATCAGATGATTAGTGGCTATAATCTTTAATAAATTAAATAATTCATGGGTTACAAACTCTGTTATCTCCTAGATGGACGCAATAAGTGATAGGTTCCCTGTTTGATTGATTTATGTGTTCTTTTATTCCATTTTTAGTTTATACTAAGGTTTGGACGATTCAAATGTTCCTTACATTGAAACAAGTCCCGCTTTCTTTTTGCATGTGTCAGCTTAGGGATCCTAATCTGGTCGAGACCAGCACTTCATCCTTATCATTTTTGTGACTACCCTCTGGGCAAGATGCAAGTCCACCAAATGGATAGCTTCACCCTAAACACAGGGCTGTGATGTTTGGGAACCTCAGTGTAAATTAGCTACTGAATGCAGAGGGAGATTCATCGTAAAGAAGGGTCTTCCATACTCTCCGTTCATACTGGGAATCGAACTCGGGACCTTCACCTTCTGCATGTGAAGCAGACTTGCTAACCATTATACTATCTGAACGGACTAAACAAAGTTGTAGCTCCTGGCAATATGGAGAAGTTGTGGTTTACTGAACATAACTTAGTTTTTGCACTAAGCTACAAGTATAGGCCAGACTGTGAAGTTGAACTCATTGCTCAACAGTAATGATCTTCAAAACTACCTTGCTTGCCACCATCCCACTATAGGGTGCTTTAACAATCAAGAAGGGTAAGTACTCTGGAGGTGAACCGAAGGGAGAACCACATTCTTTTCCGGGTGGCTCCAATTTTTGACTAGTCTCTTTGTTATTGCCCCTCTCTCTCTAATTGGCCGTGATATTTGGGCACCTGTTTTTAGTTTATTCAGGGTAATTAGATGTTATGATAAAGCTTTCTTGCTATTCTATCACACTCACAAAATATTTATGTCTTTGAAACTTCATCGAAAGGATGTATGCTTAGCAACCATCCTCTGTTGAGACATTTGTTCAGGATTAGTAGAGTTACTTATGTGTTTATTTTCACATCATTACAAAATGAGACTGTTTGTGATTAGATGCCAATTTGCCATTTGCCAATTAATTGTTGACTCAACAAAGACGATAGTGGTCTTAGTGCTTCAGGAGCCACTGGGAAGCTTAACTTCAAAGTATTGTATCATCTTATTTATTCAGGTTTTACAACTAGGATTGGGATAGTTTAAATATTAGATATTCCTGAAAAATCTCACTTCACACCTTGGAATTTACTTATTTTATTCTGTTCGAGTCATTCCCTCTCCCATTTTTCTACTTGTATTTGGAATCCTGACATGCACCTCTGGCACTTGATACCCTAGGCGAATGTCTTTGTTACCTAGGGCCAGTCCTATATTTGGGCCAGCCATAATGCTTTAATGAGTTGCCTGATTTACATTTGTAGATATTGCTTACAATTTGACTGAGGACAAACAGCCAAAAAGTAGGGCATGTTTTTAATCTTTTTATGTCACCCCCCCCCCAATACTTACTACAAAAAATCCTGAAAATAAAAAATATTCTGTTGTGATGTTAACACAAGAACGTCAAGATATATTTGCACTGGGTGTTATTCCTCCATTTGGATACAATCAACAAAACAAAACTTTTGATTCATCTTTAAATAATATTTCAAGGCAGCACATGTACTCTAAAAACCACCATAGCTTGATTTCCCCAAATCACCAGAAAGCCAGACTTCTTGACTCCATTGTTACCATTAATAGATTTATTTGACCCCTAACTGACCGAACGCATCGACCAAACGCACTTAGTGACTACAATTAGTGAAATTTGGGACCAATCAGAAAACTACAATAAGTTGTTGTTTTTTTTTTAATAATTCTTGGTCTCATTCTACACAATTAACCTAATTCCATGGCTGTATAAGTGATCTTCATGGCCATTCCAAATAGGATTTTCCACCAGAATCTGGCTTCAAGATACCTCTGGTGGTCCTATTTTTGCTAGCCTC
The DNA here is from genome assembly GCA_963457665.1 of Thysanoteuthis rhombus. Classification (NCBI taxonomy): domain Eukaryota; kingdom Metazoa; phylum Mollusca; class Cephalopoda; order Oegopsida; family Thysanoteuthidae; genus Thysanoteuthis; species Thysanoteuthis major. The sequence continues at coordinate 52,802,065 of OY735199.1, read as the reverse complement.
CATCGGGCACAAATGTAGACACCGACTGATTCATTAAACGTACACCCTTGGCCCTCACTTACACCAACACAAAAATAATTTCTCACACACATATACATCAACAGCTAATTAAGCCGTGTCAACTAAGACAAGATAAGCACTCACTTGTAAACACACATTCTATAAGGGACCTGCGTTTCTATTCGCACAAACAATTTCGAAGACCTACTAACTCATTCCATCTCGATATATTTCCTTTATGTATCTTGCATATATGTACAACAATACGAATACTACTTTCCAATTTACTTAAATAAACACTTATTGTGTGTGGTTTTCATTTGATTCGTTCATTGTTTGATTTTTGACACCAATACCTTCTCTCCCTTGCTTAGAGTAAATTTCCTGCCACTATTCCATTCATTGTAAAGTAGGATTGTTAGGTGATGGAGTCCTGTATTGTGAAAGAGTAATAATAACAGATGTAGTCACAGTGTAGTAAGAAGGTTCTTGTAGTCTCAGAGGATAAATGAATTTGTCCACGCAGAGTTTCCCGCCACATACTGACATCACAGAGAGAAGTTAGAGAAGAAGAAAGTCGCTAGTTGTCATGACATATTTGTTAGAAATAGAAGTTCTATGCACCTTGTTCGAATATGGGCACAGATTAAACAGACTGTTCATAATTGAAATGAAAACAAATGCAACCGTTTAGAAAAACAAATAAAACGTTCATTCAATCGTTCAACAAATAAGACATTTATAAACGGTAAATCTATGCTGAAAGGGAAACCTATAAACAATAATATGATCACGTTAGAACAAACCTGTTTAGAGTAGATTACTACGTAGCTACTTTAAGAAGATGTACGAGAGAGAATTCCTTATGTATGATTAGAAGAAATCGTAAATAAGATGGAATAATTAGGTGCTCGAGTACAGAGGAAGGAAGTATGTTATATTTAGATATCGTTGTGGCTTCACTTCCAAGGTACTGAAAGGCGTTGTTTCCATGAGAGCTTGTTGCTCCGAAGGCCCGAATAAATCATCGGAAGCAAGATATTCTCATCGCCGAAAAATGCACAGCAGGAAGACTATTCAATTCTAATAAAGAACAAACTTGCAAGTTTTAACTCGTGTCCGCTTCCTGAAATAAAGAGAAATAAGACATAGAATGAGAGAGAAAGAGAGAAACAGAAAAGTTAACCGATTGAACGCTGGGGTAAACATACAAAAGTAAACATTAGTTTAGGGCTTATAAACGGGGCCTAAAAGAAGTGATGTACTGAATGTTACTAGATTCATGGTTTTGTACTTACAGTTAATACTTATTAATTTACGTATCAAATTTCAACTGGAAATTTAAAAAAGAGTCTCGACACAACTAAAAAAAAAAAACACTTCAGCATCATTTTCACTCAAGATACTTTACCTACCTACATGTCTACCCAAAATCTCCGAAAGTTCTCAATGAATTTCATTGACAAATCGTGAAAGGTTTTGCTTTGGCCAAGGAAAAATTGAATGAATTTTTGAGAGGGTCAAAGAATTATCTTTATATTTTGTTAGCATTGTAGGTTAGGGCAATTTTTCAGCTTTTCAGATGTAATCCTGCCGTAATGATGTCATCAAAATTTACTTATTCTGATTTACAACTACCAATCCTAACCTCCAACATCACCAATGGCTCCAAGCTGTCCGCACCGCTGCAACTTTCACACTTATCAAAGCCCGTAAATTATGAAGCATGACAATGAAACTGTAAGAAATTGAATTTAGAACTCTGAGTTAATCTAGAAAAGTATAATTGAATTCTTTTCCCTAGAGAATGAAAAAAGCAAAACTTTTTTGGTCGTGTGGCATTTGCCCATGCAAGAGGCTGAGTTATTGGCAATCAAAATGAGACTATCAGACAACAGATATTACCCGGAGAATTTACAGCTTCATGCTCTGAAGAGTTCAATTAAAAAGAAAATAAAGCAAAATTATAAGTAAAACAAGTGACATTTTTTTCAGTTCTGGAGAAGATACACTTATATTAGATGTGTGCACATAAGATATTTTGAAGCTTCTCTGTTTCTCTTTTATCTCCAAGAAGCACATCTTCCTACATGCATCATTCTCTCTCTCCCTCTCCCCCTCTCTCTCCCCCTCTCTCTCTCCCTCTCTCTCTCTCTCTCTCTCTCTCTCATTTGGATAAAGCAATCCCTAAAAACAGTGTATATATATATATATATATATATATATATATATATATATATATATATATATATATATATATATATACACTGTATATATACACTGTATATATATATATATATATATATATATATATATATATATATACACACACACACACACACATATATGGTAAATCAATAATGTGGAAAAGTTTGATATCAATCGTGAAAAACCTCAAAAAATGTTATTATGAAGATAAATCTATACATTTCGCTGCTCTGGCGCTATTGCCTTTAAAGATATATGATGTAAGGGCGACATGGACGCATCAGCGTGTTGTAGCGTCGCATATGTTTTTGATGAAGCCGTATTTTCAGCGAGTTTTTTTTTTTTCTGTACTAATATATCCTTATCTTTAGAGGTTTGTGTGTCTCCATAATGTATATCTTGTTAAAAAATATACTAGATATACCACGAACACCAGCTTTGGGAGGGTGTGGGCTAGTATCATGGTTTGTTGACAAGATCCTTGTTGGTCGGGGAGGCATTGGTGGCAATGTGCATGTTCAATTTGATTAAGTTAATGCTTGGGTCAGTTTGTAGGTAGCGTGATTCGTCTTATAGTCATTTTGCAATCCCTTTTTATTTTGCTTTGTTTTTGTTGTATTAATCTTTTAAACCTCTCTTCTAGTGTTTCACTGAATTTTTGAGATGAGATATTATTATTATTATTTCTATTATTATTCGTACTTAGAAGTGGAGTAATCTAAGTGATTGCTCGACGTACTTCTCTCCCTCATCTAGGAATTCGAGGCTACATGCTCTAATGGCTCAGGTAGATGCCTCTAACACTGATTTTTATGTTGGGTGTGTGGTAGGAGTAAGAGTGTTTGTATCTTTCTAGTTCGTAGCTTTGCAGAAAACACTTTTTGATTGTATTGTTAGCTCTATATGGTAGGATGTCAAGGAAAGGTAATGTGCTATCTGTTTCGACCTCTTGTATAGATTTGATTAAGGTTTCTACTCTATTGAATTGTCACTAGGTCAGTAATCGGTGTATGAAAATATGGGCGTCGATACAGTAGAAATAAGTGGCTGTTCCAGGTGTAATTTTCGTGAAGGGGACAATTCTAGAAATTCTTTAAAAAAGAAAAAGATACGCTAAAATTCCCTTACAGAGGACCCCACCAATAATTCAAACATTTGTTTATACAATTTGTTATTGACAAAAAAAAAAAAAAGACTGGTTTGTAATGAGAGTGCATATTTTCTTGATTTTGTTGGTAGCTAGAGTTAGTTTTGTTTGCGATTTTCTGAGGAGATAAGTATGGGCATTTCCTCACAAGAATATTTGTGTAGAATAATGTTGCAACAAGGCTGACCATTTATTTGTTTTTCCTGTCTATATTTCTTATTTCGAGTTCGAGGTCTTTAGAGTTTGTTAAGTGCATGGGGATGATTGTAGCTTGTAGTGTATTTTGCTCTGACCATCTAATGAAGTACGCATCCAATCCTGATATTATGGGTCTTAAGGGTATGTCGGACTTGTGGGTTTTAGGTGAGCCTTAAAGTTTATGTAGGCTAGAATAGGGGGGATATACTATGAGTTTGGTTTATGCTTTGTTTTCGCAAAACAGTATTTTTTTCGAGGGATTTGTTGAAATTCGTAGTTTTATTTCTTTTTCGTAAGTGTGAGTGTCGTTAAGTAAGGAAGTGATTTTGTGGATGTAGGTGCGTGTATCTATGATGACAGCACCTCATCCTTTGTCCGAGGTGACAGTGCGTTTTTTTATGATTGTCTTCTGAGTTTTCAGTGTATGTATATATCCGAGTGGTAATGAGATATAGTCTTTTTTCTGTTTCAATCCTTTGTTGAAATATGTGTCTGTAGTTCCTCGTGACTGCGTCAGTGATGTTTGTTTTGCAGATCCGGGTTCGAAATTTTTGATGGATATGAGCTTTATTTTTTTTTTCAATCTGTTATTTATGAGGTTCTGTCATCAATAATTTTCCATTTACTGGTTTGGCATAGGGATTTAAACTAGTGTTGTAATCTATTGATTTATGTGCTGTCGGGTCTCACTATCTTCTGTCTAAGTATGCATAAAGCCTATCTTTATAAGACATTTTTTTTTTTAGATGTAACACATTTATTCTCAAATCTTTCACTTCCTCATCGTAAAATTGCTACCACCACTTTTTTTTTATATTACCTTACATCCATGCAATAAATATATAAATATATGTATATATTCATTTATATATAAATTGATATATATTCATACATATACATATATGTATTAATATAGATAATCAAATGAATGATTCACTACACAAACACGTTTATGTTTCTGTCCTGTACTGCTCTAAAAAAAAAAAGAATTCAACCTAAACAACTTAGGTTATGTAAAAGTGAACCCCAACGCAGGGGAGCAGATGAAAGTAAGAATAGAATACTTCCTGAGAGGAAACATACCACAAAGAGCTGATGGATTAATAACATACTGATAAAGAAAGAGTAATCAACATCTGCAGTTAATTTATAATAACAATACAGAAATCTATCTTCACAATGTAAAACAAAACAAGCAGTGGCCAACAACTAAACAAGGAAAAGAAAAAAGAAAATAAATGTATGTAACAGAATGAGAGGAAGGTACACCACCCAGAAAATAGATGCACATAATGTCCTAAATAGGGATCTTAATAAATCAAATCATTCACCTGAAAAAGCCCAAACAGGGCAGATACATTAATCTGTTTGTGTAGCAAATTCTTTATTTGATTATATTTCAAGCTCTACTCTAACTTTAATGTTGAATTTATTGACTACTTTATGAAATAAACTCATCACACATTACATTATATTGTATGACTGATTTGTACTTTGTATATATACATATAAATAAATAAATAAATATATATATATATATATATATATATATATATATATATATATATATATATATATATATATATATATATAAGTACATCGATAAGTCCTCAGCCCACGGATGAAAAAGGTATTTATCTTATGTAACAAGTATTCGCTTTTTAGCATTTTACAGTGAAAACATGATTAGATTAAAATTCCAGATCAGAGATCAATTAATAACTATGCGTCAGGCAACAGACTCATTTATGTAACTTTATATATAAAATTAATGATTGGTAATGAATTTTTGAAGATATTTTTCAAATAACTTTTACTTATATAAGAACATATGTGTTCATCAAGTGAACGCAAAGATTTCCCATTGCCTAGAAATTTTGCATTTTCACCTTCAGTTCTGGCCATAATCAAAATCAGGGCATAACTGTGGTTGTAATTTGGTTTTCAATTATTGAATACGTTTAAAATTGGCATTTGTTGTTAGTATGTTTAGGTGACATACAAGTGAAATTCTTCACTGGGTTAAATATACCTCTCAGCTATTGTGTACGTTTGGAATCATAAAATCAATGATACAGGCTTATATATATATATATATATATATATATATATATATATATATATATATATGTATACAGCTTTAAATACAATATATATAAAAAGTCAATCATTTCCCAATATCTGGTAATGTAATTCATGTAAATTTTTCATTGCTTTATATGTTTTACACAGGATTATATGGTACTATGATGGGATTGTTTTTGTTGGGATCATCAGTTGTCTACCATATATAGATATATGTATATGTGCATATATATATATATATATATATATATATATATATAGAGAGAGAGAGAGAGAGAGAGAGAGAGAGAGAAAGAACTCAGTTTTAGAAACCAAACCATCAACAAAAACTGTCAAAAGAGGTCTCTTCAGACCAAACTAATAGGGCTAGAGGGCTGAACATTCAAACATTTACTTCCAATTCCATCAATAAAAAATATTTTTTCGGTCTTCTGAACATTATCCCCCAAGCGAATTTTTGTTGGAAGTTCAATTTACTCTGTAAGTATATGCTGAATTGATCCGTAGGTTCTTATCCATCTGACATTAGTGATCAATGCGCAAAAAATGTGAGATAGGCAACTTATTCATTGATTTCGTCTTCTTCCAATTCTTTTGTATTGATCATACCTAACACAGCATGCTGCCAAAAGATGTTGGTCATGTGATACTTTTCATTGGGTAGCTAACCAGACCTGTTTATATATTAGTGTGTATGTGTGTGTGTGTACATTTGTGTGCATGTGTGTACATATAGAAGCACTCTAACTTTTAGATATCAAGTAAATTCAGAGATTGATCGATAGATATAGATTTATATACATAGCTATACATCCATACTCAGACATGAAAACTTATATTCATACGTTGAAACGTATATCAGTTTATGAAGAAAAAACTATGTATATAAGAACATAAACTCATTAATTCTTTTGAAATTAAGAACAGAATTGCAGAGTTATAATTAACTCACACTAAAACGGATATCTTTCTTCTTTATTTTCTTTAATGGCATGATGAGCTTGATAAGTTCAGAAACTAGCTCTGTGACACCTACAATTGAGAAGTCTGACAGATCTCTGGGAATTTCAATGTCCATTGACAGAAACTGAAAGGTTGTTGTTGTTGTTGTTGTTGTTGTTGTTGTTGTTGATGATCATGATGATGATCATGATGATGATGATGCAGTTATCACTCATACAAACAATAACTAAGAGAAATAGTGTGTGAATTGGCCAGCTAGCTTGCCTATTTTCCCAATTGAACAATATTTCATCTCTTTCAGGATAAAAGTAATTTTGCCAAATTGGCACTACTCACGCACACATACCACATGTGCACACACATACACACACGCATATACTTTTAGATATATACATATATATATATATATATATATATATATATATATATATATATATGTATATATACATACATATGTGTGTGTGCGTGTGTTAGTATGCTGGTGAGTATATATACATCGAAGCACTCATACCCATCTAGATGTAAGCTTTTTTGTTAATATGCATGTACATGAACGTAAAAGCTGCAGGCAATTCTTGGTTCATCCTGAGTTGCAATGTGTTCAAGATCTCTGGGGGAGGTAATTTATTCCATATATTAATGTTCCAATCAGAGATATTTTTATCAGATAATGTGGAAGGTTCAATAAGTGTCAGACTATAGACGTCAACCTAGAATTGAAAAAGTGAGAATCACTGGAGGAAAATTGTCAAGAAAGACGTGTTGAAATTGTCTATTAAGTGATTTTATGTCTAAAACAGAGAGGAGCTGTGAAAGGATCCATTGAAGCTGGAATACTTTGGTACATAGCATAAGACCAGGCTGGTTAGTCACTCATTTGAAACTGTCACATGACCAACATCTTTAAGAAGCATGCTGTGTTGGGGGTGATCAATTTGAAAATTGGAAAAAGGATTGATCAGTGAATAAATCACTTCTCTCACGTTTTGTAGGGAAGTGATCGGCAAAAAAGTCTGAATTTTCAAAAAACGAATGTGAATGTCACTAGAACATACACTCAGCAATCAATTTATCAGAAATTATTTGTAAATTGAACCTATCATGGGGAATTTTCAAAAATCAATATATATATATATATATATATATATATATATATATATATATATATATATATATATATATATATATATATATATATATGTATATATATATATATATATATATATATATATATATATATATATGTATATATATATATATATATATATATATATATATATGAGCCCTATTTTTCACACTTGTGTCACTAACAGCCATCAAGCATCTTGCCTTTCCTACCCTCACATTAAACTTCCTTCTTTTTCTCCCCACTCTCTTCCAAACTTTTTATCAAACTACTTTTTTGACTTCCCTCTTTTTTCCTACCATGTCTGTCAAACTAATAGTATCAGTGGCAGCCATCAGACACATTAAAGCAATGAAGATGAAGATTAATGTAATGTTTATAGTTTGTGAATTTATTTATTTACGTGGGTACATCAAAAAGTCAGCAAGAATTTTTTGCATGAATATTCTTGCAGCAATCAACATGAATTTAATCTTCCGCAGTCCGACAGTCAAATGATGCAAAACTTCCAAAATAAATCATTAAATAAATCGAATTACTTTCCAGACCAATTTATTCAGTTTTTATATTGGTGAGCTAGAAGACAGAAAATTTATTTTTTGTTCTCCCCTTTTAATATGAACTGATGAATAGTAGAAGCGGCAGCACTAATTACGTTTGTGCACACCCTTGCAAGTTTTTAAACATAATTTTTTAGATTTTTCAGGGTTTCTCAAATATATTGTTCTCATAGAGCTTCAGCATTCCTTCCAGCCGGCAGTTGCAGAATTTGTGGGTCTCAAATGCCTACTCTGATAGTAGGAAACTAAGAATCTAATTTGAATAAGAGGGATTGAAGATTTTCTGCATTGAAACATTTTTTAAGAAGAAAGCGTTAATATTTTGTGTAAAGTAGTTCTTCTAATTCTGAAGGTCAATAGATCATGACTCAATATATATATATATATATATATATATATATATAATAGCTCTTTCATCTCTGTTAGTATAGCTTGCATTAATTCCTGACCATTGACAATCCTTTTCTTCTTGATTTTCAATGCATTTCTATAACATCATTGGCAGTGAATGTTTTTTTACATGTGATAACCCTATTCTATCGATCAGTAACACTCAAATTAATTCCCGACTTCTGATATTCTTTTTCTTAATTTTCCATGCATAACAGATAGCTGAAATTTGCCTAAATGAATTTGAGGTAAAATTTCCAAAATTTGAATCAAGCTAATCTTACTTCATGTTTTTTTGTTAATTCATGGCCACATGTAACACCATCATTTTCTTGTACCAAATACTTATCAGGTGTGGGCTATTACAAATTCTTCTGTAAGAGGTCTAAAAAGTACTCTTTATACCCTCTAGGCATACATTTAAAGTTATTATTCTTAACACTCATTGCAGACCCTTTGAATTCATATTTCATGTTTCCTCATTTATTGAAACAGAGCATACTTATAAAACATTTTGTGAGTAAAACAAGAAGTAAATAATATTGATTTATATGGGGAGAATTTTTTAGCATTCTAAGACCAATGGTGATGATGGTATGATAAGCTGAGTCTTTGGAGGGTGGGGTTGTGGGAAGTAAAGAAGACCAAGATGTAGCAAACAGAGGAAGAGGGTGCATTCAATCTCCATAATGGTTTGCTGCACAACAAATGCTGAATGCTATTTCCTCTTTCTACTTCTGAAAGGTTAAAAGTAAATTTTTGAAAACCAAGGTGTATGTGTTCATTGTTTACAACTGTATATAGGCAAAATCTCTGGAGATTCTAGCATTTCCTTACTTCCTCTAAATGCTCTTAGTATTTACTGTGTCTTTAGACTTATCAAGCTTGGCTTAGTTGGGCACAAGGTCACAAGTACGGTGCACTTGACAAAGATGAATCTGTTTTCTCAGTACAAATGATCAGCTAGATAAGTAAGGTGCCCAATTTTATACTTAGTTCAGCTTAGTTTGGCACAAGCCACTATGGAATCAAACTAAGTGCTGTAAAAATGGTGTACTCAGCTATCTTGCTGACCATTATACAACAATGAAGTGACCCTGTCGATTCTCTCTATATGTAATAACAGTTAAGACTTTGAGTTTGAGAAACTCAGGGTACAAAATGGTTTCCTTAAAGACAGAAACATTGATGGAAAATACAGTTCTTAGTTTCCTGGCAGGGCGATTTCAAGAGACGTGTGAAATGTCTGATAAAACACAGAAAATGCTAGATAACTTGACTGATAAACTGAGAAACTGATAATGTGCCAACAGGCAGACGGACAGAAAGATAGACACAACCAGATACATATACTTCTGCAACTTTGTTGGCAGAGGTGATTACTTTTTAATGTTTGCCTCTGCCAACGAAGTTGGAAAGCTATATGTGTATTCAGTCATCTTAAATGTCCATCTTTCTGTCTTTCCCTGTCTGTCGGCATTATATCTCCAAAGGTACTCAATGAATTTCAATGAAGCTCTACAGAACGGAGGGGATGGTACAGGATTAAAGAAGAGTTGCTTAGATTTGTGGAGAGATTCAGGAATTTTCTTTTGATTGAGGATTATTTTTAAGTGATTTTGTTCCATACATTTATGTGCATACTCAAGACAGTCCAGTCAATATCTGAAAAATTTCATAATGAATTTCTATGAAATTCTGTTGAAAGAATAGATCAATGTTTTGGGTGGATCCATATGCAATTATGCAATTCCCATACGATGTAGTGAGAAGTCCAAGTTATATAATGTTGCAAAAAGTTAATGTCTGTCTATGAAATTCTATGAACTTTTGTGTGAAAGCAGGCAATGGGCAACGGAAGATGTGATTTAATTTTAAGTAGATTTATGCACAACTACTTCCCCTGACAATGGCATTGGCAAAGGGATATGTTCCCTCAGTGCTTTTTACTAGTTCCTATCTTATACAATCTGTTGATCTCAATTTTTCAGACAGAAATGATTCAGACTATGTATCAAAAGTTGGATGATGAAATGCAACAATGGAACAGAGAACAAAGTCTGTTATGTAAAACCAGCTGTCTGTTTTGTTTTCCATGCTTTTGAGATGAGTTACACACAGCCATCAATATTACATTGACCCTAGAACTAAAGATGTACCAAACTTATTGATTTAAACCAGAAATTTGGAACTGGTATCATTTCAAGTTTGTTAAACATATTGAAAACTTCCTGAGCAGCAGAGTTGAAGAGAAATGTGAAATTGAAGATTCTGGTCAAATGATTATCAGATATGTTCATGTTAGCAATTCAAGACCCTTGTAATCAATTCCTTTGAATTAGATTTTTAAAGTCTAGAAGGCACAGACTCAATTGCTCCCACGTTGCCCTATACATGAGATGGTTGAGGTGCTTCACTGTGTATCGTCCTCAGTAATTCTACGGGTGTTGTTCCACCTTTCATTAATCACTCGCAGGTCCCTTCCAAACTGTCTTTTGCTTGGGATGCCCTCTTTTTCTCTGGCTTGTTGGAATCCATTTAACAGTTTGATTTGAGAGATGTGCCCCCACCCAGAACAGGTGCTGTCTGCAAATGGTGATTGACACAGAGAGCTATTGTGATCTGTTCTCTCTTCATCAGACGTATGGTTTCAAAGGTAAAATTTCCCACTTTTCCATACTTTGCTCAGGAGATTGAAAGATACTATTGCCTTTTCACCAAGCATTTCAGTTTGTTGTCAAGGTAATTAGTGTTGCTAATGAAATAACCTAGGTACATTTTAGTTCTGTGCCTCCTCAATCATATTCTGGTAAAAGAAGAATCGCCAATACTAATTATATCCATTATTCATGATATGTGTCAGTTAAGATGTCATTAAATTTTTGATAAATATAGAATCAATTGTAAGCAAATTTTTTTCTATCTTAGTGAATTAAGCTAAACATGAATGAAATTCCTGCTTCATTTTGTTCTTGAGACGTCTTTTTGGTCGAAAAATGATTAGCTGAAACAAACTATATTAAAATAAACCGAAGTATCACGTCTGCTGGCTTTCAGAATATGAATAATATGATCAGTATTGCTAATTATAATCTATTTTTCCAAGTTCAAATTTAAATAATTTAAATTGTTCAAATCTGGCTTCACAGAAAAGGAATATGTACAAGCACAGAATCAATATTTGTTATGTTCAAATTAAAAGTACAAGTATCCTGGGTTTCATTTTCTGACTCTTTTGTCTTTTAACGAAAGTAGTGTCAGCATTTTTTCGGCAGAGAAGCATTACAGAGGCAGTGAACAAACTCTTCCTCTCTTCCCTACACTTCTTCTCAGCCTAACATACAATCATCACCATTTTGGTATGGGATTGCTCAAAACCTTTTCCAAAATATATAGATAAATGGTAATTGCTTGTATCTTTATGCTCTTGTAAATTGTCTTCTAAAGCTTGAGGGGACCGCTAATTCAGAATTGGGATACCATAGACATGATCCAAGAGATAGGAACACATGAAAAGGTCACTTCATCATCATCATCAGTCTTTCAATGTTCATCGTTGGACATAGACCTTCCCCAGGATTTGCCACACTTCTCTATCATGGGTTAATGTTGTGAGTTGTGATGTCCATCGGTTGTCCGCCATTCATGCAACATAGCCAGCCCACTGCCATTTGAGATTTTTAATGGATTCTATGATTTCTCTGACTCTTATCTTTTCCCGGATGCACTGTGCTGTCTTGTGGTAACTTCATGTGAGGCCCAGCATATTTCTTTCATGAGCACGTTACATGGTTCTCAGTTTGCGGATCTGTCTCTTGGTTAGGTTCCATGTTCCAGCTCCATAAGTTGCAATTGGGAGGATGCATTGGTTATACACCCTTCTTTTTGGGATTAATGGGATCTTCTTAGTATGGACATAATTCAGAGAAAACACAGACACAAGCACTGGACGTGAAGTGGACGAGATGAGAAGTGCAAGCTCTCTTACAACAAGATTCTACAACATTCCAGTACACAACAGACACCTGAGTGAAGCTGGAGCGTGAGAAAAAACTAGCAACGAAGAAGAAGAAATTTCCATGAAGAACTCAAAGGTGGCAGACTAAGATCACAATCCAATTACATGAAAAACACAGACATCAACACACTGTTCTCAGCAGTCAGTCTTGTGAGAAACCAAAACTGCTATCAAAACTGTCAGAATAGGTTTCTTTAGTTTTCAAGTTGATCTGGCTACCTGCCTGCCTATGTATGAGTGTATCATGTGTTCAAGCCATACCAAAAGGGCTAGAGGGCAGAAAATATAGTGATTCACTCCTTATCATGTCTAGAAAAAAAACATTTTTGGTTATTGAAAATTTCATCTCTAAATAGGTTTTCAGAGGTGGTACAATTCACTTGGTAAGTTTATGCTAAATCTATCACTAGTCTGTATCCAGTAACATTGAGACTTTTTTTTAGTGATCACTGCCCAACAAAATGTGAGAGTAGCAACTTAAACATTGATCCTTTTTTTTTCTAATTTTTGAATTGATCACTCCCAAAGTGGCATGCTGCCAGGAGACATTGGTCACGTGACGGTTTTTATCGAGTGACTAATCAGACCTGTATTTGTGAAATTCAATATCAAAACATAAAAATAACTTCAAGTTTATGGTATAAATATGTTGCAGTAAAAACTACTAATGAACTATGGTTTTCCAAGTATCATTTTGGTTGATAGTTTTTAAAAATTTTTATTGAATCTCAATATTATTACATGAAAATGTCCCTAAGAGGAAAGTTATCTTCAATTTGCTGCCAAGGTAGAAACATTAAAACCTAGAAACATTAAAACTTAGAAATATAGAATTAAGAGTAATTGTTTTGATTATATCATTTTCTGTTCGTTTTAGCTTTCTATCTCCTCTTCCTCATAATTGTTTTATACGTTTCAGTCAAATTAAATCCCTCAACATCTTTTATGACCATATCGCAACATCCAGCTTGCACCAAATTGGAAATTATTGGTCTCTTGGGAAGATGAGTTATCGTTAGTATTTTACAAGGTTTTATTTGTTTCTCTCTGTCTGAGCTGCAAATATCAATTTTTGCATTTTACCTCAGCCAATGTGATCAACAATGTTTTTGTGTTTGTTTTTATGTTTCTCTGTTTGTCCACACCATATCTCTTGAAATCTCAATGAATTTCAATGACATTTTTTTTTGGTTGATTTTATAAAAACTGTGAGACAGGAATAATTTTACAGCTTTTCATAACATAGTAATGATGTCATTACAGTGATATCATCATAAATATTCATGATGAACTGCATTAGAAGAGACATAGCTGAGGTGGGTGGGGTTACTTACCCGTCCCCCATAAAAACTCAACTTTATAAATAGTACTACACCAACTACATTTATATTGACCTGATACAATAACAAGCATATATCTGTCAATACATGAATTGCATAAATAATGATACAGCCTTTGGAGTTGTTTTACCCCAGTCAAGTGATAGTGGGTGTTTATTTGGTTGAAATCTCATTAAATTTTGAACGAGGCCCCGTCAAGGTTCTTGCTTTCTAGATCTTCAAATCAATCTTAGCAAGACCTATTTGCATAATAGTTGTTCTTCATTTTATTCATCATATGTCTCTTACAAATAATTGTTACAAACTTTTTTTATGGCAAAATCCGAGATCTGTAACCTAATTTTCCATTTGTAAATGAAAATGGCATTGGTGCAAGTATGAAGTCTCTTGGCTATTTTTGTTTTCTTTTGTTAGAAAACCATATATGTTCTTTCAGTTTTTAAATTGGTCTGTCTGGCTGGCTATGTATGAATGTATCATATATTCAGGCTGCACTGATGGAACTAGGAAGCTGAAAAGTTCAACATTGTCTTTATGTCTAGATAAAACATTTTTTTTTTTGTCTTTTAAAAATTCCACCCCTAAGTATATTTTAAGTGGGAGGTCCAATTTGCAACCTAAGTTCATGCTAATTGATCCTTTAGTTGTGTCCAGCAGCATTCAGTTTTGAAAATTTGTATTTTTTTAGTGATCACTGCCACACAATAGGCAAGAGAAATAACTTATTGATTGATCACCCCTTTTTCAAATATTTCAATTGATCACCCCAATGCTGTACGCTGCCAAAAGACATTGAACATGTGATGGGTTTTATTGAGTGACTAATCAGACCTGTTATTAGCTAGTTTCAGTTCTTCGTCTGTCCATTTTTTTATTCTAATTTTTTTTTGCTTTGCTTGATTTTAATCCACCTCCATCTTGCTAGGCTTTTTAAAATTAACCAGAGGCCGGTCAAGTGCATATTTCAGGAACAAGTTCTCTACTCTGTTTGTTGATCAATCTTTCATGACACTAGATGAGGGGTTTAACTTTCCAAGTTTGGTTGCTCAGCCTGCGGGCTATTTACCCCAGCCTGGAGGAGAGGAGGTGAATTCATGTATTTCACAAGGGCATTAGCGTGAAGTAAATACAAACCGTTTCAACAGCTTTTAACCTATTGACAGAGCTTGATTAAGCTTAGTAGGAGCTTGAGGCATAAGTCAACTTGGGCACCTCTATAAAAAAAAAATTCACATGGCCTATCTATCTATCTACCTACCTACCTACCTACCTATCTATCTATCTATCTATCTATCTCTCTCTCTCTCTACATATATATATATATATATATATATATATGGCCCATCTATTTGGGCCCCTAAATCCAACCTGCAGCCTCTCAGAGTCTTGTTAGAAGGATTTTCCTCATCATGTGTTACCAACAAAATAAAAGTCAAATATATTTTGAGAAATTATCTTTTCAACATTCAGACTTCATGTTCAAAATCTGAATGTATGTGTTTTTACCTCAACCAACAAAGTTGGAAGATGTACAGGCATTCACTCATCTATCACTCGACACAATATCCCCCAAAGTTAATTTCTATGACATTTTGTGGGCCATCGGCTAAAAAAGAATTGATTAGATTTTTGTGTGATCGAGGATTTTTTTCAATTGAGAAAAATTGAGAAAAAAAGCTATTTTCATGTATTTGTATATATTCACTCATTTCTCCGCTCAAAATCTCTGGAGGTTTGCTACGAATCACAATGGCATTATGTTGAAAGCTAAGGAAGAATTGATTGAATTTGGTAGGGGTAGAAATTTTTTCAGTTGATAGATTCCTAGTATGTATTTTTTGAGTGATTTTTATTTAGAGTGGTACTTGCTCAAAAAACCCTCATAACCTGCATATAATGTTTGATGAACTAAATGAAGAGAGCAAGAAAGTTAGGCTCCACATGAACCTCAGCAAAAGAAATGCACAACAAACATATTGAGGACAAATACACAAAAATCTGAATCAAAAACGCAGACCTGAAAAAAGTTGACCGTTACAGCTACCTAAGACGATGAATCTCCATGAAACCCTCAAGAGAAGAAAAAATCCAGCAAAGAATTTCTCTAGGATGTCAAGCTTTCAGTAGAGCAAGACCAACCTTTGAGAACAAGAAAATCCCATTAGTCTTAAAAAGGAGAGTTTACATCCAATGCATATTCCCGATAATCACGTAAAGAGCAGCAACATGAAACCTAACCTAAAGACTGACCCTCAAATTGAAAACCACGCAATGTGTACAGGGGAGAATCAAGCTCAACATCACATAGAGTGATAAAAAAAAGCATAGTATATCAGAGAAAAAAACCCAAACTCAGGGATATCATAGAATCCATTAGAAAACTGAGATGGCAATGGGCTGGTCTTGCTGCAAGAATCACAGTCATCCACTGGACATCTATCAGAGGGGTGACACTATGATGACTGCCTAAAATTGTTAAAATTTGTTAATTTAATGAATCAAAATGACTTTGCTTTGTTAACTCTGAATTGATAAGCAATAATTTGCTGTGTCCTCCATGGACCTTGGATTTAAAACCAGAGGTCACTGCAATTGTACCTTAAAAATCATGGTACCTCAAAAGATACAATGACACTTAGTGTTCCATAATTTTTCAAAATTAACATTGAGTCAAAAACTAATAATGATTTCTTATCCACTATGTTTATCTCTCTCGGGAAAACTGCTGATGATTGCATTTCTTCATTATCTGTTGCAACTGAGAGGGGCAGAATTGTGATTTTTTGTGGACAATAAAAATTATGATTTTTCATGTAACTGCTCCTAAAATTTTTGAACTTCACAAGTTTAGTATTTTACTAGAGGTAAATATTCTATTCTTATAATTTTAATCAGGAAATCTGTAAAGAACCGCCGTAATTCAAGAATAAACAGTTACCAGAAAAGTTGCTGTCTTTGTATCTTTTGAGAAATGCAGAAAACTCGTCCATATAAGATTATAACTTTATACCCTGCACTAACAGAAAATCATTTTGATTTTTAACATATTTAGTGTTAGTGAGACAATTTCCATATTTTGTTGAAAGGCAAAAAAATCAAGACTTTAGAAGTAATGAATATATCCGCACTTTGTTTTTATTTTAATGTATTAAAAAAAAGAAAAAAAAAACTTCAATATCACTAAAAGTATGATTTTTTTGGTTTTATAACATTCAAACGCCCTGGGAAGAAATTTTTCTAGGTAGGAGCATACAAGAAAAATTACAGTCACCCCATATTTTATGTAAAAAGGAAATTTAGTGTGTTTTTTGAGGTACATACATCTGCAGTACAAAAAAGATAATTAGAATTCTCGATAACATGGGGAGACGGCAAGTTTTTGAAGTCATATAGACAACCATAGTCACCTCCCTGGGCAATACTAATCCTAGAAATGTCTCTGCACTGGAAATGTTCTTGTGGCATCGGTTGAAAGAAAGTCAGGGTTTAATTAAAACTAATGACAAATGATAAAGAGAGCCATACATATTTGGATAGCAGTAAGTCTTATGGAGAGATTTAGATGAGCTGCTCACTTGGAGGGAGTTTTATCCCACTAAAGAAAGTAATGTCACCGTGGTCTCATATCCACCCTGCAGACACTCACATACACATACATGCACCCACATATACAAATGAAAAAACTGATCAACCTTTCTCTCTCTACAAATACACTTTCATATCCCAGGTACTACTTGAGTTTCAAAATGAAGGTTTCACGTTGTTTACAAAGGGTAAAATGAGAGTTGCAATATTCTCTCTAGTTGCCTTCATCTTTTTTTTTATTTCAATGTAGGAAAAGAAAAATTGCTAGCACAGTACAAAAATTACAAGCACAAAGTTTTCATCCACAGTCCTCTTCCCTCAGCCATATTTATACCCCGAGGAGTCACTCATTGATGGTTTTTGACAAGCATCCAAGAAGGCTCTCACGAATGACTCCTAAACTTGACACTCAGCAGTGCCTTTAAATCCCGCTTGTAATACAATGCATCACAAATTTGAGCACAAGAGAATGCCACTACTTGCATGTGATAGTAAATTCCTGACTTTCTAGTTGAGACAAATCTTTGACAATTTAATGTCAGTTGACTAAACAGTTAAAGGCACAGATAATAGAATCGGCGAACCAAGTGTTCACTTTGCACTAACGCTTTTGAGGAAGGCTTGAATTCACTTCTCCTTCTAGCTGTGGGTGAATAGTAGGAGAGTTGGAGCTCTCTAGCTCTGTAAGGCAGTCCATCCTGAGGGGTGGGGTGCTGGCAGCTTTAATCCATAAAAACTACAATACAGTTATATACTCCAAAAGGAATTAATAAATGAAAAATGAAATGTCTATACATCTTGACTCTTTGAAATTGTAGACAAAAAAGGCAGGAATTGGGCCTTGGGTTAACATCCCAGCCCCCATAAAACCCCACAATTGCTACAAACAATGCTTGGGTCACAATGGATCATTTGAAAAATAGAGATATGAATCATTGCTTCATGTGTCATGTGACACGGAAATCAACTTTCTTTGCCTGCTTTTTATAAGAATGCTTGTTCAAATTTGATTCAGGTCTTCTAAGGATTGTTGTCAGAAAAATATCCCATTTTTAGACGTCAATCGTTTCATTTGTGTCTTTTTATCTCAGTACCCTCTTTTAGTCTCTGCTGAGTTGTTGCTGTGTTTCTGCTTTCTTCGGTTTTTAATTCATGCACAGTGATTGCCTCCATGGTGACAGAGAGCACAAAAGAAGATTGTATTTTTATTCAAAAGTGGGGAAAGAGGATTAGACAAAGTGGGACAGCTTTTATCATTTGTTGCATGAGAGCGAAAATGAAAAGGTTGGGGATGACTGAGAATTCTTGGGAGACTAGAGAAAGAATAAATAAACCTAAACAGACAAATGGATGTATGGAAAGTATTTATGCATTGGTGGGCGAGATGAGGGGCAAGTGAAAGCATTGGCTTTTATCTGCATGATTTGTTATGCATATTGTCATGGAACAGTTGTTGTGGATATTTTTAGCCGAGTATCTCAAGTGTATGCCTCTTTGTGGATAAAGTGGAAAAGCAATTCTGTGTGGGCAGAGTTTTATCAATGTGGCCTGATTTACGAATAGGTTCCTGCATGTTTGTATGGATGTATGCATTTCTAAATGTGTCTCAGTACACACACACACACACACACACACACACACACATATATATATATATACATATATATATATATATATATATACATATGTATATATATATATACATATATATATATATATATATATATATATATGTATATATATATATATATATATATATATATATACATACATATATATATATATATATATATATATATATATATATATATATATATATATATATATATATATATATATATAATTAATAATTGTGTCATCCATTGACAGCTGTTTTGTTGTTTTACAACTCTTGAGTGTGGTTTATATACTCGATATCCCTTTCGGTACTGCGAGATAGGGTTGAAACCTTTGCTCCGGACCCAGAGGTGGATGCTCTACCAGATGCAGAACTATGCAGAACTAGACGGTCAGTAAGTGCGTATTAAGCGATATATTTAATCACATATAATCATAGAAGTGCAACTTATATAGCAGTTAACAGTGCAGATAATAGAATCGGTAAGCCAAGTTCAAATTCTGGTCAAGGCTGTTTACATTCACTTCACGCTTATGCCCCAGTTGTGAGAAGGCAATAAATCAATGAGTTGGATGAAGATTGCAAATCAGAGACTGAAACTCCCTTAAGGTGGTTGGATACCAAATATCATGTCTTTCTGGCAGCTCCAGCTTTTCTTTAGCAAGAGAAATAAAACAGTCAATCCGTACTTTTTCTCCCTAAATGTATTCTCTAGCAGTCTATGTTCTTTTAATAACCAACACACTATACACCCAATCATGTCAAAAAATATCAACCCAAAAATCGGCATAGTCAACATCGACATAGGTATAATTGTTTTTCAAGAAGATCTGGTTTGATATCTATGTATGTGTCGCACCAATGGAGCTAGAGGGCAGACAATTTAAACATTTACTCCTTATTATAACTAGAAAATGTTTTTTTAGTTTTTCTAAAATTCCTGCCAGAATAGCTTTGTGAGGGGGAGTTCAAACTCGTTTTTCTTCAAATACAGACTTTTTAGTGATTACCATCCGATAAAAGTCTAGAGAAGTAATACGTTATGCTACCAAGAGACATTGGTCACACGACACTTTCTATTGAGTGACTAACCAGACCTATTTTCTATATTAACCAATCATTAGAATAATCTGCAACAATGTTTTCATGATCCCCAAAATTTACAAAATTGATAACTGATTTTGGTGAATAGGTGCTTTTGCATTCAATTAGTTTTCCTTGTCTGACTGTGATTCTACAGCAAACAATGTAAATGCTCCTGTGTAGATCAATAAATGTGTAGAAATTGACTTTAAATGTCAAACACAGAGCAATAAAAGAGCTAGTTGGCTCAATGAATGGTCAACTATATTTCCTTTTCGTGCTATACATTTTGTGAATGTGTATGTTTGTGAGGAAAATCAGATAAATATATAAGAAGAAGCTGGGGATGGCTCCTTGAAGGCACCGCTCCAACATTTAGTGCACTGGCTACCAACCTGGGAGGCACAGACCAATGAGGGTCCACAAAGGTATTATTTGACATCCATGGGAAGACCTTTCAAAAGCCTGGAGTCTATGAGCTTGTTGAGTTGGCAGTTCTTCCTATAGTAGTGATGTAACTAGAGATTTGAGGAGCCAGCTTAGTGACTTGAGAGCCCCCCCCCCTCCTCGAACATTGAGATTTATTGTATAATGCTATTAGAAATGCAATAGATGTACTATTATTCATGAAGCTTTTGAGGACCACCCTCCATTAAGAGTGCCTGGGTGAGTGATTTAAAATCGTTTCCCAACCATTCTCTCCCTCAGCTGCATCCCTGTTACTAAGTATAGCTAAGTCTGGTACAAGCCCTCAAGCAAAATAAGCTGTGAGATAATCTTGAGGAAAAAAGATTTTTTTAATATTTTGTGTACAATCAGGCATGGAAATACGGGGTGGATGGGAATGGGTACATGAGAATATGGCATACACCCACTTCTCAATTTCCAGGTTTTTCATATGTTAAATGTCCGCTAATGGAGATCTCACCATATACCTAATCCCCAAAACCCGGCCTCACCGTATACCTAATCCCCAAAACCCATTTTGCCACTATAATCAGTACAAATAAATCATAAATCTGACATTTGATTCTTCCAGAATAAATACAGATTTCCACACTTCAAAATTTTACTCTCTATTACTCAAACATTTTATTCTATTTCCTCACTCCGTCTCTATCTCTGTCTCTCTCTCTCTCTCTCTCCCCGTCTGTCTGCCTGTCTCTCAATCTCTGTCTACCTCTCTCTGTTTATCTCTCTCTCTCTCTGTCCCTCTCTGTCTCTGTCTGTCTGTCTATATATATGTATATATATAGAGAGAGTGAGAGAGAGAAAGGGAAGAGGTGTTTGAGCAACACTGCTGGGTTGCCATCTTAATATAACTGTTTTGTTTTTGAAACCCCTAAAACAGTTACATGATAAACAACTGATCATCCCAACAAGAGAATATATATATATATATATATATATATATATATATATATATATATATATATATATATATATATATGTGTGTGTGTGTGTGTGTGTGTGTGTGTGTGTGTGCGCGCGTGTGTGTGTTTATATATATATATATATATATATATATATATATATATATATATATATATATATATATATTGTGTGTGTGGATGAAGAAAATGCAGCTGGATGATAAGAATAATTTATAATATAGATACGAAAAGATTGAAACTAGTTTTGTGCATCCAATACATTTCACCTATTTGAATGCAGGCATCATCAGGGAAGATGAAGAACATATACAAAAGTAAAAAAAGACTACTACAACCAGTAGAACCTGGATGTTCTTTGGCTGGTGGTCGATCATGTCCGCTTCACACCTAAGTGCAAAAGAGATGGCCATTAATGTCTGTTTTAATCAGCTACTAATCAGTGTTTCAATCTTTTAAATGTACATACATGTCTAAATTCCAGCTTAAGTAAACAACATTGAAGCCACCATCATCAAACATTTGCTCAGATCGACAGGTCATGTATGCCAAATAAGTGAAACCATACTTCCTTGACAGATCCTGTTGAGCAAACTTAGCACTGGCAAAAGACCCAGCGGCTACCTTCAATGCCGTTCCAAAGATCAATTCAAACAAACCATGACAAAGACCAACATAGGAAGAACAAGTGGCGGATCACAAACTCTAGTATCAAACAATCTGAACTACTGAACAACTGTTTGAACAAGAATGTAGCAGAAATGAAGAGGTCAAAGATGAAAGATCCATTAAGCCCAAAAGAAACGGAATACTTCGAAACAAGAAAAGCCATGTGTCATGAGAGCAACTTATTCTACTTTATAATATTAGAATTCTTTTAGTAATAATTTTTCTAAAAAGGAGATGATTATAATTGTCATAATTTTTGTCTGTATCAAATGAATTTAGTTGAATAAGATAAATTCAAGACTTGAATTTTTCTTACCTGTTTTTACTTGTTAAATTCAACTTCATATGAGAGATAGACCCATGTTAGAGAGAATAATGGAAACTATTAATCTTTTTTGATGACAGTGAACTATTTCTATTATTTATCAATTGTGAAAAGGAAATGGAAAGTCAATTATCATAATTCTTATGATGATGATGATGGTGTATACTAGTCCTTTTCAGTTGAAAACTGATACAAAAATGGTCAAAAATTTAGGCGAAAAGATAATGGTTCTTGGGAAATTTAAGAGAGTAATGAAAGTTCTGTCTTTTGTTTTTTGTTCAACCATTTTTAACAAACTCAGTCAGGGAACTCGGTGAACAATTCAATGGTAGCAGTACGACTATTTATTGCAATTTTGAGAAGCTTAGTAGAAATGTTGAAATTCCAAAAATGGGTCCCACATGACCTGTCCGTAGCTAATTGCCAGCTATGCACTGATTGTTGTGAGTCACTGCGTTCTAAGCAGCTCCAGTCCTTTTCTGAACAGATTTGTGACTGGAGATTTGAAATGGATCCTTTTTTGCAATCTTAAGTATCAATTTTAGTGGTTCAGTTGTAATGATAAATGGGTGCCCCAGCCGAGAGGTGACCTTCATCCAAAAGTGATCTTGTTGTGTGTTTTGTGGGATTATTTATTGATAAGAACTTTTTAAACAATAACCAAAGTCAAAGCAATCAGTTTACTGCTTGACATTTGAAAACATTTTTGACAGAAAAGACAGAGAAAATTACCATAAAAAAAGTGGTTATTCTTCATCAAAATAATACGCGTCTTCATATTGTTCAAGTGACCTAATGGCAGAATTGTGCTGGAGAAAAATGTTTCATTCATTTTGCTCTTACTGACTATCAATTGTTCAGAAATTTGCAAAAATTTTTTGATGGACAGAGACCAACTAAAAGAGAAAAGGTTGAAGATTGGCTGGCCTCTTACTTCATAATTCTTGAAGGAATTTTAAAAACTGCTATCAAAAACTTGTTGATAGATGGAATAAAGTTATCAAATGTAAAGTAGAATACAATATTGATCAAATGTATCTTTAATCACAACTATATTCGTGTTTCTAAATAAATTGAAACATAGGACAAAACTTGCATTATAACCTAATAAAGTAGAGCTTATCTGTTGTTGCTAGATTTTAATGCTAATATGGATTAATGAATAAATTCCAACATGACAAATATATGCAGAGATGCTTGTCAATTACTCCCTGTTTTTGACAAGTTGTCAAGTGTGTGATACTGGATACCACAACATATGCCACTATCTATTAGGACTGATGGTTCATAAGATAGAGGGATGGTAAGAGCAAGCTGAAGAAATATAAGTAATAGCCAGAATCTAATCACCAAAATAAAAAATTGAAATAAATTGGCAAGTATATTTCGAATCATAACAAATCCATTCAAAAATTCAAATGGCAATAGGCTGTTGATGTTGCAAAAATGGCAGACAACCAATGGACATCACGACTCACAACATGGATCCTCAAAAATCATTTGCCAAAAAATGTGACCGGTAGAATTTAAGATGGTATGACAAACTGGGCAAGTCCAGAAATTATTGGCTTCAAGATGCCCATGATAGTGAGATATGGCAAGTCTCAGGGAGTATGATTTGACCCAGGATGGATATAAATAGATAGCAATAACACGCAAAAAGTCAACTCAGGGTCAGGTCAATTCAAATATTTTCAAATCTAACTAAAGTAGCTGTACTCTATTGCTTGCATATTTGTGTACAAGGGTGACTTGGCCCGATGAACAACATAGAATATGTGGTGCAGACCTCTGGTGACCTCATAAGGTCAATTCAAGATCAAGTCAATTTGCAAAAAGGTTCATTTTTCAAACATGACTCCATAGCTCCAAATTTGAGCACATGGAGAACTTGACATAAGGATGAACATAGGTTTGGTAGAAATGACATCTGGTCAATTCTAAAGGTCATTCAGGTCAGGTCAATTTTTTCCCAATAGAAGGGTGTGTTTTGCATTTTCAACCCACCAGAAGGTTTACGATCTCTACTTTGAGAGGTTCAGTTTTAGAATCTGCTAAATAACCTTCAAGTATTGATTACTGTTTCCTTCAGTTAATGCTGGGTATCACATTTAGTATATATACATATATACACACACACACATATATACATATATACATATATGCTCAATCACACATATCTTCCTCTCTATATATATATATGTGTTCCTATTCATTTTATCATAATGAGTTGCGATTACTATTGTTATGTTATAAATGCATGAATAGCTAACTTTAAGGATATAACATAATCATTGGGGAAATGTTTAAACATCACATTTAAAAGTAATTTTCCAATGTTGGTTTATACATTTAAATTATAAGGTGTATTTAAGCATATCGCGTTTTTTTTCTTTTCTACTTCTTACTTTTATTGGGATTGTATTCTAATTCAGAGTTTAAGTTTCCTATTTTCAGGGAATTTGTGCATGGTTCTTTTATGTTGTCAAATATTTTTTTGTTCATGGAAATGTCATGTAGTTTTTCCCCAATAGAAATAGGTATTTGTTTAATGATGCTTGGTCAGAGATCAGAATTAGTGTTGGAATGTCATAATCTTTTCTGAAAGGATTAAAAATTATTGATTAGGTTCAAATTTATGTCTGAGAAATTTACTTCTTCCAATTGTGTATTGATTTCTATTTTCAACCCAAGATCATTGAATATTTTGACTAATTATTTTCTTATTTTGTCGTTTTTTTTGTTTGTAATCATTTTTTAGATGGTGATGTATGAGCTGTAGTAGCACCAAAAAAACTATTACCCTCTTGACTGAAGCCAAAATAATATGAATATTTAACATTAGTCATTCTCAACAGAGGCAATGTTACCCCGAAAGCTTGATAATAACATTTCACTTTCATAATTTATTCAATGTGACCCTTGTAATTGTTGATTTGCCGCTAGCTTCTCAAATTCCTCTGATGCTACTTGCTAGCTTACTTATATCAGTTCTTTTTCTTTCCTTGGTCAAAATCTTATTGGCTGTACCAAAGCCACGTCCAGACAAATATTTTTCAGATCTCTGGTTTAGTTTTTTTGACAGCCAGTATAAAAACACTAAGATCAAAATCAAGGACACAGAACTGGAGAAAGTAGATCACTACATCTACCTAGGACAACAAATCTCCATGAGACCCTCAAAAAAAGAAGAAATCAAGCAAAGAATCACACTAGGATGGCAAGCCTTTGGCAGAGCAAGCTCAACCTTCAAAAATAAGAAGATCCCATTAATCCTAAAAAGAAAGGTGTATAAGCAATGCATCCTCCCAATAGTCACTTATGGAGCTGAAACATAGAACCTAACCAAGAGACTGATCTGCAAATTGAGAACCATGCAACGTGCACATGAAAGAATTATGCTGGGCCTCACATGGAGAGACCACAAGACAGCGCAGTACATCTAGGAAAAGACAAGAGCCAGGGACATCATAGAATCCATTAAAAATCTCAAATGGTGATAGGCTGGCCATGTTGCAAGAATGGCGGACAACTGATAGACATCACGACTTATGACATGGATCCCCCGAGATCAAATCCACAACCAAGGCCAGCAGAAAATTAGATGGAGAGACGACCTAGACAAATTCAGAAAATACTGATTCCGTGATACCCTTGATAGAGAAGTGTGGCAAATCCTGGGGAAGGTCTATGTCCAACGACGGACGTTATAAAATTGATGATGATGATCCAATCATTCAAGATTTTTTGAATTTGTATCTTCACTCATCATCGCATTTGAGTTCAAAAAGTTTATTTATCGCAGTCAAAATGATTCAGCATCCATTTTCAGGTGATCATTTTTTTTAAAAGGGGGGATCAATGAATAAGTTACTTCTCATGCTCTTGAGTTGACGCTTTGTGTGTCCATAAAGAAACTCAATTTTCTAACACAGTGCCAATGAGATGTTTTGGCATGCTCTAACTGAAATGTTATGTAGCATTAACCTTGACCTTTACTATGAAAAAAAAATGCTCCAAGCAACATTGGGTTAATTTTTTAGGAATAAATGTCCCATTTTTCAGCCCTCTACCTCCATTGATGCTGCACGTTACATATACTTTCAGCCAGTAAGCCAGCTAAACCGACCTAAAAACTGAAAAAAACCTATGTAAAGAGTTCTGGTGACAGTTTTGATTTCTAATAAACCTGCAATCCACTTATCATTCGTTTTTCAATGATGATGATAATGATTTTTAAGATGTATATATATAGATATTTTGTCTCCGACCAAGTAGGAGTAGCTTCCCATTTTTTTTTTCACTTCAACTTCATGAAACAAAATATTGCTTAAAAATATATTTTTATGTGACGATTCATTAGCCCCGTCAGCTCAACCTTTGTTGAAATATTGTTCCTGTTGAGAATGACTGATCTAAAATTAACAATACATGTTATTATTTTGAACTCTCTCAAGGTTGACAATGAGGATAACAGCTTTTTTTTTGCAACCACAGCTCAATTGCCAACTCTCTTCTATAAGTATTCATGGCATGCTGGTAACAAGACTGACAATGGGACAGGGTGCAAGGAGAAGCATATTCACATTTTCCTCAAAAGCATTAGTGAAAACAGAACATAAGCAGCCTTAGCCGAGATTGGAATTCGTCAATTCCAAGAAGTACACTTCAAGAGATAAGATTTTAGAAGTCCAGCACAAAGATGGTGTTACATTTGGAGAAAGTTCTTTTGTCTCCTGTACTTTTCCTGTTTTGTTATTGCTAGCTGTGTGAATTAGATTGTAGGTTCAAAGTTCTCTGGTCCTGCCATTTA
Source organism: Thysanoteuthis rhombus (assembly GCA_963457665.1). NCBI lineage: Eukaryota > Metazoa > Mollusca > Cephalopoda > Oegopsida > Thysanoteuthidae > Thysanoteuthis > Thysanoteuthis major. Next base: position 52,774,546 of record OY735199.1, on the reverse strand, counting down.
ATATATTTGATTACATACAGAATCCAATTTGATCTTTGGAAATGAATAAAATTCCCTAAAGAATACATCACTGCTTCCATTTGAGAATGATTGCTTGAACACAGAGACATGCATGTTGCTCTGGTGATAAAAATAGAAAAACAGCTCTGGTTAGTCACTCTATAGAATCCATCAAATGACCAATGTCTTTTGGCAGTATGTCATGTTGGGGTTGATGAATTGAAAAAGGGAAATTGGAAAAAAAAGGGGCATCAGTGAATGAGTTACTTCACTCACAGTAATTTTTGAAAAAGTCTGAATTTAAAAATATAAAAGTAAGATTGAACAATGCTTGACACAAACTAAAGGAACAGTTTAACATAAACTGACTTTGTATATTGAACCCCCAATTAAAAACCTATTCAGCAGTGAGAATTTAAAAAAAAAAAAAAAAAATTTTCCTCCAGACAAAAGTAAATGTTCTAATTTTCAGCCCTCTAGCTCCATTGGTGCAGCCTGTGCGTATGATAGATACATAATCAGTTAGCCAATCAGACTAACTTGAAAAGTGAAGGAATCTATTTTGATGTTGACAATGTTGATATTGACAGTTTTGGTGGACAGTGTCTAATAATCATTCATCTTCTGGCTTTTGAATGCAGAAATATTCAAAAGTGTATATATATATACATATATATATATATAGATATACATATATATATACATATATATATATATGCATACACATATATATATATATATATATATATATATGCATACATATATATATATATATGCATATATATATATATATATATATATATATATGCATACATATATATATATATATATATGTGCAAGGTATGTCCATAAAGAAACTGAACTTTTAAAATGCTGTGTGAATGAGAGAGTGTGTTAACAGCTGTAGTCAAGTTATGATGTGTTCAGGTATGTATGTTCATAAGTACGTGAGGGCTGGGGTGTGGTGGGAAGCAATGGTTTGTCCAGGGGTCCATTGGGATGTCAATTTTGGGATTTTAAAAAGGAAAGGAAAGGGTACTATGTTTTCTAAGAAAATCAGAGTAGAGGTTTTAATCCAAATTAATTGATTAATTGGAATTTAATGAAAGTTCATTAGTATTGATTAAATTTCTTTCCCACTTTTAGGATTCTGGTCAAGGGATCTCTGATTTGTTGCCTGTGTACTGTGATCCTATTCCTAAGGAGAGAAGTTTCCCTACATATTCATTGTTGTAATCTCAGCTAATAATGGCATAGATGATGTTTTTTTACATTACAAGAGATGCTGAATTTGATTTTAAAGGCTATATTCCACCATTTGAAAGAATATTTATACATAAGTCGCAATTTGGTCAATTGCATTAGGTTATCTTTTTCTCATAGTCTGTTCTCACGGAATACGTGGCTTTTGTCAATATTTTTTTCAAATTTGGAGGCTGGTGTTTACTCTCAGTTATTGAGGAATTCATGATGATGTTGCCCATGTAGGTGTCTCTTTTTAAAAAGTGGATGTCTTGTTGTACTTTTTTTATACTCTAGGGTCTAAAGGGTTGTGGGTGTTGACGAATGGGATAATGGTTGTTTAATTAGACTTTACTACTAGGAATTGCTTTCCTAATTTTGTGTTCTTTTTCCAATTCCAGCTCTAATTATGATTTTACAGTTCAAAAATGGAATTTCATGTTTGTTAAATTCCTTAGTGAAATTAACATGTTCAAACAGATTATTCAGTATGTGATGTAGTTGTGAAAGTTTTTCTTTTGATTTGTTCCATATTAAAAAAAACAATCATCTAAAAAGCAAGTCTATATTTTTTTAAAAACTTTCAGAAGTTCCAAAACTTTTGCATATTCTTGTATATGATAGTTCTTCTAAATAACCAATTGCTAATGTTGCATATGTAGGGGCAACTTAGATTTCCATCGCTGTTTCTCTAATTTGTTTGAAAAAGTTGTTATCGTATTGGAAAGTGTTGTTTTCTAGAATAAATTGCATAGATTTCAGCACAAATTTTTTTATCAAATGTGATTGATATTTTGTTGGGGTATTCATTAAGCTAGAATTCCAATGCCTCTTGTCCTAATTTGTGGCTGATGTTGAGTATAGGGGTTCCACATCAAAGGAGGCAAGGATGATACTATTTTCACTTGTTTTGGGATGTTTTCTTAGAAAATCCATGGTGCCTTCTTGAAAGCTAAAGACATGTTTAGTTAGTGTTTTCAGTATGGTATCTAGTAAATTGCTCAGTCTGCGGCTTAGACAATGGTCCTGCTATCATCAGACGCAATATCAGATCCTTGACTTTTGGTGCACTTACATCTGGTGTCATTGATTTTTCACAGGCTCCTGTGTTTGCTTCAAGAAGGTCATAAAATTGATTTTCTTTTATCTATTTATTACTTTTCCTATAGCCAGGGAAAGATAGATTCATGCCTTTCCCAAGATCCTCAGTATTAAGAGAACACAAACTATCTCTGGCTGAGTTTTCGAACTTGCTGAGTCAATTGTATGTGTCATTAACAGTACGGCCATATGTCTCAAATTACTTTATGACAGGGGAATTATTGTAATTTATGGTCACCTTGGGCATTTATAAATCAATCATGAAACTGAATTTTTTTCCCCTCCACTTTAAAACATAATCATAACAAGTAAAAGAGATTATTTCATTTGAACAATTCAAGTAAAGGAAATTTATTTTGTGTAGGTGTCCCTGCAGCGGCTTACAAACAACTGAATTGAAAAATTCTGAACTTGATATTACATTTACTTGTAAACGCAGTCATTGTAAAATCTATTACACACCGGAATCATAAATATCAACTGAAATGAAGCGAAGAAATTTCTAATCTCCTTTCTTTCTTTTTAAATATCTAATGATTCTCTGTACTTCAAAATTTATAGGCATCAAAGATGAGATAAATAAATCACTCCATGGAAAGCAAATAAACTTACATAGCTGCAAATATAGTGAAGAAACTGGTTTCAATCTCCCATCAATATCTAAAAATATGAGTATTTTATTCTCAAAGAATCCACTAATATAACATAGAAGCTCAAAGTCTGTCTGGAAAGTATCAAGCCATTTTGAAAATCTCGAGAAGCTATTGCAAGGCCTTGACGTAACTTGACAAACAATAAGAGAGGACCTTACTGAGCATACCTGAATAGACACTTACCACACATGTGCAACTATTGCTGATCAACTGCCAAGTTACATTATGGCCACATAACCAGTTCTCGAGCTTTTATAAACGGCTGGATACTTTTCAAATACATCTTGTAAGAGAGAATCAGTCCCTTGTTGGAAATCAAAACAGTCATCATATGTTTGTTAAGTTGGTCTGTCTGCCTGGTTGGCCAGTTATATATATATATCATGCATACAGGCTCCCCTAATGGGGCTAAAGAGTTGAAAATCTAAGATTATGTTAAATTGGTCCCATAGTTTTTGTCCAGCAGCATTCATATTTTCCTTTTGAAAATTTGGACTTTTTAATGATCATAGCTCAACAAAAGACAAGAGAAATAATTTATTCATCTATCATCCCTTTTTCAAATTTTTAATTGATCACCTGCCAAAACACTGCCTGATGATGTTAGTCACATGAAAGTTTCTATTGAACGACTAATCAGACTTGTTTTTCCTTTATTTTGGCTTTAACACCTCTGTTCTTTGTCCTGAAAATGAGTTCGATTTTTTGAGAATTTGATTATATAGTATATTTCTATCCAAAGATTTACTTTTTCCTGTAAATATAAGTTTGTGTCTAACTGGCCGATATATTGATTTTACGCTCTACAGATACCTGATTCCAATACAGGAATCTTCCCACAGGAGAAGGCAGAAGCATACCTTATAAGTTTTATTGAAGTTGGGTTTTCACGATAAAGTGGGTATGTAGGCCTCTGATTTGCCAATAAAGTCAGTATACAGGCCAAATAAGAGGAGACTTTGTTGACAGAAAGAGCAGTAGAGTGTCAACCCCACCACCACCATTGTTATGCCCCTGGGAGAAAGCATTTTTTTTATTGTCATAAAAACGAGTGATTTAAAAATGCACTAAGCATGCTGGTTATCTCCAGGACCACAAGAAGCAGAAGAATGAAGAATGAATGTTTATTGATTCGATTGACCACTCTGTGACATTATCATGAATACCGATACTTCATGTTAGTGAAAGATCGAAAAATGTCAGATATTGAACTTCCTGCACTGAGATACATGCACAACATTTTATTGGAAAATTCAAATATGCACTCGGCAAAAATAAAACTTATACATTTTTACATACGTACGGACGTATTTTATTGACAATCGATCAATATTTACTCAAAAATGAAAAAAGATTTTAGTATCTATAAAAAACAACAGACAGTAAAAACCTTTTTGGTACAATGTGGGGAAAGTGGTCCTGATTGAAAGTCATACAGTTTTATACCCTTGCTCATTTGATGTTTCAAAGGGCAAACAAATGAAACAAAATAAGAGAATTAATGAAAAACAAAATTCTGATTGAACATTATTTTCCGCTGATAGTAGTATCTAATCTAAATTCTGCTTTTCCATTAATTCTCTTATTTCTACAATCGGGACCACCTTCCTTACATTGTACTAAAAAGGTTTCAACTGTCTGTTGCATTTCACGGACACGAAGATATTTTTTCATTTTTGTACATCCATAAAACCCAGCAAACTCAATGAAGACAGCTCCATACCTCACTGATTTACATACTGCAGTAAACAATAAGTTACAGTTACGAGTATATTTACATACTCAATATTGATTCAACTATTATATTGAATAGCTGTAGCCCAAAAATGGCCTGCCTGACCAACCAGTCAAGTAGGCTTCAGATTTTTCTCTCTTTTCTTCTCTGTATCTATAAGTGTGTAAGTGAGCATGTGTGTGTCTGGGCACTCCTTGTCCCCAAATTGAATGAGTACACCGCTAAGCACCATGTATGAACATTTTTTTTCTTTCTGTTTTTTTAAATGCTTTTTAAGGTCTCTAAGATCATTTTGGGACCAACAATGCCCAAATTTTTGGCTGATATTTTTTTTAGATAATCTTAGATAAAAGATCTATGTTTCTTTTAGATATTCTAAAATAATTAGTTAGATAATTAGTTCTGGTACATTCACCAGACTACGGTGATTCATTTATGCGAGAGTTGGATGTATATACTTATTAACACAATGCTTTTGATATCAACCATGACAAATAAATGTGAAAAAATAAGGTGTCCGATGGAATGAAAATGGCTGAGTCTGTCATGGCCTCTAATCAGTGAGAGTAGAAATTCAGCCTCTATTGTGGCCTCTGATGAATTGGAAAATTAAATTAAGACTGACAGCATGAATAAAAAGGAAACTATTTATTCTAGCAGACAAGCCTAGAGACAGAGAAAGAGATATGGAGAATGACAGCACTACATCCACCCTAGAAAAAGCAAATAATTCAACATATCATCACAGTGTTCATCCTAGTATCATTTCATGCTATAAAAATAAGGGGTCTTTCTCTCTTGGTGGACACAAAGAATAAACAAGATATCCTCTATACATTTTGTTTGCTTTGTTTATCCCGCTGGGATATGACAAACTTCAAGAAACTTAAGACTATTTGATCTGGCTATTGCAATAGCATGGTAATGCATCATCGAGATGTATAAAGATAATACTGTGAGCACCTGGAACAAGCTTACCAACTAATGTGGCCTTGGAGTAAGTGAATCTAGTAAATATCAATTAATATCATACAGGTAGGTGTGTGCAAAAAGTATCTAATACATTGCAAAAAGTTCATTCTAACACGCTACTAAGTTGACAGAATTTGGATCAAAATTATCATTGACATATCAAGTACTGAAATCAAAAAAAGATTGAATATTGAAAAGTTATGTACAAAATGTTCTGCAGTATAAAATGAACTTTTTGTAATGTATCGCATAATTTTGCTCTGGCAGAATGTTTATTCATAAATAAGCAGATAATATTGGAGTCTTTCATACGTACCGAACAATATCTTAAATGTAAATAAATAACAATGTTTAAACACAAATATTTATATTTATTTTGAATAAGTACACTCTTATATAAATACATCCTCTTAGACACAGATGTAATTCATGTATGTTCAAAGATATATATTTGCTCACTGGCACGACTGCAATTTATTTTGAAAGATGTGCTGGTGATCTTGTAGTTCAGCCTCCCAAATTATCATGGCTACTTAGTGCGTGCACCATGAAGCGATTGTGGAAAACAAAAATCAATTTTGATGTTTTTTAAATCAGAAAATTCAAATTATGATTTATCATAGGGAGTGTTGTTCACTAAGATTTAAAAGTATCATCTGGAACTCTTTTCAACTCCCAAGGGGAAACAACTCATTTTGATATCTGCATAATTCAAATTCCTTATGGTAGGTATAGAACAAATTGCTGTTGCTTCCATTCATATGATTCACTTTTTTCTTGGCACAGGCCCAGTACCTTTGTGGGTTTGTGTATGAACACCAGTGCCTGGCTGCATGAAATTAATGATTGATAATATAATAGAACCTTCAAGACACTTGGACGTAATAATTTCAGATGCTGGACTACGAGTTTGCAGGTGTGCCTGTGAAGTATTATATTAAAGCAATAGGTATTTACTAAGTATAGCTTAGTCTGGCTCAAAGCAATAAGAATGGAGCTCTGACTTAGGATCAATCTCCTTGTAGTATCAATCGTCTGTAAGAAAAAGCAGCAACCAAATCAATGGGAGTTAGTTCAAAAAAAAAAATTACTTCCCTGAAATTTCTTTTTACAACATCTTTTTGGGAGTAATTCCTCAAAGGAGACATTGGAAAGTGTTAGCAAACTGCTAATAAAAAGTTGTGTCAAAAATCTATACTTCATTCAGTTCACATGCACTGTTCAAATTCCTCAAATTCGGGGTAACATCTCATGGATATATATTTATGTAGAGAGAAAGAGACAAACAGGTAGACAGATAGATAGATAACGTTTGTTTTTATTTCTAACTAATGGATGGAAACTATTTTTCCCTTAAAATCTATTTTCAAATGGGCCAATATTTGACAGTAGTGATTGCTGCACATGGTCACTAGTACTGTTAAAATCCCATTGATTCTTCATGCAAGGTTTACGTTACTTTGAGGCAGACTTGGCAAATGCAGACCTGACCTTTATCCTTTCTTTCCCTTTTATTCTCGTTGGCAACAAGTTAACAGTGCTATCTAAGGTTTATTCTTGGGTGAATCATTCTTTAGAGACCCCTTCATGAATCAACAATCTCTCATGATACCTTTTCTTTTGTTGATGAGTAATGATTGTTCAAAGCATACATCGTCTTTTCTAAAACCTACTGTGTTATCTCAATTTAGATGTGAATGATCAATAGAACAAAGCCATTCAATTTGGTATGTATGGTGTGGGTGGCCTAACAGTTAATGGCATGGAGAATGAAATCTACAAACCGAGTTCAAACTCTGGCTGGGATAGCTTCTATTCACTTAACACTATGTGGGTAAATAGCAGGGCAGTTGGCCCTGTAAGACAGTCTATCTTGGGAAATGGGTTAGCATTAAAAAAAATGCATGATTGCAATCAATGATGAGGTCATCATAGATTATTCAAGAATGGTGCTAAATTCATTGCCTTATTTGTTGCATTACATGGAAGCTATTGAGCTAAGCTGAGAGTCTTTGGAGGTCATGATAGAAAATATCTATTGTTTTTATATCCTTTGTTCAAAACATTGAAACTGGATATTTTACGTAGGATTGTTTAATTATTTTCAATTTTGATTTTTAGATAAAATTTTTATTTCACATGAATGGGATTGAACAATCTTTGTTTCTGGAACTGAAACTCATTTTCATTGAGTAAATTCATAGAGCTTGGCCTTAACACATATTCGTAATACTTGATTTCTATTTTCACTTATTGAAAATTTGTTCTGAATTGAGAAATATGAGAAAATAATTTTTTTCAAATTTCCGTTCACAATGGATCAACCAGAAAAATATTTGGCAATGCAAATATAACATAAAAAGCTTTACACAAACTGTAAATTCAGATTTATCCTTTCCCAATGTGTTAGCCCAGTGGCACTCATATTAGTTTAAATGTGTTTGTGGATAAAAACAGAGAGAAACAAAACACTTGAATTGAAATTCAGCAACTTTAAAATGTATTTGTTCAAAATATCAAAATTTTGGGGGGGGAATTGACACTCTCAAAATAAATTTAGAATCGTAAGAGGGGCTACCCCCAACCCACAAAAAGGAATTAGAATGTGGTATATGGACATGAAGTGCTATTCGCTTTCTAAACACTACAAAAAAACAAGCCAAAAAGATGAGATATCTAAGTTGACGGCCTCTGATTGTTCACAGAAAATTTGAAAATGAAACGGTTCTACAAAATCCAGGCTTTATTTGCTTACGAAGGATGAAGAGAAAAACAATTGTTTGTATGTGTGCTATGTTTTGAAGTAACAAGTTCAAAGTGACAGTTTCTTTTCAAAATGATGACCCGGGAATAACTCTATAATTCTGTTTATTTTTGGATATCCCTTACATACATTTCTTCTGGCAATAAGGAATTGATCTGTATAGAAAAAAAAGAAATTCGAGGTAAATGCAACAGATGATAAAATTTATTGATTCAAAAACATTGAATGATAAATTGAGTTTGTCATCATGATATACTTGGCTAAGTTTGTTACGACTGAGTTTTTAGCAAATGCTTACAGCACAATAATGAGTTCATGGAGAGCTGGATGGATATAAACTGAAAAATAAAGTGATAGGTGTCTAACAATTCAGACTGAAAGTTAGATATTGATAAAGGCTGATAAACCAAAAATGGCTGTAATTTTCCCTTTGATGGAGCCACTCATAAAACTTCAGATTATTGGTTTACTTCTGAATCTACATAATCTGTTTAATAGTTCATTCTTACACTAAATAAACCACCACCACCACCACCACCACCACCACCACCACCACCTCATCATCATCATCATCATCATCATCATCATCATCATCATCATCATCATCATCATCATCATCATCATCATCATCATCATCATCATCATTTTAACGTCCGTCATTGGACATAGACCTTCCTCTAGATTTGCCAGACCTCTATATCATGAGAATCACAGAGCCAGTACTTTCTGAATTCATCTAGCTTGTCACGCCATCTTACTTTCTGTCAGCCACAATTTGGCATATGATCTCTGGGGATCCACGTAGTGAGTCACAATGACCAGCATTTGTCCAGCCCGTGGCCATTTGAGCTTTCTAATGGGTTCTATGACATCTCAGGCTCCTGTCTTTGTTCTAATATACTGTATGATTGATAAATGAGGTTCATAAATAGCAAACAAGATATTCTCATGCTTATCTTTATAAAAATTATGGACAAAACAAAACAGTACAATTTATCTTGTCTGTATATTCTTAAAAATCAAATAGACCAAGTTTTCCTGTGCTAGGATCAAAGTCCCTTGATCCATCAAAATCTAAAAGGTACAAAATAGAATTCATTTTTCTATACAATATATTTCCAAAACTATGTGTCCCATTTACAGGACCAACTATAAAAGGAATTGGAATGAGACACAAAGTTTTGAAATAAAATTGTACGGAGATATTTATTCTGTTTTCTCCTCTTCTGCCATGCAAAGAATGATGTATTTGAGTAAGGGAGATTTTCCTTTTTTAAATTTTAAAACAAACTTAAAATCTATATTCATATTTTCCATGCATAAAAGTATTATCTAAAATGGATTTTTAAACCTATACACGGGCAGAAGAGAAGAAAAAAATGAATATGTCCCTGGATGGGAATTTTCATTGTAACTTTTGTACAGGCCATTTAAAAAGATTAAAAATAAACCAAAAAGTAAAACTGTAAGTAAAAAGTAGTTGTAAAAATAAATAATAATGATTTAGAATACACCCATTGAGTAAAATTAAATGAGAAATGTCTTTTTTACTTTATATATTGGTTACATGATTTGTTTTCAAATAAACAAAGCATGTTAGCTACCCTCTCAAATCGAAATGAGACAAAAAGGTTTTTCTTTCCAAAAATATTCTGCAAGTGTAACCGAAAGAAAATATCTCAGAAAAAAAGGAAGCAATCCCTATAACTATTTTTCTAGTTTTTCTGTTGGTATGTACATAAACATAATCCAGCGAAAACAGTGCATGGTATGCAGTATCTATTTATTCCGGCACCTTCAGAGTGCTCTAACTTGGAAAGATAATAATTCTGGGTAGTTAGTTGTTAAATTGCTTTTTTGATTGGGTCTATTAACCATACAATTATGATGTGAACTGGACACCAAGTTATGTCCTATGAATTATTCCTAGAAATTGTAATTTTTATGACGACATCAGAGAATCTTTTTTCTTACATTCTTTTGGAATTTTTGGTCCTGACAATACTTTTTTTAGGACGTCATTTTTTTTACCTTACCTTAAATTCATATTATTAGTTTGTTTGCTGGTTAGTGAATTACACTATAGTTCTTCTATGTATTTTTAATTATTTATTCTCATTCTGCTTTTGGCACAGCTTCTCCCTCTACAGTTCATTTTGTGGAAGGGTGGGCAATGGGCTAAGGAAAGAGTGTTTATAATTTGGGACAGATCCAGATGTATTCACAGTTACCTCCCCTGTTTGGTAGCTATATATACACAGCACCAGCAAAATTTTGTGGAAGTTTGGGCAATGAGCTAAGGAAGAAGTGTTTACATTCTGGAGTAGATTCAGATATTGTCACAGTTACCTACCTCCCTGCATTGTAGCTACATGTATACAGCCCAATATCTCCAAAAGGTTTTCAATATATCAATATGAAATTCTTTTGAAAGGTGGTCAATACTTTTGGGGCAGATAACATAATTTTTCACGGTCACCTCCTCTTACTTATATGTATACAACATAATATCTCCAAAAGTTCTGAATGGATTTCAGTGAAATTTTATTAAAGGCTTGGCAATGAGCTAAGGAAGAAGTGTTTACATTTTTGGGTGGATCCAGTTATCCTCCTGCATCATCACTGCGTATACATAGCACAATATCTTCAAGGATTTTCAACAAATTCCACTGAAATATTGTGGAAGGATGGACAGTAGGCTTATAGAGCGATGTTCAAATTTTGGGAGAGATCCATGATTTTTTGGTCACTTCCCTGTTATTGTAGCTAAATCTACACAGCACAATATCTCCAAAGGTCCTCAATGAATTTCTATGAAATTTTGTTGAATACATTTTGGGACAGATCTAGGAATTTTTCACTGTCACATCCCCTGCATCATAGCTAAGGAATACCTTTGTGTAAGAGTGTGCAAGATTTAGGAAATGGTGTCTAAATTTTGGGTTGATCAAGCAACTTGCATTATGTCTATGTGTACATTGCGCAATATCTCACAAATATCCACAATGAGTCTCAATTAAATTTGTTGTATGGTGTGCCATAGCCTTACATAAAAATGCTCACATTTTAGAGAGGATCTGGGATTTTTCTCCCTTGCATCATAGCTATATATACATATCACAATATCTCTAAAAGATAACAAAGAAGTTCAATGTAATTTTGAGGAAGGGTGGGTAATGTGCTGAGGAAGAAGTGTCTAAATTTATTGGGGGTCCAAGAATTTTTCGCAGTCACCTCCCCTGCATCGTAGCTATATGTACCCAGCACCAAATGTTCTCAATGAATTTCAATGAAATTTTGTGGAAGTGTGGGCAATGGCATAGGCTAAAGAAGAAGTGTTTATATTTTGGACTGATGCACACATTTTCCACAGTCACCTTTTAAGTATTTTTGTGTGAATAACACATTGAAGACATCCTCTTTCTAAATCACAAATTTTTAGAAATTTTGTTCTGGTGAGGTTTCTGTTTACAATGCATATATACTTCTCAAAAGAACCCCCTCTTTCCATCCATCATACATAACTAAGACTTCAAAGTGTTGTTATTAGTTTCTTAGAATTTGTTGAGAAAGCGTTATTCTAAAACACATATTTGAGAAGAGGTTAGTGTGAATGCTGCATATGATGCAACTAAACTGCAGAATTGGACCCTCTCTTTGTGCCAAATTTAGGCTCTGAAGTATTTCAATTACTTATTTTGACTTTATTTTATTTTGGGTGAGGGGTTCTATTTACTCTGTATATATATATATATATATATATATATATATATTGTACAAATCAAACACACTGTTATCATCTGGTATGATATAACATGCTTCATCATAGCGTGATTTGCATTCCCTGATATAGCTCAGTTATAAAAGGAAATGACTTGACATCTAGTTTGATGGTAGGCAAAGATGATCTTTGAATAAGTGTTAATAATAATCTTTCTCTTTCTACAGAAAACAGTAATGAATCATGAATCTGCATGTGAATAGTGTTACATAATTAGGTGGGTGGGTGACACCGACAGAATATCTAAACTTCACTTGGCAAATTTTTGAATTTATCATTTTTGTATGTCTTCACTTCTTCATATCTAAGAATTATGGAAAAGTTTGTTTCACAATAGCATCTGATAGTGTAAACATGAGTCTCTTCATATATTTGACAATGGTCAATATGGACAATAATTGATTGTGACAAGTGTTATATTTAATCAGTTTATGGCATCTAAAGTCTGATGATGAAGTGGAACAGATATGACCTCACACCAGGCCACTTCACAGTAAACTGAGATGCAAATGTAAGGTCCCACATTTGGAACAATTAACTTGACGTCTATTGATGTACTCAGACTGGGGGGTTGATTCTAATCACATGATCCACCTGTCCAATGAGAATATTTGCAAAATTTGCACAGTCAAGACATCCTCTCTCCAAACTTCAATTTTCATTTTGTGCCTCATATTAGAGAGCCATGTTATTTGGGCTTCCTCCCTCCATCATGTTTCCTCTCAACCGCTTCTCAAAAAAATATTCCAATAAGTGATTGAACCTTGAGAGTGACATACAAAAGGTGGCAAAATTATTCGGGTCAGAATTTCTAAGTAAAAACTCAACAGGCAAGCTCCTCAATTGAGCTGTCAAACCATGCTCGCATCTTTGTAGACTCAGACCAAGTATTTATTAGCCATTCTTTCTCCACTTATATCTCTTCACTCTTCTACCCCTCTGGTTTTGGCTGAATCATTGCTACTAGAAAATTGCTACAGACCCAGCAATAACCAACAAATAAACTTTGTATGGTACAACAGACACAGTTGTGAAGACCAGCAATATTTTACTTCAATTTCTATATAAACAATCTGCCCCAAAACAATCTATTAGAGTGAATCCATCATCATTTTGTGCATACGTCACCATTATTCATACATGACATCATTAGTTTTTGATTGGTTAATATCATTGTCCTTCATCATAGCAGGTACATACAAAAACTAAGTCAACTAGTTAGAGTTTAACAATTAAGCAACTACTGGCCGTTTCTTCTTTCTCAAATTCTATTACTTACCAATTTATGAATTTATTTAATTCTTTTAAAAAAATGGTATTGATGGACTTTTCCTTCAAACGAAAAGTCTTGGCAGCCCTTGATCACTACAACAAAATAGAAACAATAATATTGCCAAGTTTTCTTGATGATAAAAGTGAACCATTGATAGGTGCATGTTCATGTGACTTCTCTCCTAATCACAAACTCTTTGAAGTTCCATCTAATCATAGTCAAATGATTGAGCTAAAATTGTCCGTTCCATTTCAGGGAATTACCACTGAAAGTATTTTAATGATACTTCACAGAAGATACAAACCCGGTCATTTGGTAAGGCGATTTATCATAAAGCAGTTAAATATGAAGTCTTACTGCTAATTCAATGATTCATTCACCAAATACATAGACCCAAACATAAATCTATTTTTGATCAGCATAACAGATCCTCTCTTCAAGAAGCCAGTCATACCCAAGAAAAGTCATCAACACCTAAAAATTAATTATGGAGGAAACAAACTGAAAACTAATCTATCATTAGCAAGAAAAAAATGACCACTCTCTTTAATTCAAAAGTCTTTGAAAACTAATCCCTTCTCTTCATTACATTTTTCAATTCTGACATCTGTTTCAATTGCGTTTGATCTTTCGTTGATGAGAATTCAGTTGTACTGCTTTGATTTGGCAAACTTTTGATCTGGCCATTACAGGACCACAGAAAATGTCTGAAAACTGAAATTGTTTTTTCTCATACTCCTATTTAATAGATCTTAGTAATTTATGATTTTTTAACGAACTCTTTTTTTTCTAATAGCATGGAAAATAGAATGATATAACTTTAATGTAATTCATATCATATTAATTATCTTATAATTAATGAGAATTATTTGTGTTATGCTTTTTAATTGGTTGTATTAAAAATGATTCATAGGATTCAAGAAAAAATAATGAATACCCAATTAATTTTATGCTGAAATAAACATTGAAGAATGTCAAATTTAATGTTATTTCATTTGGTTTCAAACCGGAGTTAGATTTTTATACATTTGTTTACTGTTGGTTTATAAACCTCTAAATTACTGTTTAAACTACAGTTTGAATTCAAATTGAAGAACTCAAATAGTGGATTCACAAACTAGTGGCAGCAGATTCAAAATGCACTGGACCATGAGACTGTCAAACCACAAAGCATTAGATTAGGCAGGTAAAATCCATATTTGCATCAGATTTTTGCTGAAAGCCATTTCATTATGACAGGATTTATAACAATGAAAAAAAGAAGAACAATTCAAAGAAACTCAAATCAGTATCCACTGTCATTTTTCCAGGGTTGGGGTGGGAGGTGAAAAGTATATATTCATGAGGAAATATTTGCCAGATGGGTCAAAAGGTTATATTCGGAATATATCCTCATGGCAATCCTGTTAAATGATAGGCATTCAACCAATGGAGAAGGTGCTGCCAACACTCACCACCATTTGTAGAGTAATTGAGTACAACCCATTGAATTATCTAGATGTCACATGTTGCACTTGACAATTGACTCGATGGCATGGGCATTACCAAATAATAATACAGGTTTTTGATACTGAGAACACTAATTCGGGGTTTCATGAAACAAATGTACAGCACCATTATCCTTTATTGAGTATAAGGTCCCAACTCTCAAATCCTCTAGCCTTCAGTGAGAAGGCTTGATCAGGGTGGGGAGGCAGATGGGGCATTTGCCTCTCCCCAGTGGACATCTATAGTAACTCATGGGGTCTTTAAGTCTTCAAATGAAAACATTCGTGAGTAAATTTTGTTTTCATCTTTTTTTCCATTAATTCTGAATACTTTGAGATTGCAGCTTTGAATTATGAAAACCCAGGTTCTGTAACAATATTCATGTCTTTAACAGGCCCGTTTGTCTGTTATATCAGATATTATTATCAAGTGCAAATGAAGCAAAATAATCTACATGTAGAATATAAGATATTGGTGCTGGTTATTTGGTTTCAAATTCTAGAAAGAAGCCTTGAATTATTTAACAAAAGTGCCAAGTATAAAGGATTCTATTGCTTCCATGAATAAATACTAATCCATGAATGGTTGGAAAGGAAATTTGGTTTCAAATCCAAATGAAAACAGAGTATGTTTAATTGATTTATCCAAATAAGCATATTTTTGTTAAT